>JAJTUV010000485.1:0-686585 GCA_021653895.1 Mastomys natalensis
GGGGCCCAGTACATGAAGTTTCAAGGACTTATAGTTAAAAATGGACCAGATGGTCTGCTGACTCAGATAAGCATTCTCCCACGAGTTCCAGGAAGAGCAGGAATAAAGGCTATTCCCGTGAAGTTAGTCTCACCTTACCTTGGCCTACTTTGCTGCTGTTCACATGTTTAAAATAGCCATCATGTGCAACGTGCCAAAGCCTCCTGCCTTCCCCGGCCCTTTGCCTACTATATAAACCCTATGCTTTTGGGGTTCTTGGTCGGCTCTTCTTTCTCCTGCATGAAATAAATGCTGGCCCCGAGCTCAGCTATTAAACTGCCTCATGTGTTTATATCAAGACGTTCTCTCTGAGTGTTCTTGGGTGCATGCTCTCCCAGCACTTGGGTGAGAGTCTCCTTTCGGGGACCTTTCATTGCCATCTTCCACTGATGTGAAAATCCCTATTCTTTGGTTTCACAATATGGTTAGAGGAAAAGATATAGAAGTTGAATAATATCTCTCTCTCTCTCTCTCTCTCTCTCTCTCTCTCTCTCTCTCTACTTGTGACAGCATGGGAGTAAAATAATACAAAACAAACAAAATAATTCCACAGAAATGTTACTAATGAGAGAGATGTTACAATCAACTATATCATTAAATGTTTCTGTACATTAAAGTTGGTGATATTTTATCCACATGAAAACAGGCCTTAAGAAATTCAGACTCCAGGCTGGGCAGTGGTGGTGCAGGCCTTTAATCCAAGCACTTGGGAGGCAGAGGCAGGCGATTTCTGAGTTTGAGGCCAGCCTGGTCTACAGAGTGAGATCCAGGACAGCCTGGGCTTCACAGAGAAACCCGTTGAAAAACAAAAAAAAAAAAAAAGAAAATAAAAAAAATTCAGACTCCATAAAAGAACTTTGTAACACTGAACATATATTTTCATTTTTATATGTGCTGTTTGCAAACTGTATATTTTTCTTATCTATTTACATCCCAAATGTGGTCCCCCTCTCCTGGTCTCCCCTTACAGAGTTTTTCTCTTCCCCTCTTCATTGCCTCTCAGAGAGTGCCCCCCCCCAGATATCCCCTAGATTGGGTCATAAATCTCTATAGATTAGGTGTCTTCTCTCCCTCTAAGGCCAGACAAGACAGCCCTTGGCTACATATGTGCCAGGGGCCTTGGATCAGCTTGTGTATACTTTTTGGCTTAGAGGCTTAGTCTCTGAGAGCTCCCTTGGGTTCAGGATAGCTGACATTTTTGGTCTTCCTTTGAGATTACTATCTCTTTCAATTCCTTCAATCTTTCACCTAACTCTTTCTTATTGTCCCTGACCTCACTCCAATGCTTGGCTGTGAGTGTCTGCTTCTGTCTCAGTCGCTGCTTGGTAGAGCCTCTCAGAGGACAGCCATGCTAGACTCTTGTCTGCAAGCACAACAAGACATCAGTAATAGTGTAAGGGATTAGTACCCACAATGGAATGATCCAAAGTTGGGCTGGTCACTGGTTGGCCATTATTTCAATCTCTGCTCTCTTTATCTCTCCATTTCTTTGAGACAGGATCAATTTTGGGTTGAAAATTTGTAGGTGGGTTTTTGTCTTCATCCCTCCACAGAGGGTCCTATCTGACTACAGGAGGTAGTCTCTTTAGGTTCTATATCACTGTGAGGCATTTCAGCTAAGGTCACCAAAAACATATGATACATCCCACAGACTCAAAGAAGGTACACAGGAAGGAAGACCCAATTGATGATGCTTGAATTCTTAGATTAGGTGGGGGAACAAAATAGTCATGGAAGGCAGAGGGAAACAGGGTCCTGGTTGGCAGAAGAGAAGGGAAGAGAATAGAGGGACAGAATTAAGTATACCTAGAGACAGGAGAGAGGTCCAAAAGGCCAGGAGCATGAATAGAAATATATGACTGCTGGGATTAGGTGCTTTGGTGAATCTCTAGGAAGCTCCAGAGACCTGAGATGGGAGAGACTCACAAAGATGTAATTTCAAAGAGATATTATTAAGATTTTCCAAATGTTAGGAAGGGGAACATTTTTAGTTTGGTGTCAGTGAGTTGTATTTGGAAAAATATTTAGTAATGAAAAAAGCATAATCATTTATTTCTTATTGGAAAATTTGTTGGATTTAACTCTAGAAAAAAAACACATTGAGATGAACGATTATCTTATATAAGCACAGTTCTACAGATTATTTCCTATCATGTATTCTATTGTTAAAGAAAAAAGGGCAGTACCATAGAAATATTGTAAGTACAGAACACAACTCCTATATAAGAGAAGACAAAACAGCTTGACTATGTTACCACACCCAGGAATCTAATAAACAAAATGTAAACTAAAATAAACAAAATGTAAAATAAAACACTGTTGTAGAAAGGAAATGATTTGACATGGGTAGAGGGATCAACCCATAAAACTATTGAAAGTATCTTGAACATATTTTATGAATGTGAAAGTGTGGTTTAAATGAATCAAACACTTGAGAAAAACCAGCAAAAAATGTAAGAAAATTTCAAAACTGAAAAAAAGAATCCTTATGAAAAGGGTTTGGGGAAAGTAAGCACTAAGAATATGAGAGATGTAAACAGAGGTATACAATCTGATTTCATGAAGAAAAGATTTCATTTAAAAGAACAAATAAATATGCTATACTAATCACCAGGAAATAATAATTTCAGTAGATAAAATAAAGGATTATTAAAATTACACACAAAACAAAATAAAACAAAAGAAACTAACAACAACAACAAAAAGACAAAGATCTTAAGGATTTCTTTCTTTACAGATAAAAGCATAACTTTTGCATAGCCTTGTAGCTTATACTTTTAACCATGTTTGTTCTTTTATTTTAATTAAAACTACTTTTTTTTCTTTACAGTCCAGTCATTACCAGCTTCCTCCTATACACTCCCACAGTTCCTCATCCCATTCCTCCTTCTTCCTGTCTTCAACAATTTTTAAGTTTTGTTTTATATTGATGTTGTGTGTTTTTAATGGGGTTGTTTCTGGATGACTTATCGACATTCAATTCACTATACTTAAACATGTACACTTAATGCTACCTAATATCAATTTCAGGTGCCTGTTTCAGTGAAATGATCACAGCTAGCCAACCTGCCAACTGTCTTGGGCATCACTGGATAGGGTTGGGTTGCCATATGGGTCACTTACTCTACCTGCTGTTTCTCAAGTGCTTGATGTATTGGCTCCTCATCTACTTGCTCATTCATTGTGATTCCCAAAATGGCCGCTCTAACTGGGCACAAATCTTGTTATAAGGGCACAGTGTAACTAACACAAGCAGAATTACTCTTAATAACTATCCTTTTATTTCTTAATTTTATTTGAATTGAGAATCAAAATCTATTTGTACCACTCATTTCATTTATTCCATATAGTGAATGCTGGCACTCCTGTCTTCAACTGTCTCTAAAATCCAAATCTGGTCTTGATGTAGTACTGATTTCAGATTTCTTCACAAAGGTCTTTGTGTGTTAGTTTCTTTTATCATTGAAGCCTTCAATTTATTCTGAAGAATTCATAATTGTACTGTATTGGTTCCAAGTCAAAACTCCTCTTGAAAGTTATATCTCTGAAGGTAATGACTCTGCCACTGACATATGGTTTCCCACTATACACCTGATGACTATCATTGATGGTACTCATAATTTCAAGCATTAAAAGAAAATATATACTCTTCATGCTTTTACATGTTTTTTTTTTACAACCTTAGTAAAGTGCTATTATTTTTAGCTTTCTATAAAAATTTTTGGAATTTTATATATATATATATATATATATATATATATATATATATATATATTATATATATATCATATATAGAGAAAAGTTTGTATTTTGTATATATATTTTACAAAGAAAAAAGTTATGAATTCTCATTCTCACATTCATGTATAATCATATTGATCAATATAATTCATCATGTGCAAAGCCAAAGGCTGATTCACTTTAAGATCTTACTCTATTTTTATTAATTAAAAATGGACATAGTCTAATTGATTTTAACTTTTGTGTTTTGTATATCACTTGACTTTAATTACAAACATTTGAGATTACTATAATATAAATGAGAGAAGCTTTGTTGACATCTAATGAATATATCTGAAGTAAAACTATGTGCATAAATAAACCAAAAAATGAATAAATAAAATAATAGAAGGAAATAGCACTCAATAGGAGAATTTGTCAACATTCTCTGCAACAGTTCCAATCAAGTGAAGTCCCCAAATAGTATCATTAAAGTATTCTTTGCTATTACAAAACCAGCATATAAAATAAGTATAGAATTTCAAGTACAGTTTATGACAGGCTTTATTCATGATAATACTGTCATTTTCTTTATGCTATTTTCAAATGTCATTACCATAATCTCTTAAATGTTTTCTTGCTTTTAGCTTTTTTTAATATCCTGGTATAGCAAGCAAAGAACATTTCAAACAAAAGGATATGTCTACTTTATGTTTAGATGAGAAATGGTATTTTAAATATATTCTCCTAATATATTCATATATTTTCCTGTGACTATTTGCATCTATTGTATTGCTAGTTCCTCAACCTAGAACTGACCTTAATACTTGCATGTAATTTGAATGTTATAAAAGAAAAAAGGAAAGACGGGATGGGATGGGTTTCTAGGGAGGGGAAGTGGGGAAAGGGGATGGCATCTGAAATATAAATAAATAAAATATCCAATAATAAAAACAAATCTCTGACATACACACAAAAACTATATAAAGCTTAACATTTCTCTTATTTTTAAATTGTACTTTGAATGACAGTATTTTTTCCTTTTTACCTATCTCAATAGTGAATTCTCTATTAACCCAGCTGATATTATTATTCCTGTATTTCAAGTTTTGATTCATCACTTTTATTTACTAAAAGGCCCTCAAATGTTTTGATCTTTTTCGCCTGTTATATGAAGAACTTAGTCTCTTAATTTATTATCCCCATCTAACTCTTCTACTTTACTATTAATACATTTTCTCTAATCTCTTCATCTCAATGTAAGCTTTGCCTTTTCCTGTATTATATTAGAATGACATAAAATCATGGTTTTGTGGCAGTATGTGAAATGTTTTTATTAATAAAAAATTTTAGAATATTATCATTACAAATATTTAACAGCAAGCCTGAATAACATAAAATTTAATGCAAAATATTATATCATTTTATGATTTTATTAGAAGTGTTTCTACTGATGCAGGCAGATTTGTCTATAAAAATCATTGAAATGTGCTTTTTACTACTGTTTAATAGAAGTAAGTAAGCACACAGGGGATGAAAGATAGGCAATTAAATAATTTATAATAATCTTAGTAACTAATGTGTACTATATAAAACAGTGTAATTTGAAATGTATTTATTCATTTAATAATATAGATTAATCAAATTACCAAAACGTCAATAACTTTAATGTTGGAGACCTTATATTTTATGTATTTAAAAATATATTTTATACTTTCCAAAAATTATTTAACTTTTATAAATTTTTCTTGTTATCAAATTTAATAAAATAATCATACTGTATTAATTACATTTTATATTAACATAATTATTACTAATGTAAGAAACTAACCAATTAAAATATCACAAAAATATCAAAGTAGATCATAAAACTAATAATGTGCTTTTGAAGTTATTAGCAATATAGCTAAGATAAAACTTGATATAGTAGTATAAATGTGACTATTCAATCTAGTCCATGAACATATTTCTGAGTATACTTACTGTAATTTATATATTTATATATACACATACCTATTACAGTATCATGAAACATAATTTTCATTATTGTAAATGAAACTTTTATTAATCTGATGTAATTGTTGTCTTGCAGGCTTATTGCTGAATAAGGTCAACCTCTCAGACTTTTTTGAACTCTGGCTTACTAGTTCAAAGCTGCTTTGGCTGAAACTCTTCTCCAAGCTGACTGATTCAATCTGGCTTCTCTCAGCTTCCTACTGAATTGCTCTGTTTTGTTTGCAAAGTGTCTCTGGAATATCATTTTAGTCCTCTGGCTCCTTCTTATTTTCTGTTTTCAAATGCCTCTGCTGACCTGCAATGGACTGCATGAACTCACAAATGATCTCAACTCCACTGTGCTCACTTCACTGATTCCCAACTCACTGTCTTTCTCTCTTTCCCTGTGCTACTCTTAAATACCTAGTCTTGATTGTATTGTTCCCATGAGAGTTGGACATATTCTATTCCTGACTCATTCTGTCAACCCTTTCTCTGATAAATCACTATATCTATCCCTAAATTCAACATCATTGTTTAGCATTAAAGGTGGATATTAAGAGGATGTCTGTATTCCAGCCAGAGGGATTAAAGGTGTTTGTGTGTCTGTATTTCATCCATATCACACAAACATAGAAGGTCTTTGGATGTGATTTGAGGAGCCATGTTGCCAGACTAAAATCCTCTATAATTATCTGAAGAACATTTAACTAGTTAAAATGAACTGAAAGTTACCAAAAGTTCTTACTAGTTCAAAATTTCATTATAGTAACTTAAAAAAAGTATTTGAAGATAGGGAACTGGGTGGGGAGGGAAATAACAGATGCAAGGGGGAGGGATCAGATGCAGATAGAAACAAGGAAAGATGGCCAGAAGACGGAAGGGAAATTGGCAGAGGAGAGAGAAGCCAGGAGGGGAAATATTTCTAGGATTTGTCTGAGACCTGGAATTGGGGAGGCTCCAGTGAGTCTATAAGGGTGACTCTAGCTGATCTCCCCAGTAGTGGGGGATATGGAGCATGAAGTGGTCACCTCCTGTAGACAGGCAGGCCTCTCAGTCAAAGGATAAGGACACCAACCCACCCTCAAAATCTTTGACCAAAATTTATATTGTGTATAAGAAGTACAGGCACAAAGATGCAACAGAGGCAGAGGAAATGGTCAACCAATGGCTGGCTCAACTTGTGATCCATTCCATGGACAAGAACCAATCACTAACATTATTAATAGCAGTCTGTTATGTTTCCAGACAGAAGCCTAACATAGCTGTCCTCTGAGAGGCTCCCCCTATCAGTCTGATCAAAACAGCTGCAGAAACCCACAGGCATACGTTAGACTGAGCTTGGGAAGTCCTGTGTAAGAAGAGTTGGAGGAAGGACTGAGGAACCTGGAGGGGTTATATATTCCACAAGATTAACAGAATTAACTAACCTGGACCTTTGTTAGCTGCCAGAGACTGAACCACCAACCAAAGAGTGAGCTCGACCTGGACCTAGGCCTTTCTGCACATATGTAGCAGATGTGCAGTTTGGTCTTCATGCAAACCCCCCAACAACTAGAGTGGGGGCTTACACGATGATGTTCCCTTCCTGTAGATCTGGCTTCCCTAACTGGGCTATCTTGACTAGCCTCAGTGGGAGAGGAAGTGCCTAGTCCTGCAATGCTAGGACTCGTTTTGCAATAAAAACAATTTCAGGTGTCTCTTAAATTTTTTCCAAAACAATTCTATGCACAAAGGTTTTCTACAAGACAACAATTGTTGCTTAGACATATCCAGTAATTTGGACAAAGACTGAAATTCTAAAAGACCCTTGCTTTTTCCTGTCCCTGTCAATAAATTTCCACTTGTGTGAATATCCCAGGGGAAAGGGGCTTCCTGTGCCAATATTGAACTTGATATAGGGGGCTGACTTTTGAAATTGTCAATAATTTCTGAGGAGGAAATACCTGCCATCATGGTATCACCTGTTATAAAGACCCTAAGCACCCTGTCTGTATCTACCCTGCTGGATATGCTGGAAGGTTCTGTGAGACAGATGATAATGAATGAGCTTCCTGTCATTGTCACAATGGGGTTGTGTGTTAGGAAGGAATGCATGGCCACTCCTGCTTCTATATGTCAGGATCCCCAGGCAAGCACTGTGACTTGGCATGGATAAATGTGTTTCTGATCCCTGCAGGAATGAGACTGTATACTTCAATAAGATTTGAAGATATACATATGTCTGTCCTCAAAAGTGTTCTGGTATGAACTGTGAGTTGAAAATTTATGAATATGGATTTCAGCCATGTTTATATGCTGCCACATGTCAGGATGCTCTTGGGGCTCACTTCTGTGACTGTGCACCTGGATTCCTTAGAGACAACTGTGAACTTAACTTTGATGAATGTGCCAGTCAGTCATGTCTCCATGGAGGTCTATGTGTGGATGGAGGAAACAACTACCACAGTGACTCACAGACAGTGGAATCACAGGGACATACTGTGAGACCTTGTTGCCTCTTTGTTAGCCAAAGCCTTGTCACAATGATACAGCATGTGAGGCCACTGTTAACAGTTATATTTGTCACTTCTGACTTGGATACACAGGTACCCTGTGTGAGAAGGACATAAATGAATGCAGTAGCAACCCCACCCAATTTGGGGGAATGTGCTGAACTTTCCTCATAGGATCATTGGGGATGCATTGCTGGTCTCCCTTCCTCCTTCAACTACCTTGGAACCTTAGACTGTGTTTGTATCTGTTATCATGGATTTACAGACAGGAACCTAGCATAACTGCCTCCAAGAGGCTCAAGACAGCAGCTGATAAAAACAGATGCAGAGACCCACAACCAATGTTAAATGGAGCTCAGGGAATCTTGTGAAAGAGTTGAGAAGGATTGAGGAACCTGGAAAAAGGGATAGGGCCTCCACAGGGAGACCAACAGAGTCAAGAAACCTGGATTCCTGGGGGCTCCCAGAGACTAAATCACTAACAAAAGAACATACAAAGACCATGCCTAGGTTCACCATATATATGTAGCAGATGTGCAGTTTGTCTTTATGTGGCTCCACCAACTGGAGTGGGAGTTTACCCTGACTCTGTTGTCTATCTGTAGATCCTGTTCCCCTAATGAACTGTCTTTTCTGGTCTCAGAGGGATGTGCCTAGTCCTGTAGTGACTTGAGATGCCAAGGTGGGTGGGTGGTACCTTCCCCTTCTAGAGGTGGAGGAGAGGGGTAAATGGAGAGGCCATGAGAGTGAGGATGGGGAGGGCGAAATCAGGATGTAAGACAAATGAATGAATGAATGAATGAATGAATGAATGAATAAAAATAGGAAAAAACAAAAAAAAAGTTTTATTGGTCACCATCCATGTCATTTTAGAATCATAAATAATGAATGACAAATAGAGGTAGATGCCTCAGTACGTAAAATGCCCACAGTCCAGACATGAGGACCTGGGTTGAGATCTTTAGGACCCACATGAAGCACAGAAGCAGTGACATGCGTCCATAACTCTATAAATGAGTGATATAGAGACAGATTGATCCCACAGCTTATAAGCCAGCCAGCATGGCCAAATGAATGAGCTCTAGTTTCAGTGAGATACCTTGTCTCAAAAGATGAAGATGGAGAGTGATGAAGAAGATACGTGGCTTGCGAGCTTTATATGAATAAGCACCATCAAATACATGCACAGGGGCACACATGCCATAAAGAGGTACATGTAACACATACACAATGGTTTGCACACACACAATTATTGTAACTAGGAGACAATCAGAAGGGGTGCTTGGCATCTGTGGTCACTATTTATAGAAATGGAAAAATCTACGAAATCTACCAGAAAATCATATCCAGCTCAGGTCTTAGATTGTTACAACTATTCATTTTTCAGCTCTATGTATTATTCTCAATAGATGACAAAACCGTTGATTAAATTTCACAGTCTGTTCTTGAATAAAGACTTAGGAAGCTAAAAATAGAAGAAACACTTCATAGATTTGTATTCCTAGGAATAGAATAAATCCACAGAAGCATTATGGAGATAAAATGTTCCATTACTGTCAAAAAGATGAACAAGCATGGTTAACTGTGCCTGATACTTAACATTTTTCTAAGAGTCTTAGACTATGGTGTGACTAAAAAATAAATAAAAGGCCAAATTTTTAACAGCATAAACCATTTCATATTTTTAAAATTCAAACCTGATTTTAACACTGCTCAAACATAGAAGAGAAAAGATTGCAAAAGTATTGCATGAAACATTAGAATTTAAAGTTTTATGTTAATAAGCATTCAGTATTTGAACAAATTTTTCCATGTAAAAACTTTCTAAATAGAAGATTCCAGAAGAAAAAAAATAAAGAAAATCAGCTACCTCACAGCAAGTTGCTAAATGGAGAGACATTTATTCTGTACATCAAATTCTTGTAAGCACTGAAATGAGACAAATACTAAGGTTTCTAATGAATCAAGTTGTTGTCTTTTCATAAAAAGGAAATAATTAAACATTTATTAAAGAAGAAACTAAAGTATTGAATTAAATACAATAGAAACTGAAATCTATGTCCCCCATAGTCCAACTTCATTCTCTGAAGGACTGATTATTCCCACATTATCTGTAGACTATTAGTGTTCTAAAATTAACATGGGAAACTAACTGGATACTAGATCATAGAGAAAAATTTTAGCTTTTAAAATGTTTACTTCTAAGTATTTTAAAAGAATAGTTTACAAGATCAGAGAATATTCATTTGATATACAATCTACTACTGTCAAACCCAAGGCTTCTTCCTTTCTCTGTGTGTTTGGATGGGCAGATACAAAGACAGAAACCTTCTCTTTCACTTTTTCTTCCCCTAAAAAATGTACAGTGATAAAAACCAGATTACATGAAAGAGTCACTGAATATACCAGTGTATATGTGCTCATTTATATTTTTACAACAAAATGATTTTCAAGGTGACTAGATGCCCATCAAAAACCCTTATGGCTACAGCTGGTATAAGTATATTCAGCAGTATGGAGTTATAGATTCCATGCAATGCAGGAATTTTTTTGGCTTGGAGAAATTGATGTAAATATTATTTGATTATCTAAGAGATTGTCTATCCTCTGTTGAAGTACCATTACCATTTACATATGATTTATACTTCTAATGTTTCATATCTAAGTACTATATTGTCTAGATTTTCCATGACCCAGGAATGAAAGTAGTTAAATATTCTTTTGCTTCCATACCTGGTTTATTATTTCTGAATCACATTTGGATATTTATAAAACTTAGATAACATTTCTACAAAATGATAGATGCTATCCAACATTATCAGATTTTTTAGCTCATGCAAATTCCCATGAATTTATAGTGTATTGAGCAACCATAGAGTTGCAGACTCAAAACAAGTAGAAAAACTCCTAACAATAAAATGTTTTAGCTTTTTAATTGAAAAGAAGACTCACAAGGAAAATAACAACAAGCAATTTCTAACTTTCAGAATCCACTGAGTTACTTAAAAAAGGACATATGTAAGAATTTATATTTTTATGATGCTAACAAGTACATCTATATTAACAGCAATCTGGTTTAAGGACGGAGGATTGCATGTGAAAGACCATACTGATTTAATACAAACTGGTCTGGGCTGTGCCATGAGAAATCACATCAAACAAAATGAAGCACAGGTAAAATCTTCAACAAACTACATCAGATGAAAAGGCAACTTGGTCCCAGCAGCTGGGAAATGAGATGACTCATTCACTGAAGCATTACGATGATGACGGCTTGAATCACTGACAGATAATGGCAATGCCTGCTTTTGTGCAAAATTTCCTATCCCGGGGTCTCAGTGTTTCCCCATCTAGTTTTTAGTATGTGGCAAGTTCTATGGTTTTGTCATTTCTATATTGAACTTGGAGATTATTGATTCTGTCCTAGTCTTCTACTTCAGCAAGTGAGAATTACTTGTTTAGCCTTTAAAAAGTAATGAGATCTGGTTACTTTTATATTTTATTATTATACATATTTTGTTTCATATTGAAAATTAATTCCAGGCCCTCACACATGCTTGAGAAGTATCAATTCTCACTCCCTTTTATTTGATTCACATGAAAATCTAGCATATATTTGTTAAGCAGAGGGAAGGAGCAATAATGCATGTATAGTCTTATCTGGCATTGGATATTCTGAAAATAGGCTTTTCTCTGAAGAAATTCTCTGTCCAATATTTTATTAGAATTATTATGGCTATAAGAGAAAGAGCTTGTATTAACAGTACAATGTAATTTTGCCTCTAGATTTTATCACTAAATAGTAGTAACCCTTATCAAACTATATCAACCCTTTGGTGTTTGTTTTATTTTGCCCTTAAATCAAGTATCAATGTTTTCAAGGACCCTGGTTGTCTTTTTCTGATTTAGGTAAATTCAAGCTAACTATTTTCTCCCTGTTCCTGTCCCTGTCCTTGTCCCTGTCCTTCTCCCAATCCCTCTCCCAATTTCTCTTCCCCTCAATATCTGTCTCTGATTAAATATCTCCCCTTCTCTCCTTCTTAATCCATGTCTTTTTCCCAATTTGATTGGTTTTAATTTAGTAAAATAATTACCTCCATGACTAGAATGTGGCTTACTTGCTGCAGTGCTTGCTTGACATGTCAAAAGCTCTTAAGCCAGATATGGTGATGCATGCCTTTCTTCTCAGTACACTTGAAACAGAAACAGAAATGTCACAAATTCAAGGTTATGTTCTTGCTAAGTTTCATCGTGAGTTTGATGATTGCTTGTCAAAAGTTATTAGCTAAACAACAAATCTGAATGGAGCCACCTAATTACAATCTCTAGAAATTCAGTTTGGATGCAACATTGTCTGATTCTTGTTTAAAGAATCACTCTCTCTGTATTGTAAGAGCTACTTTAGACTTTATCATTTTGTTGTGTTTGAAATATTTTTATTCACTTTGGATCTCAATTACAGCCTTCTCCTTCCTCTGTTCCCAGTCCCACTCTTACAAATCTCCCCCACATTACTTCCTCCCTTCCCTCCCTCCCCTCCCTCCCCTCCCTCCCTCCCCTCCCCTCCCCTCCCCTCCCCTCCTCCCTTCCCTCCTCCTTCATCGAGAAGGGGGCATCCTTTGAGTACCACCCACCCTGGGACATCTATTCCCAACTGGTCTAGGTGCATCCTCTCCCGCTGAGGCTCAACCAAGCAGTACAAGTAAAGGGGACGGTGATCCAAGGGCAGGGAACAAAGATCAATCTCATTTCACTTGTTAGGGGAACCACATAAAGACCAAGCTGAACATTTGCTACAAATGTGTGGGGGTTCTAGGTTCAGCTCCCTGGTTGTATGCTTCCTGTGTACTCCCTGGTTGGTCACTCAGGCTCTAGGAGCTCCCATGGTTCTAGGTTAGTTGACTCTGTGGGTCTTCTTGCGATGACCTTGACCAGTCCGACTTACTCACTACTTTCCCTCTCTTCCACAAGACTCCCAGGACCTCTGCCAGATATTTGGCTATGGATTTTTGCATCTGATTCCATCTCTGGCTGAATGAAGCCTCTCAGGAGATAGTTACGCTAGGATCCTGTCTGCAAGCACAGTAGAATATCAATAAGAGTATCAGGGGTTGGCTCTTTCACTTGATATGAGTCTCAAGTTGGAGCAGTCATTGGTTGGGTGTTCCCTTAGTCTCTGCTCCATCTTTATCCTTGTACATCTTGTAGACAAAACAAATTTTGTTTTTAAGGTTTTGTGGGTGGATTAGTGTCCCCCTGTCTCCTCTGGAAGTCCTGCCTGGCTATAAGAATGGGCATACCAGTCTCTATATCCCCCTCTGGTAGGAACCTAAGCTAGGGGTATTCCACAGACTCCCCTTATCCTCTCCCATCTCAGGGCTCCAGTTAGATTTCCCACCATATGCACCAGTTTCCACTCTCACTCCCAGGGTTCTCCACGAAGCTACTGATCCCCACACCTAGTGGTCAAACCTCTCTCCTCCTCATCTCCTCTCCTACCCAGTAACCTCTCTCCATCCTCCTTCTGTGAATATTTAGTTTTCTCTTCTGAGGGAGATTTGTGCATCCTCCTTTGGGATCTTACTGTTACTTACCATCTTTGAGTCCGTGGATTATAACATAGTTATACTGTACTTTTATGGCTAATATCCATTTTTAACAATGTACATACTATTCATGTCTTTCTAGCTCTGGGTTTATCATCACTCAACATGATATTTTCAGTTCCTTCCATTTGCCTGCAAAATTCATGCTATCTTTTTTTTTTTTCTAATTGCGGAATACTATCCCATTGTGTAAATGTACCACATTTTCTTTCATGTACTTTTTCTTCAATTGGAGAGACCTAAATCGAAGATTGACAGCCTCAAGTTTATGTTGGCTGAAAACATGAATAAACAAACACACTAGAATATACATAGCAGTGAGCTAAATGTTACTTTGGTTGGGGATATGGTGAAGCCAATTGTTTTGGCTATCATGCCATAGCGAGGAGTGTGGGGTGATGGCTGAGGGTCTAGAGGTAGAACTATTTCCAGTTTTCTGAGGAATCAACAGATTAATTTCCACAGTGTCTATACTACTTTGCACTCCCACTAGCAAGACAGGAGTGCTCCCCCTGCTACACATCCTCACCAGCATGTGCTTTCACTTGAGTTTTTGGTTTTAGCCATTCTGACAGGTAGAAGATGGAATCTTAGGGTCTTTTGATTTACATTTCCCTACTGACTATCAATGTTGAACATTTCTTTAAGAGTGATTGGTCAGTCAAGATTCCTCTGTTGAGAATTCTCTATTTAGCTCTGTTCTCATTTTTAAATTTGATTGTTTGGATTGTTGTTGTCTAATTTCTTGAGCTTTTTTTAAAATAAATTTTGCATATTACCTTATGTCAAATGTAGGATTATAGAAGATACTTTCCCAATCTGAATGCTCTGTTGTTTTGTCCTGTAGTTCTTCAAGATATTGATTCATTTGCTCTTTAAAGCTATCTATGATGTTTACAAAATTGGATTTAAGGTCATTTTCTTGTGCTTGGGTTATGTTAAGATATCAAAAGCTTGCTATAGTTGGATAGCTGTGCTCTGAAGGTATCATACTGCCCTGATGTTTTTGGTTGTGATTTTTAGCAGTTGCTTAGATATCCCGTTCTCCTTGGATGTTCCTGTTTTAACAGGTATTGGGAAAGTTTTCTAACTCTCATGATCCTAGTGTGACAGGCCTCTGATAGTTATACTTGGGCTGGAAATGGAACTCAGGTAGATGGTGCAACTCTCCCAGAAGTTGGGTTTTGCTCCTGAGGACCAGAAGAGGATTGGTAGAGGAGGCAGGTAGAGAGTAGGCAGACAGGTCCTGGGGAAAAAGAGCCCTTTCGGCAGCTGGTTTTACATCTGAGGACTCATCTGGCAGAGGAACTGGGTGCAGGCAGGGAACTAACCTGTATTGTTCTGATTCAGAAATTCTGATGAAGGTGAGAGGAGAGGTGTTCAGACAATGGAGAACCAGGGAACAGTAAGCTGCTCAGGGTTTGTCTGAAAATTTTAGTTACAAAAATAATCCGTGCTAACCAAAAGAGTGTATAAAGGAAACGCTGATTAAAATTCCCACCATGTTCTTCTCTCTGCAACATTATTCCCTCCCAGGAAGGCTTTCAGCACATGCATCCACTCGCTTCTTTTTTATTTTGCTGTCAACACACACACACACACACACACACACACACACACACACACTGTGAGAAATTTTATCAAATGGGTTTTGTTGATATTCACCCCTCCCAGTTCTTCCAGATCCTCCAGATTCACTTTTCTTCCCTTCCTTTGCGTCCTTTTAGACAAAGCAAACGAACAAACAAACTTGACTTCCTCATTCTCAGACACAAACAATTGTCAATTACTCCTCAGCTAAGGTTAGGCCATCATGCTGAACTCCCTTCTACATGTAAGGATGCTATCTGGCTTTGAATTTCATGGAGGTCATGCAAGCTGTTGCAGGCACTGTGAGTTCACAGATGGAGCTTCCCTGCTGTGACAAGAAGAGGGTTTCCTTGTAGTTATCATCCACCTCTTGCTCTTAACACTCTCTCTGCCCTTACTTGTTCAATACTTCTTACACCTTTAGTGGAAAGAGTGCAGTACATATTATCTTATAATTATGATTGAGCATTCTTTTTCCCATTACTTAAACTAATATTTATTATTTGTAACACAAAAAAACTACCAGCGTATTTGGGACTTGCATCTTGAAATAATTAAATTAATATTTAGAAGCAATCATAGATACAATAATAATTATGACAAAAATGAATAATATAATGACAACTTTAAAATTATTATTAAAAATTAATAATAAAATAAGGACAACTAAGATTTCTAAAGAAATGTATTCATATCCTATATCTCAATCAATTTTTCACCAAGCATTAAGCATGCTAATCCAAAATTGAAAATGATACATGGTAAAGTTAGTAGGTGGCAAAGTAAGAATCCTAACCTGGTTTATGAGTTTGGTCAGGGTTTGTACTGCTTTTGAATACTAAGAGTTGGTTTACTACTATGCCCATTTAGTAAAAATCTTAAGGATATCTTCTATGAGTAGGGACTATGACCTGTTACAACATAGGATTTTGACATGATATTGGTGCCAGTTATGGATTTAATATTAATAAATATTTAATATAAATATTTAATATAAAGCAGGTATTATTCTAATCAGAAAATGTCTAGTTTCTCCCATAAAATAACAGGAAGAAATAAATTTAATTTAGGATCAGGGTTCATAGGATTACAAGGAAGGATAAATCTTTAGGAAACCTCATAGAGAAAACCAGGACTGCAGATGCTTCCAATGATACATGTTACATATATGTATGTGTATGTATGTATATGTACACAACACAACACACACACACACACACAACACACACTATACATATATATATATATATATATAATATATATATAATATATATATATTAACTTGTGTAAAACATTGTAACACAAGTTACAATGGTGTTACTCTATAAAAGCAATGTCTTCTAGCAAATAAAATGCCCAATGCCAGAAGCTGTTTACTAATTTTGAAGTTTTCTGTCAGCAAGATGCAAAAGACTTCCAAACATCTCCTAATGTAAGTATGACACTTGGTTATGGAAGATAGCTCATACGTGAGTTACAGAATATGGAGAAATTATGCAGATAGTAACCTGAAGCTTCATTCCTACTGGCTAGCTTTCTCATTGGTGAGTAGTTCTATACATGTTAGTTGAGGAGAAAAACAATTGTCAGTCTTACCCAGCTGTGAATTCAGTAAGCTCCAATAATGACAAGCCTGGGAAATATTCTGATTGAGGCAAGAGTGGCAGGAAATAAGTCTAGCAGGCCTTTGCTTTTAAAGGTCCATTCAAACATTAATAAATGAAACTTTTCTACTAATAAAATTAGTACCAATGTATAAGTCAACACAAGTGTATAAATGCAGCAACAATTTTATAGTGTACAATTAAAACAATAATAGATATTACACATGTTTATATTAGAAAAAGTGAAGCAAATAATTATTTAAAAATGGGAGGAGAATTTGGTGAACAGGAAGGTTGACAAATCTGGAAGAAAACCAGAAACAAGAAAGAATGAGACTAAAAAGACAAATATGTACCTGAAAAATACAATTTAAAAATAGTATATGAATTTAAGAAATAATAAACTTAAAAAAGAGATCTAAGTAACTTCATTTAAAAAATTCCAAAATAAAAGAAAATACTGAAGAACAGAATTAGACTTTAAAAACAAGCAAGATTTGTGGTCTGTATTGATAGTGGTTATATGTGATGTCTATATGTTTCAATGTACAGAAAAGAGAACAAATCAAATTGGATTATCCAACTGTTAGGTAGCCATTTTCTACAAGATTGAAACATTCCATCCTATAGGGAAGCTTTTTTATCAGGGAGGTAACTAACTCAAAATAGCTTCAGGATTTCTGTAAAACTTACCAGATTCACCAAGCCCCTTCCTTTCAGGGTAAACAGAGAAGTCACAAAGACTCAGACAAGCCATTCTGAAAACCAAACAAACAAGCAAACAAAGAAATATTCTCTGAGGCCAAAGCAACAGCCTTCAAATAGAAGAGACCTGTTCAAGTCCTGGAAGAAGTTTGAGAACAAAGTCACTTGAAAAGGACACACTCTAGCCTGTTGACCTGCTTGTATGCTGTATGTTCCAGGTTGCCAGCTATTGTGAGCAGTCACCTATGTTGTGGTGGGTTTTGGCAATACAGTTTTCTTTGAATTATTTATGTTCTTATAAATGAATTCTTACCCATATTCCTAAGGAATCCCAATAAAACTCATTGGTTCACCAAGTTGGACTTTAATGATATCTGTACTTTGCACTGGCTATGCTTTCCTATCTTGAATGAATAAACAGGCATATTGTTTCTCCTCACAAAAAAATTTTGTCACACAATAGCAACCCTACTTCTTCAATGTGATTAATAGAATA
The DNA here is from genome assembly GCA_021653895.1 of Mastomys natalensis. NCBI lineage: Eukaryota > Metazoa > Chordata > Mammalia > Rodentia > Muridae > Mastomys > Mastomys natalensis. Next base: position 18,251 of record JAJTUV010000485.1, read on the forward strand.
AACTAAAATTTAAATAAATAGTGATGAGTGCAACAGATAAAAGTAAACCACACAGTTATGTCCATATAAACATATTAAAAAGGAAAATAATACTGAAAAAGTATCCAGGTGGTTGGATTGGGACAAAAGCTGTACTTTAGACATTGTATGGGATACATTGATGTTTTATTTTTATTTCAGAGTATGCATTATGAAACTCAAAAACACAAATATTACAGAATATATCTAATTGGAATCAGTTATTCTGCAACTATAATTTCATTTGCATTTTTCTTTAGTATTTTTTGCAGTTTGTATTCCATTTGTATTTTTCTTTTCACTATGATCTAGAAAATAATTTATCAAGAGTAAGCCTATAGGTTCTCTGTGGTAATGGAGAAGATTAAAATCACCAGGTAAGTCAATGTCATATACATTATTTATGCATTTCCACTTATGTTCCCAGTAAGAACTAACACAACATGCCAACAACTACAATAAAAAAGTAATGACTGTGTTTGTAACAAATTATACAAAACTCTGTCCTTTGGAAAAATGTAATATATACAACCAGTGTAACCAATATAATGGCTTCTTTTTTATATATTACTTTCAGTATTTTACCTTCACAATATAAATAGAATCATGGATATTTCTTCAGAACTAAAATGAAATGGGATTCTATTAGAAAGTTTTGTTCAAAGTTTTAATTGGCAGGGGAAATAACTAAAAAATAAATTAATTTTCAATGAATAAAAATAGGAAAAAGATAAGAATAATAGAACAGAGCTTTAAAAGTTGAAGAACTTTACAAAAAGAACTAGAAAATGAATAATAATGATCAATGAGAGGAAAGAGACATATGAGAACTCTACCTAGAAGTGAAGACTAAATTGCTCATTGTTGTTGCAAAAGATTATGCACATTAAAAAGTTCAACAAACTCCAGTTATACTGTATTAAAAGATAACCACCTATGAACATAATGCAAAACCACTGAGAGACAATGGTAAATATATTTTAAATAAGTAATAATAAAAAAAAACATCATTTGTAAGTGAGTCATGTGTGCAAGTTATGAGATATATTCATTGTAGAATGAAACTTCACAGGCACAGTGGGCAGTGGGAAACATGTTCTAAAAGACAGACAAGGAAGCTTTCAGATTTCTTTCTTTTGAAGTACCTTGGAGTGGCCAGGAGTCTGTTGAGGATGACAATTAAGGTGATTGTTAAGTAATCCTGAGGGAATGTCATTTGAGGTCTAGTACACATTTAAAAATATTTCTACATCTAAAATGGCCTCATCCAAATAAGCCATGCTCAGTCAGAGCAAAGCTGTGCAGTTATTCCCCAAATCTCTATGCTTCCAAGAAAGGTCTGAGAGGCTGACTGAAAGCCTATCCTTCAAATGCACAATGACAGAAGAGATGAATACGTAGAGTCATCTGTGATAGTTCCCAAGTTTCCAAGAATATGGCAAATATCCATGGCTTGGGATATTTGTCACAGTGGCCATGTCAATGATTCTGTAGGTGTGAAGGCTCGAGGAGACTCTCTGTAACTTTTGGCAATGGTGCAAATCAAGTTTCAGATGATGAATAGTTCTTGGATCAGAACACAACAGAGAACAAAGCTGCACATTATAAAAAACCAGGAACTCCTTTACTGTGCATGAACAGGCATGCGAAACTGATATTGCTATTTAAGAGGAGTAAAGTGAACAAGGAAATCAGAACTATCACTTACAAACTGCTAAAATCTGAAGATGTAATGAAATGTAAGTAGAAATAAAGCCATTTCCTACCTTTCCCATTATTTAGGAAATTGTGAAAAGTAAGATATTACCTTTGCACATCCTTAATATAGAATCCTGTTTGTCATTTATATGCTGAAGGTAATATAAAGGTAAAAATAGAGAGATATACCAACTTAAAGAGGAAATTCTGGGTGAGACAATACTCCTAAAGTTTTAAAAGGATAATCTGATTGTAAATTAGAGCTATGAAAATCGGTTGGTCTAAGAGACAGCTGATTTACATTTCTTGTCTGCTCTTAATTATTGATAACATAAATTTTAGCATTAATAGGTTCCAGTCTGCTGAATTTCTATGAATATATTGTCATAACAGAAATAAATAAGCCATAAAAATCTACAAGGACTATTTATAAATAGTTGAAAGCTGTCTTGAAGAACTTTTTCACATCAAGAGTGGAAAATTTGAGTAAAAATTGAGTACACAATGGATTAAAATATTTTAACCTGTTTGTTTCTAATGGTGTTATTTTTATTGGTAAATTGATAAATTTAAATTTCTATGAGTTTTAAATATGTAAAAATTGTTAGAACTGAGAAATTATTATCAATATATTATAGCTATTTAACAGAAGTCAACAATACTGCTTGTATTTTGATTAAAATGAATAATTATGAATTATGTTTTTATTTCATTAACTTCAGTCGTGAGTTTGATTATTTTTTCTCTCTACTTTTTTGGGGGTGTGCCTTTTTCTTTTTGCTATAAATCAATGGCCTAAATTTTCTTCATACTGTGACTATTTAATAGCATTCCTCATTTGTGGTAACTCCCAAGCATAAAATTGTTTTTCTCAGTATTTCACTTGGAATTTTGTTGTAATGTTGTTTCTTTTATGAATTGTAATGTAAATATCTGTGGGGTTTTTTTTTTTTTTTTTTGTTTGTTTGTTTTTTTGATGGTCTAAGGAGATCTCTGTATAGTCTTTTGACTCCCAAAAGGGTTTGTAGAAGAATTTTAATCCAGCAACATGGCTGCACTAGCAAGGCATCACATCCAAATACCTTTGCTTTTATTGATTGTGTTTTTATGCTAATGTCTATGCAGTTGGTTTGGGGATGGTTGTATTCTCGGATTGTGTTTTTATGGGTAGTCTATTGCATTTTGGTGTTTCTTTCTGAAGTTGGTACTGTTTTTCAGAGGTGTATTTTCCATTCCTTACCTCTTGTCTAGCAGAGTGTGTAACTATTTTTACTGAGGAATGCTTTGAGACATTGCACAGGTTTGAACACATTTCTAGAGTTTTGAGAATTGGGAAGGTAATATGAAATAGAAATAGGAATAGTATGTTGTCTTGGGAGAAACTGGAAGGGTCAGAGGAAATAGAGGAATCAGGATTGTCGTGAGGTTGAATAATCCAGGGAATGGTCAAGAAGAGAAGAGGCACACATTGTTACAAATATAGATAGATTAGGGAACTAGAATTGGATGTCAGAAGAGAGAATGAGGTTGGTCTACCAGATTTCCTGGGCTTCATGGTCAGTAGATTTCCAGGGAGTGCCTCTGGGTGTTGGTGGCTGATACAAAAGGATGGGATAGGGGAGTAATGTTGTAGGAAAACATCTTAGTCCTCTGAGACTTATGGTAAGAGAGAAAGGAGAAGCCACAGTGGATAGTTCACTACACAGATGCTGGTGATGCTGGTGATTGGAATTGGAAGACAGGAGTGAAGATCACCTGCCTGATCCCTTCAGGGCAAGAGATGCGTATGTCAGTATTTTGTTTTAAAGGTTTTGTGTTTTATTTTTCAGTTTTTTAATTCATTGTTTTTCTTTGCTTGTTTTATTTATTTATTTATTTATTTATTTATTTTATTTATTTATTTTTGCTTGTGTCTTGGTACATGTATGAATGTCAGAATAACTTGAAGAAATCAGATCTCTTATTCTAGCTTTAGATAAGTCTTAGAGATTGAATTTAGATTATGAACTTGGCAGCAAATTTTAAGTCCCTGAGTGATCTTCTAGCCCTCAATACTTTATTTTCCTAATTTATTTCCATTATGAAAGCAAGTATGTACATTTGTAATTTTCAATATGTATTCAACATAATGTTTGTCTATACTTCAAGCCTGTTTCATATTTATTTTTATTAATACTATGAAAGGCTCTCATATGTGAAATCCTTATAATTACCCTTAATAATGAAAGTTCACAATAGTGACTTAAATGTATATCATATTCTTTGACTAAATTGTTCAATTACTCTGACTTCAAGTTCTGATATTGTGTCTTCTACTTCATTTATTCTAGTGTTAACATTTTCTCTGATTTTTCTAATTGTGTTACAGAAAATTTCAATTTCATGTTTATGTCAATATGAATTTTCTTCCGTATTTCTTTTTCTTGAATTTAGTCTTCAACTCTGAAATATTTTCATCCTTTTATTTAGTCAAATCTTTGTGTTTTCACAGATTTCAATCATATAGAGAAATTTTAATCCAGCAACATGGCTGCTTTGGAAAGGAATCACATCCAAACACATTCTAGGTCTGTGTGATCTGACTGGGATGACACATGTTTAACTCTCTGGCTGGAATACAGACATGTCCTTAGTATGTATTTTTAATCACAAACAGTGAAGGTAAAGTTAGTTTGTTGAAGGAATGTAATAATCATTCCTTCTCTGCTTTTTTTTCATATTAATGGTCTTTAAAATTAATTTTGTTACATAATACACACACACACACACACACACACACACACACCATTCCTAACATTATACACATTCTAACATATACACATTGCTAACATTATACATACAACCTGTTCATGATGTATATATTTACTTGTATTTATGTTTGGGGGATGATCATTTGATAGTGCTAACCAACTGATATGCTCTTCCCTGGGGAAGGCCATTTCTCCCTCTCAGTATGCCTTAGATCTTTGTGCAGAGTTGAGGCCTCCTGGGCTTTCCCCATTCACATTATCATGTGTATTCTCCTCGTTCAGCTTTCTTTAGTCAGTCTTCTGTGTGAGAATCCATGAGTGAAGTTCCTAGGACACCAAATCTAATAGCATACTTCCTGTTCATCAGGATCTTGCAATCTTTGGGCCACCGCTTCTGAAGCTTATATGAGGGAGTTGCACTGTAGATGTGCCCATTTGGACTGTTTTTCACAACTCTGCATTTTTATTGAGGTTTTCGTAATGGGCTCTGTTGCAAGGAGCCCTTTCTGTTCTCAGGATTGCTGACTTCACTTATTGGGATAAGTGAAAATATCTTTTAGAAATGAATTGACCAAAAGACTGTGCCTTTGATCTAAAATATTAAATACTTACTTCGCCATCTGTTTTCAGTGGAATGCACACGACATTGTAAGCAATGGGCGTTACAAACTGGTTAATACTGACTATATTTTCAAACTACTATATTCAAATGTCTAATAAATATGCTACAATGCTTGTGACTGAATCCTATCCCTTAGTAGTCCAGACAAAAGCATAGACACTTGAAGTTTTGCTGCTCAGTAAAGATGCTCATCATAACAATTACTGTGTTAATATCTCAAAGACAAAATCAAACACAGACTGAGGGAACATTAATCACATTCATAATAGATACATTCCATTATGTTTTCCTTCTATGCTTCCAGTTTGCTCACCTAATCCTCAACTTATTCATTGCTAAAATTTTTAAAAATCCACTTTTCTTTTTAATGAGGGGGAAGAAACAACATTATAGTTGATAGTCTAGACTCCATCTTCCCTTGTAATAACACAGGAAAATCTCCAAACCCAACTCCCAAAGAGAGTATTTTGGTTTGCATTTTTATGTTCATTATATACTCTTTCATCTATCTTGGATGAATATTTGCTTAAAAATAGAGACAGAAGGTCCATGCATTGCCACAATTAGGAATAAGACTATGTAAATTTTGCAAATCAGCCATTAAAAAAGACATTTATGCCATCTTCTTTAATGTTCAGGGAACATGTGGAAGACAAGAGAGAAAAAAAATGTAATAGTTCGAAGATAGGAAAAAGGCTGTGAAATGCCATCTTCCCAGAAAAATACAGCCATTGCAATCCTGAATGCATAGCAGCTGCAGAAGCATACACTGGGTTTGCAAAAATTCAGACCATGAACAGTTGGTCATAGATGAAGTGGGAACTCAGCCGCACCTTCATTGTTCAGGCCATTTGCTGCTGGTATTTTAGGAAGCCACTGTTTTAAGCTATGTATCCACAGAAGCCCCATCAGGATGCATTGCATACTTCCAATTGATCTTGTTTCCACAAATGATCTTGGTTAAAGCAAATGGCTCATAAAACATAACAAAGCAAAACTAAACAAATACAATACAAAAAAAGCAGAACCTTGGGTGAAGAATTGATGGGGGGATGATAGAGTATGTTGGTAGTGATAGAATATAATTCAGGATGTGAGAAAAGAGTAATCAAAATGGAAAGTTATGTAGCATGAAATTATCAGTCTAATTAACTAAAAAAAAAAAAAGGCTATGATTGAGCTGAGTGAGTCATTATATGTGTAAATTCATTGACCTAATATCCTCTAGATTTCTCTTGATCTTTTCATGTGTCTAAAACATGGTTTTTCACTGAATGTGGTTCATAAAAACTTCAAGTACTGTCAAAGTACCAACTCAACAGACACAAGCTGCCTGGTGATGTGACTTTAGGAATTTGTGCCACTTGGCTAGAATAAAAAAAGCGTAGAAAAAATTATGTAAAGAGTAGCTGAGGAGATGACTCTGCAACAAGAGCACTTGCAAGCATAAGGTCGAGAGCTTAAAATCTCAGTACTAATTAAAAAATGAAAAATAAAAAGTCACTCATTCCTGTATGACTATATTATATGTGATAACTTAATAAATAATGTATTCATCAGGTTCTTATGAGTCAGAGAACTTACCGAATGTCTTCCAATATATAAGGCGCAAATTAATTGAATGACATAGAGTCTGCAGATCCAACTAAAATTTCCAACAGTGGGCAGGAATGAACTAAGAATGTCCAAGAATCTAGAACTTGATCAGTCCTGTTTAGGCTATGGTGCTTCAGCTGTTCTTTTTTCACTAAGCTGGATCTGGTAGGAATAGGTTTCAAACAAGAATGTCATGAGAATAAAGATGCAAGAAGGTGAAGAATCTTTTATTTCGATTGTACTTTCATAGGCATCCAACTAGAAGGTATTGGCTCAGATTAAAGGTGTATACCAATACATCTGTTCTGTATTTGGAAAAGCTCTGTCCCAGACTAGCCTTGAATTCTTAGATCTGCTTGCCTCTGTCTCTTGGGATTAAAGATGTTGTACCACATTACATGGGCCTAAACTTTCATGGCCTCAAGAGCAGCATCAAAAGCTGGTGTCTTCCAGCCTCAGGCTCTGAATCACAGGTGAGCCTTCTATTTCTGGATTGTAGTTCATTCCATATTAGTCAAGTTGACAACTGGGAATAGCCATCACAAGTAATGACTCAACTATTCCTATAATTTAAATGTTGGGCAGCAGAGATGTGAAGATCCTCAGAGTTCTTTGGCAAGGCCTCATGGTTGAATTATAATCCAGTTAATTTTAAGACCCTGTCTCAAGGAGAAATGATATTCTGCAATAGAGAAGGATGTTCCTCTCTTCCCCTGCCTTCCATATGTGTCCACATAGGAACCTAGTAAGCCATTACAGAATCATGTACATGTACCACATACAATACATAAAGATATATAGCTTTAGGCAAATCAATGATGGAGGAAGGTTATAGGCTTCAAGTCTAATAAAATCTATATATCACCAGAAGGAAAAACAAGTGCTCATCTATGTGTGTATATGTGGTGTGTACGCACAGGAAATATGAAAACAGACTGGAAGCATAGCCAATTCCCAGGGTGCTTGATTTTAGGTAGATCTAATATTTAGCTGTGAATATGACAGAGAAGGTGTGTGCTTGACAAGAAAGAATCTGAACCAGAAAATAAGAAGAATGTAGGAAAGAAAATATTCGAATTATGTATGAACAAAGGTAACTCATTGAAAAGTTCAGGCAACCACTACTTACTTAAGTTGTAAACCATTTTGCTAAGTCAAAGCTAGATTTAAACTAACAGACTAGCATATGTAATAATAGAAGACATCACTTTTTGTAAGATAATAAGAATATTTTTAAAAACTTTATTCAGAATATGAATGTACACAATAGATATAAAGTTAAAACTATGAATTGCTCTTCCTCTTTAGTTCAAGGCAAATTGATTATATCTTCCCAGTCAATAGTACATTTGAGATTAAAGTATTAAAATTTAACTTTCCATAATTACTCTCCATTGATATACATAATTTAAAACTAATATGTAATGGTTCTGATACTAATTTTTTTCTTTTTGTTCTTTGCTAAGTTATTTGATCTCTTTAAATAGTCATAAAATTCTTCACAGGAAGTAATTGTCATTGGAAAAAGAATAGGCTTTGTCTATATAGTGAAGAATTGAGAAAGAACCTGCCACAATGGTGAAATTACAGGTTTTTGCAAGCACATCTAGGTGACCAGTGATATTTCATTTTGTTTTATGCTAATATCACATAAATATAAATCTGGGGAAAAAAATCTAGAATCCTGATAGTTAATACACATTCTGCCCTTACTTGAAGAAAATACTGTGCTTTGTATTATGGAAAAAGGTAAGTTTTCAGGGAGATATTCCTCTTTTTGTTTCAAATAAAAGTGATGTGAAACTTCAGCACAGAAGTCTGCCCTTCAGTAAACAGATTTTCCTCTAAATTATAGAGGGACATCTACCACATGCAGCTAAGTGAGGGGAAATTGGAATTCAGTAAGTAGCACTTGTTTCATTTTCTCTATGAAGAGCAAAACATGCTTCTGCATATTTTAGATTTCGATACAGCAAATTTCCTCTCTGTCCACTCTAGTGATTATAAGATTCTCATGTTTAAGTGGAAAAAATGCCTGTCTGGCACATCTGTATTCCTCTCATTCATTTTGTTAGCCATTTTTTCTTTTTCTAGAGTTTGGTGATCCCTAGATGAAAGTCTGTGGAAATGTAAAGCCAATAACTAAATATTAAAATTGTAACATGAATAGAGTATTATAAAATTACAATTTAATCATGTCAATAAATTTAATAAAGCAGGTTAATGAAATATAACATTTATGAGATATTTATGAGAAGGAAATCATTTAATTAATCAAAACTTTTATAACTAACATATTAAAATGAGAAAACTTTTAAGGAGTAATTTTTATGAGGTAATCATACTTAAATATTTACTATGTTTTTTATAGTCCATCATAAATGTTATATTTTTAAAATAGTATATACTGTAACACATTGTAGAAAGTATATCATTGTGGATACTTATTAATATAGATAACAGAAGTCTATTTCAATTTTATTATTATACATAAGGTAGCCTTTAAAGTGTCATTCTCAGTTTTTAAAAGAAAATGAAAACAGAACTTTTTTCTCTTTGAAAGTTCTCATTTTAATTTTCATTTCATTGTAGGTCACAGAAAGGGGAACATCCTAAATCATATTTTATTCAGTATTACCATAAACTGGTGATTAAACTGTCATCCCTAACTTAAAATCCTCATAAAAAAAACATACATTGGTTTCTGAAAACTTGTTTGGACAATGTAGATATCATCTATAAGGGAAAAAGATGGGGACAATTTGAGGTATTTAAAAAATATTATTTTTACTTATTCATGGGTATCAGCACAGTGTGGGGTACTTTAAATAATTCAGAGAAATTAGATTACAACTAAACTCATAATAAACGCCTCTTGAATTCACAGCCACATGTCTGGTTATATCCGCAAGCCTACATAGATTCCATCCAAGAATAGCCTATGTGTTTAGGCTTTCATTTCCGTGAGCACAGGATATGTACTTCCCTCGATTTGTTCAAACATTTCCAGCTGTGCTGTGTGAAATATAATTTATGTGTTTTGTGATTCCCACAGTGAGAGTCTAGACATCTTTTTCCTTCTGGTCTGATTTTAAGTACTCTGCATTGGTTCAAAAGCTATACTTACAAGGTGGTTAACTGAGACAATTGTCCAGATGTTAGGGTAAATATTGATGTCAGCCCAGACTTGTGGAAACCTTATCTCTGATTAAGATTGAAGAGGGAAGTTTCTGAGTAGAATCCAATCTGTACAGACTTTTTTTTTTTTTTTCTGACTACCTGACAGTAAGTCGGCTCTCAACTCTTTAACACAGAGAACATGAAGGATTGCTGGTTCCAATCTAGTTTGCTACAAAACAAGAGCAAGGAAACTCACTATTGAGAATATAAGAAAGAACCTGATTTCTCCAGAGGACATTTGCCCATTCAACTTAAACATTCATATTTCAGAGACAGTCTGGTCAAAAGCACCTTAATTTAAAAAGGTTACAATGTAAAGAAATTGCTTTGTTTTATCATATTGTCTAACATTGTCTAAACAAAGCACAGCACAAAGCAAAATGTCTCACCTCTTCTGTGACATTTTTCTATGAGTGACAATACATGTTCATGAAAAATGTTCATAAAGCAAGTCACCAAGTTCCACCTCACTTTTAAAAAATCACAACAAAAGCCTTCTTTATAATAAGGAAAATCAACAACAACAACACACACACTCAGACACACAAAACTTTGAAGATTTGTCTTCCTTAAGCTTTATTATCCTATGACAATCTCTCAGATCTGCTTTGCTTTAGCAATTTGGGGAAAATCAAATTGTGTCCTATTTTTTTTTCCCTGAAATTCTGTTATTTTTCTCCTCCAAATCAGACCTCTGGATTCATAAACCAAAACTGCATTTCTTTTGTTTAAAATTAAGGATTTCCCCACATAGTAAAGGCATCAAATACTCCGAAATTGTGTGGGCTTCAACTGGAAGCTAGCATTCACAGTGCTAGACTGTAATGTAGTACTACGCATAAGAAAATGTATCATTAATCTCACCCAGCTATGAACCCTTTGAACTATAATAACTATTATAATAACTATAATACATGCATGATACGCCCACTGGAACAACAGTGGTACAAACCTTACTGGAATAACCAAACACTTTTTGATTGGGTTTAAAGCCAAAGCCATAGATGATATTGTTAATGAGAACCAGTACCTGACACCAGATTGGCCAAGGGGAAAACCTACTGATATTACTAGTAGTGTGCTTAAAGGACATAGAAATAAAGTCTCATGAAGACTTTCTGAACCGACCAGTGTTACTCATCACTCAGCAGAGAACCTTCTTCTTCAAGTAGTAATTAAACACACAAACAGCTAGAAAATATGCAGAGAATGAGAGACTTTGGTGTATTCAGCCTCCAATGAGATGTCTTTGTCACACTCCTATCTTCAGGATTCATGGACCTATGAAGAAGAGGGGCCAGGAAAAAATTAAGAACCAGAGGTCATGAATTATTTTTAAATAAACAGAAATTAATGGACACATATTCACATATGCTGATGCATATATTAACAAGTAGAGACTGTAACAACCTGCATAAGACCTGTACAAAGGCAAGTCAGTTAAATGTCTCAGCCAAGGAGAGTACATGAGCATAAGAGTCCCATTTTCAACCAAGAAGTTAGTCACAAATAATAGATGCTGGGAGGGGGAAATAAATTTTCATCAATAGAATGTCACTGTGGATATCAAGCACACTCCAGGAGAGGGCCCATGCTCAGGCGTTGATGACCAACACGAATCAGACTCCATGTTATTTAGTGTTTTCCACTCCTAGATGTTAAGGGCAGAAGATTTGATAAAATTCTCTGTTGAGTGCACCACTGTTACTTTAATCATACATGTTCTCATGAAACTTTCTTCACCGCTTTAGTAAAAATGATAATGACGACCATAGAATACTGTTGATGCTTGTCATGGTTTGAATGCCGAGTGTCTCTTGCAGACTCATATAACTGAACACTTGCTTCCCCAGCTACTGGGACAGTTTTTGAAGACCTCTGGAACCTCGCTGCAGAGGTGTTTCTTCAAAAGTGACTACCTAGTTTAATCTGTTCATTGCTGCTGCTTCTGCGCCTGAAGAAAAATGTAAAAATCCAGCCCTATGGAGCCATCTGCCATACTGTCCCTACTATCACACCTCCCGGAAACTGTCTGCCTCGCCTCCTTAACAAGCTCCTCGCTTGTGTTGGAGCTGCCCGCTAGGTTTTCCCCCACTATGACACTTCGTGACATCTTCCCCTGCCTTCCGCACTATGACATATTGGAATTTATGAAGTCACTCCGTTATGCCTTCTCAATAATGAAACTCTGGAATCTCTCTAAACCTTGAAGAAAACCAATCTCCTTTAAGTTGCTTCTGTCAGATAGTCTTTCAGGGTGATGTGAATGGTAACTACTAGCTAATAGGACCACAGACTGTTTGTTAGATTTACCTACCTATCTGCTAACGAAACAAAAGCTGTCTAATTCTCAGTGTAGCAATGAAGAAAGTGCCATCATTTACTTAACTGGAACTTATCTAGGTATTTAAATGAAAAGGGAAATGAAATGTGTACTCAGTCTCCAAAAGGAGCTTGACTTTTACATCATTTAAAGATGTAACACTTCATAGAATCAAGTAGATTTCTAATGAAAATATACAGATTTCTAATTAAATATCTTTAAGAAATACTCTAGATATGTGACTTCTCTGGCACAGAAACTAATGTTAAAAAAATCATTATCTTTAAAATTATGTTCCTGAGGGATTCTAGTGAATTCTGGGCATTTTCTCTTTTATTTATACAAGACTCACTATAGAAAAAAAAGGCAAAACTATAATTAACCATGGCAACAGAAAAAAAATCTTAAATGAAAAAAATTGTTTTTGATTTATTCTAAGAAAGAAGAATATGAAATTTGGTTTATAAGGATGGGAATTTCTGTATGGATTTTGGAGATAGTAAGTTTATAATAAAATTATACTGTATGGAATTTTCAAAGAATAAATTTTAGATACAGTAACACTAGATTTTCATGATTAAATACAGCAGATCTTAAAAGGTTTCCTTTTGAGTGTAATTGATACACTACTCTGTTTCAAATTTATATAAATTCACAGATTAACATAACATCTGATAGAATATTTTTAATAGAAAGTTGATATTCTCACCATAAGACAAAGTCAGAATGTAGTCACATGCTAAAACGGAAAACTCAGCTACTACATTCCTCAGAACAACCTTTCAATAGATTTACTTGACACTATCAACCTCTTTAATAATTTTGTCTTTGGAAATTTCAATAGCAGTTGCATTCACTGATATTTCAGAGCACCTTGCTTAATAGAAATAAATGTTTGATAATTTAATTCATTCAAAGTTGATTTAAGAATTTCTAGTAATTATGGACAGACTATACTAGTCATGTTAAGGAAAACATTGACACTGAATATTGAAAACTGAATTCAATTTTTATAATTAGAAAACCTTTATATTGTTATTATTATTATTTTGGGAAGTGTATTCAATTAGTATTATTCAATGCTATTGAAAAGTTTTGAAAACTTGAAAAAAGTTTGAATGATATTAAAATTTTAATAAATTAATACATGGAACATGCATTTAATGGACCAGAAATTAACATTTCAATTACTTGTAACTCCATGAGACATACATTACCTGTAATGAGGACAGGAGTGTGTTTTCTTCCATTTTCTACACATGGTATTGTACCTGTCATTTTAACTTTTTTCTAAACTACTGTTTGTACAGATTTTCTCCAAGACAAAAGAACAGTAACCAGGCCTAATTTTAAATATGCTTATGGAATTATGAATTTATTCCTTTAAAGACACAGATTCTGGCCTTTATTTTTCGAGATTTTTTGTTTTGCTGGTATTTCATCTAGTAATATATCATGATAACTTGAAGTATTATGTTTCCTTCCTTTTCTAATGAATTTGTTCATTATTGGGGGAGTTTCTTTTCTTTTCTTTTTTTTTTTTTTTTTTTGGTTTTTCGAGACAGGGTTTCTCTGTGTAGCCTGGCTGTCCTGGAACTCATTCTGTAGACCAGTCTGGCCTTGAACTCAGAAATTTGCCTGCCTCTGCCTCCCAAGTGCTGGGATTAAAGGTGTGCACCACCACTTCCCTCCCGGGGAATTTTCATACACTGGCAGTAAATCTATGTCACTCACACCTCTTCCACGTACTGCCTCCCTCCACTCCCAAATTTACAATCTTTTCTTCAATTACTATTGTTTTACAGCACAACACACACACACACACACACACACACACACAATGAATGTTTGTTCAACTTTCTTTGAATATGTATGTGTTCAGGAATAATGTTTGACTACCTGGCAATAGAAATCTGTATTAATTAATTATAGAAGGCATCTGAATCCCTTTATTAACAGACAATGTATCTCCTCTCTTATGAGCGGGTCTTTATGGAATTTTCACTACCTTCATTTTGATATCACTGATGTTATTTTGCTTACCTGTTCATCTTATCATGTTGTTGAGAACTCATAGGTGCATTATCAGTATTGTGTATGGAACTATCAACAAACATCCAGAGGCCCTGACAATTACAATTTTCATGTCCCCAAACCTTAGATTTAGGGGTAAAAGTGCAGATATATCAGTTGGGGTTGAACAATTCACAATGACTTGTTCTCTGAGCTTTTAATATTTGTGAATTTCAGCCATAGTTTCAAGTTGTTACAAAAATAAGCTTCTATAATGAGGGTTGAGATCTATACTCATCTGGGAGAATTAGGATAAGTAAAAGAAGACAGAAATTATATTGACGTAGGGAACTGGCAGTAGTAGATTTTCCTAGTTGAGTTAGATCTGTATCATCTCTAGGTAGTTACCTAGGTTTATAGAATCAGACATACATCTCATTTTAAGTAGACTGTAAATAAAATGATACAGCCTTTTTGTTACCCCACGATAAAAGTGCCACTATTTTACCATTGTTGATATCTTGTCTGTCCAGTCATTGTGGTTCATAGGGTTCACAGCTGGGTTGGACTGCTGATTGCTTGGATCCCTTGGAAGCTTGTAAAGCACTTTCTGGTATTCTGAATACTGTGCCTGGACTACTTGGTGTCTTTAGCAGTAAAGCCTTACCTCCAAATTCTAGGAGTCATCCAAAGGCAACAGCAGTAACCTATATTGTTTTGTGGTTCTATTTGTATTGAAGTTTTTTTTTATTAGAGAGTTCATAGTCCTTTGGGATAGCATTACTTCCTAAGTGTGATAACTTCTTTAAACTATGTATGTATGTAGGCAAATACAAATTTGTACCACATGTTCTTTAGATAAACATTAAATAATGATTGTATATATCTTTTCAAATATCCATAGTGTTATTTATCCCTCCCCTTCGTGCTTTCTCTCCCTGGCTGTCTCTGCTCACTCCATAGTTAACGCTCCGAACAATTTTCCCATTTCTTCTTTCTTAAACCTGTGCCCTGATTATCTCCATTACGGAACTAGTATGATTTTGAAAGAATGAAACATTTTCAGTTTGTATTTTAGCATTTTGTGTATGTGACGATTATTTAGATTTAATGTAGAGACTTTATTTTGCTATGGTTTTTAGAAATTTTGAATTTTTCTTCTTTTTGCATTTTCATTTTTTAATGTTTTCATTTTTAATTGATAAATTTTGTTCTTTGGAAATTTAATATTAATATGATGATTTTTTTTAATTTTCATATCAACCTGGACACTCTTCCTTATATTCTATTATGCCTTCTGTTTTGTGTTTGTCCTAGTTTCATTTTTGTTTTTATCATAAAGTGTCAGGACAAAAATTATCATAGGGGAGAAATAAGGACTATCAGCTCACAAACCTAGGCTCACACCTTTTATTCCCATAATTAGGCAACTGCATTCTTTCTAGTCCCTCAAATTCTATGTTCTCTGAATGTTGGAGGCAGTGTTAGGGTTGTTCCAGTTAAGGCTGAATGAATCCTCACAAATCACTTATTCTTAGACTCTTGACTAATCATCAACGTCTGCATTAACCATCATCTGCTGAAAAGAGACACTAATTTGATCATGGCTGTGGACTACACTAGTCATTTTAGTCAGGTTTCTGTTGACAGATAAAGAACATGAACCAAATGGACTTGTTGAGGAGATGGGTTATTTCTGGTTACACTCCAGGTAATAATAATCCATCACTGAGGGAAATCAGAATAGAAACACAACGAAGAAATGTGGAGGTAGGGCCTGAAATAGACGGCATGATGGTGTGCTGCTTATTGGCTAAATCTCGTTATCCCGGCTCACTCAATTTGCTTTCTTACATCTTCTGTCTCGACCTGCCTAGGGGCAGCAACATTCATACTTGACTGGGCCTTCTCACATCAATCACAAAGTAAGAAAAGACCTATCAGCAATCTGATGGAAGCATTTTTCTCAACTGAAGATCCTATTTCTGGAAATCTCTAGTTTATTTCAAGTTAATGAACAAACCACACAAAAAAACAAAACAAGCACTAGTCTACAGTAATAAACAAACATTCAGGAGGCTGCTTAACATCAAGTCCACTTAGATAAGAAGAATTAGGCTCATTCCTACTGTTTTACATGAGCCTTCAAAGACTAGATCTACATTACCATTTATGAGCTCCCTTCCATATAGAAAGCCTCAGATCCTATCAGAATATAACAAGAAGGGTTAAAAGCTTTGGAAGACTATAACTGCCTTTTCTTCCCCAGTAATTCCTGGCACTTGATGGGTAGATGGTGGAGAACAAGCTTTCAGACTCAGGACCACCACTGTTTATCCGCATCAGGGTATGTGAGGTCTTATGAACATCTTATCATCTAGTTCTGGTCAGAAATACAGAGTATTGTATGTGTTGGTATTGTTTGTGAAAAGCATCTGGAAGATATTTCTAGGGACATATTTGAAACATGGCATTGGATTTTATTTAACACCTTGTCTTCTGAAGTCAGAATTATCCATGTGTGATGTCACTCTTCAAAGTATTTTTGTTGTTGTTGCTGCTGCTGCTGCTGCTGTTGTTAATTATTTTAAAGTTAGCTCATGAAGTAGTATGTGTCCATGCAATTTATGCAAATATCCTATTTTCAGTTAATTCTACTTCTGAATTCCCTATTCTCATTGAACCTTTTGCCATCCTGTTTGATCTTTGCCTTCCTCATTATTGACTTCCTCTTTTCATAGTGTTCCCATCCATTAAAGACTCCGTCTTGCCAGTCTCCCACCGTACATGACCCCTTTTCTCCAAGTCTCTGTAGAGGATTCCAGTTTAAACAAACAAGTCTAAACATTTAAATATATGATCTGCTTATGGAAGATGATTTGTGATTTGATTGAGTGAGCTCATTCAGAGTTAAGAAGACAAACACTGAATGTTCTCTTACCTGCGGATTCCAGTTTCAAATAATGCTGTTTGGATGATTAACTTAGAGCACTAATAGATGCCAGGAAACTAGAAATAGCCTTTGGGGAAAATATATTAAGGGAGGAGCAATAGTGGATTAGAGGAAAATAGAAGTGAAAATGTGGAACATTTGGAAGTAGAGATGCATAAGCAGAAAGTGACAGAGAAGTATAAGGTAAATCAGGGAGATGGGGAATGAGTAACTGAAGAGGTAGATCCTATGGAAGCCTAGAGTCTCACCAAGCCAATTATTAAGGGTCGCATCACACATCACTCTGGAGACAGTAAATATACTCTGCATTTGGCTGGAGAATCAATAGAGTTAAAGAGGCTACAGAAGAACTCAAGTGGTTTCAGAAGTGGATGAGCAGAAAGGGAAGTGGAGTCTGCATTGTTAAGATAATCAAGTCAGAGCAGCAGCTATGAAAGGGAAGCTGCTGATGTGTAGATCATAGATCATTCCAGAGTGCACTGGGGATGGGGGTGGGGTGGGGAGAGGCTTGAGTTAGAGACTGCAGAGAAAAATGACAGAAGAGGGTTCGAAAAACAGGAAGTGAGTTCAGCAAAATACTGCTGAACAGGCAACAGAGTAGGGACAGTAAGGACAGTAGGGACAGGCAATTGTGGAGGCCCAATCAACATAAAGAGGACAAACTGTGTTAAAGCCTCAGGCCAATTTGGAATGCCACTGGCTGATGAATCTTTTTTTTTTCTTTTTTCTCTCTTTTTTTTTTTTTTGGATATTTTATTTACATTTTAGATGTTATCCCCTACGCCATTCTCCCCCCCCAGGAACCCCCTATCTCATCCACCCACCTCCTGCTTCTATGAGGATGTGCCCCACCTACCATCCCCACTCCCACCTCCCCACCTTCGAATTCCCCCACACTCGGTGTCCAACCTTCATGGGACTAAGGATCTCCTCTCCCACCTATGCCCAACAAGGCCACCCTCCCATGCATAGACAGCTGGAGCCATGGGTCCCTTCCTATGTGCTCCACCCTGGGAGCTCTGGTTGGTTGGTATTGTTGTTCTCCTCATGGGGCCACAAACCCTTTCAGCTCCTTCAGTCTTCTCTCTAACTCCTCCATTTAGAACCCCTTGATCGGTTCAATGGTTAGCTGTGAGCATCTGCCTCTGAATATGTCAGACTCTGGCAGACCTCTAAGGAGACACCTCACACCAGTCAGAATGGCTAAGATCAAAAACTCAGGTGATCGTAGATGCTGGCAAGGATGTGGAGAAAGAGGAATATTTCTCCATTGTTGATGGGATTGTAAGATGGTACAACCCCTCTGAAATCAGTCTGGTGGTTCCTCAGAAAATTGGACACAGCATTACCTGAGGACCCAGCTATACTGCTCCTGGGCATATACCCAGAAGATGCTCCAACATATTACAAGGACATATTCTCCATTATGTTCATAGCAGCCTTATTTATAATAGTCAGAAGCTGGAAAGAACCCAGATGTCCTTCAACAGAGGAATGGATACAAAAAAATGTGGTACATTTTGAGTAATGGAGTATTACTCAGCTATTAAAAACAATGAATTCGGGAAATTCTTAGATAAATGGATGGAACTAGAAAATATCATCCTGAGTCAGGTAACCCAATCACAAAAGAACACATGGTATTCACTCACTGATACTTGGATATTAGCCCAGAAGCTTGAAATACCCAAGATGCAACTCACAGACCACATGAAGAAGGAAGACCAAGTCTGGGTGATTCGGTCCTTTTTAGAAGGAGTAACGAAATACTCAAGGGAACAAATATGGAGGCAAAGTGTGGGACAGAAACTGAAGGAGGGGCCTTCTGGAGACTATTCCACCTGGGAATCCATCCCATGTGCAGTCACCAAAGGTAGATGCTGATGTGGATGTCAGGAAGTGCATGCTGACAGGAGCCTGATATAGCTGTCTCCTTAGAGGTCTGCCAGAGCCTGACATATTCAGAGGCAGATGCTCACAGCTAACCATTGAACTGATTAAGGGTTCCCAAGAAGGAGTTAGAGAGAAGACGAAGGAGCTGAAAGGGTTTATGGCCCCATGAGGAGAGCAACAATACCAACCAACCAGAGCTCCCTAGGGTCTAAATCACCAGCCTGGGAACACATAGGGAGGGACCCATGGCTCCAGCTGTGTATGGAGGAGAGGATGGCCTTGTTGGGCATAGATGGGAGAGGAGATCCTTGGTCCCATGAAGACTGGACACCGAGTGTGGGGGAGGGTGGGAAACAACCTCATAGAAGCAGGAAGAGGGGGAATGGGATAGGGAGCTCCTATGTGTGGGGGGAAATGTGGGACAGAATAATATCTGAAATATAAATAAAATACCAATAAAAATATTAAAAAAAAAAAGACAGGTGTTAGATCACAGATTTGTATGGGGTTCTTGCAATGAGAATGTTAAGCATTCATTGTGAAATTGTTCAAATGAGAGAGTTAGACCTTCTCCCTATTGAGATATATCTAATATATTCCTGGGCCTCGTTTCCATGATCTGATTTTTCTCAGTGTGCCCTAAGGTCTCGCCTCACCCTAATACATCTGTTGTACAGCCCTTTTCTGCTGAAAGACACGAGTCAATTTTCATTCTGTACTGTATGCCTTTTGCTGGATGGTTTTTGTCATTTCTTTTTTTACCTTCAAAACTGCCTCAGAAGTTGCTTGAAAGATGTATTGTCTCAGGACATGTACAAGCCTAAAAAAAACAAAAATGACCATTTTCGACAGTATGAAGTAGATTATAGCAGGGCCTAACTAAATTGCAAAGCATAGGCTGTGCTTAGGTCTAAATCTCAGTCTAAGTCTCATTCTCCTCAGTATTGGGCAGTTACACCTGCCCATGCCATGGAGTGTGGGACTGCGTAAGGGTATCCTGGTTCTTGGCTGGGCATGGGCCTAGAACCCTGAGACTCCAAGGGAGAAATGGCAGGAGTTCAGTCACGTCCCAAACCCAGGGTCCTGACAAGCAGTCTAATCTCCATGGACCTACATTGTTCAGTCACCTAGGCCATTATAGCCCCTCCCAAAGTGCACAGGTAGGGGTGTGACTACAGGCCTCAGGCCCTAGAGATTTACATACTAATGAAGGCCAGAGGGTGGAGCCAATTAAACCGCCTCCAGAACCTCCCCCTTTCTCCCTCCCTACTTAACTCAGGTCTGCCCTGAGTTTGGCCGGGTTCATTCAGATCCATGCACCATCTGCCATAACAATAAACCCTTTTGGAACCAAGGACTTCCTTGTGTCATTGGGGCCTGCTGGGCCTGCAGTCGCTGAAGCTTCCAGCCTCCTGGAACTCCAGACTTTCTTCTGTATGTGGGTCCCCCACTGCATGGAAGCCTTCAGGCAGCCTCCCCCCTTCCCCAACCCCCCCATCCCCCATCTCCCCTCCTGCAGCCCCATATACCCTCAATGGAGAATGATTAAAATGAATAAATACATTTAAGAATTAAATTCCTTGCTTCATTGTTTTTCATTTAAAATGAATTAACACTCAGTGCTTTCCTCAAAGAATAAACTGAGACTTACATGTCACCTCAGTTTTGTTTTTTGTTTTTCTCTTCTCTTCTCTGGCTTTGTTTCATTTCAATTTCTTCTAGATTTTTAGAACAAACTGAAACTTTGAAACTTTTGACACACAGGAGTTGCCATGAAACATGAGGACATGAACCATAATACATTTATATATCTGTATATCTCAATCAATCAATCAATCAATCAATCAATCAACACACTTTGTGTTTTTATATTTTATATTATATTTTCAAATATATAATATGTATATGTACATATATGTATATGTTATATGTATATGCTCAGAGGCTTGGTATTTAGCCTTCAATTCTCATTTGCTCCTAAATGACAAGGTTTAATTTTCAAATTTTTATGATTCAAAAATTTAAAATTCAAAATATAGACTATCATCATGTTTCTTTTTCTTTTGAGAAATAATTTCATTATTCACACCATTTTTCTTTTCTGTTCTGTTTCTTTTGTTTAGTCTGCAAATACTTAACACAATTCTATCTCTATTTCTATCTCTCAATTTCTGTTCCACCCCCAACCTCTGACTGTATTTCTGTCTCTGTCTCTCTTGTATCTGTCTCTCTGTCTCAATTTCTGGCTCTCTCTGGCTCTTTGTCTCCCCCTGTGTCTCTCCTGAGATAGGTTTTAATATGTAGCTATCCCTTTGAAGCCATGGAAATCCTTCTTACTCATCCTTTCAACTGCTAGCATTACAGATATGAGCCAACATCCCAAACCACTCCAATATTTTCTTCTGTTGTTATATTTATGTTTTCATATTCTTTCTCTGTGTCTCTCTCCGTTTCTCTCTGTGTGTCTCTGTCTCTGTCTCTTTTTCTTTCTCTGTTTCTCTGTCTCTGTCTCTCTCTCTCTCTGTCTGTCTCTCTACCTTTTTCATTCTGTCTCTCTGACTCTCAATCTCTCTGTGTGTTGATTCCTAAGTATTTGACTCCCATTTAACACTTTGAGTTTACGTTCTTAAATTAAAAAAATTAAATCCTTGAGATGTACTAAACTGGAAAGCAAATAAGGGCGCAAATTCACTTTTATTAAATGTACATAAACTATAAAGTTTCATCTATGTACAAATTCTAATATTGTAGACTTTGACTTAAAGTAAAATGTTCTATGTGAACGCTTATTGTATCCTTAAAGAAAAACAAACCAGACTGACATATTAAAGTCATATGTTTTGAACTTTTATGTTATGTTTGCTTGCTTATTTCCCTATGTAACACTTGAGAACATTGTGAATATACGGGTTAATGGAGGAGATATTATGTGATCAACTGTAGCTCTTACTGAGTAAAACTCTTGTGATTGAAAAGATTAAAAAGATAGGGCAAAGAAGGACTTAACTCGTGAACTTTTAAAAATTTATAGTAATTTTGACATAAGACAAATAAGTTATTTTGAAAGGGTGATTAAGAGATCAAATGAAGAGCTTTCAAAGATACTTTGTGTATTTATAATACCAGATAGCCTAGTCCACAAAATATGATTTAAAAAAATCTAACCGTCATGACATTTTAGACATTTAATAAAACCCTTTAGGTGGCTACACTGTTCACTACATTTATAGCTATGAAGGTGTGTGCCATTATGGTATTTTCTTTGGTTTGAATGACAGTTCTCTTAAATTCAAGCATTGCCAATGTTAGATCATTCAAAGAAAGAGCTGCTAACATTTGATTAGGTCACTTGGAGTCGGCCTTTGGTAATGGAGTTAGCATTTTGTTAAAAGACCATTCACATGACGTTTTGCTAGCTTCCACATTTTGACCGTGGAGGTGAAGCAAGAGAAGCCTCGGGATGTACCTTGTCTTGCTGGGACTAAATATCTCAGGAAAGGGTGGTACTTAATGGGGGCTCTGCCTTCTCTAAGAAAAAAGGGGAGAAGCTGATGGGGGAGGGGTAGGCTGGGAGAATAGGAGGTGGCCTGTTTGTGATCTGGTTGTTTAGTGAATAAAAAAATAAATCGTTGAAAATAAATGAGTGGAAGTAATTACCCTCCCCTACCAAAAGAGAAGCCTTAGAGGAACAAATTTCAGAACATTTATGTTGAACTTTTCTACCTTCTCTTTCAGTATAGCACATAGAATTTCTGTTTTAATAATTATCCACTTGACATTATCTTGCTAAAATGGTACAGAATAGGTATATTCTGTATGCTAAACAGAATAGGTATATTTCACTCACTCAAATATTTCAGCACTTGCCATTAAATGTAATTTTCAAGATAGAAGTGAATTTTCTCTGTGGATTTACAATTTTGTTTCACCTCTACAGACAAATAGCTAACCTCTGTTTAAAAATAATTCACTAACTTGAATAACCTAATGCTTAGGTTAGTTTACTTTGCTTAGCAGGAAGTTAAATTTGTCTTATTGTTTAGTAAAGAAAAAAATTATAATCTTAAATTCCTGCTAATGAAATAATAGAGAAAAAAAATTTTTTTTAAGAAGGCTGCTGTTTGGTTTGAAGAAACACCTGGGAGTTTATTTAATCAGTTTAATTAATGGAAGATTATTAAGCATAACTATAGGCCAGACACTGCCTTCTGTGCAGAAGCTAAAATAAATGAAATTCTAGGATACAGTCATCTGCTGATTAGGCATAGGAAGATCTTAAATAAACTTGGTAAAGTATCACAGAGATGTCTTTTAAGACATATAGATGCATCACATGAAATGTATGTAGATGGAGAAGCTACTGAACCAAGTTTTGCTGTTTGGTAGCCCGTAAGTTTTAGATTTTATGAACATTGTCCATTAATTATATCGTATACTTGCTCCCAAAAAAGCCCCTTCCTATGACTGGCATCATGTGGGCCAATATATTATATATATTATGACTTGATATATTTAGAAAGACTTTATATATACTCATTTCCATATATTACTCTATTTTTAACTTGTAAAATTTCTTCAAAGACATTTTCCATCTAAATTGAGT
This sequence comes from Mastomys natalensis, assembly GCA_021653895.1. Taxonomy (NCBI): domain Eukaryota; kingdom Metazoa; phylum Chordata; class Mammalia; order Rodentia; family Muridae; genus Mastomys; species Mastomys natalensis. The sequence goes on from JAJTUV010000485.1 coordinate 41,900, forward strand.
GATAAACACAACATGATAAGTATTAACATTTTAGATAATTGATAAGGTTACATAAGAGTTTTATGCATTTAATATGCTGCTTCCTTAAATATTGGATTTAAATTAAAGTATTGAAATACTTGTAATTGGTAAAATTCAATGGATAAACATTCATCAAATCATTAAAAATTTTTATGAAACAAAAAATATAAATGAAGTTTATCTTGTCAATAATTTTTTAAATTTTGGAATATTTTTAATGGGATATTACAAATGTGTGTATCCTTTCATCACAATAACCATAAAAAATGGTACTGAGTAAAGACTAGGGATATTGAATGACTCTTGGATGCCAAGCTGGATCTCAAAGAAATGAAAATAATTTTCATAGCTAACCATCAGTATTCTTTCATTTAAAAAATGTCCATATGCCTGAAAACATTTTAAGTTCATTTTCATATATTTGTGTGTGTGTGTGTTGTGTGTGTGTGTGTGTGTGTGAATTTGGCTGTGTGGGACAAGAACACATCACAGTGCTTATATGGAAGTTAAAAGAAAACACGCAGAGATTAAACATGGGTTGACAGTCTTCTCAGCTGGATAGCTTTATTTGCTGAGCCAACTCACAATACAGAGGAAACAGGTTCTTTACCTAAGAAATTGAGGGTTACCTCAGGGAATCACTCACTCACACTCATGAGCAGCAGTATTTGGCCTCAGTAGGTCAAAATAAATAAACAAAAAAGGAGAACATGAAGTCAGAATGATGGCATGATCTGGAGAGGGTATTCAGAGGGGGTTGAGAGATGAATGTACCATATACATACAAACATTTGTAAAAATTATTTTTTAATTAATTTATTTATTACATCCTAAGTGCTGCCCCATCCAGGTCTCCTTCTCACAGAGTCCTTACCCCGCTCCCCCCTTTCTCTTAAACTCTGAGAAAATGAAGCCGGACTGGACAGCCTTCTAGTACATAGATGCCTAGAGTCTCTCCAGCCCCTGTATTTTCTTTGGTGGGTGTCTCAGTCTCTGAGAACGTCCAGAGGTCCACGTTAGTTTACACTGTTGGTCTATCTGGGTGGTTTCTATCCCCTTCAGTTCCTTCAGTCTTCCCCCAACTCTTTTATAACAGTCTCTGACATAAGACCAAAGTTTGGCTCTGGTTACTTGTATCTATTTCAGTCAGCTGCTGGTAGAGTCTCTCAGAGGACAGCCTTGTGGGTTCCTGTCTGTAAGCTAACAGAGTATCATTAATAATACCATAGATTGGTACTTGCTCATGGCATAGGTCTCAAGTTGGACCAGTGGTTTTTTGGCCATTTTAAGGATTAAATGAAGGATAAGTCAATGGTTACTGAATAACAACGTAGTTTCTAGACTTACCCTTTAATGGTTTTTTCATGACTTTCTGTCCATGATATTTTTTCAATGTTTTATTAGTTTCTAAAAGGTGAAATTTATCCTTTGTTCTGAAATAAGATTTTGTATGTAACAAGGCTTTCCTTCACAGCTCCCACAAGCATTGGTATGCAGATATTTTCTCGTGCCTTGGTTGAAATATTTACTCACAGTTCATTCAATTGGATTGTGCTATTTCAGACAATAACATATATATATGTGATATATATATATATATATATATATATATATATATATATATATATTTCACTTTCACATCTTTTTTTATTGGAAATTTTATGTACATTTCAGATGTTCTCCCCTTACCCCATTTTCCCCCCTCCCTCCCAGAAACTCCCTATCCCATCCCCCCTCCTTCTGCTTCTATGGGGTATTCCCCCACCTACCCCCCCACCTCACCTCCCCACCCTCGAATTCCCCCTCCCACGACATCCAGCCTTCATGGGACCAAGGATCTCTTCTCCCACCTGTAACACCCTTGCATATATAGCTGGAGCCATGGGTCCCTCCCTATGTGTTCCCAGGCTGGTGGTTTAGAGCCTGGGGTCTCTGGTTGGTTGGTATTGTTGTTCTCCTCATGGGGTCGAGAATCCTTTCAACTCCTTCAGTCTTCACTCTAACTCCTCTATTGGGAACCACATGATCAGTTTAATGGTTAGCTGTGAGCATCTGCCTCTGAATATGTCAGACTCTTGCAGACCTCTAAGGAGACAGCTATATCAGGCTCCTGTCAGCAGGTACTTCCTTAGAAGGAGTAACAAAATACTCAAGGGAGCAAGTATGGATACAAAGTTCAGGACAGAAACTGATATAATGATTTTAACCAACCAATAATAATGGTTCCACCTGGGCACCGTAGCCTCTGAATATGTCAGACTCCTGCAGACCTCTAAGGAGACAGCTATATCAGGCTCCTGTCAGCATGTACCTCCTGACATCCACATCAACGTCTACTTTTGGTGACTGCACATAGGATGGATACGCAGGAGGAATGGTCTGCAGACAGCCCCTCCTTCAGTTTCTGTCCTGCATTTTGTATCCATATTTGCTCCCTTGAGTATTTTGTTACTCCTTCTGAGAAGGACTGAAGCCCCCCCACTTGGTCTTCATTCTTCATGAGCTTTATGTGGTCTGTGAGTTGAAACTTGGGTATTTCAAGCTTCAGGGCTAAAATCCAATAATCAGTGAGGTAATGTTCTTTTGTGATTGGGTTACTTCACTCAGGATGCTATTTTCTAGTTCCATCCATTTACATAAGAATTTATTGAATTCATTGTTTTTAATAGCTGAGTAATATTCCATTGTGTAAATGTACCACAATTTTTTGTATCCATTCCTCTGTTAAAGGACATCTGAGTTCTTTCTAGCTTCTGGCTATTATAAATAAAGCTGCTATAAACATAGTGAAGCATATCCTTGTTATATGTTAGAGCATCTTCTGGGTATATGCCCAGGAGTGGTATAGCTGGGTCCTCAGGTAGTGATATATCCAATTTTCTGAGGAACTGCCAGACTGTTTTCCAGAGTGGTTGCACCATCTTGCAATCCCACCAACAATAGAGAGTGTTCCTCTTTCTCCACATCCTCGCCAACATCTACTATCACCTGAGTTTTTGATCTTAGCCATTCTGACTGGTGTGAGGTGGAATCTCAGGGTTGTTTTGATTTGCGTTTTCCTGATGACTAAGGATGCTGTACATTTCTTTAGGTGCTTCTCGACCATTCGCATTTCCTCAGTTGAGAATTCTTTGTTTAGCTTAGTATCTCATTTTTTAATATGGTTATTTGGTTGTCTAGAGTCTAATTTCTTGAGTTCTTTGTATATATTGGATGTTAGTCTTCTATCGGATGTGGGATTGGTAAAGATCTTTTCCCAATCTGTTGGTTGCCATTTTGTCCTATTGACAGTGTCCTTTGCCTTACAGAAGCTTTACAATTTTATATAGTCCCATTTGTCAATTCTTGATATTAGAACATAAGCCATTGGTGTTCTGTTCAGGAACTCTTCCCCTGTGCCTAGATATTCGAGAGTCTTCCCCACCTTCTCTTCTATTAGTTTCAGTGTGTCTGGTTTTATGTGAAGGTCCTTTATCCACTTGGACTTGAGCTTTGTACAAGGAGATAAGAATAGATCGATTTGCATTTTTCTGCATGTTGTCCTCCAGTTGAGCCAGCACCATTTGTTGAAAATGCTGTCCTTGTTCCACTGGATGGTTTTATCTCCTTTGTCAAAGATCAAATGACCATAGTTGTGTGGGTTCATTTCTGGGTCTTCAACTCTATCCCACTGATCTTCCTGCCTGTCTCTGTACCAATACCAGGCAGTTTTTATCACTATTGCTCTATAGTACAGCTTGAGGTCAGGGATGGTGATTCCTCCAGAAGTTCTTTTATTGTTGAGAATAGTTTTTGCTATCCTGGGTTTTTTGTTATTCCAAATAAATTTGAGAATTTCTCTTTCTAGCTCTGTAAAGAATTGAGTTGGTATTTTAATGGGGATTGCATTGAATCTGTAGATTGCTTTTGGCAAGATGGCCATTTTTACTATATTAATCCTGCTAATCCATGAGCATGGGAGATCTTTCCATTTCCTCAGATCTTCTTCAATTTCTTTCTTCAGAGATTTGAAGTTCTTGTCATACAGATCTTTCACTTGCTTGGTTAGATTCACACCGAGGTATTTTATATTATTTGTGACTATTGTGAAGGGTGCCATTTTCCTAATTTGTTTTTCAGCCTGTTTATCTTTCACTTAGAGGAAGGCTACTTATTTGTTTGAGTTGATTTTATAACCTGTCACCTTGCTGGAGTTGTTTATCAGGTTTAGGAGTTCTCTGGTGGAAGTTCTGGGGTCACTTAAGTATACTATCATATCATCTGAAAATTGTGATATTTTGACTTCTTCCTTTCCTATTTGCATTCCTTTGACTTCTTTTTGTTGTCTAATTGCTCTGGCTAGGACTTCCAGTACTATATTGAATAGGTAGGGAGAGAATGGGCAGCCTTGTCTAGTCCTTGATCTTAGTGGAATTGCTTCATCACTTTCACATCTTAAAAGAACATTTTCTTGCAATCTACTTTGATCAGAAACATCAATGGAAGAAAATTTTAAGAAATTCAATATTGCATTGTAAACATGTATATCCCTGGTTGAAAACTTGTCAACTGCATGCATATATCGAGAGAGAGAGAGAGAGAGAGAGAGAGAGAGAAGAGAGAGTAGAGGAAAAAATCATGTCTTCATCTATCATGCTTTAAATTTCTCACATAAAACCAGACTTTTTCATCCCCTTCAAAAGAATTTTTTCCTTTTAGTTTTCATTTTTCTAGTTTTTGATTTTGATGCTGATTTATGCATATGTTATTAAAAATCAACACAAACAATAACAAGATGAGGTATAAACTGGTAACACATGTTACAAGGTGATAATGTGAAGACAATGCCACACACATCTTAGACTCAAAATAAGGTATGGTAGCTTCATAGTTCTCTTCAATTTTGGTTTAGAAACAGTTTACATGAAAAAAAATATATATACATATATATACACGTATATATATGTATATATTCTTACTGAAGTCCAGCTTTAATCCATGATATCTGATAAGGTACAAGGAGTTATTTTAATTTTGTTATATCTTTTGAGGCTTGCTTTGTGATTGACCATGTGATTAGATTTGAGAATGTTCTGTAAGTTACTAAGAAGAGCATATATTCTTTTATGTTTGGGTGAAATGTTATATATATATATATATATATATATATATATATATATATATATATATATTAGGTTCATTTGAGTCATACAGTCAGTTACTTTCATTATTTCTTTGTTTATTTCCTATGTCAATGATTCTGGAACAAATTACATGGACTATATTCTTTTTTTCATGGCTGTACTATGTCTTCCATTGTAAATGTTTGAGTTAGTTGTACTTCTTTGTGATTCTATCAGATATCATATATGACTATGTTTCATGTGTAAGAACTTCAAAGAGATAAACAGTTTCATCTGGGGAAATAAGGTGAAAGAAAACTGGAAATTAAGACGGCTATCAGGTCACATTGCATTATTGGTTACTGAATATATATAGTCATGAGGAAAAGAAACAAAAATTTACTACTGGATCTTTAGGCTATTAAATGGAGGAGACATCCCTATTATTTCACACATCTCAGTTTCCACATCCATAACTATATGCCTTAGGAAAGCAAAAACAATATGCCAAGTGCTAAACAGTGTTATATCTCGCATATTGCTCAATTTCACCCCTGCCCAGTAAGGTGCCACTACCCTATAGGCACAGTAATTAAATGTTCAAGAAAATTTCACAATTCTATTAAGTTAACTTTGTTCATGACAGAGAATTTAAGAATCCCTGTGTTTCTCAAGTATGGAACACAATTGCAATGCATTATGTACTGTTAGATGGGTTCATGAATTAGATGTTCTGCTGTAGTAAATGAGATGATGGTGAGCATGGTATCTGTATTTTTGCACAAGTACTGTGTACAGAGAATGCAAGGACACACAAACCTATAGTCTCTATTTCCACAAAAAAAAAAAAATGCTGCCACTTCTACAGTTTGAGGGTTTAGTATAATTAACCAGCTTTCATAATCAGAGCTTACAATGTTAGGAAGTGTCACTGTATTAGAAATTGTTGGATTCTTAGCAATTGCTTGAACCAGATCACATATCCTGAGTATATGTCTATTTCTGAGGTCATGTAACACCTCTATTGTTGTCATCCAGACCATGTATTAATTAATCTGCTTGACAAGGAATAAGAAGAGTGAGTAAACATAGACCTAAATAAAACAAAGAAACAAAGAGTTTGCATCAGATTGACTTGAGGTAGCCAAGAACTTCCATCTGTTTAAGTTAGTTTCTTTTTGGGTATGACTCACTTCCACATTAGAAAAGTCAGGACTTAACAAATAGTTGAATTTTTTCCTTCCCTTGAGAGAACATTTCTCCACCTGCAAAGTGACTTTTGATGATGTCTTATTAACTGTAATATTTTAAAGCATCTTATACACATAAATATTTTCAAGGAGTAGTTTATGTATTGGAATGATGATACGGCTTTTTATTCAATATTAGTAAACTTGGAAACTAAACCTTTTACAGGGATAATTATCCTATGATTACAAAAGAGTACACAGTGCTTAGAGGCCTCAAAAGTACTTGAAATAATGAGATTTGGTGTTGCTGGAGAAATTCACTCATTTATCAGTTCATTCTATAATCCACCCTAATCATGCAAACGCACTCATTTAAAATATAATGAAAAGAATTTATAAGATCAAATTCATTGCTACTGCGGTTTCACTGTGTAGTAGTAAATAGTCCATCATAATGAATCTGGTGCTCCGTTGCAATGGAAAGTTGTGTTTCTAATCGTGGCTGATTGCATCATAACCGTTATGTTATTAGCCAACTATTGAAATATGTACACATAGGCTTACTAAGCTCATATATGTGGGTGGTTAATAAATGTTGCAGCATATTCATTGTAATTAGATATAATTGGCTCTGGGCTTCACATTATGATATTTTAATATAAAAATCAAATATAAAATATCATGTAAGATGCAAGTGTGATAACATTAAGTAAGGCACTATTGTGTCTCTCAAAATGATGATCTCCTTCAAACTCACACACCTTTAGCCTCTGTCTCCATCACCTTACATGTACCGTTTCTATCATTGCTTTCTGGACCAGCTAGTTATGATTTAAAACTTGAGAGAAACCATTTCACTAGGCCCTGAACACTATCTCAAGAATTTGAGTACATTACAAAATCAATTACAACACCTTAAAATAATTTTCAATGCCCTGCATGACTGAAAGAGACATGGCCAAGTCTTTGATGCTATAAAACAATTCTCTCTCCTCTCTCTCTCTCTCTCTCTTCTCTCTGTTGTTTATTACCTCAAACATTAATTAACTCCTGAATGTAATGAGATTGTAGGTTATAAGTCTATGCTTGAGACTTGCTACTACAATTCAGATAAGATTGTAAAAAATACTCTGTACACTTTATTTTTCTAATTTTCACAAATTTTTAGTTAAAACAATCATCTGACATTCTCATACTACTTTGTTTCTTTTCATGATCTGTCTAAATTCCTGAAATAAGGTTGCCAGCATTCTCCAGATCTGATAATGAGTGCAGATTTGATATGACAATGAACATTTGATATGAAAGCTACTAATATATTTTTAAATATATAATGGAAAAGTAATGGAAAAGATTTGGTTATGCTATAAAACTACATATTGACTACTTTGGATGTCTAATTCTAAAATATTAAGGTGGAATCACAATGCAGAGGAAAATATTAAAAAGTCAATAATGCCTGGAGTCCAGGTGGATATTAAAACATCTCACATATTCACAGTGAAATTCAAATTAATCTATATTGTGAAATTTACTTTGGAATGAAGATCAAAGCTTAAAAATGCTTCTTAACATTTTCAATTTGAAAACTTTTTCTCTTATAGCATCTTACATAATTAAAAGATTTATATAACTACACATATAAAGTGCATCCAATAAGAAAAATTCTATCTACCTATATTAAAAGCTCACACAAATAGCTCTGCTCTGTCCCCTGTGCCCTCCCTTGCCTGGCTCACAGCTCATCCTGCATTCCCAGAGGCCTGTTGCCATCTGGAACTACCAGGTGAGACCCCTTGACACCGATTCACTGCCTTCTGGGTCCTGTCTGGGTAAGCCCTGCAGTGATTTGCTCCACTCTGTTCCCTAAGCACTCCATTACCTAACCCATTGTTCTACCTGCATTCCCAGAGGCCTGCTGCTATCAGTGACTACCAGATCAGTCCCTTCTGTAAATTGCAAATTCTCTTCATGCCAAGTCCCCTCCTGGTAAGCCAAGCAGCAGACTACAAGCACTACCTGCATTCACAGAAGCCCATTGGCCTCAGGGAAATACCAGAGGTCTGCTGTCATCAAGGACTATCAGGCCTGCCAACACTAAGATCAAGCAGATGACTAAATCCACTATAAGAACACAGTCACCCAGAACCTGGACAATATGACTCTACTAGATCCCATTTATCTTACTATACCAGCCCTGGATATTCTAAGATAGCTGAAGCAGAAGAAAATTACTTTAAATCTAATATTATAATGATGATAGGGGCTCTTAAAGAGGAAATTAATAAATTCTTTAAAGAAATACAGGAAAATACATTTTAAAAGTGATGAAAATGAATACAACTATTCAAGACCTGAAAATAGAAATAGAATCAATAAAGAAAACACAAACTGAAGTATTCCAGGAGATGAAAATCCTAGGTCAGAGAACAGAAACTATAGACATAAGCATCATCAACAGAATACAAGAGATGGAAGAAAGGATGTCAGGCCTAGAAGACACAATAGAAAAACTGATTCATTGATAAAAGAAAATGTTAAACCTAAAATGTTTCTAACACAAAACATCCAGAACATTTGGGACACTATAAAAACACCATACCCAAGAATAATATGAATAAACAAGGAGAAGATTCCCAGCTCAAAGGACCAGGAAATATTCTCAACAAAATCATAGAAGAAAAATTCCCAAATCTAAGGAAAGAGTTGCTTATAAATGTACAAAAAGCTTACAGAGCACCAAAAAAGAAACTCTCTCCGGCCATGTAATAATCACAACCTAAATGTACAGAACAAAGAAAAAGCATATTAAAAGCAGCAATGGAAAAAGACAAATTAACAGAAAAAGGCAGACCTATCAGAATTGCATAGATTTCTAACAGAGACTTTCAAAACCAGAGGGCTTGGGTAAATATCTTGTAGTTTCTAAGAGAAAACAGATGCCAGTCCAGACCACTATACCACTATACCCAGCAAAACTCTTACGATAGATTGACAAAACAAGATATTCCATGACAAAACCAAATTTAAGCAATATTTATCCACCAATCCATTCCTACAGAAAGTACTAGAAGGAAAAGAAGAACCCCAAATAAGTAACCCCACAACAGCAAAATCAAAAGAAGGAAACACTCTCTCTGTCTCTGTCTCTGTCTGTCTCTGCCTGTCTCTGTCTGTCTCTGTGTCTTTCTGCTCTCCTGACTCTCTCTCTCTCTTTCTCTCTCTCTCTCTTACACACACACACACACACACACAAACACACACACAGTCACCACCAACATCAAAATAACAGAAATTAAAAATCATTGGTCATTAATAGCTCTCAATATCAGTGTATTTAATTCCCCCAATAAAAAGAACAGGCTAACAGAATTGATGCAAAACCAGGATCTAACATTTTACATCTTTATGCATACAAGAAGCACACCCCAGTAAGAAAGATAGACATTACTTCAAAGTAAGGGCTGGAAAAAGTTTTCCAAGAAAATAGAACCAAGAGCCATGCTGTAGTATCCACTTTAATATCTAAGAAAATATATTTCAACCAAAATTAATCAAGAGATATGGGGAAGGATTTATCAAGGGAAAAATCCACTAAAATAATGTCTCAATTATGAACATGTGTGCCACAAATGCAAGGGTACCCACATTCATAAAAGAAACATTAATAAAGTTATATCACACATCAAAGCCCACACATCAATAGTGGGCAACTTAAGTATGGCGCTCTCACCAAAGGACAGGTCATTGACACAGGAACTAAACAGGGAAACAATGCACTAATTGACATTATGAATCAAATGGACCTAATAGCTATCTACAGAACATTTCACCCAAACACAAAAGTTTATATCTTCTCAACACCACACAGAACCTTCTCCAAAACTGACCAAGGAGTTGGGTGCAAAGCAAGCCTTAGCAGATACAAGAAAATTAAAATAACTCCTTGTACCTTATCAGACCACCACGGATTAAGCTGGAACAATAAGAACAGAAATAATAGACAGTCTACAGACTCTCAACACTAAACAACTCTCTACTCAGTGACCAATTAGTCATAAATAAAATAATTCCGTGGAAGACAGGGTAGGGAGGGGAACTGGGTGGAAATCAGGTGTGGGAAGTCTGGGTTGCCTGGGAGGGTGAACACCTATCTATAGGAGTACACTCTCTGGTGGGAGAGAGTTTACATTTTTATGCATACAAGACCCACCTAAGAATCCCAGCAGTCTGGGGTATGGAGCCTGAAAAGCTCATGTCCTCTTCCCAGGTGGACTTTCCAGTTGAGGGACAGAACACCGAACAACTCAAAAAAACCTTCCACTCAAAATTTGTCTTGCCTACACGAAGGGCAGGGTAAAGATGTAACAGTGTGAAGGGAATGCAGGCAGCATACCTGTCTTCTGAGAGCTTTCATCCAGAAACTGATGAAAACAAATGCAGAGACCCACAGCCAAACAAGGCGCAGTTCAGGGAGCACTGTGAAAGAGTTCAGGGAAGGAATGAGGGAGCCATATTAGTCAAGAGCATCACAAGAAGACCTACCAGTAAATCAGCTGGCCACAGGGTGCTCACAGAGACTGAACCACCAACCAAAGAGCACACATAAGCTGGACCTGAACCCCTACACATATATAGCAGATATGCAGCTTGTTCTTCATGTAGGTCCCCTAGCAATTAGAGCAGAGGATGTCTCTTTTACCTGCTTTTGGATCATTTCTTCATAGCTGGGCTGACTTGTTGGGAAAATTGAGAGAATGCTTATTCTTGCAGTGACTGAATTACCAGGCGTGGGTGGGTACCTAAAGGGAAGGGGTCGGTCGCTTCTCTTCTCTGAGGAGAAAGGAAAGAAAATTGGGGAATGGTTGCTAAGAGTGGACAGGGAGGAGGAGAGGAGTTGTTCTGTGATCATGATGTAAATAAACAAATTAATGGAGAAAAAAATCTCGCATAATATTAGTGTTAATAAACTTTGAACCAAAGAAACTTCAACCATTGAACCGCTGAGAGAAAGTAAAGTATTTCATGGAAAATATGGTCACTTTTCTAAATCTTGTTAAATGTAGTGTACTATGAAATATTATTCCTAAATAATTATTACTATATATATATTTTATATATATATATATATATATAGAGAGAGAGAGAAGAAGAGAGAGAGAGAGAATCACACTCATGCATGTATATAACAGCATCTATGCATGCATGGTATAGTTCATCCATCACTATTATTTTGTGTCCTACACACAACACACAGATCTTGGGAGATGTATCTAATAAAAAAAAACATGTATATTATTTGGGATGTGTAGTTTGACTTTTGTCTCTTTTTTCTTTCTTTCTCTTTCTTTTTTTTTTTTTTTTTTGCTTTGTTTGGTTTTTTTGGTCAAAGCATTTTGACAGATGTTTTCAGGACTTTTGATGAAATTATCATCATAGATTTTTTTCCTAAGATTTGAATAATTGCATTTTCTAGAAATTTATATACTGGAGCTTAACTTCACGTGATGTTATTCAAAGATGGGCTCATTTGGAGGTCATTAGATCATAAACATGATTAAGTACTTTATGGAAGAAGACAAGAGAAGATGGTTTGCCTCTATTGAATAGTTTGCTTACCTGCTGTTTAGAGAAAAACACTATTATTAGAACAAGAATGTTTTGCACAGTGATCTTGAACTCTGCAGACATGAGGGCTGTGGAGAGCATGCTACTATGTTTTGTGGGTTTTTTTGTGTGTCAGAGATTGAGTGGAATAACATAATGAAGCTGCTCTCCAAAGCCAGTACTGATTGTCTTTATGAGACTCACAGAAGAACCAGGCACACAAATAATAGAAGAATGTGACACCCAGCAGGGTTTAGAAAAAAAGGAAGAAACTGGTTCTGTCCTACAGTGTACAGGCCTCCCCATGCCATTTCAGATAGAACTAAAAAAAAAACAAAAACAAAAACAAACAAACAAACAAACAAAAAAACCCAAAAAATACGTGTTGTTTGGCAATAACTAAGTCCAGGGATTTTAAAGAAAACTTTCCCAGATAATTACTAAAAGATCATTTCAGTTCTGAGGCTGAAGCAGGATGAAGAGGAAGTGGACACAGACCCATTCCAGAGTTGTAGAGAATGTTTTCCACGATACTCCAAATTAAGAAATTCAGAATCCAAGATAAATTCAACACAGACCTTTGGAGACACAACTCACATAGTATACGAAGCAAAAGAGAAAAACTGCTCTTTCAGCATCCGTTAAAAAATTAGATGTCCTTACCATTCCATGTTTCAATGTTGACTAACTCAATTAGGTCAGAAGAGATGAATATGGGAGTTGACATTTACATTTCATGAATCAAAGTCATTGATAGCCTGTAAACAGTTGCTCAGTTTTCTGAAATAGGAACAAGCTGACTTTGCATTCCAATAGAGAATATCATGTGGGGAAGTGAAAACTCTGGGTAAACATAGCTGTTGCATAGAATTGTTTGCTTAATGAGGAAAAAGAGTCATAGGCAGGCAGAATAGTGTAATTATTCTGAGTATGTGTGTACTCATGTATGAGTATGTATATCCATATGCAGGTATGTGTGCGTGTGTTATCACAGCCACCATTGTATATATGTGAACATGCCTGTGGGCTGTGTATTTTGTGTATGTGTGTGCTTGTGACTAGGTACAATGCTTTTAAGCTACACTAGCTTAGCCATCAGTCAATGATCAACACACATGAACTTACAAATAATAAACTGGTAGAAGCAAAAATAACTAAAACTTACCTAAAGTGCATTTTAAGAAGAGATTTATCAGAAATTTATAGAGAGAAGCTTCTCTTATTAGAATGAATTTGTAAGCAAGAGATCATAAAACGGGGGGCTTCTGGCAGTTCTCTGACTCACTATATTTTAATTCAATTTCTCTTTCTCAGAAGAGTGAATAAATTTACTACTTTAATTTTGTAATTGGACAAGGGAAGAGTTATTTGGTTTTATCTTATTCTTCAAATTCCCAGTTTGGTTGATTATAAAGAATAAAACAGGGGCCGTCAGTTTTTAGATTAGCTGTGGGTTATTGATGAGTAAATGAAGTTCCAGCAGTGGCTTGTATGTCTGCTTCACTTTCGTAATGGAAAGCTTTCTAAGCAAATGCTGAAGTTCTTAAGTTCTCTCTCTCTCTCTCTCCCTCTCTCTCTCTCTCTCTCCCCCCCCCCTCCCTCATTTTTACTTTATTTTCCTATTGATTTTAGGACATTACATAGAATTCAGTCTGCAATTTGTTCTCTCTTGCTCTCTCTTTTTCTTTTTTAAAGAAAGTTGGCATCATACAATGTTAGTTCACTAAGAGAGACACTGATAACATCTTTTTCTGATTTCTCTTTTCTTTAGTGAAATTTTTATTTTTTTGTACAATGAAGATTATGGTTTTTGCTCTCTCTGACTCCTCCTAGATCCTCCACTGAATCCCATTCATCAGAATCTACAGGCTTTCTGCTTCTAGTTAGAAAACAAATAGTCATCTAAAAAATAATAATAAAATAAGATGAAACAAAACAACCAAATTAGAATAGATCAAAACAAAAAACAAACAAGAAAAAGGGCCATCAGAAAAGCATGAGGTACACTTGTCCACACAATGCTCAAATAAAACTTGTTTGTTATCCTGTCAAGTGTTGAGAAGTTTTGTCTCCCTCTTCGCTTTGCTCCTACTCATTTTTCTCCTCTTCTCTCCTTTTCTCCTTCTTCATGTTCTCTCTCTCTCTCTCTCTCTCTCTCTCTCTCTCTCTCTCTCTCTCTCTCTCTCTCTGTCTCTTTCTCTCTCTCCCTCAACTTATATGTTTTTTAACAGTTTAGGATCAAACAAAGAACATAAAATACTCTTTTTTTTCTTGAAACTAGATATGTTGGAGAAAATATGGATATATTTAATTGGTTGAAACTAATTTATAATTAATTCATCTAAGTCAGTGGCTGACTGTAGGAGTTGGGGTTCTAGGTAAGTCAATAGATGCTTTATATCCGTGCTGTATGTGTTCATGACTGACAATTATTTACCGTTGGAAACCAAAAACAAAATTTATCGTTGGATTATATTATTATGCTAAAGATGGTAACTAGAGATGCTTTAGAAAAACTAATACTATTTTAAAATAATAAGCACCTCTTTGCTTGTCCTATGTGAATGCATTGCTGCTGGTGACAAATGGTCAGAGTCTCGTAGTTCTAAGCCACAGAGCCACTAATGACAGTTTGTCAATCCCAACAAAGAAAGTTCTGACATATAGCCAATATCAAGAGAGGTCTTTGCCCTGAAATCTAGACCTTTCGAGTATTTCCCAGAATACATTTATTGTACTGTAAATGTCTTAGCTTAGACCAAAAGCTAGCTAACAATTCTGTGGGTAGTAATGACCTTTAATTGATAGATGCTTTAACTGTTTTTATTGTGAGAAATAGCAAGGTTCTGGGTATAAAATAAAATCCCTTTGTGCCTGAACCATAGTAGGAGTGAAGAAGAGAGCCATTTATTTTGATGGTTTAGAAAACAGATGCATTGATAATGGTTTACAGGATAGTATAGTAAAAGCTATCCTTCTGCTTAGTGGCATAATGATTTTTAACATATTGGATAAAAAAGGTAGATTGTTAAAAAAAAATCATCTTTTTATTTATTTTTTTATAAAAATGTATTTGTAATTTTAAATAACCTAATAAACTTACTGGACAACATAGAATTATTGGCTACAAAGAAATTGTGAAATCTCTTGCCCAAGGCAAGGCATATTGTGGAACTTAATATTGAATCCGATGAATCCTATAGGCTAGTACAACCAAATTCCTCTAACTTGAGCATAACTGTAACAAGTCTGGTGGTGAGCTGCTCAAAGGCGATTGATTAATCCAGAAGATTGCCTGTACTTATGAAATATGAGCTAGAAATGGATGTCTCTTTTGTTAAAAATGCATATAACCCAATGGAAAATGTAAAAGAAAATCTCTTTGGGTATGAATCAAAATTCTGCCTCAAAGGAAGACTTTATATAATATTGTTTAATTTTATATGTCAGTTTATTGGCTATAAACATCTCTTTATGATTTTAAACTCTTTCCAGTTTATGGCTGTTATGAATGGAGCAGTACAAGAGCAATATAGTTGAATCATATGGTACATCATAATTCAGCTTTTTGAGAAACTCTATACTGGTTTCCAATGTGGCTGACCAGTTTGCATTTCTACTTTTAACAAATATGTCTTCTCCTTTCCATATTCCTTCCTTCTTCCTTCCTTCCTTCCTTCTTCCTTCCTTCCTTCCTTCTTTTCTTCCTCCCTCCCTCCCTCCCTCCTCCCTCCCTCCCTCCCTCCCCCTCCCTCCTTCTTTCTTTTTATTTCCTTCCTTCTTTATTTTTCTTTTTAATTAATCTTGGCCATTCTGAATGGGAAAAGCTGAAACCTCAAAGTAGTTTGAATTTTCATTTCATTGATGGCTAAATATTCTGTACAGTTTTTGAGTGTTTCTCAACCACTGCATTTCATCTCTTGAGAACAACCTGTATAATCCTATAACCATGTTTTTGCCATGATCGCATTAACATTTAGAAATTATTCTCTTTAAAAGCAATGGTTGGATTTGCACATGTACAAAGTTGAAAAACACATTACCAGAAACTAAAGTAATTAGCATTATTTTGTGTTATTAATATCCCTTCCCAGGAAGGAACATAAATAACATACACCCCTTTCCTAAAGTTCCCAGGACAACCTGAAGCATGATACTGAAAGTTCATTCAAGACTCACGGAAACTAGTGAGTTACTCCATTTCAAGATTTCATATATATATCTTTCCAGACAGAGTTTCTCTGTCTAGCCCTGAGTGTCCTCACACTTGCTCTGTAGATAAGGCTGGCCTCAAACACTGAGATATTCTTCTGCCTCCAAAGTGTTAGGATTATAGAAGTGAGCCACCACTTCCCAGACGTTATTTGTTCTTCATGTTCAGTTATTTCTTTTCTTTATTTATTGTTGATACTATATTTCTGCCAGATGTACAATTGTAAAGATTTTTTTCAGATTCTACAGTCTGCTGATTTGCTCAAATGACGGAGTACTCTGCCTTTTTTTGTTTCATGAGGTCCCATGTATTAATTGTTGGTCTTAGTGCTTGCACTATCAGAAAGCCCACTCATGTCTCAAGAGCTTAATCTTATTTCCTGCTTTCTTTTCTATCACATACTTGGCTGGTTTTGTGTATCAACTTGATACAAGTTGGAGTCATCAGAAAGGAAAATACCCAGTTGAGAAATCCCCTCTATGAAATCCAGCTGTAAGACATTTTCATTTAGTGACTAACAGTGAAGGGCACAACCCATGGTGGTAGTGCCATCTCTGGGCTCTTATAAGAAATCAGGCTGAGCAAGCCATGTGAAGCCAGCCAGGAAGCATCACACTACATGGCCTCTGCATCAGTGCTTGCCTCAAGGTTTCAACCTTGCTTGAATTCCTGTCCTGACCTCCTCCAGTGATGAACTATGATTTGGAAGTGTAAGCTATCAAATAAATTCTTTCCTCCCTGACCTTCTTTTTGATCATGCTGTTTCATAGCAGCAATAGAAACCTTAATTAAGACAGGATCTTATGTTGAGGCATGTGATCTACTGGAGTTGAGTTTTATGTAGGATGGGAGAGATAGTTCTGACTTTATTCTTCTACTTGTAGCTAGCCAGTTTGACCAGAACTAGTTTTTAAGATGCTCTTTTGTTTGTTTATTTGTTTCTTTGTACTTTTGGCTTCTTTGTCTAAAATCTTGAGTCTTTAGGTGTATGGCATTTTTTCGGGTTCTTAAACTTTATTTTATAGATCCATGTGTCTGTTTTTATACCATCGTGTTTTTATTCAAACTGTATTAACTTTGTAGTACAATTTGAGATTGATGACAGTAATAATCCAGCAGTTACTTTATTATTCAGGATTAGTTTAGATAACCTAGGTTTCTGTGTTTAGATATGAAGTTTAAGATTGCTTTTTAAAAATTTATGTGAAGAATTGTGTTGGAATTTTGATCGTTATTGCATCGATCTGCAGATTTCTTTGGAGGGTTTCTTCTGGCAACATTCACAATATTTATTCTACTAATCTGTGGCACATGGGAGTCTTTCTATCTTCTGATGTTGTCCTCAATTTTATTATGCAAAACTTTCACTTACTTGTGAAGAATTATCCCAAGATATAAGTTTTTAGACTACTGAAGATTATTGGTTCCCATGTTTATTTCTCAAGATGCTTGAATGTGTAAGTAGAGAAGCTACTGTTTTTAGCATTACTTGTGCATGAAGACAAGCTACTGATTTTATGATCATTTGTGCCCTGCTATTTTAGAGAAAGTGTTTATTAGTTTTAGATGTTTCTTGACAGAGTCTTCTAGGGTCTTTTATATACAAATTCATATATCTGTAAATAAGGATACTTTGATTCTTCCTTTCCTATTTGCATTCACTTGATCTCTTCAGTTGTCTTCTTGCTGTAGCTAAAACTTCAAATACTATATTGAATAGGTGTGGAGAGAGTGGATAACCTTGTCCTTCCTGACTTTAATGAAAATGCTTTGAATTTCTCTCCATTGAAAATCATATTTGTTGCAGGTTTACCTAATATATCATCTTCATTTTATTGGTGAAAGTTCCTTGTTTACCTAGCCTCTTCAAGATTATTATCATAAAGACATTTAGATTCTGCTTTGAAATATATACAAAATAATTAGAAGAAGTATGTTTTATCCAACCAACCTTACACTATGCTGTTTCCATTGCTTCTTTCAACAATTTTACTTTAAAAAATAATTTCTTTTACAGAGAGAAATGTGATTGACCCTGTATGAATTTAGAAATATACACAAATTGACAAATTCAAAAGACTGTATATCAGTAATAATTACGTTGATTTTGAGACTAATTTTTCAATTATATTGTTTTTTCATGTATATATACACATATATGTATCATAATTAAATTGTAGGCATTAGTATACAATATTTTAAGTCTCTTTAATCCTTTTTTTTTTGCCCTGAAACTAATTAGATGAAAACTAAAAATGGAACTTTGAAAGAGTAGACAATAAAAGTGGCATATAAAAAATCTGGGTCGACTGGAGGTGAGAGACTGGTAGGACTCAATGGAGGTGACCTTAGCCAAAATGCCCAGCACTGGGAGAGAGTTCTCAAAGACACCACCTCCAGTAGATAGACAGGGCCTCAAGTGGAACGACATGGTTACTAACCCACAGTCAAAATTCCTGACTCAGAATTGTTACTGTCTCAAAGAACTGCAGAAACAAAAATGGAGAAGAGACTGAAGGAAAGGCAGTCCAATGACCAGCCCAATTTGGGATCCATGTCATGGAGATCTCCAAGGCCTGACACTACTATGTTATGGTGTGCTTACAGCCAGGAGCCTGGCATGACTGTTCTCTGAGATGCCCTACCAGCAGTTGACTGAGACAGAAGCAGTTACACCCAAATATTGGACTGAAGCAGGGACCCCTATGGTTGAAATAGTGGAAGGATTGAAGAAGCTGAAAGAGAGGGAGACCCCAGAGGAAGACCAACAGTTTCAACTAACCCAGACCCCAGGGAGCTCCCAGAGACTGAGCCGCCAACCAGGATCATACAGGGGCTAGTCTGAGGCCCACGGCATACATGTAGCAAAGGTCTGCCTGGTCTGGTAGAAGATGTGCTTAATCCTGGAGAGACTTCAGGCCTAGGAAAGGAGGAGGCCAGTGTCCAGAGAGCACCCTCTCTAGGAGGCAAGGGGAGGAGAATGGGAAGAGGAACTGTAGGAGAGGGGAACAAGGGGAAGGCAAGGATTGAAATGTAAATAAATAAAATAATAAAAAAAAATCTGGGTCGAGGTAGAAATGGATTAAAATGTTTTCAGGTGTAATAGAATGAGCAGGGAAGAAGTATGCTCTTTAGAGGACCATCAAACAGTAACAGAGACTATAGGTGTCCTAAATCACTTCAAAATATTGCTACATACAATACAGAGTAAAACGCTAAGAAATAAATCCTTTCAATTCACATCAAATTTCACAATGGAAAAGCAAATTGAACATAAAAAGAAATAAAAGAAAAAAAGAAACATAAATGCCCAAGGAAGAACATCAAAAGGTTAAAATAGGCTATGTGTAGAACACTGTAGGCTTACAGAGTTACTGAACTGGTACCTTTATCTTGTGTGTTGATCACTTATATTTAAATTTCTAAATAGATATTCCCCATAATCCATTCAGAAATACATTTCTTGCTGGTTTTACCTCCCATAGATACTATTTTATACTGAAAATGGTCCTTAGGAGGCTATGAATAATTGAAAAAGAAAGATAAGGCATGAAGTAAAAAAGGAAAGGCCAGCTTTGAGAAATATTTTTTACAATGCAGAATAAGAAGAACATAAATGGACTTGTGATGTTCCATTTGTGGTATTATCTGAGAGCAAGAGTTCTTCATATCTTTGTAGAGTAGAAACAAACTTGTCAATCACGGCCTTACTAAGAAGCATAAACAAGTAAATTATAGCAAAAGCAGGACCATGCCATCAAAAGATACATTGGAGGCCCTCATATACATAATCTGCTCACTTAAACATACAGATGGGATTTGGGAAGTGGAAAAAGGCATTGCTTGTTTATCGTTGTCATGATAAATATATGTCACGATAAATATTTGGCCAAATTGTTTATGTTAAAGTTTTCTTTCATTATTTAAGATTAAAGGAAAACTATGAACATTGGTTAAAGTCTGATCACAGTAGCAATTGTGAAAATAGAAAATGAAAAATGAGAGTTTACAAAGTGAAAGCACATGCTATTATATTAAATATTGTTACTCTTCCCAGAATACATGTGTTGATATCTACTGCTCAGGATTTTTTTATTTGCAAATAATTAGATTATGATAGTGAAGCATTATGAATTGGATTAGTCCCTCTTAGAAAGGTAAAAGTGTTAGCTTGCTCTTCACCAGCATGTTGGAACATAACAACAGCTTAACATGAAAACAAAAAGCTACCTCATCAGACCAGGCTACCCTCTCATTTTAATTGCTCACTCTACAGCACTGTAAGAATTATAATTCTGTGATATATACTTTGTCTAGTCTCTATTATATTAGTATAGAAGCCTGAAAGAACAAGACAATGCATGCTGAAGGTCAATTGGTTACAGATGTATGCTGTATATACCATTATGTCATATATTTTTATAAACACATTCATAGGATCTTATAAAAACTTCTAAAAAATAGAACCAAATTCTGATTTTGTCTCTTCTATAGACTAGTTGTCCTCATACAACTTTGTAAGTATAGATTCTGTTCATGGTTCCAAAATTTATATTTAGTACATGTGTCATTTGTCTCAGCTAATCTAGTATTTAAAGTCGCTGTGCATATTCTTGCTCTCTTTCTTTGCTAACGATGCAATGAAAAAATTAGAGATTGTCCTTATATCATCAATTGTTCATCAAGTACTGAAATAAATAACATAACTACTTCCTGTGTCATTTTTATGCATTTTATCAAGAGTAACCAAGGAAGTAGATTGGCATTTGTTTAAGAAGCTATGAGTCACTCATAATGTAAAAATTCATGCAGAAAACACATGGAGACTTATCCAGTACTAGAAAACCGATGAGATCATCAAAACTAGTTACAGGTGCTTTGTTTTTACAAATAATTTTAAACATCTGGAATGATATTATCTAGTATATAAATGAACAATTTCTTTTGATAATCTCAAAATCAAAAGCTATATATATAATATATTATATAATATTATATATATATATATTCTTCAAGAACGTTTCATTTTTAACTTCTAGAAAAGGCATTGCATTGCATCTACAAATTAGTTCACCAAAGACCTTATCAATGAACACAAAGAAACACAATTATTTTCAGAAGCATTGACTATTTCTCTAAATTGCAGTCATCAGAAGAACCAGCTGCAATGATACTCCTTAGATTTTAGCTGCAGGCAAATAAAGTGTTAGAAGTACTTTTGGGAAAGGGATGAGGAAAATGAAATGAGGTAACTAATTATTGAATTAAGTTTGTATAGCTTGAGGGGAAAGTCATTTGTGAAGAGCAATATCCCACTAAAAACCTGTGCTCTGTAAGTTTGAAAGATGTCATATCCATAAACCTGTTATGTCCTTTCCTGGTTTATTTAATGAATTTATTGCTAACTTCATTATATTATCCATCATTCATTGAGACTGAAGTATGTCTTTCTGGGGCTCCCTATGTTGACAGTCTAAGTTTTGGCAGGGATCTGAACTTTTTACATTCTTCAAAGTTTCTAGAAAAACTTTGTAAAATTTTGTTCCAAGCTTCAACTGACAGGATCTAATTTTGCATTTTTTCTTTAGCCAGCCCCAGGAAAGATATTAAAAATGATACAAAAGCAACAAATACAAAAGTACACTCAAATGACTCTGATAGATACTCAACTGTTCTGTCCTTGAAGTCTCGAATCTGGAATTCCAGAGGATAATTTTTACCTCGTAAAAAGCAACATGTGTTATATGCTACTGTTTATATGTGTCTGCTCATGAATAAGAAACAATGAAATTAATTGTTTTTCATCCCTTCATTTGGCATCTGAATTCCATATGTACAGAGCACGCACACACCAACACAAATAATAACTCTGTGAATTTCTTTTTTCTCAGATTTTTTTTTATTTTGTTCAGTGCTTTCTTTTCCATAAGAATGTGCCTATGTCATATTTTAACCATTCTGTGTAAGCCTAATTTATTTAAATTCTTATGTAAGTTAAATGGCTTACTTTACAAAGGCACCTGTATTCTAAATTTTATGAAAAAACAAATACAACTAGTTTAGTTTAGGGTCATATTAGTTTAGTATTAAAGCCTAGAAACATATAGGCACTTTTAGATTTATTTTCATCTATTTTCTCTTTATTGATTTGTTGGTAACTATACTTGAACATTTCTTTTTGCCTTTTTATTTGATTTTTCTTTGATGGAGGATATGATAGTGCTAGCTACAGTCTGTGAGCATTACAAGGATATGCTTGGCTAAGGCACATGGAGGAACTTTTCAAAGTGTTCCTCTTGTCAGTAGTATCATAGACAGTCACAAGATGTTATGAGGGATTCATTAATAATGTCTGGATGAAGTGGAATAGGCTTGATACTTTATAGATACCACGTATCCCATTTATCTGTGTTAACTGGCTGAATCTTTTGTGCCTGGCTAGTGCATAATTAACATGTCACTATAAAACTGCTCAGCATTTGGAAGAATAAATTCACATTCCATTAAATAAGGATCATCACCACTTTAATGGTCTGCATGTTGCATTTTAATAGCCGTATAAGTAACCAGAAAATTAAATAGGTCTTTTATCTAATATGCATTTTCACATTTAAGACTGCTCCTTGCAAAAGATAACTGGGTTGGCTGCAACTGATCAGGGTCCATTAATGTGAGATTGCTTGTGAAGTAGTACATTTTCTAATACCCGGTGTGTAGAAATGTTATGCAAATTATTTGTAAATGTGAAATCCTCAAGAGGAAAACCGCATTAGCTGTTTCTATTGCGAAGGTACGCTCAATAATTCACAACCATCGATAGCCGAACTGAAAATAAATTGTTTCTCTGCAGTTGCAAACTGCTGTAGACATGGAAACAGCACCATCTCCTGGATTTCAGGAGCTGAGAGCGGCTCATAAACTGCTGGTAACTGCTTTCTTTGCTCAAAGTTCCAAATGATATGCAAAGTCGCATGTGGACACTGTCATAAAACACTTGACTTTTTAAAAATTCTAAAACATGAAGGTGTATATGGTTTCTAAACTATGAATGAATAAAAGATAAGCATTTTTTTAAGGTTTAAATTTTATGTATTATTTCAAGTAACATCTCCCAGTATAAGTGTGATTTTTGACCTACATTATTTAGTTCTTCATGGCCATTGCAAATTTATGAAAGGAGCAAAGTGGTAAAAATACTTAATAAGTTAAATGACCATTTTGGGAGAAATTTATAAATACATTTATAAATACACCCACTGTGCTCCACTGAAATGTAAAATGAGTGAATAAACAAATTCACTTCAAAAAAAGAAATGCAAGCATAGGAATTTGGCTAAGACTTCCATAGTTAAGAACATAATCATCTTTTCTCACTAGTCATCATCTCTGAGGTGACAAGCTATTCAAATGTCAGTGTCCTGTACAATCATCATAATCTTAGCTGAAATATGAACCTCATGGAGATGTCTTGTCAATACAAGTAGTACATTTGAGATACTTTTATTTTTTCTGATATGAGAAAATTGGAAAGTTTGGGGACAGTGGAAGAAGAAACAAGATAGGAGGTCTATCGATCATGAGAATGTTGAAGGAGGAGGAGTTTTTCTACCATGTCCTTCATATAATTCTTCCTCACCTCCTCCTTCACTCTACTATGTGGCCCTCTAACTTTCTATTGCTCTTCTTCAGTCGTCAGTCCTGACAGTACTTCCTCTAAGGGTTACTTGGTATGCTTAATGACATATGTGTCTCCACAGTTATTGAAATTAAACAGTAAACTTTAGGCCCATCTTAACCCTACATTCTGCTTAGTGTGGGCTGAATAGTCCAGGCCAATTATTGACCAATTATCAAATCCTGAAATGTTCACTTAAATCCCTAAATTTGATTCTTTTAAAAAAAAATTCATTTATTTATTTTATTTATATAAGTACACCATTGTTCTCCTCAGACACACCAGAAGAGGGCATAAGATCCCATTGCAGATGGTTGAATCACCATGTGGTTGCTGGGAATTAAACTCAGGACCTCTGGAAGAGCAGTCAGTGTTCTTAACCGCTGAGCCATCTCTCCAGCCCCTTAAACTTGATTCGTAATCTCCTGCTATTTTCCTCTAATGCTTAGTAACCAGCTTGTAGCTATAGACATCTCCAATCCACTCCATTATATCAAACGTTGGATTTGGCATTGAGTTTCCCTTCTCTCAAGAAAATTTAGTTTTAAATGAAGGTATACAATTGGATTAGAGATCTCTTCAGGGTTAAGAGCTCATGCTATTTAACAGAAGGCACATGTTTGAATCATAGTAGCCTCATAAGGAGGCTCACAAACATCAGACTCCCGATCCACAGTGATCTCACACTTCCGGCTTCCATAGATGTCTGTCCTTATATGGAAAGACACACACACACACACACACACACACAACACACACACACACACACTCCTAGACATGATTAAAATGAAGTGAAATTGAAGAAAGAAAAGCGAAGCATGAAAACATCAGGTGTAAATTCACTCAAAATAAGGAAATGTCAACTAAAACTATTTGAAACAACATAGTTTCTCTCTCTCTCTCTCTCTCTCTCTCTCTCTCTCTCTCTCTCTCTTCTCTCTCTCTCTCCCACACACACACACACACTCTTTTCTCTTTGTCTCTCTCCCTTTTCTCTCTGTTTTCTTCCTCCTCCTTCTCCTCTCCTCCTGTTTCTCAGAACCATCATTCACATCTCTTGTCATAGTCCTTGATTTTACCATGACTTTGATTTTCCTCTTACCAGTGTATTTTCTTTAATTATATCTACCCATCTCTCTTCCTGTTCCCTCTTTTCCTCTTCCCTTCTTTATTTTTTCAACATATGCATGTATTTCTAATGATTACTTAGACAATTTGTATTGCTTCCACTACAAAAATCAGCAAAATCACATTTCTGTCACATATTCACCTCATCTATACTGTCAACTTTATTTGAAAAATAAAGCAAACGGTGTTCTCACTTTTCAGTCTGTAAAAGTTGAACAATTGAGCTTGAAACCATGGTTCTGAAGTGAATGCTGTCTGACACCTTTATGAGCATGAAAGAGAAAAACAGAAGAATGATTTCATTATTAAATAATAATAATTTGAGCATATTAACACTAATTTTGAAGTTTTCATATTGTTTATAAATATTCTCTACAGACATAACACATTTACAACTTTGCTGAATACTGTCAACTTTTTCTCATTCACACATTTGGTAATTTAACAAATCAGAAAGCCGAGTTCTGACTTGTCCTAGTTTGCTGATAAACATTTATGTACATTGTGATGTTCACTGGTGCAATTCATCTCTGGTGTGTCTCTACCAAAGTACAACTTAAGTCTTATTACAATATATACTGTTCTAGACAAGCACTAAGAATGTTTAAAAATATGATGCAACTTTTATCACTATTGCTCTGTCTTATAGCTTGAGGTCAGGGATGGGTATTACCCTAGAAGTTCTTTTATTGTTGAGAATGATTTTCATTATCCTGGGTTTTTTGTTATTCCAGATGAATTTGAGAATTGCTCTTTCTATCTCTGTGAAGAATTGAGTTAGAATTTTGAGGGTGATTGCATTGAATCTATAGATTGCTTTTGGTAAGATGGCCTGTTTTAACTATGTCAATCCTGCAGATCAGTGAGCACAGGAGATCTTTCCATCTTCTGAGGTCTTCTTCAATTTCTTTCTTCAGAGACTTGAAGTTCTTGTCATACAGATCTTTCACTTGCTTGGTTAGA
Source organism: Mastomys natalensis (assembly GCA_021653895.1). NCBI lineage: Eukaryota > Metazoa > Chordata > Mammalia > Rodentia > Muridae > Mastomys > Mastomys natalensis. Next base: position 67,799 of record JAJTUV010000485.1, read on the forward strand.
GTCACACCAAGATATTTTATATTATTTGTGACTGTTGTGAAGGGTGTCATTTCCCTAAATTCTTTGTCAGCCCATTTATCTTTTGAATAAAGGAAAGCTACTGATTTGTTTGAGTTAATTTTAACTCTTTTTAAAAAAAGATTTATTTGTTTTAAGTATATGAGTAACTGCAGCTGTCAGACACACCAGAAGAGGGTATCAGATCCCATTACAGATGATTGTGTGCCATGTGGTTGCTGAGAATTGAACTCAGGATCTATGGAAGAGCATCAGTGCTCTTAACTTTGAGCCATCTCTCCAGGCTGGCCTTGAGTTAATTTTATATCCATACACTTTGCTGAAGTTGTTTATCAGCTGTAGGAGTTTTTTGGTGAATTTTGGGAGTCTTTAAGTATATTACCATATCAGTATAAATATGTGATATCTTGACTTCTTCCTTCCTAATTTGTTCCCTTGATCTCCTTTTGTGTAATTGCTCTGGCTATAACTTGTTAGTACTATATTGAGTAATAGGGAGAGAGCGGGCAACATTGTCTAGTCCCTGATTTTAGTTGCATTCCTTTCATTTTCTCTCCATTTAGTTTGATTTTGGCTATTGGTATGTTGTATGTTGTTTAAAAATTTCAGAACTTTTACAAGTTAATACATTTTGCAGTGACTGAATATTACTCTAGTAGGAGCAAGTTAACTCTTTTGATCCTGGCCTGATTAAGGACAGGTAAAGACCTCACATCAGCCTCTTGACTTCCACCTGTTCCCTTGTCCTTCAATATGAATGCTAAGTAGAAGCTCGGTCCATGCTGTGCCATGCTCTTGTAAAAGAAAGCCTGTGAGTTAAATATGTGTTTTCCATTCAAGCTTCCCAGCCTCCAGCATTTTTGCATACCAAAAACCTATGGACTAAGCTTTGATTATGGTTACTCTAATCATTGTGCTTGAGAAGTTAGAATATTCAATACTGTGGCAAATTATTTACACCACATAGATATAATGAAAATAAGTTATTTAAGAAAGAATATAGTGATAAAATCCAAGAAGCAGCAAAAATTATAGATTTTAAATATTTACTCTAACATTTAATGACTTTCATATGATTTAGCTCTAATACTGTCTGTTTCTACTTATAGATTACCCAAATTCCTAAAGTAGAAATTATTTCTGCTAAGCTGACAGAAATTGTGTCTCACCTGCGGGATCATTAACCCCATAGCTCTGCAAACAGTATTATTTTCAATATTGGGAACTTTGCAAAATCTAGAGAAATATCAAATGTCTTCCTATACAGGAAGAATGTAACTAAGAATTTAAGGAAAATATTTGCAGGGGAGACAAAGTCATTCTTCTTGATAATAATAACCAAGTAGAAATGTTGATAAATAGAATCATTTATTCTTTTTTATTTTATTATTTTTATGAGTATACAAAACACTTTCATTTCAATGCTGTTTTACATTCTTTTGGATTTACTAATGTCCAAATTCCTTTTCCAAGTTCGGCTTCCTCCATACGCTCTGCCCCATCAATCTTCCTTCAATTCTTGTGCCGTATTTATTATAATACTCATTCCTATTGCTTAAAATCCCCCATTCTCCTTTTCTGGGAATACAAATACCTACAAATAGAAATTAGAATCTCTGATCTACACATGAGAGAGAAGATGTGGCATTTGCGTTTTTAACTCTGCATATCTCACTTACTATAATTCCTGCATTCATTTATCTTCTAAATTTCTTGACTTTTGTTATTATGAAGTAAACTCCCATTATACATATGTAATATATTTTCACTATTCTTTCTCTTTCTTGCTGAAAATTAAGTCTGATGTTGTTTCCTTTCTATTCCAAACCATGAGTTTGCTTCTTAAATTAAATAATGCAAAGAAAAAAATCCTTCCTTGATTGAGAGCTCTCCTGGAAACATTTGGTCTGCTATTGTTGATTATTTAGCGGATCGTTTAAAAATGCTCTCTTGGTTTTCTACCAGATATAGTCTAAAATTATTATTTTTAGGAAGTACTTTCTAATATTATTTATTCTTTAGTCATTTACATATTTACAATATAGCATGGTAATATTTACCCCTATTTCTTGTTTTAGAAAGTATTTAATCCAAGCCCAGAGTTTCTATACCACTTTTGACAATTTAGTTCCAGGATAAAAGACATACAACTTTTATACTTACAATAAACCTTAAACACTACAAGAGCTGGGCAGAAACCTACCCTCTACTATGTTTCTATCGATAACCTTGAGTTATTACTTGGTATGTTTCATCTGGGCCGCTCTTAATTCCAACTGGCTAGCTCTCAGGGTCACATTTTTATGACTCCTAACCCATAACAACTTCTCTTCTTCCATCTTGTACCTTTTTCTTCTTCTCCTGGTCTTCTCTGACCCCAAGCCCATGAAACCTAAACCCCACCTATGTCTCATCTGTTCAGCTATTCGCTGTTGACATCTTAATTTACCAATCAGAAATAATTTGGGACCGCGTCATTTAGCATCTATGTGTGGACTCTCTCTTCTCTGGGACAGCCAGTCTTGAGGGCCTATTATTAGTATTAGAATACAAGCAGCATCAGGCGAACACACTACAACTCCCCCCTTTTCTCCAACTAAAAGGGCTCTTTCTCTTAAGTAACATGCAATACACAGCAGAAAATTCTATGATAATTATATAGTATGAATTATATTTAAAACTCCTCAATTAGATGTCACTGGCACATCTAATTCCTTCTACAAACTAACATAACCTTCATCGTTAGGGATTAAAAGTGTGTTCCAAGTGTGTGTCTGTATTACAGCCGGATAATACTGGGATCCAGGGCATGTCTGTATTCTGACTGGAGCGTTTAAATCTAGAAGGTCTTTGGATGTGACTCATTGCCAGAGGAGTCATGCTACTGGATTAAGTTTTCTCTAGAGATATTTATCTACAGTTATCACAATTTACAGTTCATTTTTTGTGGACCTAAATTTCTGTCAGAACTCTCAAACTTCTACTTGTCTATTTTTTTATTTATTATTTTGTAATATGGAAAACAATAATTTTTGAATAGCTTGTGTGTTGTGGGAAATATTGAAAAACAACCCATACTATCACTGGCAAGGCACTAGCGGGCTGGCCAGCCAGGCACTGGCGGGCATGGACAGCAGGCCTGTTCTCAACTCATGTAGACTCTCTGAATCAGAGCTCAAAAATCTCTCCACCCAGCTCACTAAGTTCCCACCTGCAGGTCGCTATCATGCCAACCTCACACTTCAAAATTCTCATGACCTTTTGGGGTGCACTTCTTGCAAACCCACGCTTTGACACCGTACCTTTCTCTCTGGAACCCAATTGATCTGCCATGTGAAGGGAAACACTACACGAACTTAGTTCAGAATCAATGGTAACTCAGTCGCTGGGCGCAACAACTACAATCCTAATCTTGTAAGCCATATTAAATCTGAATCTTCAGGTGGCAAATACTGGTGTATTTGTCACCTAAACCGGGGGTCACTTGTAACTACATCTTGTCCTCCCACTGTCCCCATCCAAGAGCACCTATCTCTCTCCTGTCTCTTTTCTTCCTCCCTCTGACTCAGAAGTCCCGTCTACTCACCAGGGCTATCTAACAGCTGTACCATAAACTTATTTGCTATAATTTAGTTTTGTTTTACAAAAGAAACCATTAATAGCACATATACATATATATGTATGTTTGTTACATGTTTTTTTTTAAATATCATACTATTTATTTCTCACATATAAAAGATGTTCCTCCCACATACACTTTGGGAATTTCATGTTTACTCTTATAATTTTATCTCTTAAGTGCCTTTGGAATGATGGAGATAATTATTTTCTTTCTTAGAGCTGATATTTTAATTAGTAAGAGTAAATACAAATTCTGCATGGTATATCAAATCCGAGAATTTGGCTGAGTTGCTTCCATTAAGGGCAGAGGCAATTTACCTATAATTCAATACGTAACATATTCAAATGATGCTGTTCAGCTACAAAAGCATGGGCATGCTTGATGAAAACCAGGAAATCTATATTACAGATATGAGACAGCTATATACAAAATATAGTTGTATAAGCCCCCTCTTCTATGTGTGTGTGTGTGTGTGTGTATGTGTATGAGTAACAGAAATCTACCAGTTGTATTCCTTTATTGCTTTATTTATCAGGATTTTCACTGAAACAAGACCTCACTGTTTGACCAGGGAGATGCAGACATCCTTGTGTTTCCATTTCCTCAATATGACCATTACAGAAGTATCCCCCACTGCATCCTGCAAGTGCAAGGGATGTAATGCTTGCATTATTACCCTTTACTATAAACCCATATGACTAGGCCCATATATGACTTTATCTGCCTAAAATTAATGAATAGTTTTATCTTATAACTTGATAAGTATGAATATCGCCTGAGATTTTCAGTGATATAAGTAAGATCAATAGTACACATGTATTTGCTGTTATGAGATTTTGAAAATCAGATGGTCTCTCACACTTTAACAACAAAAAGAAGACAAACTGAATAATGGATTATAAATATTGTTATACAATTTTCAAAAAATAAATTTTCATTTTCACTAAAGTAGTCTTGAATAAGGATAATATCTGTTTCATTTATTGTTGAATGTTTTACTTTTCATGAAAATTCCCAAAGTTTCATATAATGAAGTTTTGATTTTTTTATTATATTCATTCCCTCCACAAATCCTCTCAGATTAACACCCTCTTCTCTACAAAGAAATTCCTGTGTTCTTGTTTTTTAAATTAAAACCATCAAGTTCAATTTATGTTGTCCATATATTTCTGGATGTGTGATCTTCCATTGAATGTCATATCTTTTAATAAATCGACTCTCCTTCCAGGAACTATCAGTTCCAGTAACTTCTCGGTGTGGGTGGGTCTTTGTGGTCACCTCTCCTTTTCCATGTTGTAATTTATTTTTAACTTGATCTAGTGTAGGACATGTCCATGTTGTCACAACTACAGTGACTTCATATGTGCAACCAATCTTCTGTAGTCATCCACTACTTCTGGTTTGCAACTCTTCCTGGTCTCTTTCTACAATTATCTCTGAACCTTGGAAAGAAAATATGTGATGTTGATGTCATAGTCATGCCTGAAATTCCACAATCTCTTATTTTCTGTACTGTGGCCAATTGCAGGTCTGTGTGTCATTTATAATCAATCAGATAAGTCATAATTCTCTGAGGAGGTTTGGAATGCATCAATACCAATCTGAGAATAATGACAAGTCATTATGAGTTGTTTATCTTTTTATTCTTTCTTTCTTTCTTCTTTCTTTTCTTTCTTTCTTTCTTTCTTTCTTTCTTTCTTTCTTTCTTTCTTTCTTCTTTCTTTTTATCTTTAAAGACAGGGTTTCTCTGTGTAGCTCTGGCTGTCTTGGAACTTTCTCTGTAGTCCAGACTTCAAACTCAGATCTGCCTGAGTTCTGCCTCCAGAGGGCCACCACAGTCTGACTAGGCATTGGTTTAATATTGTATTAATTCCATAGCTTACTATTTAACATAATAAGAATAGAAAGTTATACCTATAGGGCCTATGTCTTATTTACCCATAGGTTCTTTTTCCATAATCATGCTGTCTGGTATCAGTTTCATCTTTTGGAGCAGGTAAAAAATAAAATTAGAAAGTACTTGATTATAGCCATGTCATTAATCTAATATTGTACCAGTGGGCATGACTTTATCAATGTGGTCATTATTGAAGCTCTCAGAGTTCTAAAATGGAAAGTCTGACAATCGTTTTATTCCTCTAACAGTGTACATAATACCTTCCAGCACTATGAAAACTAGCTAGCAAGAATAAATGTCCAGATGAATAATTTATTTCTCCATGTTTTATGGCACAATATGGTAACAATGTGGTAACTTCAGGAATATGGTTTTACTGTGAAGTTCTAGACGAGAACATAGCATTAGCAATAACCTGTAACGTTTGTGGATTTATAGGACCCTACTGATAAACAACTATTAGAAAGGTAATCTTATTCTGTCATGGGGTTTTCATTTGTTAGACTGTGAGGTTTGATGAGAGCATTAAGTGTTATTTTTTCATCTGTATATTTCTTACTTTCATTCTCATCCTCTAACCTATCTTAACCCTTCCTGTTTCATTATTCCACTCTGTAATTCATTCTATCACCGCATTCTTTCTTCCCTCCATTTAACTTGTCTATTAACCCATAGTAATTTCTTGACCTCCATCGGCATTGAAAATGACATATATATCAGAATAGTCAGCATAATATGGCTAAAATGGAGAAATAAGATTTTTTCCTTTTCATCCTTTTAAATATTTCTTTTAATTTTTGAGATTATAGTATGATTAAATATATCCACCATTCCTTTTCCACCCTCCAAATTCTTTAATATACATCTTCTTGTTCCCTTTCACATTCAGAGACACTTTTAAATTAATTGTTGTTATGTATAGTATATTGTCTTAAGTACATTTATGCATTTTATGTGTAACCTTCCCAGTCTGCATAATGTTACTTGCATATACATTTGTAAGGATGAACATTTGGTATTAGAGAATATACTGGTGTGTTCTTTTAGACTATTTCTTCTGCTTTTATAATTTCTTAATTACACATATTTTTGGGGATTGTAGAGTGAGGCCTCATAGACATTTTTCTATTCATGTTAGCGTGTCTATTGTTGCTCTTGTTCAGCTCATGTTTAGTCTAATAACATTTCATCCTTAAGAAATTTTGTCTTTTAATGTAAAAATTATATTTGCAAACTCTATTATACAAAAATTGTTATTAAATGTTAATGTTATATATTTTAATATATTTTGAATCATTGAGTACATTTTCCCACTTTTAATACTGAATTTTTTCTGAAAGAATAAAATTATAGTAGTTTATATACATTTCTACCTGTAGATAGCAGCAAAATACTATAAACTGGGCCAATTATTTCCTTGCTGTTTAAAGAGTTTATTTTAAAACACACACAGAACTTTATAATATTTTTACATCTCTTACAATGTTGTGAGCTGATATTTTCTTAAGTTTGGACAAATGAAGAATATATAATCCTAAATCAATGTCCTTAAATAGGGCTTCTATGCAAAATGACATTACCATGTCCTGAGAACCATCCAACTTCTGCAACAATGCTTTAAATCTACAGATGGAACTAAAATACTCTTGTAAGAAACTGTGTTCTCTTAAACTTGGTTGAAAATTCTTATAATTAATGACTCAGGGGCAGATCATTTCATATGTTAGGCTAGTTTAAACATCATAGAGAATCACAGGTCAATCTGAGACTTTGTCTCAAAAAACACACAAATTTTGAAATCTTACATTAAGTCATTCTTGTAAGTCAGATACATGCAGTAACTTTTTGTGATATTGAATGTTAGGTATCTACTTCCCAAATGTAGTTGTCACTTGCTGTCTAACCCTTCTGAGCTGCTGGGACAGCTTAAAGTTTTATATATCAGTACATTTTAAAGCTAAAAAGTCATATTAATCAAATGGTAATGATATATGGCTGCCTAACTCTAAGATAATTAACAAATCCATGAGATTAATAATCCCATAGGATTAAATTAAACACTAATTAAAAGTGTGTTATAATTTTCAACAACTAGTAGAATCTTTGATGCTAGAATTTGTCATAAGAAAAAAGAAAATCTTTTGATTAGGGTTTTGAACTACACAGAGTAACTACAGTAATTAAGTATATAGCTTTGTCAAATTTAATCATTTTAAAAATATTATATAAAGGTACTACATATTGATGTGGAACTTCTTATAGAATAAAAACAAAAGAATAAAGAAAAAAAGAAAGAAAAAGAAACACCACACCAAAATAGTATAAGTCTTAACCACAATACTTAAGACTATAAAACTTCTAGAAATAAAGCAAGATAATAACTGGCTGTCTCTTGACAATCTGATGTCTACTGGGATGTTTCTGCTCTGTCAGTCTGTCCTAAGGGTGCACTTTTTCCATATACCTTTGTCCTTCCTGTTTGATGGTGACATCTTCCCTTGTCTTCTCTCTCCCCTGGTCTCTCCTGAGGTGCCTCATTTGATTCTGATGTCCTGCCTTCCTCTCTCTACTTCCCCAATCACAGACACTAACCTTTTCCTAACCACTCAACTTCAAATTGGGAAGAAAGGACCAGTATATGTGAGAATACAGTCCCCTGAACAGCAAACAAAACTTGAGGTTCAGAATTTAGAATTTACATATATAGTACCACACCAAAACCCAACACTTGACTTCCTGACTCACAGGATCATGATATAGTAGATTTATATTGTTTAAAGACACTGACCTTAGAATAAATTCTTATATACAGTAAAGTCTAAACTACAAGATGAAATTTTTTTTTGGTGAGAGTTTTTGAATGAAAAAATAATGGTAGAATATTCCAGGTACTTTTGTGATAAAGTTATTATAAGGGAAGAGATGAAAAGCCATTTGGTTCTTTACAAATGATATTTCCTTGATTGACATACAATCAACGAAGAGGAACATGAAGCGATTTTGTCAATATTGCTATACTGAAAAACCTATCTATTTTCTTTTCTCTATCTTTTTATTTCTTTCTGTCCCTCTGTCTTTCTGAGTCTCCATGTCTTGTTTGTCTGTCAGTCATTCTGTCTGTCTATCTGTCTGTCTGTCTGTCTGTCTGTCTCACCCTCTTCTGTGTCATGTGTGTGTATGTGTGTTCAGACAGGTATTCACTTTGTTCAGGTGTGTTTTCTGGTGTGCATGTGCATATGGAAGCCAGAAGTCAACTTCAGGAGTCCCTTCTCAGCCACCATCTACCTCATTTGAGATACAGTCTCTCAATGGCCTGCACTAATCAAACAGGCTAGACTTGGTTTTCTGTGATCCCTAGACTAAGCTTTTCCTTTCTCCACTTAATATTATGAGAATGAAGTACTAAGCCAAGCTATTATGATTTCTCCCTTAAAAATCATATATGTATCTATAAACCATCTCAGAAAAACATTTTCTCAAGCAGACTGGGAAATAGTTCCCTTATAAACTGTAACTTCCTTTGTTGTAAACTATAATAGAATTCTCACTTTCTCTAAAAAATAATCTCAGACTTCAAATATTCTTAAGACCAGTGGGTTAATACTAAGAATTTTTTAGAATACTATCTATTAATTTTTCAAACAAGATTATTTTAAACATTTATTTTCTGTCTTTGAGTATTTGTCTATATGTATGCCTGTTCAAAACTTGCATGTAGTAATCACAGAATCCCAAAAAGGGCATCAGATCCTTGGTACTGGAATTACACAGGGTTGTTAATTGCCACCTTGGTGTTGGGAAACAAATCCATGATCTCTAGCATTTCTATTTCATTTGGTCACCCCCAAGAACTAGAAGGTATGGTCTGATTGTAGAAAGTATCATATACTTCAATTTCAGGAAATCAAATTGCAAGAGAGCTAGAAATTTGTTCTCTATTGGATGCTCATAGTGCTGAAAGTATTATGGTGACAGTTGGAGTAGAAATAAATGCTTTCTAGTTGGATTTTAGGCTCACTCTATGCAAGGATGTACAAGCCTGGTACTGTTAGCCATTGAAAAACATGTGACTGAAGAAGTCTATGACCACTCAGGGATTATTCTATTAAGTTTTTATTAACTAAATGTATTAAAATTGACTTCTAAATATTACTGTTTTAGACATTGCTCATGGAAGCTTCTTTTGTAATGGGTGATATTAGTGTAGAAATTTCTAATTGATCAAGGTATTATTAATGAATTTTGAATACTCCATGTTAAGTAGGAAATTGCTCAATCTCTGCAAAGCCCAGGGAATGCTGGAAAAGCAGGAACAAAATTCTAAGAGGTAAAGAATGAATGAAATACTGCCATTTTCTATGTCATGGCCATTGTAATTATGAATATACATTACCTGTAGCTATGTTCATAAGACCTGTCCCAAATAATACATGAAAATAGGTGTATGTGGAGGATATAATTGTAATAAAATATTTATCAGATTGCTTTTGGGCATTACTAGTGCCTTCATATTGGAAGGCCTCTGTCAGAATACTGACCACAATTGCACCTTTGCTTTGAATTTTTTGCCTGTCAGCTACCCTGTAGAGTTGGATTTGCTAGACCCCATAATACTATGATCACTTTTTTGTATGTTTAATTGGTTAGTTTTGCTTTTCTGCGAATATCTTTGTAATGAAGTAAAAAAAGGAAAACATGGTTTAAGATTATCCTATTTCTAAACACATGAATAAAATTTACTTGTGATTTTTTATTTCAATAACATAGCATGATCAAATTACTGTATCAACTAGCATGATGCAATGCACAAAGAAAGCCAAAAGTTGAGATCCTATGAAGAAAGAATCACATTCAAAACAACATTGTGCCAGGAACACTCTTTAAAGTGTAGCCCAGAAAGTAGAACACAAACACAAAGCAGTAGTTCTTTATAAAACAGTAGAGAGCGACTTGTGTGTAGCGTATTCTTACAATTTAAAAAAGAGTTAATTAGACAATGTGTAAGTTAGAACATCACAAACCTGTTTTTGTTATTTTGTATACCCATCTTAAACTGCAGACACAAACATAGACATTACTCAAGTGTTAGCAAAATAAATAAATAAATAATGAAGGTTTGTGAGTGAATTAGAACTACAAAAGTTTTGAAATTTATTAATAGAACTAATAGAGATGAAATATATATATACTGTGATATAATATATAATATGATATGGGGTTATTTTAGTAAAAATATATTTTTCAATGGCATACATTAAATATTGGCAGTTATGGAGAATCACTTGGAATCTAGAATAAGTCCTTAAAGTTGTCAGGACACATCTAAGGCTGTTTTCCATTTTTTTAAATAAAATTTTTTGTTTTGTTCATTTATTTTTTTCTGTTCTTCTCAAACTCATTGAGCCATTAGAAAAAGTTTCTAATGCTTCAAGCAAAATATTTATTCAAACTTATAATTTTATGAACATTAAAAATGTAGTCACAGGAAGAAATAAAAACATCAAAAAAATTTCTTGCTAGAATAGATAATATTGTGAAAGAAACAAATTATTAAGTTGTCAGAAGAATTAGAAATACTGAAATGCTATGCACCTATGAAATAAATAGCTCTTCTAAGGAAAATAATTGTTTTAAATAGAAAGAAAATTTATCTATGAGTGTATTTTTAAATAAATATTTTTTTAGAATATATTTTAAGTAATGTCTTTTGGATATTTATAAAGTCCACTAAATATAACACAACAGAACAAGTAATGACACACAGACATGTCATCAAGTCGGACTAGCAAATCAGATGGGTGCACAGTGGATAAGATGGAGATAGCTGAGTAAACATTTGGTGTATTTGAACTAAAATCAATTATTGTTCAGTGTCTATTCCTCTCCAATTGTCCTATATAGTCTAAGAAATGCAATATGACAATTAGAAGTTTCTTCTGAAAAGTTATAATCATTAGGGAAATTATGAATTAAATACTTTATTGATAGTTAAGTACTCAGGAAAAGTAATTGAAATGTACTTGAGTACACAATATTTTTAAACATGTCACTCCTCTAAAAATTATCAGATATAAAAATTAACAGCTGTATTGGTGACATACAGAACTACAATTCCAGATATTTGTGAGGTTGAAGCAGGACAAGTTACAACCTTCCTTGCTTTGTGATGAGTCAACAAGAGTCCTCATTTCAAATGAAAATGAAAAGGAGAGGAAGAGTTCTAGCACAGACTTAGAGTGCTTACATATCAAAAATTAGTCCATGGACTCAATTCCTAGAGCTAACTAAGTAACCAACCAACCAACCAACTAACTAACCACCCAAATCACTATGCTACATGACAGATGGCTTAATGAAGATTTTGAAAAAAATCCAATGAATTAAATATTCTAAAACATTCAGGATTTTGAGTCTGGAGCCTGAGCTAGGTCATTGCACATTGTATTTACAAAGGATATACAGTAATGACATGTGTTCAGTATATAGTTGTGCATCAAATGAATAAGGATATAATTATTAATACTAGTGCTGATCATGACGAAGACTTCAAGATTTAAAACACATGTCAAGTCACATTAAGTAATCAGGTGCAAACCTTTGATGTTCCTATTTGATTGTTGATTTTGCTGTTAAAGGGAATTGCTCCCTGATTCAAATCTTGTTTTAGGCTATTGTTTTCTCTGTAAGAAATAACATAAAACAAAACAAAGAAACAAATGAAAATATACTTTTTTTTAACTTTTACTTGAATGTACATTTAAATAAATATATGTTTTTTATTATCACTATTTTTAGAATTCACTGAGGAAAAAAAAACTTATCTGAAGTCCTCGACTCCAAAAGTCAGTACCAACATGGATGGCTTTCTGTTTGATTTGTGTATATTATTCTATGTGATCTTACCAAGATTATTAAATATGAAAAACATTTAGAATTTTGATGAAATGCCTTATCTTATTCTGTCTCTCACACTCTATAATCAAAGACTCATAATTTGCTCATTTGGTACAGAAAAATAAAACAAGTAAATCAAAAGTTCTTGCATCAAGAAACCTTTTATCTTCCATAGCTCAATGCTTGCCTATTGGAAGAAACCACAAATGTCCTTACATCTTTCAGTAAAGCATTAATACCTGTTGTGAAAAGCCTTTACTAGTGGTTACTGTTCCAGCAAGCAGTGAATGGGGAGCAGCAGGCCTAGGGATTGTATGTGACTATCTACAATAAAATGAAGTTCTATACTTTTGGGGCCTCTAAGCATGCCCCAAACCCTTCAGATTACAAAAGGCACAAAATGCCATTAAAAGGCATCAAGATTTCCTGAAGACAATTATAAAAGCATATAACATCTGTTCTCAATCATGGGCAGCAGGGGAGAAAATGTGCACCACATGACATGCTACACACACAAAGAAGTCAAGCTGGGAGAAGAAAAGCATATGAAAAGGCCCTGGCCAGGAACAAACATTGCAAAGTTGGCATTGTGTAATGATAGGGTCCCATGGAGATCTCTTTGAGAGAACTCTGTAGTGCCAAGATCAGTTTGTCCTTCTACAGTAAGAGCCACCTGTGTCATCCTCGATTATTGGCACTATTTATAAATTGCTACTATTTACAAGATAATTTGGTTGTACAATTTCAAATAGACTCCTGGAAATGGTACATAGAGAAGTGTTTTTCTGTTTCTCAGTCCCTTGAGTTATGGTAGAGTATCAAAAGTGCCTCATTCCATTATACAAATCCATGTTATTTATGATAAAAGTTTCATAACCTTAAAACACAAGCATAACAGTCCTGTGATAAATAGCAATATGCACAATTATTCTTGAAAATAATGATGATATGTAAACATTTCTATGTCTGACTCCATCATTTGTCTTACTTATTCTAAGTGGTTCCAGTCATACTGCCTTTCATTTGTTACAGACATAGAATAACCCTCAATTTCCATATTTGCATATGATAATTGACCCCTTATGTGCTCTCCATCCATTTTCGAGGAAGCATGCTTTCTTGACAATTGCATGTGTGAGTGAAAAACTGCCACACTGTAAGAGCATTCCAATCAAGGTGAACTAAAATTGGACCCAACATAAACTTTTCCAGATTCTGAACTGTTTTATCATATGATAGTAATTTGCATCTGATGGAACATTTTCAAATGTTCTATATCTACTATATCTTGAAGAAGACAGTACATCAGGATGTTTAGATCAAACATTTTGTCCCCTACCTTTATGATTATGTATGTCTGTGCTTAAACTGCAAATTAAGTTTGAAATAATGTGATTGTCTTAGAATCTCTGTAGCACTATTAGTTTTAATTGAACAGAATGAGTTCAATTAAACCAGTAGGAATATTAGTACATACACCCTGAGTATTTAAAATAAAGGAATGGTCCTTGAATAAATAGTATCACTGAGAGTTTGATATGCTGTATGCTCTTGACCTTTGGTAGGAAGCAATCATTTAGGGTTTATGTTACATATGTGAATACTTCATGTCTATAAGTCTCACCATTAAGATATCCCTGACAGGCAGCACTTCACCATGTTAGCATATATAATTATTTTTGAAGAGATAAATTATGTGGCCTTTGTTTGACCTACAGAAAGAGTTTCATGGGTTACTTGCACCTGGTTTCTCATGGATTCTGTCTTTCGTAACTTTTCAAAAATGTGTTTTTAATTGAAATAGAATTATATCACTTTCCCCACACCCTGGCCTCCATCCAGTCCCTGCTTGGTACCTTCGCTCTAACCTGTTATGTCCTGTTAGCTCTCAAGTTTATAATCCCCTTTCATTCATTATTGTTGTTACAGAACATATAGATAGATAGTAGATAGATGATAGATAGATAGATAGATAGATAGATAGATAGATAGATATGTATATATTACACAAATATGTAAATACAACCTGCTGCTGACTTTATTTTTTATTCCTTCTGTGTAGATGGTTTCAGACTGACATTTTGTATTAGAAAACTAATAAAGGATTCACTCTTTGGAGAGACTCCTTTTCCTATAATTATTAGTTGTCTGTAGTTCTTTTTATAGTGTATGGAACCTTTCAAAAATATCTCTCTTTCCACACCAACACCTCCAATGTTAGTGGAATTTTCTTCTGCCAAAATATGTGTATTCACTTTGGATTTAAATTTTACTACATTATAAACTATGCAGAACAACTAATGTTCTTTACAAGATTATTTTCTGAAGCAAAATTCAATCACATAATGAAGTGGGTATTCCTGGTTTCATAGCACTTGCAGTTGTGTCATGTGATTTTTTTTTTTTTTTTTTTTTTTTTTTAGAAACTGTCTTAGAGAGGATGTTTTGCTGAAGCAAACCTGTGAGGATGTGTTGTTGAAGCAGTCATGTGAGAGGATTTTTTATGAGAACGAACATGTGATGTTTTTCTGGAAGGTGCCTCGTTAAAGGGCATGTGATGTTTTGCTGGAACAAACACTTGAGAGGACACAGAATGTTTGGAAAGAATATAAGCATAACTTAACACAGTGGGTAATGTTTTGGCATTGGTTCACTTTGCTAGTCTTTGTTGCCCTTTGTTGATGGTAGTCTTCACTGAGGATGCTTTGCCATTGGTTCACCTTGCTTGTTTCTCTGATCTTTACTTGAGACTTTGTAGAGAGAAATACACTAATGAACTTCTGGTGGGACTCAGGCTGCTTCTTTGTGTTTCCATGGACTCAAGCCAATTGTCAGAGTCTCATGATTTGTTCTGGACTGAGTGATTGCTGCTGATTCATGCTTGGTGTTTGCTAGTAGACTGGACTGCTGAGAATGAAGATTGGAACAGCACCCAAAGAACTACTTCTAAACAGGTTCATTTTCCCCTTGTCCTACTAGCCATTTTCCTCCTCCACCTTTGGTCAGTGGGCTATAGGGGAAGTTGAAGCATGTAGCAATGCTTATTAAAGTAGCTTTAGATAAATATAAACTTACAACATAAAGTCAAATATAAAGCACAAACTGTATATTTAAAACATAATCACAACTAACATACATAGCAGTTAGTTTAATTAATAATTTGCATATATGCAGATACTTTTTTTCTGATGCTTCATTTATCTTACTCATGATAAAAGGTAGAAAAAATAACTACATAACCCAAAGTCCATGCAGAAATTGACAAATGTTCTTAATCTTACCTATAAGTATAAAGTACTACAAGCTAGACACCTGTATACATGTTTTAAATGAAAAACAAAACTGGGAAGTGATTGCCAGAGAGAGGAAGGGGAGGAATATATAGAGAATCAAGAATAGAACTGCAGTGTTACTATGGATGGACAACTTAAAAAAACACAAAAAGGATAAAACACAGCGTGACCCCTGATATTTAAAATACTCATTCTAAGTAATACACAAATATTTCATCCAATATAACAAATACATATTTATAGAAGATGATAATAAAAGCAGAATGGGCCTCCACTTCCTTGGATGTCAAGGAACACCAGTAGTGGAGGGTAAGGGGATCAGAGACAGGGTGCAGGGTTTGAAGTACTGTGAGTATGATGGAATAAGTGACAGAAACAGCTTCAGGAGTCCATGTTATATAGTAGCCAGGGGCCTCTGATTAGCCTGTGTATGCTGCCTGTTGGTGGCTCAGTTTATGCCCCAACCTCAGACAAATGGTTGCTTGTAAGTATCTGCATCTCTGTCAGTTAGCTGCTGGTAGAGCCTCTCAGAGGATAGCCATGCTAGCCTTCTGTCTGTAAGCACATTGTAGCATCAGTAATAGTGTTAGGCCTTGGTGAACCCCACTCCACCCCTCAGTGAGATGAATTTCAAGATGGACTGGTCACTGGCAATCTTTCCTTCAATCTCTTCTCCATTTTTGTTCCTGCAGCTGTTTTAGATAGGAAAAATTCTGGGTGAGAAATTTGACTGTGAGTTAGTAACCTCAACCTTCCACTTGAGGCCTTGTCTATATACTGGAGGTGGACTCTTTGAGAACCCTCTCCCCACTGTTGCACATTTTGGCTAAGTGTACTCCCATTGAGTCCTCAGAGTCTCTTGCCTCCCAGGTCTATGGTACTTTCTGGAGGGTCCCCTAACCTCCCACTCTCTGAGGCTGCATATTTCCATTCATTCTCCTGGCCCTCTGCACTTCTCTCCTGCCCCTCTCATCATGCTTCCCTTTTACCCTCCCACTGTATGCATCCCATGATTATATTGTTCCACCTCCTAAGTAGTATTGGCACATATTCAATTGGGCCTTTCTGTTTGTTCAACTTGCTATGTATCTGTAGGTTGTTTATTTGTTTTAATTTTTTATTGGATATCTTATTTACATTTCAAATGTTATCCCCTTACCCAATTTCTCCCCACACCCCAGGAACCTCCTATCCCATACCCCTCCTCCTGCTTCTATGAGGATGTGCCCCCAACTACCCCCCCCGACTCCCACCCCCCCACCCTTGAATTCCCTCACACTCGACATCCAGCCTTCATGGGAACAAGGATCTCCTCTCCCACATATGCCCAGCAAGACCATCCTCCCCTACATATACAGCTGGAGCTATGGGTCCCTCCCTATGTGCTCCCAGGTTGGTGGTTTAGACTCTGGGAGCTCTGGTTGATTGGTATTGTTGCTCTCCTCATAGGGCCACAAACCCTTTCAGCTCCTTCACTCTTCTCTCTTAACTCCTCCATTGGGAACCCCTTGATCAGTTCAATGGTTAGCTGTGAGCATCTGCCTCTGAATATGTCAGGCTCTGGCAGACCTCTAAGGAGACAGCTATATCAGGCTCCTGTCAGCATGCACATCCTGACATCCACATCAGCATCTACCTTTGGTGACTGCACATGGGATGGATACCCAGGTGGAATGGTCTGCAGACAGCCCCTCCTTCAGTTTCTGTCCCACACTTTGTCTCCATATTTGTTCCCTTGAGTATTTTGTTACTCCTTCTAAGAAGGACCGAGGCACCCACACTTGGTCTTCTTTTTTCATGAGCTTTATGTGGTCTGTAGTATAGTGGTTATCACGTTCACCTAACACGTGAGAGGTCCCTGGTTCTAAACTGGGTGGAAACAAGGGTTATATCTGTGGGTTTTATCCTAGGTAATCTGCACATTTTGGGTAATATCCACTAATCAGTGAGCACAAATCATGCATGTCCTTTTGGGCCTGGGTTACATGACTCAGGATGATATTTTCTAGTCCCATCTATTTGCCTACAAAATTCATGATCCCTTCATTTTTAATAGCTGATTAGTATTCCATTGTATAAATGAACCACATTTCTGTATCCATTCTTTGGTTGAGGAATATATGGGTTGTTTCCAGCTTCTATGAACATACAAAACTCATGATCCCTTCATTTTTAATAGCTGATTAGTATTCCATTGTATAAATGAACCACATTTCTGTATCCATTCTTTGGTTGAGGAATATATGGGTTGTTTCCAGCTTCTATGAACATATTTGAGCACCTGTCCTTGGGGTATGGTGAGACAGCTTTTGGGTATATGCCAGAACTGGTATAGATAGTTCTTCAAGCAGAATTATTTCCAATTTTTTGAGGAACTGCCAGATTGATTTCTGGAGTGGTTGTACCAGTTTGCAATTCCACTAACAATGGAGCAGTATTCCCCTTTTTTCACATCCTCACCAACATGGGCTGTCATTTGAGTTTTTCATCTTAGCCTTCCTCTGTCATATTTGGGATGAGTGAAGACTTTCCCCAAAACTGTAAGTTGCTGATTTGTCCTATTGACTGTGTCTTTTTACTTACAAAAGTTTTCAGCTTCATGAAATCCCATTTATCAATTGTTGATCATAGAGCATGAGTCACTGGTGTTCTGTTCAGGACATTTTCCTCTGTGCCAATGAATTCCAGGCGTTTTCCCATTTTCTCTTCATTTAGATTGAGTGTATCTGGTTTTATGTTGAAGTCTTTGATCCACTTGGACTTGAGCTTTGTGCAAGATAATAAATATAGATCTATTTTCATGCCTGTAAAACACAGACTTCCAGTTAGAGCATCAACATTTATTGAAGATGATTTCTATTTTTCCACTGTATTTTTTTTTGTTTGTTTCTTTGTCAAAGATCAAGTGTCTATAGGTATGTGGGTTTATTTCTGGGTTTTTGGTTCTATTCCATTAAGCAACCTGTCTGTCTCTGTTCTGGTAAACGTGCAGTTTTTATCGCTATTGACCTGTAGTTCAGCTTGATGTCAGGGATGGTTATTCCTTCAGAAGTTCTTTAATTGTTGAGAATTGTTTTCACTATCCTTGTTCTTTTGTCTTTCCATATGAAGTTGAGAATTGCTCTTCCCATGTCTGCGAAGAACTGAGTTGAAATTTTGTGGGGATTGCAATGAGTCTGTAGATTGCTTTTGCTAAGATGGCCAGTCTCATTATGTTAGTCTTGCTGATCCATGAACATAAGGGATTTTCCATCTTCTGAGGTCTTCTTCAGTTTCTTTCTGCAAGTACTAGTAGTTCTTGTCTTATAGATCTTTCACTTCCTTGGTTAGAGTTAAACCATGATGTTTCATACTATTTGTGGCTATTGTAAAGCATTGTTATGTAATTTTTTTCTCTACCCATTTATCCTTTGTATAAAGAAGGGATACTGATTTCTTTGAGATAATTTTATATCCAGCCACTTTGCTAAAGTTGTTTGTTAGCTATGAAAGTTCTCTAATAGAATTTTGGGGGACTTCTTATGTATACAATCATATTGTCCCCAAATAGTGATATCTATGTTTCCTCTTTTCCATATTGTATCTCCATGATCTCATTTTGTTGTCTAATTGCTCTGGATAGAACTTTGAGTGCTATATTGAATAAGAGGGAGAGAGTGGGTAGCCTTGTCTTGTCCCTGATATAGTGGGATTGGTTCAAGTTTCTCTCCATTTTATTTGATGTTGGCTATTGAATTGCTGCATATTACTTATTATATTTAAATATGTGTCTTGAATCCCTGATCTTTCCAGGACTTTAAACATGAAGGGGTGTTGGATTCTTGTCACAGGCTTTTTCCACATCTAATGAGATAATCATGTTTTTTGTTGTTTGTTTGTTTGTTTGTTTGTTGTGTTTTGTTTTGTTTTTTTAAATGGAAAAACCCTGACATGACACTATGAGACAAGAAACTTCCAAAGATGCCACTGAGTTTGCTTTCTCTTGGTCATATATTGATGGCCATTCAGTCAACCCTTAGGAGTAGTTAATTACCCCAGTGAGGCTCCTTTAAAATTAAATCTTTACTTGTAAGTAGTTATCTTTGGAGATAGCTTCTACATTATGGATAGGGGATATGGATAGGGACATGTGTTCACTTCTTTCAGCTCTTGGATTCCATCTGGTGCAGACCCATGCAATCCCTGGACAGGTAGCCTCAGACTTGTGGGTTCATATGTATATAGGTCTTATTGTATTTACAATGCCTTATTTCCTTGGAGTCCTCCAACCTCTCTTGCTCTAACTCTTTCAGGCTCCTTTTCTGCACAGCTCCTGGAGTCCTGAGGGGAGGGATGTGATGAAGCCACCATATTTCTGGCTGCCTGTTTTAAAGTCTTTCACTGCGCATATTGTCTGACTACTGGTCTCTGTATTTCTTCCCACCATCTGCTGCAAGGGGAAATTCTCTGATCATGTCTGAGCAAGGCACTAATCTATTAGTGTAGTACAAAGTCATTAGGAATCATTTTATTGCTACATTTGTTTAGTACAACATTAGTAATTTTAATTGGGTGCCTAAAATTGTTTACAGGAGAGGGTTGACACATAGCTTCTGGAACCTTCCACCAGTAAATTCTGACTGATAAGTAAAAAGGTAAACAACAAATAGCTAGGTAGGAAATATGTCAGTGGTAGCGCAGGGCGCAGAGTGGCAGGGTGTTAAGTTTCCAGGGTTTGGGACCAGGAGGAAGCAGAAGAGGAGAGATATGCCATGCCTTAATAGTATCCAGGACACAAACAAAAGCCACTATTGGGGAAAGCAACAAAGAGATCTCCCTGGACTCTGGGTTAAGAAAATGTGGCCCAGAGGGCTGACTACTTGAAGTTAAGAACAGCCATAAAGGAGCATAGAAATTAGTAGGTAGTAGCTCGGAGTTATTAGTGAGAGGTACATTCTAATAACATGGAGGTTAGGCAGTTTCTCAGCTATTGTGCTGTTTAAAGACACATTAAAATATAAGGGCTCTGTAAGGTTTTCATTCGGGAACATAAATGATCTAAGGTGCGATGGAACCTTGCATATATATTGCAAACAGAACACATTGAACATTAAAGGCTTTGTAGCTGGGTTGGTTTTATTAATTTTCCTTTAACATCTTGCAGAATACACTCCTGTACCAAGAACACTAGTTGGCAGTCATGAAGGCCCTAGGTACTCATCAATTTCACTTCTCTGTGTTCAATGAGTTGTGTAGGTACTGTCATCAGCAACTGAGACTTGCCAAGAGTTGTGGAGAGCAATGCAGAGCCTGGCAACTGCCAGAGAGGATTTTTGGAGGGTTGGGATAGAGGGATGGAAGGAGGGTCCCCTGAGACAATTTTTACAATAACTCCACTAAATTAAACCCATCTCCAATACCAGAAGCTTCATTTATTGACAAAACATGTTAAGCTGGGACTCTTTCTTCCCATTATTTGGCAATTGAGTTAAGAATTGTTTCTTTTGTCAAGATGACCATTATTACTATATTAATCCTAACAATCCATGAGCATGGGAGATTGTTCTACTTTCTGAGATCGTCATCAATTTCTTTCTTCAGAAACTTGAAGTTCTTGTTATAAAAATCTTTTACTTGCTTGGTTAGAGTCACATCAAGGAATTTTATATTATTTATGACTATTGTGAAAGATATCCTTCAATAGAGGAATGGATACAGAAAATGTGGTATATTAACAAAATGGAGTACTACTCAGCTATTAAAAACAATGAATTAAAAAAATTCTTAGGCAAATGGATGGAACTAGAAAATATCCTGAGTGAGGTAGCCCAATCACAAAAGAATACACATGGTATGCACTCACTGATAAGTGGATATTAGCCCAAAAACTCGCAATACCCAAGGTAAAATTCACTGACCACATGAAGTTCAAGAAGAAGGAAGACCAAAGTATGAATGCTTCGGTCCTTAGGAGGGGGAACAAAATCCTCACGTGAGGAAATATGGAGACAAAGAGGGAGCAGAAACTGAAGGAAAGGCCATCCAGAAACTGCCCCATGTAGGGATCTATCCCATATGCAGACACCAATCCCAGACACTATTGCTGATGCCAACAACTACTTGCTGACAGGAGCCTGATATAGCTGTCGCCTAAGAGGGTCTGCCAGAGCCTGACAACACAGACATGGATGCTGGCAGCCAACCATTGGACTAAGCATGGGGTCTCCAATGAATAGTTGGAGAAAGGACTGAAGGAGCTGAACGGTTTGCAACCCCATAGGAAGAAGAACAATATCAACAAACCAGACCTCCCAGGGACTAAACCACCAATCAAAGAGTACACATGGAAGGACCCATGGCTCCAGCTGGATATGTAGCAGAGAATGGCCTTATCTGGTATCAATGGGAAGGTAGGCCCTTGGCCCTGTAAAGGCCTGATGCCCCAGTGTAGTGGAATGCCAGGGCGAAAAGGCAAGAGTTGATGGCTGGGTGGGGAGCACCCTCATAGAATCTGAGGAGCGGGGATAGTGGGTTTCTAGGGAGGGACTGGGAAAGGGGATAACATTTGAAATGTAAATAAAGAAAATATCCATTAAAAAAAGAATTGCTGCCGGGCACTGGTGGCCCATGCCTTTAATCCCAGCACTTGGGAGGCAGAGGCAGGCGGATTTCGGATTTCTGAGTTCGAGGCCAGCCTGGTCTACAGAGTGAGTTCCAGGACAGCCAGACATACACAGAGAAACCCTGTCTCAAAAAAAAAAAAAAAAAAAAAAAAAAGAATTGCTTTCTATGTATATATGTTAAGGAGCTTCAACTATACTAGGTTTCCATCCTATTTAATAAATGGCTCCTAACTTTTGCTGTCTGTGTCCATATTCCCTCTTACATCTCCCTCTACCCTCTCACATCACACTTGAACTTTTCTTCTAGACCTTCCCTTTCCCTCATCATCGAAGAACTATTTATTTCCCTTTTCTAATGAGAATTATTTGTAGGCCCACTCACCCTTACTCTATACCTAATATGTGTGGTTCTATGTATTGTAGTAGCATTATTGTTATTTATTTAACAGATAATAGTCACCTATAAGGAAAATATATCATATGTATACTTGTGGGTCTTTATTATACTAATTAGAATGATTTTTTTTCTAGTTCCATCCATTTACTTGCAAATTGAATGATTTTCTTTTTTTATTAGAAGAATAAATATTTCATTGTGTAAACATACCTCATTTTCTTTATTCATCTACAGAAGAATATCTAGGTTGATTCAAATTTAGGGCTATTATGAATAGAACAGCAATAAAGATGGTTGTATAAGTCTCTGAGGTAGAATGAAGAGGACTTTGGGTTCATGCCCCAGAGTGTTATGGCTTGAGATAGATTGATTCCCATATTCCCAAAGAACTGGTACACTGATTAATATAAGAGCTGTCCATGTTAGTATATGCTTTCTTTTTCCACATTCTCTCTAGCATGAGCAGTCACTTGTTTTATTCATCTTAGCTATTCTGAAGATAAGGAGAAATCTCAAAGTAGTTTTGATTTGCATTTCCCTGATGACTAAGGATGTTAAACACTTCCTTAAGTGTTTCTCAGCCATTTGCTTTTCCTCTTTTGATAATTCTCTGTTTAGAAATGTGCCATATTTTTGTCATTCCATTTTACTTTATTTCTAATTTTTTAAGGTCTTTATATAATTTAGATATTAAGCCTCTATCAGATATGTAGTTGGTAAAAAAAAAAATCTTTTCTTATTTTTTAGGTTGCCACTTTGTTAAAATTACTATGTCCTTTGCCTTACAGAAGCTTTTCAGTTTAATAACGTTCCATTTATTAGTTGTTGATTTTAGCGCATGTAGTATTGGTATTCTGTTCAGAAAGTCTTCTTCTATGCTAATGAATTGAAGTCCATTCTCCCATCTGTCTTTTCTTCTGAGTTGACAGTATCTGGTTAAACATTGAGATCTTTATCCATTTTGCCTTGAGTTTGGTGTAGGATAATCTATTGCATTCTTCTACATGCAGACACCAAATCTGAGCAACATAGTTTGTTGAAAATGCTGTCTTTTTTCCAATGTACATTCCTGGCTTTATTATAAAAAATCAGGTGGATTTATATCTGTGTTTCAAATCAATTCCATTAATCAATGTATCTGTTTTTGTATCATTATCCTATTGTTTTTATTACTATAGATTTGAAGTAAAATTTAATATTGGAGTTGGTGATATTTCTAGCAGTTCTTTTTATTTTTTAAGATTCTTTTAGCTGACCTGGATTTTTTGTGTTTCTATGAAACTGAAAATTATTCTCTTGAGATTGTGAAGAATTTTGTTGGGAATTGCACTGAATGTTGACTTTGGGAGTGGGCATTATTACTATATTAATCCTACTGACTTATGAGTCTGGGAAATCTTTATATCTTCTGATACTCATTAGAACTTTCACTTGCTTGGTTAGAGTTACCCTCAAAATATTGTATAGTTTGTGAGTCTATTTGAAAAGTTTTATTTCTCTGATTTCTTTCTTATTCCATTTGTTATTTGTATATGGGAAGGTTACTGATATTTGTGTGACTTTGTTTTAACTTCATTTTTTATTAATTATTCCATTCATTTATGTCTCAAATGATATCCTACTTCCAGGTTACCCCTCCACAAACCCTGCATCCCACATCTGCCCTCTTTCCCCTCCCCTTTGCCTCTATGAGGGTGCTCCACACACCACCAACCCTTCCTGCCCCACTTCTCCAGTGTTCCCTATGCTGGGGCATCAAACATCCACAAGACCAACAGCCTCCCCTCCTATTGATGTCAGACAAGGCCATCCTCTTCTACATATGTATCTATCTCTGTACACTCGTTGGTTGACTGTTGAGCCCCTTGGAGCACAGGGTGGTCCAGCCAGTGGATATTGTTCTCCAAGGATCATGCACACCAGGTTCCTATCAGCAGGAGCCTCTTGGCAACAGCAACAGTGTTGGGTTTAGTGTCTGCAGATGGACCCCTGGAAGTGTGGTTCCAGGATGGCACTTCCTTCAGTCTGTGCTCATTTTTTTTTGTCCCTGTCTTTCCTTTGGAGGGAGCATTTCTGGGCTAAAAACTTTGAGATGGGTGGGTGGCCAAATCCCTTGACTTGGGGCCATGCCTGTCTATTGGAGGTCGTCTCTACAGATTCTATCTCTCCTTCTCTGCACATTTCGACTAAAGACATCCTCATTGGGTCCTGGGAGCCTCTTGCTTCCCTGACATCGGGACCCTCCAGTAACTACCTCCAGTTCTACATCCCCCCACTACATATTTTTTATTTGATTTCCTGACCCTCTGCACCTCTCTCCTGTCTTGTCTAGTACCTGATACTGTCCCCCTTATTTCCTCCTCCTCCTCTCTCCCTCCCAGATACTCCTTCCTCAACCTCTTTTGATCAGTGTGTTCCCCTCTTAATACAGGACTGAAGCATCCACACCATGGTCTTCCTTCCTCCCAAGCTTGATATGGTCTGTGGGTTATATTGTGGGCATTGTGAGCTTTTGGGCTAATATCTACTTACCAGTGATTATGTACCATGTGTGGTTTTGTTTGTTTGTTTGTTTCTGAGTTACCTCACTCAGGATGATATTTTCTAGTTCCATCCACTTGCCTGAAAATTTCATGAAGTCATTGTTTTTAATAGGTGAATACCATTCCACTGTGTCTTAACTTTGTATCCTACTTCACTGTTCAAGGTGTTTAGCAGCTTTAGGAGTTTCCTGGTGGAATTTTTAGGGTCATTTTGAGGAACAAACCTCCTTTCCTCTTAGGCTTAAAGGCTATCACTATCATATAGCAAAGACAAACTAGCTTATGATTAGTTTATAATTAAACCTCTGTTTCTCAGGGATTGCACTATGCCTCATCTGTAACATTAACTACAAATGATTTTTGTACTGCCTCTTCCAGGAATGACAATTAAGTCTTTTTTTTTTTAAATGTTGTTTATAACCATCTCCCAATCCACCTGTTTTCAAAAGGTTATATGCCTACCTATAACTACCATATTATTACTTATGACTACCTTCTTTTCCAATCTTTTAACTATGTCTTTGTTTCAGGAGGAACTAACTTGTTATGCTTATGGTTTGCTCCTGTAACTCCATTTACTTTGTCTACCACATTCCCCAGTTGGACACACCTTACTTGAGCTATAAACACCAGGTCTTCCTCACACACAACACTGCCTCTTGAACCCCACCTTAGGGAGGAGACATACCATGTTTAAGATCAAAAAGCTTGCTTTAATTAATTTGGCCATGATGATTTGGGTCAGTGCTCTTTCTCCTCCCATCTTCATGTTTAACAATTGATGTTTACTATCATATCATCTGAAAATAAAGATATTTGACTTTTTTCCCTTTCTATGTGTATCTCCTTGGTATTCTTCAGTTGTCTTTTGCTTCAGCTAAGACTTCAGGAGGTATATTGAGTACACATGTAGAGAGAGGACAAACTTGCCTTGATTCTTATCTTGGTGGAATTGCTTTGAGTTTCTTTCCATGTAAGGTAAGGTTGGTTATGAGCTTGGTGCACATTGCCTTTATTATGTTGAATGTGTCCTTTGCATGCCTAATTTCCACAAGATGCTTATCATGAAAATGTGTGGATTTTGTGAAAGACATTTGCTGCATCTAATGTGATAGTGATGTGGTTTGTCTTTTGGATTTTTTTATAGTGAGTCCCTTTATTGATTTATATATGATGAACCATCCTTACTTCTCTGGAATGAAACCCAGTTGGTTATGGTGGTTGATATTTTTGATGTGCTAGTGGATTTGAATTACAAGTATTATTTGAGATTTTCTTTTCATATCTGTTCATAAGGGATATGATCTGTAATTCCCTTTATTTGTTCATTTCCTATATGGTTCAATGTACCATTATAAGTGTGACCTCATAAGACAAATTGGGAGATGTTGCTTTTGTTTCTATTCTGTGGAAAAATTTAAGGAGTATTGGCATTAGTTCTCTGAAAGTTTGGTAAAATTCTCTGCTAAAACCATCTAGCCTTGTGCTGGTTTTGCTTGTTTATTTGTTTGGCTTGGTTTGGTTTGGTTTTTTTGTTTGTTTTTTTTCTTGTTGCTTGTTTCTCTTGGGTGGGTAGTCTTTAATTTGTTGCTTGTGTTTCACTAGGGTTTCTGTATTACCATAGGTTTGTTTTGAACATCACACTAAATTCACTAGTGAATATAACCATGATGAAAAGCTATCATATTTTGCAAGATTAAAAAAAAATATTCTTTAAACTTCATAATTATCCCTTTGATTTATTTTAACAAAGTAAACTTTATAATAAGCCATTAGTAACGAGTAAGTAAATAAATAAAAAAGAAGAACAGTCTGTGTAGTGCAAAGTATTAATTGATGAACCTAGCAAGAATACCTTAAACACTAATAAGTCATGGCTACTAATGAAGAGTACAATATTTGGAAGAAGCCAAACAATAGGCTATCTAGTTTCTAAGCTTTTTTGTGTCACAAAATAAATACTGTGAACACTTACAGTCAAAAATTTTGAACTATTGTAGTCTTTTTGTATAAGTTCTGCTTTGTTCTACTTGTCTAATCAAATTAGCAACATGAAAACAGAAGCATGTGATTTCCTACATATATGAAAATAGGACTGTATTTGTTGACAAAGTTCCATAAACAGAACTGGTCATTTAAATATAAATGCATTTATAAGTTTCCATATAAATAAAAGTCAAGATTACTGAAAATAAATTTTCTCAAATATTAAGTAATCCTTTCATATCCGGTACTCAGTGACAATTTAAATACTTCAGGGATGGTTTTCTTGGTAATATGTTAACATATTTGATTAAAAGTCTGTCTGACTTAGGTTTATTAATATTATGCTTCACCAGAACCCCCTGGAGTGAGTCTGTTGCTTAAACTGTGGAAAGGTCACACATTTACAGCATATTACTCTGTTTCAAAAATAATTACATTCTTCTTGTCTATTGGGGAAATAGAAAGAAAGATAAGGTCAACAATATATGCAATTAAATTTAACCTTCTAAATGGAACATTAGTGATCTGGGTTTACTTCCAACATTCATTAAGAAGGAACTGCTTTATATGTGCTCATATCATGTGTATATAATCTCTTTAATGCAGAAAAAAAACCCAGTGATCTGTTACATTGTAGGCATGAATTATCACATGCTTTCAACAGATTGAATGATTTGCCAAATATCAAAACACATAATACTTAAGGACTTCTGTCCCTAGAGATGCAAAAATGGATGATCAGGCAAACTCCAGTTATTGTATATGTAAAATTTATGTATGTAATGGAATAGGGACAAACATGTTTTTAATTTTTGATTCAAAGACCAAAATCATATTAAGAATATTACTAGCCATATTAGACACATTGGAATGACTGAAGAAGGGAAACTCAAATCATGAGAATTTGAGGATGGTCTGAAGTATCTCAGATTAGCTGGGCATTTTATCAGGTGGATTCTAAGTCAGTATGCCATAGAGATGACATCATATCCATGTGTAGTATGGCTCTATTGTCGATACCCAATATATAGAACCAATCTACAGATTTACCAATAGGTGAATAAATAAATGTAATGTGAAACATGAGATGTTTGTGTGTGTGTATGAGTATCAATATGTGTATGTATGTGTGTGTGTGTATGAGTATGTGTGTGATTTTGTGTGTGTGTGTTTAATATGATATACATACACACTAGAGTTATATTCAGCCATAAAGAAACAAAATTATGCCATTTTTAGAAAAAAAGGTGTGGAAATTGGTATTATCATATTAAGTGAAATATTCCAAGCTCAGAAGGACCTGGCTTATCTGTTTTCTATCACATTAAGAATCTAAAAATATCATATATATTTATAAAATTTCATATATTTATATGTAGGAAATCACATGCTTCTGTTTTCATGTTGCTAATTTGATTAGACAAGTAGAACAAAGCAGAACTTATACAAAAAGACTACAATAATTCAAATATTTTGACTGTAAGTGTTTACAGTATTTATTTTGTGACACAAAAAATGCTTAGAAACTAGATAGCCTATTGATTGGCTTCTTCCAAATATTGTACTCTTCATTAGTAGCCATGTCTTATTAGTGTTTAAGGTATTCTTAATATATATATGCATTTTATTGCATATATATTATATGCATTTTATTGCATATATATGCATTTTATTGCATATATATCATTTATCGCATTTATTATATATATATATATATATATATATGCAAGTAAAAAGGAGATCTTGTAGAGAATGGAGCAGGTCTATGATTTGGAGTTAGTGCAAAAAGTAGGTCATTTGGAGAGAAAACCCAACAAGTATGCTTTCTCTCATATATAAAATATATATGTATTTTGACTTATATGCAGAATTTATCTGTGACATAAAAGATTAATACAAACCGTTCACGGGTAAGGGGTCAGTGGATATAAAGAAGAAAAAAATAATTGATGGTGGAAAAATAATGGAGGCATAGAGTATTTGTGTGTGTGAAAATAATATAATCCCCATATTTCTAGACAAAATATTGTAGGGAAGGCGGCCTATTTCCTTGTCGAGCACAGGCTGGAAACCCTTGTGACCTTAAGGGATGACAGACATTTTGCCATGCTCCTGGACACCAGGCTCCTGACATGAGGCTGTAGCCCTCCATAGATTTGTGGTCACCACTCACATAAGGGCAACACTCCAAGACCCTCCACAGGTAGAGGATATGACTACAGGTCATATAGTCTCATGATAGATCTCTATTTTAATGAGGTACCTAAAGACCAATTAAGCTTTCCTTCCCAAACACTCCTCCCTGCAAAAGGTATTTAACCCCAGGCCCACCCTGAGAAAACAGGGCACAATTTTTTCTCATTCACTCTCCCCCATGATAATAAAAGCCTTAAATCCATGGACTGCCAGTTTTCATCGGGATTCGCTGTGGGGAGTGATATAGCAGGCCTTCTCCGTGGGAGCCATGTCTAACTTCCTGCAGAAGGCCTCTCAGCACTCCCAGTCATGGCTTCCACCAAGCCAAGCCTCCCCCTGACCAAGCCAAGGACTCTCCCTGCAGGATCCAGCTGGAGTTTCTCCCTCATTCCCTCTCCCAAGTCCAGGGCTAGATTCATCACTTGAGCCCTTACTCCATTCTCAGCTACTCTGAGGTTCCCAGTGGCACCTGGGTGCGCAAGAGCCCGAGAACCAGATGGCCCTGACCTCACTGCAGGCCAGGGGACTCTGGAACCAGCTCCACCTGTTCTGGGGACCTCAGACTGTGCTCCCCCATCCCCAGAGTGGTGTCCCACAGTGGCTTCTCATAGCTCAACATCCACTCAGAGCCAGAGTGTGGTAAGAGCAGTTAAAACTTCCATGTCCAGCCTCCCTGTGTGGCCCAAGCCCTGTGGCAGAATGGATGCAGGACCCCACTTAACCCTACAAAATATGGCAGTTTAAAACATTAATACAGAAAACACGAACTTTGTAATATTTTGTCACCATACATAGATGGAATGTGTCCTTTCTGTCATTTTCCAAGATCACCCGAAAAAAAATTTATAATGTAAATACGATTATTTACACAAATATAATGTGTGACAAATAAAAAAAAAATCTCAAAGCATTAGTGGTTTTTTTTTTTTTTCTTTTTTTCCCCTCTGTCTACACTGTTACATTTTTCATATCTTTTTGAACAAATCTTACTTTTTTTTTTTTTTTTTTTTTGAGACAGGGTTTCTCTGTGTAGCCCTGGCTGTCCTGGAACTCACTCTGTAGACCAGGCTGGCCTTGAACTCAGAAATCCTCCTGCCTCTGCCTCCTAAGTGCTGGGATTAAAGGCGTGCACCACCACCGCCCGGCCAAATCTTACTTTTTAATATTGGATTTCATTGTGATTTTGTAATTATTCTTTTTTAAAATAACTGGTTATTTTATTTATTTACATTTCAAATGTTGTCTCCCTTTCAGGTCTCTCCTCTGCAAACCTCCATCCCTCCCCTTTGCTTCTCAAAGGATGCTCCTCCATCCACCCATCCACTTCTGCCTCACCCTTCTAGCATCCCCCTACACTGGAGCATCAAGCTCCACAGGAACACGGGACTCCCCTCCCATTGATGCGTTCTTATTCATGGCCTCTCTTCCTTGGCCTCCATAGTGCTAGGATTACAGATGTCTGCCATCATGTCTTGTTTTGTACTTTTTATTTCAAGAGAAAAAAATATTCAGTAACTCAAGAGGTTCCCAGGACCCAACAGGGGTGACATTAGGTGAAATACTCAACAAAGAGGAGATAGAACCTGTAGACACCATATCTAGTAGATAGGCATGGCCCCCAGTTGAAGGATGGGGCCACCTACCCACCTCAAAAATATTCATCCAGAATTCCTCCTGTCAAAAGGAAATGCAGGGACAAAGAGTGGAGCAGAAACAGAAGGAAAGGCCATCCAGAGACTGCTGCCCCACCTAAGGATCCATTCCATCTGCTGACACTAAACTCAGACGATGTTGCTGATGCCAAGAAGTGCTTACTGACTGATATAGCTGTCCCCTGAGAGGCTCTGCTAGAGTCTGAACAGTACAGATGCAGATGTCTACAGACACACATTGGACATTGAACTGAGTGAAGGGAACCCAATGGGGAAGTTAGAACAAAGACTGTAGGAGCTGAAGGGGTTTGCAACCTCATAGGAAGAAAAACAATATCAACCAACCAGACCCCCCAAAACTCTCAGGAACTAAATCACCAACCAAAGAGTACACAACAGGTACCCATGGCTCCAGCTGGGTATGTAGCAGAGGATTGCCTTATCTAGCATCACTGGGAATGGAGCCCCTTGATCCTGTGGAGGCTTGATGACCCAGAATAGAAGAATGCTAGGGCATTAGTGGGTGGATGGTTGGGGGAGCACCCTCATAAAGGCAGAGGGGAGGGAGGAGGGGATAGGGGGCTTGTGGAAGGGAAACTGGCAAGAGGGATAACATTTGAAATGTAAAATAATATAACCAATAAAAAATGAAAAAAAAACCTATTATCATTATTAATTAGTTTACAGAATAATGGGTTTCTCTAAGACATTCTCAAACTTGGATGTAGTCACACTTTTCTCATATCTGGCACTTACAGTCCTCTTCCACTCCTACATGAACCCTTCATCCAAAAATCTCCATTCTGTTTAAATGCCTATATTTTTATATACATGTATTAAATATAGAGTCTACATGTGATAGGGGAACATGTGGCCTGTATTTATCTGATTCAAGCTTTTTCTATGAAATATTTCTTCTTTGCCTTAGGTATTTATAATGAGCATATCTTCATTTGGATGGCTTTAATGGTTTAAGGTTAAATGTGAACACCTTTGAAGTTCAGATATAGATAAGAACACATCCAAAAAATGCACTGATACATGCAAATAGTTAATGACTGGGTTTAGTAACCAATCAGGAAGGTTGTCTTTGAGTAAAATTGATTTTAGTTTTTAAAGAGCTCTGCCTGGATTCTACTCAGCCTACTAATGACTAAGCTAAAGTTGAATTTTTTTTAGTTGATTAAGTTATTTATTTAATTTACATCCTAATTGAAGCTTCTCTTTCCCCCTCTCCTCCTAGTCCTTCCTTCTCACCTTTCCTCCCCCCCCCCCATCCACCCCTCGTCTCCTTCTCTTTAGAAAGAGGAGCAATCCCATGTATATCAGCCAGCCATGGTATATCAAGTTGCAGTAAGACTAAGCATATCAACAACCAGCAGAGTTGAGTTGCGTTTGCTCCCACCACGAACTCCATTCCATTATCTGCCCCCTTGAGGAAACTTGCTGGGCCCCAGGAACATCCAGCTTAGACTCCATCCCAATAATTGTCTACATGCTGTATCCACCAGGGGCACAGTCAGGAGAAGTGAGCTGTAGTCTGTCATCTAAACTCCATTGACAGGCCCAATGTTCTGCCTACCATTCCAAGGAGGATGTTAGGATACCAGGAACACTCAGTAACACCTGGGGCATAGCCAGCAAAAGTGAGATTACCTGAGCTCATTGCCACGCCTGAGGCTCTCCCTGCCTCCCCAAGGAATCCAGTCAATCTAACACCAGGGGCAATCAGATGATAAAAGGCCAGCCAGCACAAGAACACAATCAACAAGAGCCATGTCAATATCTACCACCAGAGCCCAGCTATCCTACTACAGCAAACATGGATATCCTAACATAGCTAAAGCACAAGAAGATGACCTTAAATCCAATCTTATAAAAATGATAGAGACCTTAAAAGAAAACAGGAATGAATCCCTTAAAGAAGCAGAAAAAATGCAACCAAACAGGTAAAGTAAATAAATGAAACTGTCCACAATCTGAAAATACAAATACACATAATAAAGAAAATACGCACTAAGGAAATCCTGATGACCGAAAACCTAGGGAGGAGAACAGGAGTTAAAGACACAAGTATCACCAACAGAATACAAGAGATGGAAAAGAGAATCTAAGACATAGAAGATACAATGGAAGAAGTTGCTACATTAGGCAATTAAAAGGTTAAATTTAAAAAGTTCCTACCAAAAATTCTGAGATTTTATCAAAAAACTAAACCTAAAAATAATAGGAAGAGAACAAGACTCACAGATCCAAGGTCCAGAAAGTATTTTCAAAAAAAAATCATAAACGAAAACATTCCCAGACATAAAGAGATACCTATACATATACCAAAAGTTGTAGAAGAAGGAAGACCAAAGTGTGGATGCTTCAATTCTACTTAGAAAGGGTAACAAAACTAATCCCAGCATGTAGGGAGAGGGAGGGACATGGCAGGAAGAGAGGAGGAGAAGGGCAAAAGGGGAACAGAATCCTGTGTAGGCAGAGATGGGGAACTACAAAGGGTCAGGAAATTGAATCAGAAAATTGTGTAGCAGTAGGAGATGGGGCATTGTTAGTAAATAGAAAGTCCTGGATGACAGGAATGAAAGACATTCCCAGGACCCAACAAGGATGACATTAGCCAAAATTCCCAACAATGGGATATAGAACTTTAAAGACCATATCCAGTGGATAAGCACTGCCCTGTTTGAGGGATGGGGCCACCTGTTCATCTCCAAACACTTATCCTTGAATTGTTCCTATCTAAAGGAAATATGGGGACAAAGTGTACGGAGCAGAGATGGAAGGAAAGACCATCCAAAGACTGCCCCACCTGGGGATCAATTCCATATGCAAACACCAAACCCAGACACTATTGCTGATGCTAACAAATGCTTGTTGACAGAAGCCAGATATAGCTGTCTCCTGAGAGGCTCTGCCAGAGCCTGACAAATACAGAGGAAATACTGGCAGCCAACCATTAGACTGAGTACAAGGTCCCCAGTGGAGGAGATAGAGAACATCTGAAGGAGCTGAAGGGTTTTTGCAACCTCATAGGAAGAACAACAATATTAACCAACCAGACCCCACTCCCACCCCCAGAGCTTCCAGGGACTAAGCCACCAACCAAAGAGTACACATGAGAAGGACCCATGTTTCCAGCTGCATATGTAGCAGAGTGTGGGGCAGTGGGCTGTGGGAAGCAGCTGGGTGCCTGGTTGAGCAAGTCTTGAACCCCGGACCTTTATCAGGACGGCAGGTGTTCGACGCTGACCCCAGGCCCTGGTTCTTCTCATTCAGCTTCGGCCCTCCACAGCCTCTCCCAAAGGGAGGTCTATGACTATCAGTCACGAGGAACAGTGCCTCAGGCCCTCCCAGATGTAGATGAGGTATATCTAAGCTTTCAGTCCAAGCCAATAGGCATTATCTGCCAGACCCTAACCCACATGCAGATGAGGTATCTCTAAGCTCTCCGACCAAGCCAATAGGCGCGTTATCTGCTGTCAGACCATAACCCACCCTGAAACTGTATATAAGGGCTCTATTCAGGAGAAGTAAAGGTGTGTTCAAGAATCATCCTGGTGTCTGAGAGTTTCTGTCTCAAGAGCTGTAACACTTGGGGAGAGATCCGCTCTCCCGGAACCTTCCTGGGGCACCAAGCTGCTTCCTTGCCTGCTAGCCGGCTTCTATCAGCCCGGGCTGGGCCGGCTCAGAGTGGAGAGACAGGTGCAGCACCTGGGAATGACCGAGCTGTGACAGCGGAGACTTGAGCAGAGGCAGCAGCTCTCTCCTCCTCGCTTGCACTTGCACCCTTTGGCCCAGACCTCTCACACCAGGCTGGGCTGAAGACCAACAAACAGACAGTGGAGACGCGGGCAGAGGACCCTCCCTGCTCTCACTCTGTCCTCAGCCGGGAGATCATCGTGGGACACCCTCCAGAACCAGGGACCCACAGGAGAGGATGGCAGGATGGCCTTATCTGGCATCAATGGGTGGGGAAGCCCTTGGTCCTGTAGAGACTCAATGACCCAGTGTTGGGGAATGCTAGGGCTCTGAGAAATTAGTGGGTGGCTGGGGGAGCACCTTCATAGAGGCAGAGGGAGCTGGGGTAGAATAGGGAGTTTGCTATGAGAAACTGGGAAAGGGGACAACATTTGAAATGTAAATAAATAAAATAACCAAATAAATAAGTAAGTAAGTAAATAAATAAATAAATAAATAAATAAATGTAGTTAAAGTCTAACAAAACAAAAAATAGGTAGATAGCTGAACAGAATATTCTCAATTGAAGAATCTTGAATGGCTAAGAAGCACTTAATGAAATTCTTAATATCTTAAGTCATCAGGTAAAATTATGGTTAAGATAAAAAAAAACTCAAGGTTCAACACATGCTGGTTAGGATGAGGAGAAGGCAAACACTCCTCCATTAATAGTGAAAGGCCCCCAGATAGGGGAGACCCCCACTCAAGAGATTACGACCACCCAATGACTCACAAGACACCCACCTTGATGCAACCAGCATGAAGTTTAATGACTCCAGTATACTGGGGTTCACTCGCATGCAAGCAAGAAGAGAGAACCCCGAGTTTGAGTTAAGAATAGCTTTTATAGGGTCTAGGGGTTAGAACAGAGAAACAGTAACTAGGCACAATATGATTGGCAGAACAGTGTGACTTTTAAACTGATTGGTCTTTGGGGAATGAGGTGGCCAGGACCTCCCTTGTCTACATGCTCTGGCCCTTCCTCACTTGCAGGTGGGTTCCCTACCCCATGGTCTGAGGAATGTTAATCAGTCTCTCCCTTCTTCCGCTGAATGTTAATCCAGCAAGTGTCCTCTAAGGAATGTGCCCCTCTCAGGATGTGTCCTGGGACAGTGAGATTCTTTTAATCTTAAATTCAAATTGAGACCCGAAAATCCTACATTTAGACCCAAAAGTCTTACAATAGTGGGAGTACAAACTTTTTTTTAATCACTCTGGAATTCAATATGGTGGTCTCTCAGAAAACTGGAAATAGTTCTATCTGAAGACTCAGCTATACCGCTCCTGAGCGTATACCGAAAACACAGTCCACCACCACACAAGGACATGTTTTCTACTATGTTCAAAGCATCTTTATTTGTAATAGCCCGAAACTGGAAACAAGCCAAATATCCCTCAACTGAAGAATGAAATAGAAGCATTGAGGATGCAGAATGAATGTATACAGAAAATGTGGTTCATTTACACATTGGGATACTACTCAGCTATTAAAAACAAGAACACCATGAATTTTGCAGGCAAATGGATGGCGATAGAAAATATCATTCCGAATAATGTAATCCAGACCCCAAAGGACAAACATGACAAAAGCCTAGGATAATATTTTTTGAGAGGCTCTTCCCAAGGGGTTCAGGTTAGTTGTCTCTGTCAGTCTTTCTATGGGATTTCCTTCCTCTTCAGAACCCTCAATCCTTCCCCTATGTGTTCCATAAGTGTTTCTGACCTCCATCCATTTTTTGGCTATGGGTATCAGGTTCCTGATTCCTGAAATATGCATGGTTTATTAGAGTACCTCATTAGATGATGCAAACCTATCAGATTATTCTCTCTTCCACTTGGATAATCAAATATCTTAAAAAGATTACAAGATACAGACTGCATTTTGGGATTTAGTGCATTGACACAAATATGATTACACTGACTAGCGTCTGCTATGAAACTTAGTAACAATAGAAACCCAGATTTACTGTGACTGAGAAATGGAAGGCTCAACTTTACTGCCTGACATTAGAAAAACTAGGGAATTAATAATTTCAGGTTTGGTACAGAGATTAAATAAAATGTAATTCTAATTTATGTAATTAGTTATGTTAATACTTTACTTCATCTTATTTGTATGTTAATTATTCAGAGAACTTGACATGGGTCTCTTTAAGCCTGAAGGGTTTGTAAGTGAGTAAGGATGATGAAATTTGCTTTTTACTGCGTTATTCCTAATGGTAGGAAAATTAACAGTTTGCTCTTCTGTGCCAGGATGGAAATGAGTGTAAAAACAAGCAACTTTAAGGCTTCATATGCCAGAATAAGATTATTTTACATACTACCAGAGAAATATAAATCATAAGGAAAAATGACAAAAAAAAAAAAAAAAAACCAGATTCTCAATTTGTTTTGTAGGTTTTTAGTGCTTGGTTTAGTGTACAAAACTAAAGAGGAAGAGATGAGTCCATGGGGAATGGTAATTATCCAAATGTTTGAAACAGAGTTTGGAGTCCCAGTACTTACATAACAAGTTGAGTGTCTCAGTCATACTTGTAACCTCTGTTCCACAGGAGATGGAAACAGAAGGACTACTGTGTCAGTTTAGGCAATAAATGTCAGTCCCAGGATCATGGAGATTCCCTATTCATAAGAATCAGTGCAGGAAAATATAGAAAATACCCCTTAACTTCTTCTGGTCTTTGAATAAGGAGAAAGGTACATCCACTCACATGCACAGGTGTGTATAACCACATAAACACATATATAAATAAATAATTATTTATAAAAAGTTACTGATAGATATATTACAGATATGAATACAAATATAATATAAATATGAAACTCTAGATATAAAACCATTTAACAATATTCATTAATTAAATGTATAAATAGAAAACAGGACTTATATTCACAATAGACTATAGAATTTCCACTAGCCTAATGTAAATTTCAGTGTAAAAATCAAACTAAAGAAAGACCACATCTTATGTACCAGTAAACATAATATGATTTCTATTGAAAGCAAAGAAAGTCATATTCAGAACTATTAATTACATAAATACATATGAATCAACTGCTAATGAGAATGAGATAGACATGGACTTTATTAATACTTAATAAATGTTCTAAATGGATTTTGGTTTACTCTTCAAAATGTCATATTTATACTCAGTGACCTTTCTAGGAAATTAAGTACTGCAGTTAGAGAAGAAATACTTTTGTTAAACAGTTTCATGCTTGAGTAACTTTTCTCTGTTTAAAATTCATTACTTTGTTCACTTAAATGACAAAAAAAAATGAGCTATCTAAATGGTAGCAGTCTAAAATATTCATTATGAGTTAGCCAATATTAGATACAAGACAATTAAGATGAAGTAAAATATGTTGAGGACTGTTGTAGCTGAGCTATTTATATGGGCTCAGAAAGGAAACGATGACATTGCATGCTAATATATTATTAATAATATAGTATATCTGCTATAAGAATAAAGTGGCTTTGTCTAAATCTATCATGAAAATTAATTTTAAATGATGTTTCTCCCTAAGTTACTTACAAAAACAAACATATGTAAACATATTCAGGACCTTGGCAAGGTGCCTGTGTTTATAAAGAATGTGTTTATAAACAAATTTCAAACATGATTTCAAACATAACTGAGGGAAAATTCAGAAGCTGTTGACAAAAAGATGGCCTTTCCCTGTATTGTATATGTCTCCTTCCTTAGAAGTCATAAGCTGTCTTGAGATGCTTCTCTTATAGCAATGAGGGAAGGTAAGAACAGATGCAGAAATGTGCAGGCTTACTTTCAAGCTTGTGCTTGCTTTACACATGACCAATAAACCCACCTGTTATAGAAAGTCACAGACCATGCTAAAGTCAGAAAGGAAAAGCAAAGTGGAATAGGAAGGCAGATGGAATCAAAGGAAAAGATGCAAACTGGAGACATAATGCACTAGAGGCAAGGCACAGCTGCTATTTCTGCCCTACTCCTTGCAAAATATTGTAACCACAATTTCTGCTTATCTACTTGTGTCTACATCAAGAGTATAGCTACGGAATGGCTAATCTGTAGATTCAAATGGAAGATCATCTTAATTTGGAAATACCTAAACTACAAGCACATGGAATAAGTCCCAAAATTCAATCAATGTTAGAAAAAAGTTGTTGTTTGAAACAGAAGAAGCTAGGGTACATGATAGTGTTGGTCCATTTGTAAGGGTTATCTATTTGCAAGG
This sequence comes from Mastomys natalensis, assembly GCA_021653895.1. Taxonomy (NCBI): domain Eukaryota; kingdom Metazoa; phylum Chordata; class Mammalia; order Rodentia; family Muridae; genus Mastomys; species Mastomys natalensis. The sequence goes on from JAJTUV010000485.1 coordinate 106,861, forward strand.
AATGATACCCTAGACTGAAATAGTTTGCAACAGCAAAGAGTGCTTATTGGGCAGAGGACGTTCATGCAGGGATCTATCATACATCAGGATGGAAGGCAGAGGTGTGGACTTTGCAGGGTCAATTTAAAGCCTGTTAGGGTAGGAGTGGGTGACTTTTACCTTTCTCTCTCTTGATTGGATGTCTCAATCTCTACTGGGGTTTAGAGTGCCTTTGTGACTACTTAAGGCTCTGGGAGATTTTGGGTACTCAAGCTAGGTAGTAGGGCCACTTCTATAGCTCTTGATTGGCTGCCACTGGGGTTGGCTCAGGTTAGGTGGTGGGGAAGCTTCCTGATTAGTTGCCATTGAGGGGTATTTTTTTTTTTTCTTTTCTGGAATTGACTCCTTTGGACTTCTCCAGGTCAGGGAAACAGAAAATTAGGCCTAGTCTCCCAAACTGTAAGTTCACAGCCTGTCATGGAGTCAGTCTGGCTAACTCATTCCTCTCCTATTGAAATGTTTGATATTTCTATGCATTTAGTTCCCATTCTCTTAGACTACAAATAGTGCCTACAACTGGTTGTAGCTAATTTTACTGACTACTAGTACTTCCTCCCATTCAATATAAATACCACAGCTTTTATTAGGTTTATTCAATGGGATAGTGCTATTTTTTCTATCAGGCTCTTTGAATGTTTGTGGAAATTATTTTGAGAAATATAAACTTTGAACAAACTTCAACCCTGTTCAAAAGCAGAAAGAAGGGATAAAGGGCAAATTTATTTTAGGATGTAAAGTTCCTGAGAGTTGTACTTCAGACTCACAGTTTCAGTGTCTTTAAGAGAACTCATATCATTGCATTCTTCTCAATTTTAGAAAATACATATTTATAATTATTTCCAACAGTTTCTATAACTTCCACTCTGCTTCTGGGGTCATGGCCGATTGCTAAGCATCTGAGGTCCAATTCACTCTGTTACAAATAGAGCAGTCTATGGATAATAAAAACTTCATCGTGGACTGAGAAGATGAAATGTGAAAGGCTCAGGCAGCAAGAACTTTAGGTACTCAAGCATAAGGATCTGAGTTCCATACCCAGCATATACCAAAAGAAAGAAAGAAAGAAAAAACACCTTGGGTTTGGTTGAGGAATATATTCCAAGGTTTTCCATGACTAGTTCTTACTGGTCAGCAGACTAGCTTAAACAACAAGCCCACATTTCAGTGGGAGGAACACAGCAAAGGAAAATAAGAAGGAAGCCCAGTGACATCCATAAAGGTGGGAATCTCCATCTTCACACACAAATATGCACATACATATGCAAACTAACATATACATATACATACACATTTCACATATCGAGTAGTTAACATGAGACCATACTTATTTATTTATTTATATTCTAAATGCTGGTCCCTTCCTTCAGTGAATATCTCACCCCTATCCCCCTCCCATTCTCCCCTGGGAGGGCAGGAACCACCTGGGTATCCCCCACACCCAAGCATATCAAGTGTCTGCAAAAGTAGTTGAATCCTTTCCCATTGACGCCAGACAAGGAAGCCATGAAGACTGACCTGCCTGTCTGCTACACATGTCTCATTGGTAGGCCAGATTCTAAGAGCTTCCAGGCTTCCAGTTTTGTTGACTATTTATTTGAAAATTTCTATGGGGTCAAGAATTTGAAGAGTTATTAAATTTTTCCTAATCAATTACTGTTCATGCAATACAATTAATGTATACATCTGGTTGCAGATGGAATTCTGTTTGAAAACTATATTTAGTATTTAAAAACAGGTATATGCAAAATTGAAAGGACAGAATTATCTGTTGTTAAAAAGTAACATATCATAAACTCATCAATTTTAAGTATAAAACTCATAATCTTAAGCAAACCTAGCAACCTAAAAAACATCTTGAGAGGACTGAGTTAGCCAGAGCTAGGCTGACTCCTTGACAGGCTGTAAACTGGGAGTTTGGGAGATTAGGTCTAAGTTCCCATTTCCCAGAAATGAGAATCCAGGCAGCTGTGGTCATCCAACTACAGCTGTGGGCAGCCAATCTGAGTATACCTTATCCTCTGACCTGAAGTAAGAATAGGCAGCTAGAATGAGTAAGCAACCCTCTTGGAACTTTGCAGAGCCTAACCAATTCTAGAATTAGTCAGACCCCTAGAGATAGAGCTAAGCAATCAAGATAAAAGGACACATACACTTCCCTGGAATTCTCCTAGATGACAATAAAAGCTGGGCCTGCAAGTCCATCAGAGGTCTCCATTTCCAAATAGGGAGACCCCTGCATTTCAGCCACAGAAAATGCTCTTTGCTTTGGCATACTATTTGAGTCTGGGGAATCATTCTTCAGCGATTCTTGGACCCTAACAATCTCTTCTTCTACTCCTCCAGCTACAGTTTCCCTTCTCTCACCTCAAGACAGGTAGCAGAAAACTTACTCTCTCCCATCCCCAAAGGATCACAAAGATTTTCCCCTCCAACCTTCCTATCCCCAACTCATCACTGTACACCAGCCTCCAATAACAGAAAGCAATTACTGTGAAGACTCTTGCATAGCAGGGCCAGGAAAACAGGCAACATAGAGAATTCACTGAAAATGAATGTAAAACATAACCAAACTTATAAGAAACAATGAAAGTGTGCTAATAGGAAAGTTCACAGCACTAAGAGCCTTTGTAAAAACAATAGGGAGATCTAGTATAGACTTAACAGCACACTTGAAAGCTCTGGAGTAAAATAAGCGAGCTCACCCAAGAGAAAGCCATGGCAGGAACTAATCAAGCTAAAGGCTGAAATCAGTAAAATAGAAACAAAGAGAATTGTATAAAGAATCAATGAAACAAAGAGTTGTGGTTCTGTGAGAATATCAACAAGACAGACAAATGCTTATTCAAACTAAAAGACACAGAAAGAATATCCAAATTAACAATATCAGAAATGAACAGGAGGCCATAACAACAGACATAGAAGAAATCCCTCCAAAACCTTAGTATATATTTTAAAACATATACTTGGAGAAACTACAATCAAAATATATTGTATGAGAAAAGAATATATTCAGTAAGTCAAAAAAAAATCAAAAAGGGACAATATAAGCTGATCTAGTTTTATTATTTTTACTTTATTATATTATTTAGGTCAAGATTACTTTATTGTCCAAATAAAACAACCTAACTGCTTTCAAAACCAATTTCAACTCCATCTTTGAATCTTTGAATTATGCAGAACAAGTGAACTTTTTAAAAAATTTAAAATATATTTAACAGATGTATGACAATAATATTCCATATAGTTTCGACCCACCAGATTTCCTAATGACCTTCATTTTTCCCCACATTAATCATGCTACTTTAGAAATTTCTAGCACTCTAACCTCCAAACCACCCACACATTTTATAAAGTACACTTTAATTTGGCATCACAGTCTTAAAGTGAATACATATATCTGAGGTTCGTGTCAGAGGGATAATGAACATAATGGAGACAATTCAATGGTCTGGTGACTTGCTGGATACATATTTTTAGAATAATCACATTATTCCAGTAAGATCTCTATTTACAGTTAATAGCATTTCCACTCTCTTTCCCTTGTGACTATCTTCTTTCTCTATAAATGGGTCATTTTAGGAAACAATATAAATAGAAATATAATATGGGTTCTTTAGTGTTCAATTTCTTTCACTTGAAACTGTTATTTTGTTGTTTCTGTCTCTATCTCTGCCCTCAGTTTCTGCCTCTCTCTTTTTCTCTCTCTCCCTTTCCCTCTTCCCGTCCCTCCCTGCCTCTCTCTCTCTCTCTCTCTCTCTCTCTCTCTCTCTCTCTCTGTCTCTCTCTCTCCCTCTCTCTCTCTCTTTCTCTTCCTCTCTCTTTCCTCTCCCTCTGTGTGTGTGTGTGTGTGTGTGTGTATGTGTGTGTGTATGTTTGTGTGTGTGATGAATATGTTGTGACACTCATGTGGAAGCTAAAGCAAAATTTGATTTTATCCTTCCCCTTTAAATTTCATTGAGGGGTTGAAATGACGTCATCAAGCTTGCATCTGGGTAGCTAGTTCCTTTACTCTCTTGAGTTATCTCTCAGGCTGAGGGTGATATATGATACTGATAAGCTTTGAATACGCCTACCATTATGCACCACCTACTTTCCATTTTGTGATGATTTATTTCCATCTATTCTACATATGTTTTCTTTTTCTCTAAAAGTTTCTGGGCCATAAAATTTTGCTTGTGTAATCTGTGGATATATTTATTTCATCTGGATTAAGAGATTCCTTTAGAAAAATATTTCCAGTACCACATAATGTTGAGTTCCTTTTGGGGATGGAACCATTGCTAATGTGTTCTAGTTTTGTCTATTGTAATTATTTATCTTTTTTATGTTGAATGAAGATAGTTCTGCTCACTTTATTACTAAGACACATTTTATGACTTCTTATATTGAATTTAATTTCCTTAGATTTATATAAATACTTGTTATATACTTTTATTTTCCAGTTTTTGCTTAGTTTTTGCAAGTTTGCTTCAATATTTCTAACACATAATCAACTCAGTTGATGTGATGGCTGACTAGAGACAATTAGGTTAGGTACATGCTTCTATATGATATGAATAGTTTGAAAATTCTTACATCTTAATGATAAAAATAAATAAAATATAGGAAATATCTAAATTGTAAGATATTGAGACATTTCTTAGAGAGAACTGAACAACACTGGTTATGTTCCTACATACTGGAATTGAAGAAAGGGAATTAAGAATAACCTGCCCATACCAACTTGAGATCCATCTCAAAGAGGGGCTCCAAGGTCGGATAGTATTACTGACATTATGGTTTGCCTACAGACAGGAGTCTAGCACAGCTGCCCTCCAAGAGGCCCAACAAGCAGCTCAAAGAGTCAGATGCAGATACTTACATCCAACCAATGGGCAGAAGCGGGGACCCCTGTGTTTGACTTAGGGAAAAGCTGGCAGAAGCTGAGGAAGAGGGCCACCCATAGGAAGACCAGCAGTCTCAACTAGCCTGGAGCCCCGACATCTCTTAGACACTGAGCCACCAACCAGACAGCATATACCAGCTGATATCAGGCCCCCAGCATCTATACAGCAGAAGACTGTGGAGTCTGGCTCCAGTGAAAGAAGATGCACCTAACCCTTGAGAGACCTGAGGCCCCAGGGAGTGGGGAGGTCTAATCAAGTGGGGGTGGGGGAGTGAGGACATCCTCTTGGAGACACGGGGAGGAGGTATGGGATAAGGAAGAGTCAGAGGGTAGAGCAGGGTTGTGATAAAGACTGGAGTGTAAAAAAAGATTAAAGAATGAAAAAAGAAAAACGTTGCCTCATTATATACCAACTCTTTAGTTTTTAGTGGGTGTGAGCGGTTGAAAGGAGTTAAAAATGCACATAAAGTACATAGAAACTACATACTTCTGTTGGAAATGTCCTTCAGGTGCTAAGAAAAATAACTATTTTTTTTCTATTAATTCGTACTTGCAACCAAGTTACACTTTCTGAGAGAGATCTTTGTATATATGTAACAAAGTAAAATCAATCAGCTATGCTCAAGGCTCCATTGTCAAAGGTCTCTAAAATATAGGAAACACATAGTGAAAATTTTAAGTACAGAAGAGCCAAGTTTCAAAATTACATGTGTAGGGAAATTATCGATTTTTATGCCTGACAATGTAGTCTGCAGAGCTGGTGATGTTATTAAAAAAAAAAGAAATTAATAAATTGAAGTTCAGAATATCAATATTTTCCTTCCAATCCAACATTTATATGGATCATTGTGGAAACATGTTTCTTACAGCTTCAATTTGCCTTGAGAATTTACCACTCAGTCTCCAGCCACAGGTGGGGAAAATTTACTTATAACATCTACCCCTGTCTACTTTGTCTCACATATGATTTCCACTTTCTATAAATAAATATGAATCAAAGTAAGAATCACTATAAATTATATGTATACATATAAATTATATATCTATATCTCTCTATATATAATATTTGCCTTCTTTTGACTTTGAAGTAGTGTGGTTTTCAAGTGCATATTTTGTTTTGTGATGCTGCCATTGCTATGTATTATTACTCCATTAATTTGACCAACTGAACATTTATTTGCCAAGTCAGAATTTGCTGATCAATGACTTTTAGTCACATAAAATTGTTTCAAGTTTTCCTCTTTATTTCACCTCACTTACAGATGGCTTTGGTGGAAAGACACAGACGATAACAGTCAGATGAAAGCCAGAATCATTTGTGAGTTACAGCTTCAAAGAACATGCTGCCAGGCCTTTTTCAGAGTGTATTGGGGCAAACAGGTTATGGAGGTAGTCTATTTGACAAACAGAATGAAAGTGGAGAAACTACAAGGGTTCTTTGTGGGTTAGATAATTTGAGTAATTTTGGCCAGTCCAGTATTTTAATTTACTTTCTGATAATCATAGAGGTAGGTAAATACGGTAATCCCATTACTGGGGTTAGGGATGGAAGTGGGACAATCAGTACAGATCTGAATCCAACTTTGGTTGCATACAGTTAGTTTTAGAACAGCCTTAAGTGAGTTAAACCATGTCCTGAAAAATGAATTTAAAGCAATCAGTGAAAATCTGAAGGCAGTTCATTCTATGTACTGTGAAAAAATTACATTAATGCTGTCGAAAAGTGAACAATTATGTTTCAAATCATGGATAGTGGGTTCGGCCAACTCTTCCTCTCATATACTGAAAATGGAAACCTTCTCTTTCCTAGAATTTTACGTCATGTGTACAGGACTCACAGGATGATGATCACTTCAAGGTCAACTACTTATGTTTTCACCTACAGAGTCTGATAGAAACAGAAAGGAATGGAAAGATTAGGAGAAGAGAGGACAGGAGGAAAGCGAAGAGGAAGGGAGGGGAAGAGAAGAAAGAAGAGGAGGGGCAAGGAGAGAAGATGGGAGGGAGAAGTGTTAAAGGGAGCAGCGGGGTGAGGGGAGGCAAAGCAAAGTCAAGGAAAGGGAAGAAAAGAGTGGAAAGGAGAGATGAGGTGGGGTGGAGAGGAGAGGGGAGAGGAAGAGAGGGGAGACTATAAAAGATTTAAAAGGATGGAAGGATTCTACTCTTTTATGTCCCTTATCAAAAGCCATGTTCACACTTGTTTTGGAAAAGACCTCATCTTAGTCACAAACAAACCTTATAAATGTCAATTTATATACAACTTATAATCATGAATATTTTAATTTTTATTGAAAAAATAGAGTTTATAAAAAAAAGAGTAACCTAAATTTAAAAAAGTCTTGCGTGGAAGTCATGAAGAATTCTCGGATTGCCTTTCTCTCCACAGGATCACCCACATCACATCACCCACAGAATCATGGTGCCTTTGTAGCCGCTCATGAGTCAGCACAGACTCATCACTGTCTTCCAAAGTCCGTGGCTGACTTGAGGTTTCACGCTTGGACTTTATAAATTTTTTTAAAATGCATACTAAATTAGAACCACCATAGTAACATACTTTGTAGATTCATCGTCCCCAATTCATGTGCACCTGTTATTCACTGATGCCCCGTTCCTTCTGTCTTTGTAATTCACTGATTACTTTAATGTCTCCATAGTCTTTCCTTTTCATAGTCTCCTGTAGTTCATCAATCTCACTGTATATTTTTACTAAGTTAATTATGACAATAAGGACAACTGCCATTTGATTTAATCTTAGGAGATACATAAGATAATGAGACACACAATTAAAGTGAAGAATGATAGTTGACAGAAGTTAAGTGGATAGGGTTGTCTTCTTGCTATTCAAACCATGCAGTTCGATTAATTGGGGAGAGTAACTATTATCAGCTGCTGTATGACAATGTGTGTATAAGTAGTAATAGAGTATTGAACAGTAAAATCTAAAACTTTAGAAATACAAAAAATGTATGGAAATATTAAAAAATTATTAGTGTGAATTAATTGTAAAACAGATTTTCTGTGGCATTTGCTGATTTTGTGTATATCTATATCGTGTGCTTTGAGCCTAGTCAACCTCTCAATGACTCTGTCTTTTCCTTTTTCCTCTGTCCCATCTTATTGGTAATTACACTCTCTGTTTCCCTTCATGTGGATTCACTTTACTTTCAAATTCCACGTATGGAAGAAGAAATATACAATTATTTTAGGTCACTATGGGGCCCTCCAACTGCACTTAATTTTTGAAAAATATTACTGCACATATATGTTGTAGTTAAACTGAAAGTAAACACTGCATTTTAAAGTACATTATTGTACCTGTGTCACTTAGGTTGATTCTAAGATGTGGCTAGTGTGAACAGTAAGTACATTTTAGTGTGAGTACACAGTATCTTATTAATCTGCCTTTACTACTGCTAGATGTATACCTAGAAATTATATAGGTAGGCCACACTTGGAAATTAATTTATTGTGTAAATTACATGATGATTCTGATAGGAGCTAGACAATTTTATATCCTCCAAAGCAGTAAATAACCTTCTGCAACGTTACTAGGGTCTGCTATTTTTGTCCTTGATAATAAGCATTTTGATTAGAGTAATTTCTATTTCTCTACTGACTAGTACTGATGAATTTTGTTTCCTTGTATTTGCTGGCATTTGTGTTTTATTTGAAAAAGGGTTCAATTATATTGTAGTTTATATATTACTAAGATGATCTTATGGATATTTAATGTATTTTAGATGTTAATCTACTGTTGAATGGGTCTGGCAGTGATAAGGTTTCATAGTGAAAGCTGTCATCTCATTGTCTTGTTTCCTTTATTTTGTAGAAACTTTTAGTTGGAAGTAACCCCATGTGTGAGTTATTACAAATATCATTATATTGCTGTCCTATTCATAAAGTGTAACTATATCTAAATTTGGAACCCTTTCTTTTTATGTTTTATTCTACTAGTTTCAAAGTGTCAGGGGTTACATTATGGTCATCTGTGCACTTGCATTTTTCTATAGGACAAGAGACAGAGGTATAATTTTCTTCTTATGCATGTTGTTTTAGTCAAGGTAATCTATATTAACAGATCATATGTATATATGTATGTGTATGTGCATGTGCCTATGTATATGATTTATAGGTACATTCACATATATATGTGTGTGTGGGTGGGTGGGTGTATGTTTTTATCTATGTGTGTGTATGTGTGTAAATACAATGCATATTTTCCCTATATGTATAGAAATGGGACTTATTAAAATGCCTTATACAATGTGGTCCAGCTAATTCATAAATGGTTAGCTATGAACTGAATGTCCAGGAATTCAGTAGTTGCTCAGTCCATGAGGTTGGGTATCTCATCTGGTCTTGAGTATAGCTGGAATCTAAATGAAGTTGATTTTAATGGATTGCTAGTGTAGGCATGCTGTTATTGTGCATTTTGAGCGATGATCCTTATATTATTTAAATGCTAATTTCTCTGCTCCCATAATTGTTTGGAATCCAGACATGGCATTGTGATACTTATATTTTTATTACACATTTTTGAGAACAGGAAGTCCCCTCTGCATGTCAACTCCATCCACCACCACCCCCACCCCACACATCAAGTTACTCTAGGACTAGGTACATCCTCTCCCACTGAGGTCAGACAAGGTTATCCATTTAGGGGCACAGGATAGACAGACAGTCAGGAGATGGGCTCAGGGACAGTCCCTCCTCCAGTTGTTTGGCAGACCAGCATGAAGACCAGGCTTCTGATCTGCTGCATATGTGCAGGGGGCCTAGGTCCAGCCTGTACTTGCATTTTGGTTGGTGATTCACTTTCTGGGAGCTCCCAATGGTTCAGGTTAGTTGACTCTGTTGATATTTCCGTAGAGTTTCTGCCTTCTTTGGGCCCCTCAATCTTTCTCCTAACTCTTCTCTAAGACTTCTTGACCTCAAGCTAATGTTTGAGTGTAAGTCTGTTCATCTTTTTCCAGTGGCTCTAGGGTGGAGTTATCAGAGGATAGTTATACTAAGTTCTTGTCTGCAAGTAACAGAGTGTTATTAATACTCTCAGGGATTGGTTCTTGTCCATGGATGCGTCTCAATTTGGGGCAGTGGTAGGTTGGTCATTCCCCAAGTTTCTGCTTTCCTGAGCATATATTCAAAAGATGCTCTAACATCCCACAAGAACTCTTGATCCACTATGTACATAGCAACTTTATTTGTAATAACTAGAAACTGGAAACAACCTAGATGTCCCTCAACTGAAGAATTGGTTAAAAAAATGATGTATATGTACACAGTAGAAAACTACTCAGCCATTAAAAACAAGAATATCATTAATTGCATAGACAAATGGATGGAACTAGAAAATAGCCTCCTGAGTAATGCTTATTCTTAGTGTCTCCTGCCTGAATGCTGTATAATCATTGCTCCCTATTTATTCTCTGATTTATAAATGAAAGCTGATCTGCCAATGGCTGAGCTGTAGAGGGAATAGTACTGGACTTCCAATCCCAGCCAGGGGAGGGTTAGAGAGGAAAATGGATGATTTGCCACAAGGAAAGAGTCAAGGAGACAACATTGGAACATAACTCCAGCAGAGAGAGCCAGAGAAATACTAAAATGCAAGTATCTTGGGGATTTTGGCTGGGAGGTTGCCAGATTAGATTATCAGATTAAAATAGATTAACATTGCTCAGCTATTGTACCTCAAAGCATGATTAAATAAATAAACCTTACAGTCTCTGTCTCATTTATTTGGGGGTAGAGAAAAACTGTCACTTTTCAAATTTCAATAACATGCTAACAAGGTGTGTGACCAAACAAATAAAGTGCTAAAGCTTCCTTCTTTCAAATCCTTATATATAGGCTTCCAGCAGAAGGCATGGTCCAGATTAGGTCTTGATTAAAGATCTGGATTAAAGATATGTCTTCCTGCTTCAAAGATTTGGACTTTTCCACTTCAAATTAAGTAGAAGATTTTCACGCGTGTGTCCTGGACTTTTTGGTTTTAGATAACTCCAGATGAAATGAAGTTGACAACTAAGAATGCTCCTTGTCTGTCTTGTCACCTCTGGATTGCATGTTGCTTCCTCTACAGTTCTTATGTATCGCCTTGCTAAGGTAGATTCTGTGCAGTAATCACAACACAAACAATTCAAATCTTGGAAATTGCTGCAATTTATGATCCTAATCAATTCAAGTTTAATTTGATGTGAGCATATTAAAAAAAATAGGAGAAGCTGAAAGTAGATCCCATGTTAAAGTCCACATTTGGATAATTTTAACCCCATACTGTTTCTTTTTGTTTTTTTAATGATTCTGTGAATTTTTGGTTTGTTTAACAGGCTTTCCCCAATTCCGTTCCTCTATCACACTACTAGATGCCCTATGTTTTTCACTACCTCAATTCGTGCTGTCCCAGCTGTAGGATATGATTTGTCATCACAGCACTTACAGCCTATCAAAGGTGGTACTCTCAGAGAAAACTGGTTTTTCATTTCCTAATACCTAACAATTACCAGTCATTCTGTGGTTAGCGCTAGGAGTATGTGTCCATCTCCCATCCTCCATTGAGGGATTTGTTCTTTCCAGGACTTTAACAGGTTTTGTACGTGCATGGTATATATGATCAAACCCTGTTCTGCAAAACCCAAAATTCATACACACACACACACACACGAGTACAGGGTTAAAATTATCCAAATTCAGATTTTAAAATAATGTATGTGTCCAATCCATTCAATCTTTCTGTGTGGAGAGATCCATACAAGCTTGGATTAAATAGGGTCATAAAATTCTTGCAATTGCCAAAGTGTAAAACCTGTCCATTTACAAGTTCTGTTGTTTTTTGTTTGTTTGTTTGTTTGTTTGTTTTAGAAGGTGTTAAGGTACTTGATTCTAGAAAACTGCAGACCTGAAACAATATACTTAAATATATGTTCTAAGTAATCTATAAAATATGCGTCTGTAGCTTAAGCACATGTTGCTAAGTTCATACCTAGAAAATCACAAGAGATTAGACAGATAGACACCATTCTTGAGTGCTCTGGAATAATTTTGCATTTTTTCATTCTCTATTTATATAAATTGCTTAAGTGAAATATCCCAATGTTGATATGATTCTAACTGAGGTGATATACAACAAACACATTAAAATATCTAAAAGGATATTTTCAGTATTAAATTGGTGGAATGATAACAAGATAAACAGCAGTTTCAGATAGTGGTAATTGGCAACATATAATCATTCCTCAGCATGGCGTTTGCCAATGTCTCATTTCTCAGAGACTATCAATTGAAAGTAGCTTCTTTGCTAGGCGGTGGGCCTTTATGTTTTAGCTCACTTCCTCTTCTCAATGATTTGACTGTTTTTTCTTTTCTCTTCTTTTTGCTTTTTTTTTTTTTTTTTTTTTTTTTTTGCATGACTGTAAGTGCTGTTACAGGCTAATTTCTCTTGGGTCTACCTAATCTCCAGTTCTTGGCCTCATTAAAGTATCTGGCCTTGAGACCATTTCAAGGGGAGAAAAAATAAAAATGAAAAAACAAAAAACAAACAAACACACACAAAAGCAAACAAAAAACCAAAGTGGTTGTTACTTTGGACACACTTATACCTATACTTTACCAATGGCGTATGTTGCCAGCAGATTGTTATTGTATCAATCAGAGTTTATAGTTGGGAGAGACTGATGATTAATTGTATGATAGTATACACAGCACTTTCCATCAAGGTGAAAAATGTATCCTTTATTTTTTTCATTACGTTCTTAAGTGTTTCTTTGTATTTTAGATACAGAGTGAACAATTTTAAGGTTATGCTTTCTAAGAGTTTGCTGGCAGACACATTTTAATGCATGATTGTGTATAATTTTTATGTTTTATTTGTTTAGTTTTTGAGACTGACGCACAATCTCCAGAACTTTATTTTATTAATTAAAAAACTTAAATGCTAATAGAATCACATCATTGTTGCCTTCCCTTCTCTTCTTTCAGCCCCTTCAGCTCACTCTTTTAATGACTCTCAGAATGTTTCAGTTGCTTGTAGTTCTTTGTCTGTGGCGGGGCTTTCTGAGATTGGCCGTTTCTATTTTCGGATGGCTATTGGTTGCGTACTAATTCAGGTGCTGCTTAGGCATTCGTATTGTTGAGGTATCATGGGAAAAGATCCCCTTTAATTTCTAGGAGGCACTGTCTCACAGCAGATCCCCTGCTTTTGAGCAGGTTCTTTATAATTGGATATATAATAAAGCATGATTTTATGACATATATTTACAGCTAGGATGGAGATATCTACTACACCAATTCTCTTATGTTTCCTTCCACCTAACTTATGTTTAAATAGTGGCTGCTGAAAGTATGTACAACATTTTATCTAACTCAAAAACTTTAGTTTGGTAGTCAATTATGTATTTGGTAGCTTTTTTTTTTTTAAAGTTCATTTTATTGTTTTGAACTAATACGTTTAAATTTACAAAAATATTTAATCTGGGGTACTTTTAAAACTCAAGGCAGTAAGTGGCACTCAAAGTTTATTCTGGGAAAGCAAACCCTTAAAGGTTCTGAAGGAACGCTAGAGTGCAGAAACTTTACAGTTGTCATATTTGACATAATGTACATACAGTCAATGTATTACAATCTCACATTGGTCAAGATGAATACTGTGAAAGGCAGTACAAAGTTAAGCTTTAAAGCGGTACTTTACATTGTTTGTTATGTTCAGTTAAACTGAACAATTAATCATTGAAATATCTGTGCTATCATCAGGTTTAATAAATGACAAATTATTTTCTTCTTTCATTATTTTTGAATTAATATGTTTTTGTGACAAACTATAGTTTATTGGATTTATTTATATACTTATTAGTTATTTATATACTTACAAGAATGTACACACTAATAGAGTCGTTGACTTCAGAACAGTAATATAGAACTATAAAGAATTTTAATAATAAATAAAACCACTGTTTCTAACAAGAGGAGGAACAAACTCAAATGAAATTAATATAATAATAATTTCAGTTTAAAATATTTGTTGCAGTCACTCTTAAAATACTCATATGAACAGAGACAAGTGTCTGACTTATTCTAATAAGTTTGCCATAAATTTTACTTCACAAAATGTTTTACAAAGTATGAGTATCAGATGACTTGTAATACCAAAATAAAAATTACTTAGGAAATTTTAATAATTTTATGGCAATTTAACTGTTTTTCAGACTGTCTATATTATAGATAGTCAATAAGGTTTTACCATTACTTTAATAGCCTGTTATTAAAGTAGATATGCTTTTCAATTACTCATAATGAGCAATAGCATAATTAAAATGTGGCTAATTATAAGTGGAATGCTTGAATTAAAACATTTCTCCATATTCTAAAGTCAATGAATGCATCCACATGATAAATTAAGAGATTATTCTAGAGAATATTATAATTAGCAATTATAACTCTTCCTCTAGTTATATTTTGTAGATTGCTTTGGAGCAGCTACAAATCCTCATTGACTTGATTTAAAGGGATACAGAGTATATTCTTTTATAATTGGTCACAGTTCAGATTGAATGCATTTGTTTAAGTGACAATATTATATCAATTACATACATAGTTATCTGATTAAATACAATGCACCTTATGAATTAATATAATATTTTAAAACAAATATATATTCAAATTAATAAAACATTAATGTCTGCTGTGAAATACTATTCCACAGAACATAACTGATAAGAAAATATGGGTCAGATCTTTCTGTTTGGGGATGGAAATTGTGGAAGAAATATATACATTAAATAATGGTTCATTTTAGGAGTGGTCATGTTACTCATTTATATTTTATGACACTACAGTAGCCTCGCTAATATTCATATGTTACTTATTATCTGCTGGATAAGTAAACAATAAATTCTCCAGAAAAACAAACTGACTTAAAGCAGCAGTTGTCAACCTGTGGGTTGTGACTCCTTTAGGAGTCAAATGACCCTTTCACAGTGGTGGCCTAACACAAACCAAAACCACAAATATTTATATTAAGTTTCAAAGTAGTAGCAAAATTATATTAATGAAGTAGATCATTTTATGGTAAGCGTTACTACAACATAAGATATTGTATTAAAAGGTCATACATAGCACTAGAAAGGTTGGAAAACATTACTTTAAAGTATATTAATATGTTATTCTTCAAGATACACAACTGGATTGGGTTGAAATACAAAGCATGCTACAGAGTACAAGAAAATAGAATATACAGAAAGCAAGTACTATCAATGTGTATAGACACTGATGAAAAGTTTTCAAGAATAAAAGTGTTGCTACTACTATGAAAATACTCATAAATCAACCATGTATAGAAAAGTGCACACACCTGTAATCATAGCACATGGCAAGTGGCAGCAGAAGATAAGGAGTTTAATGCTCACTTTGGCTGCATAGAAAGATTGAGAACCACATATGTTTCAGGGAACCTATCTCAAAAGTATAAGCAAAACCAAGATTATATGTTGTATTTCAATTCTTTTCCATTGAAAATCCATGTAGTGTTAATTAATCATCTCATGTGTTTACATCTTAAATGATATCCCACTTCCCCATTTCCCCTCCACCAAATCCCCATCCCACATCCGCCCTCCTCCTACCCCTTTGCCGTTTAAGGGTGCTCCCCCACTCACCATCCCCTCCTACCCCAATGCTCCAGTATCCCTCTACTCTGGGGAATCAAACCTCCCCAGGACCAAGGGCCTCCCCTCCTATTGCTGTTAGGCAAGGCCATCCTCTGCTACATACGTATTTGGAGTCACTGGGAGATCTGGCCAGCAACTGACCAGTGCAGATGTGGAAGCTGGGAGCCAATCATGCATTCTTTTTGATGAGCTTAATACACAAAATTATGACTCCATTGGAGGAAGGAGAGATTGTTTGCTACCTCAATTGCTTAAATTTGTTACTTTAATTTGCTACCTCAATTTGTTAAAATATAATCTGTGTAATTAAAAAATAACCAACTGAAATTTGTAACTAATTATATTAAATATACTAAATTACATGTACTAATAACTCCATACTATTTTAAAACATTGTTAATTTTTGTGATTAACCTCTGTTCTTCCAGTTGCTTTTATCCTTTAGATTGCAATTAAATTTTAATTAAATAAAAATCAATCTTTTGACTTTATATTCTTTATACATATCATTTGCATAAACTACTTTACATCTGAAAAATTTCTTAGCATTTACAGGCCTTTTATCCTGTATTTTACAAACCTATTTTTTCCATTATTTATATGAAGGCTAAAATGGTTACAATTTATTTGTAAATGATAAGCACATAAGGTTGGGATTGGATAGAAACAATTTATATTAAGTAATATGTGAATGTGAGTGAAAATTCTTATAACAGAAAATATTTGTAAATTTTAACTTAGTCTGACATTTTTCTCCCCCAAAAAGAATAATATGCTGTTTAATAAGCATTTCTTCTTCTAAGACTGTGTTTCCTAATTACAACATATATACTACTCTGGTAGTTTGGAAGTTCAGCAAATAGTTGTCTTATATAAAAGTACTAATCACATACTAAAATAAAAGAGGCACATGTACAAAAGATACATGTAATCAACGTGTCCCGTTAACTTGAGAAAGAATAAGGCTTCTTAAGATATTATATGTAATAAAATATCCTGTCTTTATCTGTATATGCTGACTCATAGAGTACTACTATAAGCTGGAAGCATGATGCAATTAAGGATTTTTCTCACATTTATAAAGAAAGGAAAATTCATCACCAAGGTGATGACTAATGAGTTTCCTGTTGGGGAGTTCTATGGCTTGCCAGCAATTCCCTTTTGACTCTGTTGTCATATAGTAGAGAGGAGGGAGGCTGAGAGTGTATGAGTGCACTCGAGAGCATGTCTGAGAGCGAACATGAGGATCCTATTAGCCTTGACACTAATTCTGTTTACAGGATCCCACTCCATTACCTTGAAACCTCTAAAAGACAGTGCTTATAAATACCACTACTTCCTGTGCTAGAAATGCGTTGCATGATTTGAGATGAAACAAGCAGTTAGTTCATAGCGTTGTCCAATATAATTTGAATGAGCAAACCAATACAAGTGAACCTAAGCCGTGGAAACATGAACCAGGATTCCCTGCTTGGCAATCTATAAAAGACACTAGTTCCAGGCGATGTTTTTGAACAGGGAAAAACACCTGATTGAAAGTCTAGCAAACCAAAGAAGACGGAAGTACACAAAAGTTTATGGTTTGCAGGCATAATGATTTGTAAGAAAGCATAAGGGCAAGTTCATCTGACAGTTGGCCACCAAGATGTGCTTTTCTAAAACAAGGATGGCTTTTACTTGTAGGTCACCAGATACTCTGATTTTTGTGATAAGAATAATTACCAACTAGAAAATTGTTCAACTCATTACATGAGTCAATCATTGAACCAGAAAGACATTTCCTTATTATCAAAAAAGAGGAACACATTGAAAAATTGTTATCTGGGATGATGTAAAAGAAGAATACCCGATATCGTGCTACTTCAATGTACCATTTCCAAAATTATTTTTTAACAATCAATTATATTTGGTGCTAGAAGATTTTCTGAAGTATTTTTTTAGAAACAATTATGCATCACTATTACCAAATATCATCCATGTGCACTTTCATTCTGCCTCTTGATACTTAGAAATGTGAGTTATGTAACTATAAATATAACTAAATATTATGATGTGTTGAGCGGTAAAGAGAGTAAATTGTTAATCCAGTAATGTGAGTTTGGTAGAAGCTTTAAGAGCACTTCTGAGAAGAATTTGTATGAAATACTTTAAAATGATATATAGTACTTCAAAGATAAATTTAACATATATTTTCACAATAATTTCTCCTAGAAATAGATGTATTGGAAAACACATCCTAAATTGTATTGAATAAACAAGTTGAATATTTCACAATTTTTTCTTGTTCTCTAGCTGAGAATGGACATCAAGAAGCAATATGAACACTGATGATTAAATCAATAAGAACATGTAGAGAGTTAATTAAACCTTCAGTGAAGAATATTCCAATCTTGACCATTACCCAGTAATGCTCCCATTCAGAGATTTTGGAAAATAAACTCAATGTTTGTTCACCTTGGATCCTAATGACTGAGGGTGATCTACCAACCATGAAACAGTACTGAAAAGGATAAGTGGATCCCAGTTTCTATCCATAATGAAGTAGTTATTTGAAATTGATACTCATTTGCAAAGGAAAAAAATTAGTCTTTTTAAATGGAGTTTTACTGGGTATATACTGTTACCGCATCTGTCTTAAAGCTGTGCAGACCCTCTGCATGTTGCCACACCTCTCCGTCAGTTCGTAGGTGGATCAATACTGTTATATCAGGGAGATATTGTTTCCATCACATCTGGCATGTATAGTTTGTTTGTCTTCTCTTCTGTATAGGTCCCTATCATACATCCTGAGGTTGAATAGCAAAATTATTTTCTCTTCCTGTCTTTGCAATTGGTTATGTTCTTTCCTCCTGAAGTCAACAACTTTAGATCATGCTCAAAGGAATAGAACTGTCTTCTTCTTTGGCCTAATGAGTAGAGAAATTTTTCTAATAGAATTGTCAGGTGGGCAAGGGGAGAGGGCAAGGGAGATGACTCAGTGGTTAAGAGCACCCTGTTCTTTGATAGGAGCTTTGTTCAATTCTCAGCACCTACATGACAGTCAAAACTGTCCTTAATACCAGTTCCATGGCTCCTAATACACTCACATATACACAGCAAGACACAAATGAAGATAAAATAAAATAAAATTATAAAGTAAAAAAGACGCTTCAGTCACTGTTGCTAAGGAACTTGATGAAACACAGTATTGCTTGTACTCAAAACTAAGGGGTGAGTGAAATATCACAGAACACTCATACATCAAAATTAGTAATTCCAAATTTTAGCCATAACAAGCATTGCCTTCAGAGCCTTCAATAGGACTTATTTTGTTCATAAGAGTAGATAGAAGCTTAAATAAAGCTATCAATTTATTTTTATTTTACATAATAGCACCTTTTGTTATAGTTTTGCTAACAAAATCCATGTTTTCCATTTTAATAGATATAAAATACTACTTTCAAAACCTCATTTTGAATTTCTGCTGCCTTAGTTATAGGATCAATATCCAGTTATGGCTCATGGATTCTTTGACTCTTTTAGTTGAGGAGAACTGTAAGAATTCATTTATGGATCACATATCTTTTTTAATTTTAGGTATGTTTAATATGCAATGAGAGCACCAAACCAAATTAGAAGAAACTATACAATTCATATTTCTCTCTAACAATCAATTTTTAGTCTAACATTACTTTAAGTATGCAATATTCAAAACATTGAATACCCTTTCCATACTGATTGAAAATGTTCTTATTCTTGAATGTTATCAAAAAAGGCAATCAAGCTGTGAAATTAATGACCACTAAGAAAACATGTAATAGAATATGAACATCAGATCAATTTATGTTTTAGAACAATTTCTAGGTAAATATATTTTAGAAAAGTTAGCGTCTAGACTAATGGAGGCTGAGAATGTGCCCACTCTGTTTGTATTAAAACATATATTTGTTGCCAGAAAAATGGAAGTAACATGTGGATAGAAACTAGTGGCTTCAGTTAATACTAATACTTTATTTTTCCTGTTCTTAACATTTTCAGCCAACAAATTACTAGTTATTCAGCTGCTACACCAGGCTTAAACTCAGGGACTCTGAGTTTCATGGACACTTTGGTAATGCTGTAAGTTATTTTAACATCAATTCATATTGTCCTTTAAAATGGATGTAAGAGACAGTTTTCCAAATTTTAGTAACCAGGTACAGATAAGGCTTAAGCCATTTAGTCTGACTTCCCACATCATCAATACATGATATTAAAAATTGCAATCATTTTGAGTGAAACAAAAAAAAAATTAAGAAAGCCAACTAAAGGGCTGTTATTTTTGACAGTGAAACTATGTGATACTTACATTTGAGTGTTGTAATGATTTGGATTATAATGTCCCATCACATAGGTTCAAATACTTAAAAAATTGGTCTACTTTTTCTGGGGCTATTTGGGACCAGTTAGGAAATACAGTCTTACTGAAAGAGATGGATCTTTTGGGACAGGATTGTTTTGGGAGCTGAAGGCTTAGCTAATGTCACTTCAAGTTTGTGCATCAGTTTGATGCTTATACTTGAAGGTGTAAGGGGCTGCTTCCTACTCCTCCCGTCATGCTTGTTACTTGTGCCACCCCTCCACGTCATGATGGACATTTATCTTTCTGGAAGCATAAGCCAGAATAAACTCTTTCCTCAAAATGTTGCTTTGGACCACGGGGTTCTATGAAAATCAATGGACTTGTAACTAATGCAAGGTCCAATTTTAGGGGGTTTAGAAATATGGATACACGACAGGTCCATATTAGGAACCAGCTCAAGGGAGGCCCCAAGACCTGACACTATCACTGATACTATGGTATCAGACAGGAGCCTAGCATGGCAGCCCTCTGAGAGGCCAAACAAGCAGCTGAAAGAGTCAAGTGCAGATAATTACACCCAACCAATGGACAGAAGCCGGGGACCTCTGTGGTTGAATTAGGAAAAAGCTTCAAAATGCTGAGGAGGAACGTGAACCCATAGGAAGACCAGCAGTTTCAACTAACCCGGACTGATGAGACTTCTCAGACACTTGGCCACCAAGCAGGCAGTATATACCAGCTGATATAAGGCCCCGACACATACAGCAAAGGACTATCTGGTATGACCTCAGTGAGGAAAGATGCACCTAACCCTGGAGAGACTTGAGGCCCCAGAGAGTGTGGAGGTCTGGTGGGTAGGGGTGGGGGTGTGGCAACATCCTCTTGCAGACAGAGGAGGAAGTATGAGATGCTGAACTGAGGGCAGACCAGGAGGGGATAACGACTGGACTGTAGAAATTATTAAATAATAATAATAATAGAAATGTGTATACTATGAAAGGACATAGTTGGTTGTATCTATGCACTTGTTTCCACAGAGGGCAAGGATTGAAAACTACCTCTCTGTGTATGGATGGCATCATCCAATATGATGTGAACCTAGATAGAGCAAAGTGATGATTGCTAATACATTCATTTTATCTGTCTCCATGCTGTCAATGTTTGAGCAACTCAGGTACTTCATGCTCTGCCACCATTATGTTATACTGCACAGTGTTTCACAAATAATCAAGTTTGTTGAACTTACACAAAAACCTTTGGAACCAGTCACCAAAGAAATAATTCCTACTTTAAGTTGTTTTTTTGCAGTTATTTTATTGGAGAAACAAAAGTGACTAACACAAATGTAACTGATCATTCTACCAGCAAAGCTGCCTTCCTATTTCAAACAATCAAAATAAATATTGCATTCTCTTTCCAAAGTTTTGAGCTTTCATGTGTGCCCAATAGTATTAAAAACTGATCAAAGACGATTGATTTTGCTGCATTTTCCTTCTCTGGAATGGATCAAATAACTCTCAGCATCACCACTATTGATTGCTACTCATTTGCAAATGTGATATCAATAGTCTTATTTATAAGTATATAATTAATTTCATGACCCAATGACTATACAACTGAATAAACATAGTTTAGGAAAATCACCATGTTTTATTTTGTCATGACTATACATTCACTTGCATATTTTTTTTTATTGTCAACAGAATAATATTTAGAATAGCAATCGAAGATATAAAGTAAATGTGGCAAATGAATAAAATGTCTCAGAGATGTTCCTGCAGTGTGATTGGTAGGTTTTATAAAACGTCAGCTCTTTTCTATAGTAAATATAATTCACCCAGCAGGAAAAAGTGATTAGAATTAGATCACTGAGGGATTAATGATAAAAAGCCATAGGCAAAGATGTTGGCTGTTCATTTTGTAAAGGATCACAATGATGACAAGTTTTGACAGTGTTTTACATGCTGCGAAACCCCACAGGCATGTTCAATCACTCTCTGAGAGGCAGAGCAGTCTAATCATTTTTATATTAAACAATTCAAATTCTATGGACTGTGTTTGACTTACATTTCGAAAGATGTTAGGTTGAGCCATTTATTGCTTGCAATTTTAAGAGCATGTTTCATAAATTGGGTTGTAAGAAACATTAACAAGCAGAGCTCTAATGAAACTTTCCAGAGTACAGAGATGGGGCTTAACAGAAAGGATAAACCAGAGATCAAATTGCAAAACTAAATTGCAAAAGCAAAATAAATAGATTTGGTATGCTGTTGAAAATAACAGTGCACATATTTGTTTTGAAAATAGTGGCATCTAATAACTATTAAAGGAGTTATCTAGATTTTTTTCTGGTTTCTTTCTCCTGCAGTTAATGAGATTGCAGAGCTTAAAATCTTGCCAATGGCTAAGAGAAAATGAATGGAAAAGAAAATTATGGTTCTTTAGCATTTTTTTGGAGAATGCTATCTATTGCTTAATCAAATAAAATTGGATTACAAAGGAAAGTGGAAGGAAACAGAATCATCCCAGAGAGCTCTCTCAGGAAATTTGGAATGTGCGATAGAAGTGAGGTCAACAAATAGTTCTCTCTTGTTAAATGTAAGCTTATCTGTTTTGTTATCAAGTAATACTAGTTAGTATAGAAAAATAATAATAAAAGACTGAATACTATCTATGTCATTTAAGCATTATTAAGGTATAATTAATAACATTGAGATATTAAGTCAAGAAGTTTTAAAGTGTCCTTTTAAAGCTCAAACTTAGTTTTAATTTATATCTTTTTAATTATTTTGTATTTATGTGTTTTATGTACATTCTACTGTGCTGGTGTGGCAGAATATAACAACTTGAAGGACATGGTTTTTGTCCTTCCATCATATAGAGCATGCGGATTGAACACAGGTCATCACACTTGGCTGCACATGCAAGCATTCAGTAAGACAGCCCCAGAAAATTTTAATCTTAAATAGAGTAACCAACAAATGCCTTGCTTACATGGGTATATGTACAATATTCTTAGATAATATTATTTTAATATATTGAAATTAGGAAAAAACATTATTTTATTACTTTATTATTTTAAAAAATATTAGTATATTAAAGTTGTCTGCTTTCATAATGGAAAACCTTGTAATTGACCTTAAGTTCACCATCAATAGGAGGTAATTCAAGCCTGACATTGAAAAGCTGGCAAACTACCTGGGTCTGTTGAGGTTGTAGATCACAGAGGAAAATATACTACTCTTACTTATTCACCAAACAGAATTACTAATTTTGTTCTAAATACTTACATCTACTCCAACAGATAGATGTACTCTCAGTTCTCACGAAATTAGCTGCTCGTCACAACAAAGACAGTTACAGAAAATCAAAACTGGTCAAAATTCCAACAAAAACAGATTAATGCATGCCTAACCTCAGTGGCTGTATCTACAACTTCTGCACCTAAGTCTCAAGAAACACAGCAGGAGGAGAAAAGATTGTGAGACTTATATTAGAAAATCTGTGAGATTGTGTTTCATAGAAGTAGTAGGCACTCTTTACCCATAATACACAAGCAATATAACAGCCTAAACAAGAGCTGAACAAAAACACCACGAATAGACATGCTTTCTGTGGGGCGGTGGGCTGTGGGAAGCAGCTGGGTGCCTGGTTGAGCAAGCCTTGAACCCCGGACCTTTACCAGGACGGCAGGTGTTCGGCGCTGCCCCCAGGCCCTGGTTCTTTTCATTCAGCTTCGGCCCTCCACAGCCTCTCCCAAAGAGAGGTCTATCAGTCACGAGGAACAGTGCCTCAGGCCCTCCCACATGCAGATGAGGTCTCTCCAAGCTCTCTGACCAAGCCAATAGGCATTATCTGCCAGACCCTAACCCACATGCAGATGAGGTCTCTCCAAGCTCTCTGACCAAGCCAATAAGCGTTATCTGCTGTCAGACCCTAACCCACCCTGAAACTGTATATAAAGGCTCTATTCGGGAGAAGTAAAAGTGTGTGTTCGAGAATCATCTTGGTATCCTGGAGTTTTTGTCTCAAGAGCTGTAACACTTGGGGAGAGATCCGCTCTCCCGGAACCTTCCTGGGGCACCAAGCCGCTTACTTGCCTGCTAGCCGGCTTCTATCGGCCCAGCCCGGGCGGCTCAGCGTGGAGAGACAGGTGCAGCGCCTGGGAGTCACCCTTTTGGCCCAGACCTCTCACACCAGGCTGGGTGAAGACCAACAGACAGCGGAGACGTGGGTAGAGCACCCTCCCTGCTTTCACTCTGTCCTCAGCCGGGAGACCATCGTGGGACACCCTCCAGAACCGGGGACCCCCACAGCTTTCATGGAAGAAAAATATTACAGGCTCCTACTCCTACACAAAAACTAAAGACTAAAAGTTGTTGAAAATGCAGCAGTTTTCCTCCAGGGACAGAGAGCAACAGAGGAGCTCTCTAGTTGGTTATGAAAACTCTATCTGTCGGTCTGTCTGTCTGTCTGTCTACCTCTTTGTCTATCTATCTACCTACCTACCTACCTATGTACCTATATACCTACCTACCTATCTATCATCTATCTACCTACCTATTTTCTTATCTATCATCTTTCTATCTATCTTATCTATCTATCTATCTATCTATCCTATCTATCTTCTTCTATCTATTTAGTCTATCATCTGTTTATCTGTCTATTATCTATCTATCTATCTATCTATCTATCATATCTATCTATCTATCTATCTGCAGTTAGAAGGAAAGCAAGAATTTGAGAAAGAAAGGAAATCATCTTGGAGGAGTTAAATGAAGGAATGGTAGAAATTAGGACCACAGAACATTCCATAAACATATTTTTCCATTTCAACTCTTCCCCTCAGTCCCACCCTCACACCCTTCCTTCATTCTGCCATCCCATTTTTCTCAGATGAAGGGAGGCCATCATAGGTACACTCACTCTGGTAGATCAGGTTGAAGCAAGACTAAGTGCATCCTCTTCCACTGAAGCCAGACAAGGCAGTCCAGCTATGGGAAAGGGATCCAAAAGCAGGCAAAAGAGTCAGAGACAGGCTCTGCTCTAATTTTTAGGAGAACCATGTGAAAAACAAGCTGCACTTCTCTTTAAGGGGCCTAAGGCAAGTCACTGCATGCTCTTTGGTTGTTGACTCATTCTCTGTGAGCCTCCATAGGCCCAGGATACTTTATTCTCTAGGAATTTTTATAATGTTGTTGATTCCTCTGGCTCCCTCAATCCTTTCCCTAACTTTTCCATAGGATCTCTAAGCTCTGCCTATTGTTTAGTTATGAGTCTCTGCATCTGTTCCGCTCAGCTACTGGGTGAAGTCTCTCAGAAGGTAGTAATGCTAGACTGCTATCTGCAAGAATAGCAGAATATCATTAATAGTCTCAGGTATTGCCTTTCTCCAATGGAGTAGTTGTTGAGTTGGGCCAGTCATTGTTTGGCCATTCCCTATATCTCTGCCCAATCTTTTTTTTTTTTTTTTATTGGAGATTTTTTTACAATTCAGATATTCTCTCCTTACCCCATTTCCCCCCTCCCTCCCAGTCCCCGAACTTTTTGTAGGCAAGAGAGCTTTTGTATTGAAAGTTTTGAGGGTATCTTCCTCCCTCCACTGGAAGTCTCACCTATCTACAGGAGGTGACTTTTTTAGCCTCCATATGCCCTGCTGGCAGAGGTGACAGCTAGGGGCACTCCTGTAGATTTGAGGAAGCCTCCTGTCCCAGAGTTGCCCCACACACTAATTTCTGTTTTTTTCTCAGCCTTCCCCCTACCCACTCCTCATCCCTAGCCTTGCCCCCACATTCCTCTCTGACCTAGTTCCTTCCCTTTATCTACTTCAGGTATCCATTTTATTTCTCTTTCTAAGTAAGATTCAAGCATTTTCCCTTAGGACCTCCTTGTTACTTCAGGTCTGTGGATTGTAGCCTGATTTTCCTGTACTTATATTTAATAAAATAGAAATAAATAACACTATTAATTCCAGCTTCATGAAGTGAAAGATTTACAGGTAGAAGTCTTCTCCTATAACGAGGTTTCTTTTTCAGTGACAGAAACTATGTTTATCTACATATTATCACCCTCATTTTCTTACAAAGTAATTTTGTCTAAGGAACCTTAATCAATGATTTCCTGAAGCACATGACATTTATACAGTGCTTTTCACATGATCAAGCCTGCCTGTGAAACCAACTAAAGATAATTTAAAGATTCAATCTACACATCTCCATAAATCATGCAAGTTCTTCCAGGAGAGTTTCAAACTTCATGTTAGTCAACTCTCGATAAGTCTTATTAACTTTCTATTGGCCGCCTTTCAGTAATTTTTCTATTGCTGTGTTAAAATATCATGGCCAGAAAGCAACTTATATAAGGAAGGGTTTATTTTGACTTATAATTTCAGAGGGAAAAACCATAATGCCTGAGAGGACAATGACAACAGAGGGCAGAAGATAGCTGGGAGATTATAACTTTAGGTACAAAGAGTAAACAGAGCTAGCTGCAAATGAGGGAAGACTGTATTAGGTATCAAAGCCCACTTGCCGTGGTCTTGATGATCCAGTGTTTAGCTGTTGTTCACAACCTAGCATCTGCTGCACACTTCCTCTAGCAAAGCCAACATCTCCTAAAACACCACTACCACCAATAGGTGGCAAAATGTTCATATAGGTAAGACTACAGCAAATAATTTTTTATTCACCCTTCGCTGGACTATCTTTAAATAATATCTGGAAATAAGCCAAGACCCATTGTAGTTCACTCTATTTTACAAAAATATCTTCATATATGAAAAAGTGCCATGCATCTTTTTTGCCTCTTTGTGTGTAGATATATTTGTTTTACTGGTGATAGTTGTCTCTTGAGTCTGTATAAACCAAGTTCTTAGTGTAATTTACTTATAGCCTTAGGTACTATAGCACACGTTACTTTTTTTGTTTTATTGTTTTTTATGAAGCTGTTAAAACATGCCCATGTAAGCCTAGTATATTGATTAGTTGTACAAAGTTGGACAATTAGTCTCACAGGTTATGTTTTGTACATTTCAATTCTGAGGAAATCTCCTTTAGATCAACCATGGTCAGATATTCTAACTGCTTTTCACTTCCTATGTTGTTGGTTTTTTTTTTTTTTTTTTTTGGGTTTTTCAAGACAGGGTTTCTCTGTGTAGCCCGGGCTGTCCTGGAACTCACTCTGTAGACCAGGCTGGCCTCGAACTCAGAAATCCGCCTGCCTCTGCTTCCCAAGTGCTGGGATTAAAGGCGTGCGCCACCACCGCCCGGCTTAGAAATATAAATCATACATAATGAAAGTCATTATATTTTGTGTCCAAATTCCTTTACTTTCACATCTCATATTGTTTCAAGTCACTCTGTTACTTTGTGTGACTGAGTATTATTTCAGCATGAACTAAACTTCATTTATTTTTTCAGAGAAATTTAAATTTATTGGTTAACTTGTACTCAAAACCACAAAATTGTACATTAAAACATGGCAGTGTGATTTTCAATACATGAATATATTATGTAAATGTTGTGATTATATTAAGCTTGCCTGTATACTCAAACACATAATTTCTTCATGAGGCAAAAAAAAGGATCTTCAAAATATTTTCTTCATAGTCACTGAGATATAATATGGCTTTTTAAAAAAATGTACTTAAAATTGAATTGGAATCACATCCTTTCCCATCTTCCATCCTCTATCAGGATGTATAAATATACATAAATATAAATATGTATATAACTCATATATATGTGTCTGTTTGTATATATATTCACACATTCAATATATATATATGTAAACATATATATGATTAAAACTTACATATGTATATACAAATGTTTCCCATCATATATATATATATATATATATATATATATATATATGATATATATATACACACAAACATGCATATATATAAATTTATTTTTAGTATATATACATATATATGTGTGTGTGTTTGTATATATATACATTCGATATACATATATGTAAACATATATATGAGTAAAACTTACATATGTATATTATATAAAAATGTTTTCCATCATATATATACATATTCATTTTTTATTAATTTATTATTTTATATATTACATTGCAAGTGCAGTTTCCCATTCTTCCCTCTGCTCCCCGACGTATTCTATCCCCACACCTCCATCCCCATCCACTTCTCCTCAGGGCAGGGTAGTCTTCCTGGGGATATCAACCAAACATGGTATATCACATTGCAATAAGATTAGGCACCTCCCTCATATTAAGTCTCTACAAGGCAACTCAGTAGGAGGACAAGGACCCTCAAAAGCCAGCAAAAGCTAAAGAAAAAGTCCCCACTACTTCTGTTAGGGACCCACAAAAAACTCAAGCTACACACAAGTATAACGTATATACCAACGGGCTAAGTTAGACCCATGGGAGTCCCTGCTTGACAGCTCAGTTTTAATAATTCCCCATGAATCCAGGTTTGTAGAGTCTGTGTTTTGTCTTGTGGTGTCCTTGACTCCTTTGGCTTTCCTTCTTCCTCCCTCTCTTTAGCAGGATTCCCACATCTCTGTCTAATGTTTGACTGTGGATCTTTGCATCTGTTCCCATCAGATACTGAATGCATAGCAGAATATCATTAAGAATCATTTTACTGACTTTTTTTTTTTTCTGGCCAGGAGTATTTGGTTCTACCTTAGGGCCATCAAGCCTCTGGTTTCTGGTCCTCCAGGCAATATCATGGATGGATTCCCTCAAGAAGCATAGGTTTCAAGATGCAACAGTCACTGGTTACACAATTTCTAAGCTACCTTTACCCCAGCATACCTTGTAGGTAAGACAAATTGTAGGTAAGAGGTTTTGTGTCTGAGTTGATGTCCAAATGCTCCACTGGAAGTGCTGAGGGTTATAGGAGAAGGCTGATTCACATTCAGAGTCATAGCTAGGTTCACCCTAATGGATTCTCAGGAGTTTTCATTGTACTATGTTTCTATCTTGGCCCCGAATGTCCCCGCAATTCCTGATGTTTCTCCCAGTACTCATCCCATTTATTCTCTCCCTATCTTATCTCTCTTGCCCCATTTGAGTCCTTCTTCAGTATCTATTGTATTTACCATCTCAGATGTCCACAGTCAGGCTTGGCCTTGGTGGGGACAGATTGACGTGGTCCCTGACCCCAGGACAGGACCAGTGGACATGGGCCTCCAGGGTCAATGACTGCCACAGGCATAAGGCTTGTTTGTATAATAATGTTCATAGTTTGCATTCGTTTTTGAAGGAATGTCCTTCCTATTAAAGATAAGGTCTCCGTTGTAATCTACAACAGCATGAGTTCAGGAGAAGAAAGTTTGGCTAATGTCTTAGCAAAATGGTAAATACTAGGACCTTCAGGACAGACTTTAAGGCTGTGGAAAAGAACTCTAAATTTGAAAATATAACTTTACTCAACTATGCAAAAACTAGAGATGGAATATAAATTATATGAGGGGCTTTATGAATCTAAAGGAACAAAGATAATTGCATTAATTAGCCAGCGAGTCAGAAATATACAAAGGCAATTCATGAGTTCAAGGTCCCCCTGGGACACAGTGAGTGCAGGCCCCTGTGTGGTAGGAATGGTAATTTCAGGGTGGAGCCCCATCAGACATCTTATGCTCTGTACTTAACAGAGACAGGCAGATCTCTGAATTCTTTTTGCAATGTTAAAGAAAATGTGTGCTTGCTGTCTCCAGAGAATTAAAGGGATGCAGATTCATAGGATAATAAAAAGGAAACCTGAAGTAAATGAGTGAATTGATATGTAAAATAAAACACTGGGTTTATGATCTGCAGGAGATGAACTATCCAGAGAAAGTATTTATGATGAAAGTATTTATGATAGCAGGAGAGAACCGCTTGGAGAACTATCTGGAGCAGAACATAGACACCTGTCTAGAGATCTCCAGAGAAAGCAGATCAGAGAGAGAGAGAGAGAGAGAGGAGAGAGAGAGGAGAGAGAGAGAGAGAGAGCAGAAAGAACAGAGAGAAAGCAGAAACATAGGCCACATGCTTGGACCCATAATTTGACTTCCAGTTGCTTGTTTTCACAACTTCCAGACACACCCACCATCCTAAGAAGCCCTCTCCAAGCTGAGGCTGGTCCTTGGCACCCAGGGAGGTCTATGCAGCCTTCATTGTCTTGTCCTTGGAATTTAGCCTTTCAGGGTTTCTGAATTATGGCATCATTATCTTTTACATTTCAGTTAATATCCATTTAAAAGTGAGTACATGACATGTTTGTCTTTCTGGGTCTAGGTTACTTCCCTCAGGATGATCCTTTTTTTTTTTTCTAGTTCCATCCATTTACATGCAAATTTCATGATGACTTTGTATTTAACAGCTGAATAATACTCCATTTTGTAAATATATTCCATTTTCTTTATTGATTCTTCAATTGAGGGCTATCTAGACTGTTTCCAGTTTCTGCTTATTACTAATAAGGCTGCTGCTGTGAGCATAGTTGACCAAATGTTAGGATGGGGCAAGCTTCTTTTGGGTATATGCCCAAGATTGCTATAGATGGGTGTTAAGGTAGATCTAGTCCCAGATTTTTGGTGAATCAAATGAATCAAAAGTTCATTTTGATTTCCACAGTGGTAGTACAATTATGTACTTCCATCAGCAATGGGGGAGTGTGGGAGGAGCTAAGGTGGGAGGAGTAAGGAGAGGAAGAGGAGGAGTCAGGAGAGGAAGAGGAGAAGGAAGAGGAGGAACTAGGGGAGAGAGACCAGGGAGAGGGGAACTTGGAAGTGGATGTGCACATGTGTCTAGCAGTTAAAGGTAGTTGGTATATTTAGGGTGGGTTTAGGGTTACACCTCTAATTGTATGGGCATATTATTATTGAGCATTACCAAACATATAAAGCCTTTGATTAATATTTAAGCATTAGAGTCTCATTTTCCTACCGGGCCCGCATGGATGGCGGGATGGTCTGATAGTCTGGGCAATGCCCAGCCTTGCGGAGACAGCATGGAAGATTGGCAGAGCCATTTCCCACACTGGCGTCTCCTGGGTGGCAGGGCTGGTGTCTCTGACCACCAGAGCAGGTGGCCTGAGATGAGCAATGGAGATACAGCCACCACTGCTTCTGACCACAGGCCTAGGCTAGACGGGAACATGGTGGCTGATTAAGAAAAGCAAGACTGAATGCTGCCAATTTAAATTATTACCACAACAGGGGAGTGATCCCCTTTCTCTGTAGCCTTGACAGCATGAACTGTCACTTGTTTTTGATCTTAGGTATTCTGACAGATGTACCATGGAATCTCAGCTAGAAAGACAGCTCGGCCATTAAAGACTAGGCTCAATTTCATTTTCCTAATGAGGTCTTTTCAGGACATCTTTGCTTTAGTTTGATAAAAATCATCCAATGCTTTTTCTTTTATAGTCACACCTAAGATCCAACCTAATCTAATAAAAGTTTATACGGATTTTCAGCTTGGTTTCTGTCTAGGGATGAATAGCTCCAGGTTAAGAACAAATTTTGTGATTAATTTGAGATGTTTTTCTTGTAGTAATTGTGAGGTAGTGAAGATGTGGGTTTTTTACTTACTCATGTGTTTTCTTTTACTTTTTATTTAAGTTTCTGTGCTGTGGTTGTGTTGATGTATATATGTTTCCCATAATAATGGGAAGATATAAAAGTATGTATTTATTATATAGTCCTGTAATTATTTTTATCTGTAAGTAATTGAAATGCATGAAAAATATTTTGAGTTTGGAAGTATTAAGTTGAAGATTAAATATTACAAAGATGACTCTAATGTGTAGAATATGGAGGTATTGAGCAAAAAATAAAATGAAGCTGCTAAATTATAAAAGATGGGCTCAAATAAAATAACATAGAAGGTTACTAACTGATAAGCACAATAAGTAATTTAAAAAAAAAAAAAAGAGTTCTTAAGATATTGTCAAGCACAGGCCAGAACCCAGAAACAACTCAAATCATGGATCCCAGATGTCAGACATTATTTCTTGTGTTATGTTACTAGGATATTTAAGTTAAAGCGATACTGCTAATTAGATAGTAGCTAAATACAAATATCACATTACATGTTAAACAATCAATTTATGCCACGAAGGATAAAAAATGATCAATTACATACTATCCATCACAGGTTGATTTTTAAAGAAACAGATGGAATCCTAGATCACTAGGATTTTTGCAGAGCAAATTTTGAGGTGCTGCAAACAATGATGAAGCCCACGTAAAGGCCTCAATAGCCTAGACAGATATCTAAAGCAGGGACAACTTCTAAGAGTTTCCATTCTTTGTAGCAAATCCACGGATCTTGGCATCACTTTAGTCATTTAGAGACTTCCTGAGTTAAAACACACTTCCCAAAGTGAATTGACATGTGAGAGAAGTCACTTGCCAGTATTCCTAGATCCTAGGGAGTGCACTGAACTCCAACTCTGGAATGAAGCCAGCTTCATGGAAATACCCCTGAAGGTAGTACTCAGTTCTAATGATGTAAAATGCTAGTGTCAGAATGCTTTATGCTTAGTAACTGATGTCCAACATCAGTCATTTTTATCATTGATGTTACCAACTTTCTCCTTTTTCTGTTCCCAATACTTTAACTCTCCCCTGTGGCCATTCTGATGTCTCTGTTAATATATTTCCCTATCTTAATCAAAATGATTTTTCCAGATGTTTCTGCTCCTATCCTGCCTCTGCATCCTACAAAGTTTAAATTGTAACATGCTTATTTGATTCTTTGGCAACATCACATTATGACCTGGTCGTTCCTTTTTTGCTCACCATAATCTACTGAAGTAGTTCATAATGCCCTTTTCCCCCCTGAGCTTTTCAAGCCGTATTCTCTCAATTCACATTGAAATACTATATTATATTTACTACCCCTGAGATACCAACTATTAAAAAAACAAAAACAGGTAAAAGTGGGAGCATGTATCAAAGACTTAACTATAGGCTCTTTCATTTATTAATTCTCTGAAGCTAATTTTGTCAATTCTCATGATTCCTTTGTCCATTTCTAAAACTGGAATAGTATTTTCACCTATTTATGAACTTGTATATAAGTAATTGATGTTATAATTGATGTCATCATTGATGTTATCATATATATATATATATATATATACACACACATATATATATTATATATATATATATATATATATATATATATATAGTGAGATTGAGTAGGTAATTTTTTGATTGTGGGACAAAATTTCAGGCAAAAGCAGCAAAATGGAACAAGGGTTTCTTCTCTCTGGTCAGAATTTGTCAGTAAATTTTGTCATAGAAGGGAGAGTAGGGCAGCAGGATATTGAGACAACAGGTCACTGTATCAGGAATCAGATAATGTAGAGATGCTCAGTTTATTTTCTCCTTTTTAATTCTGTTTGAGATCCCAGCTCATGGAATAATTCTTCCGAGAGTTAAAGCTAGTATTCCCACATTAAATGACCCAATACCAAGACTCTCTTAAAGAAATAGTCATAAGTTTGTCTTCCAGGTTAATTTTCCATTCTGTTAAGTTGACACTTTGAACCATCTGAGAAATAATCCATAGTATTCAAGGAGCTGATTGAGTCATTGTCTGCTGGATGATGTCTAAGAATGTATCTTTTTTAAAAAGAATTGAAATACAGTGAACAATCACGTACACGATTTTGTGTGAACATAGATTTTCATTTTTAGCAAAAATTCTTGAAAGTGCAGTTGCTATACCATATGGTTCACCCACACCTCGTTTAAAGAAAACCATCAAATTACTTTTGTGAATGAACTATTTCATGTCTTAACCATTATTATATGAGTAATTTAGTTCTCTACATTCTCTGCCGTATGTTATTTTTGTTTTAGACTTTGACAGTGATGTACTGACATTTCACCGTTATTTTCATTGCATTCCATTTAGGATTAAGGATGCTATAAGAAATATCTTGCAATTATTTTACATTATATTATCTCTGCTCAGATAACTGAGATTTTTATTAAACTAAATTGTGTGTGTGTATTCTCCCATTAAGTAAATTAAAGTGTTTATATTTCATGACCTTGGAGAAGCTACAGTTCTTTTAATTTGTTCCCCAGCACAGAAGGCTGGATTAATGGGTCAGTGTTTAAAAATTTTCCTTGAACTTGCAGAAGACTACAGATTTTTAGTTCTGGTCCCAAGTACAGAAACTCCTGCTCTAAGGATACATGCACTCTTCTATGGACACACAGACACACACACACACAATATCCTCAAGAACATATTAAATAATACAGTTAACTTTTGCTGTTTACTATGACAGCAACTATGGCCAATATGCACTTTATGAATTTTTTCCGTAAGTTTTCCAATTTCAATAGTTCCATAAACTACTCATATACTCAGTAGTTCATGCAAATCTGTGCTTCCACTCAGTGTTGCTTCTTCAACCAGCAACAATCTTCCTTCCTTTACTCTTGTTGTGAACACTAATTTTTTTTTATTGGAAATTTTATTTACATTTCATATGTTCTCTCCTTACCCCATTTCCCCCCCTCCCTCCCAGGAACTCACTATCCCTTCCCCCATCCTCCTGCCTCCACGTTGGTGTACCCCCACCCACACTCCCCTGTACCTCACCTCCCCACCCTCGAATACCCCCCCCCACGACGTCCAGCCTTCATGGGACCAAAGATTTCTTCTCCCACTTATATATAGCTCCCTTGCATATATAGCTGGAGCCATGGGTCCCTCCCTAAGAGCTCCCAGGCTGGTGGTTTAGACCATGGGGGCTCTGGTTGGTTGGGATTGTTGCTTTCCTCATGGTGTCGCGAATCCTCTCAACTCCTTCAGCCTTCACTCTATCTTCTCGATTGTGAACCCCATGATCAGTTTAATGGTTAGCTGTGAGCATCTGCCTCTGAATATGTCAGACTCTTGCAGACTTCTAAGGAGACAGCTATATCAGGCTCCTGTCAGCATGTACTTCCTGACATCCACATCAACCTCTACCTTTGATGACTGCACATACGATGGATATCCAGGTGGAATGGTCTGTAGACGGTCCCTCCTTCAGTTTCTGTCCTGCACTGTGTTTCCATACTTGCTCCCTTGAGTATTTTGTTACCCCTTCTAAGAAGGACTGAAGCCCCCCTACTTGGTCATCATTCTTCATGAGCTTTATGTGGTCTGTGAGTTGAATCTTGGGTATTTCAGGGTGAACACTGATTTTTAAAGATGGGATTCATGTATAGCCTCCTCTCCTCATTTCTGCTGTAAAAGTTCCTGTCTTCCTTACTAAAATCTTCTTTCTACTACTTATCCCATAGTTTGCAATGTGCAGTAAGTAAATACATATTTTTTACACTTCTGGAGTTGAAACTCTTTAATGATTAAGGAACAACTTTATAGATAATGTACATCATGCTTCATTCTATCAATGAACAAAATGATAAAAGTGATTTTCTTAAACATATGTAGTTAATGACAGAAGTTGGCTAAAGGTACAATGCAGTGTTTCCTCAATAGGTATGCTAAACGTAAGAGCAGTTGAACCTGTATTTGAACTCTGATTTTTCTCTATTACCAATACATGAAAACATCTTAAAACATAAAATATAATAATTTTTTTTTAAAATATGTTGTGGATAGCTTCAGGACAACCATGCGGCCTGGATGAATCGCAAGTTATAAGGGATCTCATAGCCGGGGATTAGAGTAGTGTAGTGGTAAATCTGCCCAATCCAGGTGTGCTATTTATATCATAATTATTGAGTTATGTTTTCTTTTACTGGTCTCCCTCGGGTAGGAAATTTGCCCCAACAAATTTGGCCAATTTAAATAATTATTACTACAGAAATATGGTTGCAATGATTTAAGTCTCATATCATCTTTAGAATGAGACAGAGACTTAGGATAAGGGAGGCACCCACGAATCAATGGGTGTTACCTTAGCTGTGACACAACATTGAAGATATTGAACCTGAAAGGGCCACTTCCCGTAGCCAGGCAGGAACTGCAGTGGAGAAATTGAGAGACCAACCCACTCACAAAACTTTCAACCCAAAATTTATCTTGTCTACAGGAAACACAGGGATGGAGGTTGGAGCAGAGACTCAGGGAGTGACCAACCAAAATCCAGACCAATTTGAGATCCACTGCATTGGCAAGAACCAATACCTGACACTATTAATGATACTCTGTTATGCTTGTAAACAGTAACATGTTGTCCTCTGTGAGGCTCTACCCAGCAGCTGACCCAGACAGATACAGACACCCACAGACAAACAGTGGATGAAGCCTGGGGAATCTTATGGAAGAATAGGAGGAAAGGTTGCTGCCTTTAAGAGAATCAGGACTCCACAGGAAGACCAACAAAGTCAGCTAACCTAGACCTTTGAGTCTTTCTGAGTCTGAACCATCAACCAAAGAACATACATTAGGTCTTCCCAGACACATGTAGCAGATGTGCAGCTTGATCTTTGTGTGGGTCCTGAACAACTGGAATGGGGGCTATCTGAAAAGTTGTTGCATGTACATAGGATGTTTTCTTCTAGCTGGGCTACCTTGTCTGGCCTCAGTGGGAGAGAAAGCCTAGCCCCCTCATAAAGAATTAAAGTGTCTGGGTGAGGGGATATTTGGGGAGCGGCACTGGCTCAGAGGAGAAAGGAGAGGGGATGGGGGGAAGGATTGCAGAAGGGGATGTCCCTCCAGGAGGGCTGCAGTGAACAGGATGCAAAGTGTGTAAGTTAAATAAAATAAATTAAATTAAAAATATCATTAACAAAAAACAAAATAAAACTCATTTTTTAACTAATCTTGAATGTAACTTTTTCATGGTACACATGGTATCTGGGAACACCACAGACAGCAACTAGATGCACCTAACTTTAGAAGTGAGTTTGAAGCCTACCTTCTACAATTTCATGCTGAGTTAAAGAGAGAGTTAGCTGTGCCTGAAGTTGTACATCAGTTTCTTTTCCCAGAATTGCCCTACAGCTTGATGTTTTGGTGACATCAGGAGTACTTGTTCAGGCTTTTAATTGACAGTAAAACTTCTGGTAATGGTGACTACAGATTCATTGTAAGGAGACAGAAAAATGGGACACATGGTTGCATCCATTAAGACACTGGCAAATAAACTTGCAGTTCCCATTGTGATATAATTCTATCTAGTAAACTCCTTTTTCACTTCAACCTGCAACTTCTCACTTCCCACTCACGTTCATGTTACCATTTTTATAAACACCGTCCTACTTTATACGCAAAAATCAACGAAGCAGTTCCTTAGTGCACTTGTATAATTAAGCTGGCTTCCAAAGGGTGAAAATTAAGTATCTAAACATTGTACTTGTATAACTGAGCTAGCTACACAACAGAAGCTGACAAACCAAGTAGATTTGGTTTTCTTTTGCTTTTTGAATTTTCTGTTTAAATATCACTTCAATTACAGGAGTGTCTCTCATATTAACACACCCAAGGTGGATGCATTTATATTAAAAGTTTAAATTAAATATTCCTTTCAGTCAACATCAGTTAGGGATACTATCAGTTAAAATATCTTTAATACCAGCCACTATTTGAACCATGGTTATGTTAGTCCTCTCAGCATTTTCACTAGAAATTCACAACAGCTAATGAAGTCTGAACTGCAGAAAATAACTTATTTTTGCTGTATTTCTGACTATTCTGAAACAAAATTAAAATGTGAATGACGTAGCATTGCAGTGTTTGCAAAGAGATTTCTCATTTGATTCTTCCTTTAGTACTCCTGGCTTGACAAAACTAGTTTGATAAGATTTTGTTTTTAAATTTAATTTTCATAAAATATGAAGTGCCAAATTGCTAAAGCTGTTTTTTTTTTTTTTTTTTTTTTTTTTTTTTTTATTTATTTTATTTCTCATGCTGTTAGGTCATACCAGGCCATCCCACACTGTTTACTTTGGTGTATAACCTTGAAGAGTCTGCAGAACTGTGCTGTGGAATATTAAATTCTTTCAGAAAGCAGTAACTGTTGTGACACTAGGTGGCATTCCTGCGCAATCAGAGGAAATGGCTGTGGCAGTAGCTGCTCTTTCCTTCTCAGACCTGTTAGAAAATCAGAACTAGATGCATCGCAGCTGGGGACAGTTAAATATAGAAGCTCTCTGAGGAGATTATGATAGCAAGCTAGTTCTGTTTATAATATTGACAACTTTTCTATGAGAAATGTTGTAAAGACGATCGTGCTACCTTCTCAAAAGTAGAAGTGCAGATGCTTGCTACAGAACGTTCCATCACAATTTTATCTATGATGCTTTAATGCAAGTATATTTATGCTACTTTCTTGTGAAACCAGGACACACATGTATTTCCCGAAGAAAATACTTCCAATATAAAAAGAATAGTTAATTGTTAAAAAAAAATAATAAAGAGAAGAAACTACTTAAAGTTTTAGGTGTCCCATAGTATCTCCCTAGAATTCATTCTGGCACCTCTATGAATGGCAACACTGACACCAGCTCATAGCTCTTTCATCAAATATACAGTCTTGACAGAAAACCGATACACATTCTCCAATATTAGATGTAATTTTAGACTTTAAATGTAATATAGTATGGAAATACTTATTGTAACTGTATTTTTTGTATATGTTGATAAAAGGGAAACTCCATCATTTTACTTAGGATAGCAACTGTGCTTTTCTTGTGGGTGATACAAGCAAAGCCAGTGAATCTCATGACAAGGCTCACAGAGCTGTACTCTGAACCACTGAGGGTGTTGATTGAATGCAAACATGTAGAAAGCAGACTATATCAATAAGGTATTCTTTCATGGGACGTCATCTCATACATTTTTTTCTTTTTTTTTTTTTTTTTTTTTTTGGTTTTTCGAGACAGGGTTTCTCTGTATAGCCCTGGCTGTCCTGGAACTCACTTGGTAGACCAGGCTGGCCTTGAACTCAGAAATCCGCCTGCCTCTGCCTCCCAAGTGCTGGGATTAAAGGCGTGAGCCACCACTGCCCGGCCATCTCATACATTTTTATTATAAATATTCTACTAGGTTAATACAATATGCACTTTGACATAAATATCCTGATATATTTATCAATGATGGGGATCTATAAAGCAGCTTTTGTCTTCCTGCCCTGAAGAAAACCTTGATTTTCTGAAAAAAGCTTACAAGTTCTGGAAGAAGTGAGTTAGGCTTTAAGCAGAAGCAAGAGGGTAGTGGAACTGAGCTGGTATCACAGCTTTAATTACATTAATTGCTAGTATCACTGCTTCTGTAATAGCCTTGACACAAGAAGTTAAGACAGCTACTTTTGTTAATCATTTAGCAAAAAAAGTTTACTAATGTATTGAGTATACAAGAGGATTTGAATAGGTGTTTGGAACAATGGATTAATGCTCTATATCCTATTCAAATTTCTATATATCATAAAATTTATAAAATGCAAGCTTTGAGATAATAGAAAGACTAGAATGGATTTGGAATATGGAATGAACACTTTATGAACCAGAAGTTTATTCATATCACTTGTAAAGATGCCTAATAGTAGATACAGACAAAAATTCACAAAGATTTTCATGGAATTAGATACTGATATCTGAAAAATACATTAAAAAATAAAACCACCTTTTGCTCAATTTTTCCATTCTATAAAAAAATGAAAGACCATTAATTTTATAAAATGACTTATCTATTGGGATTTTGTATGTTTAACATAAATCAAATATTATTTGTAATTTGAGAACAGTTTACTTAACATCTTCATATTCTTATTCTATTAAACATGAGAAGAGTTGGAACAACTACCATACTCATTACAGACTATGGAATAAAGAAAATAGAATTTGAAATACCATGTACTGGGCCTTCACCAAACGACTTTTTTTTTTTATTTGTTATTATTCTAAAACTGGAATGTGACACAAACAAACTCATATATAGTTTCACTGAATCTCAGAGCAAAGCATGAAATACGCTGTCATAAACATTTAGGAGGATATTAACAGTAAACACTGTCAGAGTATACAGTGGCCTTCTAAAGTAATATACTGGTGTTTTCGGAACAAGAGAATGCAGAATCAAAGTACATAAGTAAAAGTCATGGCTCTGTTCCATAACCAGACATCTTTTAGGAAACAAGAGGTGGGGCTCAGAGTAAACTACACTGCTGAAACTTGGACTTACATTATCAACCTTTGGTTCTTGGAGAATAAGCAGTTGAGGTTTAAACTATTACTGTTTGCCATTTGATTATGTAAATATTATAAGCTGCCTCATTAATATGTAACAGAAAAGATTTCATACGAACATATTACACAGTATTTATCATAATGTCATAGATGATTTGAAGATTATGTTGTTTGTGATTACGTTTGATTTTTACTTACAGATTTGCAAAGTTATTACATCAGGAGCTAAGACTTTAGTATATTGACAGAGAGAAAATTCTATTATGCAAAGCAAAGGATAGCAAAAGGCACATAGAGCATGAGTCTTTAAGAATGAAAATGCAAATTAGCATATAACACAGGCATGTATATAAAACATTATTTGTATCAATTTTACAGATATATGGTTTACAAACACTAAACATTTTTGTAGGATACAGTACTATGAATTTTTAAGAGGAGTATGGTCCTATAACTCACCTTACAATCATAGTTTAGAGTACTTTTTATTATCTTCCACATTCTCCTTTATATATTTGGTTCCATACTCTGCTGCTATTTCTAGATAATATGTTCATAGAGAATTTCTCTTGCCCAAACTTTGCAAATGATATGATTTTGGAAAAACCATATAATGTTTAACTTGTAGCAACACTTTTTTTTTTACAGGTTATTATGGATTAGTATAACATTCATGGTCTTTTGGTCAATTTTTCATTACTAAAAACAAGGGTGGATACCTGAGTCTATAGTAAGACTTCAGAGAAATGAATATTGTTAATTTCCCAGTATTGGAAGCAAAGGGCATTGGGCCCTTATATGCTCAGCTATGGTGAAGTTTTTCCAGTGAATAGGAACATGTATGAGAGCAAGAAAATTACCTTTTCAAACATGAATTCCACAAGGTCCTCAAACCAAGCTCTTCTAGGGTTGTGTTCAGTTATAAAAAATTGCACATGTGAGAGGCAACTCATTATATAATGATTGCTACTTTAATCCCTTTTAAACAGAGAGTTAAGCATGTTCTATGGACTTCACATTAAAGCCAGACTCAAATTCCCATCATTATCAAATCACTGTAGTAGAGATGAAATATTTGATAGTTGGGCCATTGAAAACAACTATGTCCAAATTAAAGTATATGGATCTGTCAGAATATCTTCATTCATTTAACTATTTTAACATTGGTAGTTATAAGTGAGCCAAAGTAAAAATTTTCAAAAGTTTTTTATGAACATTGTTTTTATTAAATTGGGAAATATAGTGATACTGAAATAGGTGGTACATACATATTTTCTTTAATAAAACATGACAAATAATTTTCTATAATCATTTAGGATTTTACATTTCTACCAAAAATATGTGTCATTTCTGGGGAGTTAGTATCCTTGTTTTATGAAACAGTTTTCTCACTTGAAAACAGGAAATTAAAATTTATTAAAGCTAAAGATGTGGTACATTTACACAATGGAATATTACTCAGCTAGTAAAAACAATGAATTTGATAAATTCTTATATAAATCGATGGAACTAAAATATATCATCCTGAGTGAGGTAACCCAATCACAAAAGAACATACATGGTATTCACTCACTGATTATTGGACTTTAGCCCAGAAGCTTGAAACACCCAAGATTCAACTCATAGACCACATAAAGCTCATGAAGAATGAAGACCAAGTGGGGAGGGGCTACAGTCCCTCTTAGAAGAAGTAACAGAATACTCAAGGGAGCAAATATGGATGCAAAGTGCAGGACAGAAACTGAAGGAGGGGCCGTCTGCAGACCATTCCACCTGGATATCCATCCCATGTGCAGTCACCAAAGGTAGATGCTGACGTGGGTGTCAGGAGGTACATGCTGACAGGAGCCTAACATAACTGTCTCTTTAGAGGTCTGCAAGAATCTGACATATTCAGAGGCAGAAGCTCACAGCTAACCATTAAACTGATCATGGGGTTCCCAATGGAGAAGATAGAGTGAAGGCTGAAGGAGTTGAGAGGATTCGCGACACCATGAGGAAAGCAACAGTCCCAACCAACCAGAGCCCCCAGGGTCTAAACCACCAGCCTGGGAGCGCTTAGGGAGGGACCCATGGCTCCAGCTATATATGCAAGGGAGCTATATATATAAGTGGGAGAAGAGATTCTTGGTCCCATGAAGGCTGGACATTGTGGGAGGTGGTATTCGAGGGTGGGGAGGTGAGGTTCTGGGGAGGGTGGGTGTGGGTACACCATCATAGAGGCAGGAGGAGGGGGAAGGGATAGGGAGTTCCTGGGAGGGAGAGGGGAAAGGGGGTAAGGGGAAAACACCTGAAATGTAAATAAAAGTTACAATAAAAAAAAAAGACAAAAAAAAAAAAAGCTAAAGATGTTCAAATTTCTTTTTAATACCTAAATCTTCTTCTGGAATATAATCATGGTGGAAACTGCTTCTTAGAGTGACTTCTTGCTCTAGTTGATTATGTCTAATTCTTAAAATATCATTTTTTCAACAGAGTATAATTTTTTAAATTAAAATTATCAAATTTAATTAAAAGGTTCATGTAGTTTCTATTTTGTTTAATGAATCTTCCTAAAGCTAAGGCAGGATTTGTTTCAGTTCATAGTTTAGAAATGTGGTCTCCAGAGCATAGAAAACCAGGAACTCTAGCCATCTGATGACATTGTGTACACAGGAAAGAAACAGACATATTTTTTTAAGTTTTTAAAAATTAAAACATAATTAACTTTGATTTAACTTAGACTATTAATAGTTAAGTCTATGCTATTAAGAACTTGATTTTACTTTTTTTAAAAAAAATAATATTCCAAATTAGTATAGTTTATCACACCTCAATTATGTACTAAAATTTCTATCAAGGTAAAATTATCTTTGTGAAGAATTGGAATCATTTCCACAATTCCAGAAGCCAAAAAGTATAGGTGTGGCAACTAAATAAAATAAATTTAAAAAATAAAATGCTTTCCCTGTCAGTAAGGGCACAAAAGTCCAATGGAAAGCCCCAATCCAATTGTTACCCAGATTTCGTGATTAAACTAAATGGGACTCAAAACAAAACCAGAAGTCACACTCTAAACAGGTAAAGTCAATCAAGTCTACACTAGATAATGGGACAGTTGACAGGATTAAATCGTTCAAGTCTTTCTTTTTAACAAAATTAAAAAAATAGATCATCTAGAGTTTTCATCCTACAATTTTCTCAATTTATTTATTGTAACTCAGTGCTCTTCTTGTTAAACAAGGGCAGTCTTTTCTGTTTCTGCCTTGTTTTGTCGGAAGAGACCGAATCCATTCTCTATAGCTAGGTTTCAGAACTCTTCTGACAAACTCTTCTGCTATTCCTTTAAAAGCTGAGCTCCATCCCTCAAATCACTTTGAACAAGGAAATGACCACCCATATGCTACAGTGCTCGCAGTAAAAATCATCAAAATCACAGATACTGAATGTTGTTAACGATCCTCAAATATTTAGAAAATATTTAGAAGTATTTTGAAAAGTAATACTTGTCATGGTATACTGTGGTGTGACCCCAATGCTTCAGAGGCTAGGTCAGATAGTTTGTGAGATTCTGTGCTTATCCTGGTCCCAAAGAAAAACTCGAAAATAATAGAAGAGAGAAATAGGATGGAAACAAATGAGGAAGAAACAGTAAATCATTTGGTTGTTAGTTAAATACTGAGGCAAAAACATCAGAAGTTCAAGGCAAGTCTGGACACTTAGTGATATTCTGTGTCAAAAAGAGCAGGATAGCTGTCCTCTTTTATGTTTCTGCTGTTGTGACCAAAAAGGAGAGAAAGGGGTTTATTTCATCTTACAGGTTGCAGTCTATCTTTGCTCGAAGTTAGGAAAAGAACTTCCATCAGGGCTGGACCAGAAGCAGAAGTAAGGGAGGAATGCTTCTCACTTGTTTTTTCTTATGCTAATATTCATCTTCTCTTTTTATTATTTCTTTTATTTCTGAGATTATATTATAATCACATATTTTTTTCCTTGTCTTTTCTTTCTCTAAACCCTTGCATATGTCCCTCCTTGCCTCTTTCAAATGTATACCCTCCTTCTTACTAATTTTGGTTACATGGATATTTATGTGCATATATATATATATATATATATATATATATATATAA
Organism: Mastomys natalensis; assembly: GCA_021653895.1. Classification (NCBI taxonomy): domain Eukaryota; kingdom Metazoa; phylum Chordata; class Mammalia; order Rodentia; family Muridae; genus Mastomys; species Mastomys natalensis. The sequence goes on from JAJTUV010000485.1 coordinate 151,017, forward strand.
TTTGTAATATATATTTCTAATTATAACCTATATATTCCTAATTGTAACCAGCTCAGTCTGTATAATGTAACTTGTGTGCATGTTTTCAGGGCTGATCATTTAGGAAGATTTTTTTTCCCACTCTCAACATTCCTTTGTTGAATGTAACACGAGGCTTTGTGCATTCCTCGTCAATTTTGGCGTATCTACTCATGTTGTCCTTGTTCATCTCAAGTTTAAGCAGCCATGTTGGTAAGGCTTTATGTGCGTACCTTCTGTGTAGTGGATTGGCTTAAAGCTGCTGGTATTCTAATTCTAATTTGTGTCCCCAAGGCCGTTTGCCCTAAAGATGAGAGAATATTCATTTAAGACACTGAGTGACCCTGCCGCCATTTGATTATGATTGCTGAAAAAAAGGTACGAAGAGTCAATAGCTGAGGAGATGAAAAATAGATGGAGTTGAATTTTAGTAGGCTTAGAGGAAGGAGCAGAGGGTCGGAAAGAGGAAGCTGCAAGGAAGAAGAAGGATGTGCATGAAGGAGAGAGAGAGAGACGCCATGGGGTAGGAGTAACAAAAATGTGGCCATGAGGGCTGCCCAATTGGAGCTAAGAGCATCCCAGATGAAACATAATAAATAGTAAATAATAATCCAGTGTTATTGACAGGGAAATGGATTCTAACAGCATGGAGGGTAAACGGTTGCCCAATTATTGTGCTGCCTAAGGCAAATTTAAAAATATAAAGGCTATGTGTGTCTTTCATCCAGGAACATAAACGGTCTAGGGTTAGTAGAAACACTGAGCTGGGATTATTTAAGAATATTTACTACACTTCGGACATTGTGAGGAGACACAGTCTCACAGCAAAGTCCCTCTTCCTATGGCTCTTAGAATCCTTCTGCTCTCTCTCCCAAAATGTTCCCTAAGCCATATATGTAGGAATTTCATCAATATAGTCATTTGGACTCAGTTTTATAACTGCATTTTGATTGGTTTTACTTTTCTTATAGAAACCAGGCCAACTTTCCCAAGAGCTGAATTGTCCATAGTGGGCTGTGCACATCTAGATTAATCAACAAATACAAATATTCTACGGAGCTGATCACAGGCCAGTATGACAAATTCAGTCTCCCCATTCAGACTCCTTCCGAAGCATGTGGCTTGTCTTAAGAGCCAAAATTAGTCATAACAGTCAAAATCAGCTGAAGGTAGCATGCTCACGTCCCTGAGCTCAACCTCGTCAGTGTACCCGTAAAGAGAGCAAAAGAGAGAGATACATACACACAGGCAGAATAGCAGAGAGATAGAAAAAAAGACAGACAGGAGGATGTACACACAGAGACAGAGAATCATGATATGAATTATCATTATATTATATTATTAATATTTGTAACTAGAAATTCATGACACTGACGTTGATAGACAAGGCCAATTGATATTCTCTTTGAGTATAACCTTCAGAATACATCTATTCTGTGCTTTAGCAATGATGTCCATTTCACAGGAACAAATAAAATAAAGCAATATAGCTGAATGTGGTGGTACAAAAATTTAATCCCAACTAGGACTACATAGATAGACTCTGTATCAAAAAAAATCAAAGCTTACACAATATAATATAAGAATATAATAAAATTTGAAGTCTATGTAATCCCAACAATCTGGTATATGAACAAAAAAGATCATTGGGTTTGAGGATAATCTGGGTGCACAGAGTTATCACATCTCTAAGCAAAAGCAGACATCTAATAAAAAGAGAAAAAAGGATTATTATTGAAACTATAGTCAAATATATAGATTGAAGATAAGTAAAATGTGTTTTTTTGCATTAATACATGTTTATTATGTGGGGAGTAGCCTCAAAAATATCTCAGGAAAAAAAGGTATATTAAAAAAATGCATTTTATTGCAAATTCTGTTAGCATAGTCATTGAATTTTGTTTTATATGAGTAAATTCCATCTGATTTGATTCTGTTTATTGAGGTTAAATTTCAGAGATCAAATGTTACATTTTCACATATTTACATGTTTTAACTTTTAAATTTTCATTTTGTTTGTGTGTGTATGAAAATTAAGTGATTTGGAAACTAATAATATATATTGAGTCTAAACAACGAAAATATATAATATGTAATGTTCACTGAATTATTTCCTACATATGTCCTTGTGAAATAAAATTACTTTATATTAAGATGAGGTTTTATAAATTGTTTTAAGAGTATCCAACATGTATTTTAGGAATTAGTACAAGCTCATACTTAATATATAAAGTGAATCCTTGTTTGATTACAGAGTTTCTAAAAGAAATCTACTTGCTCCATATATACGTGATATGTACTTTTCCAATAACAGATTTCAGGGTTCAATGAGATTGATAGTGAAGACCCAGGGAAGAGCGTCAGGGAGTGTGATTTTTCTGATGCATATGGTTAGCTTGAGTAGTTACAGATTCTTTCTTAGTATTTTAAACTATTGGATCATCAATCATTTGAAGACTTTGAAAAAACAAATGTCATTTAGTATCAGCCCAGATGACAGAAAACTAATTTAAGGACTCAAAGCTACATTCCCTGTCATGTAAAGACTGTACTGCTTAAAGTCCATTATGAGCCTCGCATGACCTGACATAAAATCCAATAAAATACATGCCCCAAGATATTCAGGTACAAGGTGCAAAGAATTTTTTTTTCTTGGTTAAATGACAGGAAAGAAGAGTGGCAGGTAATTTGCTTTCAATGACTTCTAAATCTTACCAGTTTCTCAATTTCCAATTATTTTGTTTTATAATTTTAAGTGAACATTAAGTGGGTTACATTATGAGAAACAAATGAAGATGTTTGAGGTCTTTATTCTGGTACTTAATTAAGGAAGGGGAAAGAACATTTTTTAAATACACATTGTGAAAAGAAAATCAGCAGTGGCAAAAAAAAAAATCAATAATGCTTGCTTAGTTCACTTGCACTAAAATAAGTTTCAAGGTGTGTATAATACTAGGTATTGGAGTGATTGATTTTACTTAATTTTATTCTGTGGAAAGCAATGATGTCTTTGAAAACACATTTTTCCCCTAAAGTTACTTCTGAATTTTTAAACATCCTTGGGGAAAGACCGTCATGTAAATAGTAGTGGTTTTCTAATATGTATAATAGTGATGAATGTGAAATGTTTGTACTCCTATCAGGGGAGGTGTCCTGACTCTATGGTGTCATTTCTAAATGATTCTAATGGTTAACTTCTTTTTATGAAGGCAGCATTTGTCTATAAGTAACGCCACCTTAAATCCAGGTCGACACAAACACATTATTTCTTCTAAAAACAGGTCTCATTTTCACCTGAGTAAGGCTATTTACTTTTCTGGTTAATGAGAAAGGAAGTCTTATACTAGAAAAACCTAATTCTATTTGCATGAAGGCTTTTAAACAAAATATTCATTTTTTTCTAACCAAGGCTAAGTATAAACAAATTCCATTAATTTTCAGCAAGTTACTGCTCAGTGAAATAAAATTGCTATTTGATTGTAACAAGGAAAACCTCCAACAGGATGTATAAATCAGTATTATTGGCAGTTGGAAAAGACACATTGCCTAGATTACTAGTAGTGACTAGGGGAATAAATGACCATTTTAGTGGTTTTCACAGCAATTGGAAGAGTAAATGAGGATGCTTTTGAAAATTGCTGCTAGAAAGTAATCATAATGGAAGTCTGCATTATATAAACACCGTTTACTTCCCTGATTTCATCATTTTGAAATGGAATAAACCTCGGGTGAAAAGTGAGATCTTTATGGAGGAAAAGTGCTGAAACGGTATAAATGAAGAATCAGAAAGAGTTTTCAGAGGGTACTAACAGGTAGCAGAAAAGTTTAGTTAATAGTGTTCTGAATTTAGTGAACTAAAAACAAAGTGCTAGCAAGACTTTGTTCGTAGTCTTTCAGGATACAGTGTTGGGTGTAGAGTCCCATGTTAAGAGCAGAAGCTTGTATTTTACAGTAGATAAAACTGCTCCAAATTACTGACACACCAGTCAACAGACAGCATGGCCCAAATGTCCCAATTTATGTCTAAAATGTGAATATATCTGAGTCTTGTAGTTTTGTTTGGGCATCTATAGAGTCCTAAGAAAATAGAAGTTCAATTGGAAGAGCCATGAATAAGAAGGTACTATGTGATAAATACATCAAAGTATATTAGGATTCCTCTTTTAGACAAGTCAATTGCATGTTGTAACCAGAGACATATTAGCTTAGGGAGATAAATGCCAACGTTTAAACAGTATTAAATGTCAGGGTGATAAATGTTGAAGTGAGAAATCTTTTGAAATTTTAAGTAGAAGATCAATCAAAATATGTTTATTTCCCTAGAAGCTGAATTCTTAATGAATGAAATGGTAAAGAATCTCAAGTCAAAGAAGGCAGATGGTTTAACCTTGGTTTTCAGCTTGCCCTTTCAAGGATTATGCAAAATAAAAGGCTATGTAATGGGAAAGTGTGATCAAGTGTGTTAAGTTCAATGCAGTGAGGGGTGGTTATAATATTGAGTTTGTAGTTAATAATATTTGTTTATCATCCATTTAACTACACACATATGTATAACACTGAGAGAGAGGAGAAAGAGTGGAAAGGGTTTAAGAGAGTGGGAAGGGAGGGAGGGAGGAAGAGAGAGGATTGCGAAAGTCTTTTAGTAGAGGGCCTTTTAATTTCAGTTGTAAAAGAAATGATGATACTTGAATAATAATTATTGGCTTCACAATAACCACACACTCTCTTTTTTTTTTCTTTTTTAATTTAATTTTATTTTTTTGCTTATTCACTTTATAACCCATCCCAGTCACCCCCTCCCACAACTTTCCTTCCTTCCTTCCTTCTTTCCTTTCCAATTTTATTTTCAAACTTTCTTTTCTCTTAATTTTTCTTTATTCTTTGCTTTAATCCCAAAGGATGCCTTCCCATTCTCCGCTGTTCCTCTCATTTGTCCTCTCCCTTCCCATCTCTCCAGGATCCACTCCTTCTTTCCTCTCAGAAATGAGCAGGCCACCCATGGAGAGCTTCCCAATGTGGCATACTAAGGTGCAATAAGTAGAGGCACAAACTCTCATTCGTGGCTGGATGAGGTGCCTTAGTAGGGGAAAAAGAGTCCCAAGAACCAGCACAAGAGTTAGAGATATCCTCATTCACACTGTTAAGAGACCCACAAAACCCGAAGCTAAAGAACCATAATACATAAGCAGATCTTACCTAAATCCGATTCAATTGCAGCTTCTCTTGTGAGCCTGTGAGTCAAGTGCTGTCTTGACCTGTCGGGCAACTATAACCAAAGTAGCAAATCTCTTGCATCATAAAGACCAATTCTAAAACAAAACTAAATAACCAGTCTTCAGTCTAAACAACTCCAATTTAGAATATCTTTTACTTCTTTCCATTGTGCAGGAAATGTTATTAGCATTTAGGTTTTTTTTCCAGTAACTCTGTTATGTTGGTCAAAATTGTTATTCTACACTTTAGATGCTTCTTACTGTCCAAAATGATTTTTTCTTGGACTTCAGTTCATTGCTCTAAATGCCTCTCTCTTTCGAAGAGAAGTCTTTTTCTGGTCAGAAATTGTGTTAAATGCATCGTATTAAGCTTCTATGAGGTGAGAACATATTGTGCTATTCGACAGGCTGTTGTGGTCATCTAATATAAACTTTCATGAAGCTAGAATTAACTTCTATTGTATGTGCAAGGGGTTAGAATCTCATATGATACACTTTTAAGACCTAATAATTCTTCTTCTATGTTGTGGTCAGTTGTTCTGCTCATTTGAGTATTATAATAGATTTTTTGTCTAATGTGGGCATGTCTCAACCCATTAGAGATGGAACAATAAGTAAGATAAGATGCCAAAAAATGGCAAACATTTAGTCATAATTAAAGTCCAGAAGTAAAACGCATATGAAATATCTTTATAGATGAAGGGAAAATGGCAAAAGGAATTACAATAATAAAAGACGAATAAAAGAGAAACTTTGCAATTCAATTATGGTTTGATAAGTAATTAAATATAATGGACTTCAAAAAAAACAGAACAACAAAGTAAATGTAACAACAATTGCTTTTAATTACTTACAATATTATGCTCAAATATACCATCGTAGTTTAATCAAACCAAAGCCAAATTTTAAATAAAAAAAAAAAAAAAGCATTAAACTACAAAATTCCAAGCAATTGGAAGTAAAGAAAAAAACAAAAAATAGGTTAAAACTAAATACTCAGAAGAGATAGAAGGCATTCGTTCCATAAAAGGGAACAATTAACAAGAAGAATTCTAATATGTATGCACCACATCAGCTCACTTAATTTTTTTTTAAAAAAATATCATACCAGTGGTAATAAACACACAAATTCCCTTTAACAGCATTAGAAGGTGATTTAATTAGCTCATTTTCTCCATCAGACAGGTCATCTGTACTAAATGAAAACAAGGAAAAGAAAAAATGTTCGCTGCTGATCTTTGTAGTTACTATTGTAGCAGGATGGTTTCTTGCTGCTGCTACATTGTTTGCAGTGGAGCTGATGGGGAAGGAGCTAATGTGGGAGGAGTGAAGAGAGAGAAGGAGAGGAAGGGGAGGAGATAAAGGAGGGGGAGCAAGAGAGAAGATGGCTGGAGACATATGTCTGCATGTTTTTAGCAGTCTCAGGTAGTTATTCAGGTAGTTATTCTCTAGGTTAGTTAATTGGGTTAACAATTATAATTGTGTGAGCATCTTGTTAATTGAGCATTACCAAATATAATAAAGCCTTTGGATAATAATTAAGCTTTAGAGTCTTTATTCTATCCTGAGCCGCAGGCATGGCAGGTATTGTCAGGGGTTCAGTCGAGCATTGTGGATAGTGTGGTGGATTGACAGATCTAGCTACCATGCTGGTGTCTTTGTGGGTGTCAGGGCCTGTGGCTCTGGCTGGCGGGAGCCATGGGATTGTGGGTCTAGTTGTGGTGCATGTGGCCTCTGGCCACTTCCAGCTGTGGTGTACATGGCTTCTGGCTGCTGAATATGGTGGCCTGAGCTAAGCAGAGCTGCTGCTGCTTAGATAGTCACCTGTACAGAGGCATTTAAAAAATATTAACCGCAACAACTATTATTGTAATAGACCATATGTACCTCAGTGTTCAATGGCACGTTGATGAAAAAGAAATGAAATTTATTATATAATCTATAAGAAATCTATAGGAAATAATTTTAGTATACAAAATTATTGTAGTTGTTTAAAGATGCCTTAGCTTGCATCAAGGCAAAGCCAATAGCCAATATCATATTAAATGAAAAGAAACTTAAAGCAATTCTACTAACAGCAGGGACAAGATAAAGCTGACCACTCTCTCCCTATTCGTTCACCATAGTACTTGAAGTTCTAGCTAGAACAATAAGACAACCAAAGGAGATCAGAGGGATACAAATTGGAAAAGAAGAAGTCAATGTATCACTATTCATGTATGATATGATAGTATAATAAGTAATCCCTAGAATTCTACCAGAGAATTGCTACACTGATCAACACCTTCAGCAAAATGGCTGGATACAAAAATTATCTAAAATATCAGTAGTCTCTATTTATTCAAATGTTAAATGGGATGAGAAACAAATTAGGGAAACAACACCCTTCACAATAGCCACAAATAATATAAATTACCTTGGTGTAACTCTCACCAAGCAACTAAAAGACCTGAATGGCAAGAATTTCAAGTCTCTGAATAAATAAACTAAGAAATTTGAAGATGGAAAGATCTCTCATGAACATAGATGAAGATTGGCACAGTGAAAATGGCCATTTTACCAAAAGTAATTTACAGATTTAACGCAATTCCCATGAAAGTTTCAACACAATTTTTATGGACCTTGACCTAGTAATTCTCATCTTCATATGGGAAAAATGTGACAGAAAAAAACAGTCCTGAGTAATAAAAGAACTTCTAGAGGTATCACCATTCTTGATCACAACATGTACTACAGAGCAATAGCAATAAAAGCTGCCTTGGAATAGAAATATACAGGTGGATCAAATCAAAGGCACCCTCCCCCCCAAAAAAAAAAACCACCAACACAGCTATGGATAATTGATTTTGAAAAAGAGGACAAAACCATACACTGAATAAGGGAGAGCATTTTCACCAAATGATGCTTGTCAAACAGGATATCTGCAATGCAAATCCATCCATATTTATTACCTGCACAAAACTCAAGGCCAAGTGTATCAAAGGCCCTCAACATAAAACCAGATACACTTTATTTAATAGAAGAGAAAGTAGGAAATAACCTTGAACACACTGGAACTGGAGACAACTTCCTAAACAGAACACCAATGGCTAAGCCTCCAAAATCAACAATCGATAAATATGACCTCATGAAACTTCAAAGTTTCTCTAAGGCAAAGCAATTTGTCAATAGGACAAAACAGCAACCTACAGAATGGGAAAAGATCTTCACTTAGCCCTATATTCAACATAGGGCTAATATCCAAAATAAATAAAGAACCGAAGAAGTTAGAAACCAATAATACAGATAGCCCAATTAAAAAATGGGATACAGAGCTAAACAGAGCATTTTCAGCAAAAGAAACTTCAATTTCAGAGAGGCACTTAAAAAATATTTAATATTCTTAGTCATGGCAATGAAATGATCCTGAGATTCTACCTTACACCAATGATAATGACTAAGATAAAAAAATTCAAGTGACAGCACATACTGAAGGATGTGGAGCCAGGGGAACACTCTTCCATTGCGGGTGGAATTGCAACCTTGTACAATCACTATGGAAATCAATCTTGCATTTTCTCAGAAAACTGAAAATAATTCTACCTGAAGAACCACCTATACCACTTCTTGGCATATACCCAAAAGATACTCTACCATACCACGAGAACATGTGCTCCATTGTGTTCATTGCAGCTTTATTTTTAATAGCCAGAAACTGGAAACAACCCAGATGCCCTTCAACTAAAGAATGGTTACAGAAAATGTGCTTAATTTACACAGTGCAACACTCTTCGGCCATTAAAAACAAGGACATCATATATTTTACAGACAATTGGATGCAGCTAGAAAATGATATTCTGAGCAAAGTAAACCGAGATTCAAAAGGGCATGCATGGTTTGTACTCACTTATAAGTGGATACTAACCATAAAGTACAGGATATGCACACTATACTCCACAATCCCAAATAAGCTAAGGAATAAATAAGGTCGAAGCAGGGATGCTTGAATCTCACTTAATAGAGGTTATAAAATATTTATAAGAGGCAGATAGAGCAAGGAAACTGAGTGAGAGAGGGGATCTGGAGGGGAATAGGGGCAGGGACTTCACGACCGAGTGTGGGGAGAGAAAGGAGAGAGGGACAGAAGGCCATGTGGTGGCGGGGGGCGGGGGGCATCTCTAGGACATGCTAGAGACCTAGGAGTTTATGGGAGTGACTTTCCATTTTCTGACTATTAAGAGCAAATCTGCTATGAACATAATGGAGTACATGTCTGTTGTGGTAAATTTCCAACCCAAATTAGACCGATCAAAGAAAACACAACTCAATAATTATGGATATAAACTGCACGCCTAGATTGGGCAGATTTACCATTACACTACTCTATTCCCTAGCTATGAGATCCCTTATAACTTGCGGGTTTTCCAGGTCATGTACTTTTCCTCCATTGTCCCTCCATCTCCTGCTCCTCCATCGTCTACTTCCTCCATCGACTTCCTCCAACTTATTGCTTAGAAGTCAACTAACCTGAGATAAAAATTGGGCAGCCTTCTAGGCTGCACCAGTATGTACTGAAAGCCGAGTGGGTCTGAGGGGCCTACATAGAACCATAGAGAGGCTCACCCCAACCCCCAGAAAGAGAGCTACAGCCAGGGCCAGGGCTAGCACCTGAGTCTGCAGCTGGGCTTGATCAGCGCCCTGTAAAAACTGCAAGAAGGGACAGTGATCCTAGAACACAACTGCCTGGGAGGTAGTTTTCAGGCAGAAACAGTGAACTGAGGACTCCGGACCAGGTAATTTTTTTGATATCAAACAGATATATAACCTTTTGATACTTAAAGATGAGAAAAACAATAAATATCTTTTGGGCTTTATATGATGATATTTTGAATGGTTTGGCAGGAATCGACTTAGGGAAAATAGACACCTTATCTTTTATTTGTATTACAATATTTATTCTCTTGATTTACTATGTCTTCTCAAAAGACAGGCCCTAGATAAAAAATTCCTTGCCTTAGAAAAGAGATTACAAGTAACACTAGAACTAAAGGTTCAGGATTTTATTGGTCAAAATAATCAACAGAAAGAGGAGGAGCTAGGGAGAGCAGAGATGTATGAGAATAAAGAGCTACGCAGGTATGTAGAGCAGTCCTGGGTAACAACTTATATTTAATTGGGAAACACCTCTAATTTTATGGGCATATTGTTATTGACCATTACCAAATATATAAAGCCATTGATTAATATTTAAGCTTTATAGTCTCATTTTCTACCAGGCCAGCATGGTTGGCAGGATTGTCTGGGCATAGCCCAGCCTTGTGGAGACAGCATGGAAGATTGGAAGAGCCATCTCCCACACTCGTTGGTGGCAGGGCCAGTGTCTCTGGTTGCCTGAATGGACAGCCTGAACTGAGCAGCAGATGTAACCTGCCACCACTCTTGGCCTCAGGCCTAGGCTAGTCGGGAACATGGCGGTAGATTGAGAAAAGCCAGAATGAATGCCACCATTTTAAATATCACCCACTACAAAGCATGCCCTTGTGGTATGGTGGAGCATCTTTTGGGTTTATTCCCAGAAGTGGTATAGCTGATCCTTCAGGTAGAACTGTGGGGATATGGAACCTGAAGAAGCCACTTCCTATACCCAGGCAGGACCAGTAGTGGAGGGATAAGGATATCAAACCACTCACAAAACTTTAGACCACAAATTTGTTCTGTTTACAAGATACCAAGGGACAAACACGGAACAGAGACTTAGGGAATAGACAAACAATAAGTCCCATCTCGAGATCCATCCCATGTGCAAGAAACAGTCCCTGACACCAGTCCTTGACACTGTTAATGATACTCTGCTACAGAAAGAAGCCTATCACGTCTGTCCTCTGAGAGCCTACACCCAGCAGCCAAATGACCACATGCAGAGACTCGAAGCCAAGTATTGATGGGTTCTCAGGGACTCTTATGGAAGAGGTTGAGGAAGGATTGCAGGCCCCAAAGGGGATAGGAAGACCAAAAGAAGACTAACAGTGTCAATTAACCTGCACCCTTGGGAGCTCTGAGAACTGAGCCATCAATTAAAGAGCATATATGTGCTGGACCTAGGTTCCTTATACACACACACACACACACACACACACATACACACACATATGTCTCAAATGTTCAACTCAGTTTTCTTGTGATCCCCCAATAAATGATGCTGCTACTATCCTTATAGCAGTTGCTTATGGAACCCATTCCCCTGACTGGGTTGGCTTTTCTGGCCTCAGTGGAAGAGGATGTGCCTAGCCCAACAGAGATTTGATATTCCAGGATAGGGAATACCAGGGGAGGCACCTCGACATTCTCAGAGGAGAAGGGAGTGGAAAATTTTAGGAGGTACTGTGTGAGGGAGAACTGGGGAGGGGCAGTGGCCAGAATATAATGTGAATAAATAAATTAATGGAAATTTAACAAAAAAGTCTTACCCTGGGGCTGGTAGTCAGAAGTAAAAGCAAGAGATCCTGTGTTCAGACCTAGCACTCATGTATATAACTTGGTGTGAAAGAAATAATGGAGTACTTTAGTTGCCAAATACAGGCTGCTGCCTGTTTCCCACTTTCAATGAGAGATTCTGTGCCAAGAGATTGAAGCAGAGTGAAAAAGCAGAACATTTCTGGCCTCTGCACACATACACATAGGTACATATTCTTCACTTACTGTGTATAAAATGAAAGAACTTTGAATTGGCCCTCGTTGTATGTCACTTAAAAAAATGATACAGTGGGACCAAGAATATCATGTTCACTTGACTTTTGTCAAATTAGACTGTCTTCTTTCCAATCACTAAACAAAATCAGTACTCTTCAAAAGGGACAACTTGCACAAAACGTCAATGTCTATGTTTTGAATTGATTTTTTTGCTATACCGAAAATCATCAAATTCTGTTTAAGTGGATTTAATAATATCCTACATTATACAAAGTAAAACATGAAAATGAATTGAGAAAATACAAAAGCTGCTGACTAGTTCTCTTTCTTTCACAGAGGGCAGCAGGAGAAATAGGAAGAAGAATTTCAGCATGAAGGATTTGGAATTACTTCCTGTCAACACAGGCACTAAAATATATGCTTTTTTGATTGAACAATAAACTTCAGCAATAAAGCAGTGAAAAATCCAATAACACCTGATTACAGAAATATTTTATGTCCCATAAGTGAGTCAATACCCAATTTAAAGCAAAAACAAAACCTCGAAGTTCACTGTACCTTGGGTTAAATATTTTGACCATTACACTCACCATGAATTTCATATCAGTAATTGTTAGGCACTGAGTAATACAGCCTTTACAAGGGCTTTAAATGGTTTTATTTACTTTAGGGCACAAAATGCTCAGCAGAAGTTAATTTATTGTGTAATTCTTCTATAAAGTTTTCATTAAAATTGATGCCAAATCTATACCTGAGATAAAGTGCTTAGGGATGAAATATCCTTTACACAATTATTCTTTCAATTAGAGAAATGAAAGATGTTTTTGGTAATTATATGTGTGTTTGATTTGTATTTGAAGATAACTTACACTCCCTAACTCAAAAACCATGACCCTCTGTTTTCTGTGGCTCCTCAGAGAAAACAGAATCTAATGAAACTGAAGCAGATGAGAAAATAGGTTCAAGTATAATTTTTGTACTAACATGCTTTGAGAAGAAAAAATGATTTAATTAATATGGTAAACCATCTTCAAAGGTATAAACTTTAGTGAGGGGCTTGAAAATTCAATTAAAATTCTAATGTTTTGTTATACTAATATCCTCCCTGATTCAGACTTGTTGGTTAAACTACTAAATGTAACAAGCTACACATGCTTAAGTCATGTAAGGATTATCTTGCTGTTAATTGTGGTTTAAAATTAATTAAATAGTTGGCTAATGTATCTTATAAAGTAAATGTTCATGGCATATATATATATATGTAAAATATAAACTTTTTTCAAGAAAATAATTTAAAAATATTTTATTCTCCTGAATTATTTTCATAAGCATCTTAGACAATATTAATTTGTATTTAAAATGTGTAGACTGACATTTCTGTACCTACTGAACAATTCCAGTTATTGGAAAATTATCCATTAAAATCTTTATAAGGTATAACAACGTGAAAGCTATCTTTCAGTAGGGAATTGACTGTGTGTAAGAAGGACTGTGATGTCAATATCCTGAAAACTACCTATCATAAATCTCTATTCTAGCCACTAATGATGCATGCCTGTGTCACCTATACTTCAAGCAAAATAAGATACTCTAATGCACATACTACAAAGGGAAGAGCAGCTTACCAGGTAGTATGGATAGACACAGAATCTCATGTTCGGTACCTACTGGAAATGATGAGTCAGTCAGGCACAACTAAAGTGGGTAGTATCCAACACACAGATGAAGCATGTGCTGTGTCTAATATCCCAAGCAAAGTTTGTTGGTCAGTTCATACCCAGTTACAATCTACCTGGGCTCAACTGCAACAGATTATAATGTTCACTCTGAAAGTGATATCTTCATATGCCCTACATAGTGAGAACCATTACTAATTTCATCCAGGGGAAATGGCCTCTGAACTTTATTTAGTTTTATAATGTGTCCTAAGATAGACTAACGTCTTGTAAAGAGGAAAAAGCAGAATCTAAGGTTCTCTTTGGCTAGAATATAGAAATACCATCAGTGATTAGGAATGGAAAAAAAATTGTTATTTTGTTTCTAGGATCGAGACAAGATAAGAAAAGAGACTTGATACTGCTAGTGATGTGGTTCACACATTACTATACAGTGCATTAATGACATTGTAAATACAAACAAATGATTGTCAAATTATTCAAGTTAGATTTCTATGAACCTAAATATAATGCCTCCTCTTTTGTGGTGTCAGGGCTTCAACCCTTCTGCATTCTAGACACAAATTCTTCCAATGAGCTACATCGGCAATCCAGTGACTCAGTTTTTACAAACATAACAAATTCAATAGAAAACTATTGCAGCATAGAGTAAGGCATCTTGAAAAATAAACACAAAGTAAGGTCACATCAGGAGATGCAAGAATATGTTCACCCTTTAGGACTAAAAGAACACACAATAAAAGTTCTACTAAAGTTGGCTAGAGGTTGTGAAGGGTTTTCTGGCAAGCTAAGCATTTTTTTACCTCTGTCCTGAGGCTATGGATATTTCAGGCATAAAAATGCAAAGCCAGTTTGGCATTTCAAAGTTATAACTATATAAGTATAGCAAATAGATTTGCCTGAATATATACAGGGTAATAAAAGAAAAATGGGGAAGCTATAACTATTTTTAGGACAAAAATATTAGAAGGGAGTGGATAAATAGGCAGTAGCAATAAGGATATATTAATGGGGTTTTATTATCAAATAGAGAAAAATGGAAAATCAAAATGGAGGGAAAATCATTAAGCACTTATTGTGGTGTTATCCTATTACCTTTTTAAATGTTCTTGTACATTACATATACAATAGTTTGTAATTTTAGGTAAAGGTAATTGAAAATTCAAGCTTGATCCTTTACTGTAGAATTAAAATGCAACAATCATACCAAGCCTCTGCACAAACACAACTGTGTAAACTATTTTAAAACCTAAAAACACAAAAATCAGCCTTTTATCAAAAAGAATTTGTAAAAAAAAAATCCATCTCATAACAATTTAGTATAAACATTAAGTAAAACCATGTGTTCTTTACTTGTTTTACATAGAACTGAGATGTAATCATAGTGATAGTTTAAAATTTCTCTATAGGAATCTGGGTGGCTGCATCATTGGAAAAGCCAGTCTTTACTCAATGATACTTTATGACTATTGCTTCAAGATAATTTGGTTTACTCCATAGATCAAAAGGAACAGAATGGAGCTAGTTTGACAGAAAGATATGCAGATACAAATGCAGGCAGATTCCTGTTGTTGTGGATAGCCCCAGCCTTGTATTTTGATCCTACTTCCACCCTCCTGGGAGAGGCTGCAGAGGAGGATTGAATCAATGTTGTGTATAGCCCCAGCCTTGTATTTTGATCCTAGTTTCACCCTTCTGGGAGGGGCTGCAGAGGAGGGTTGAATCTGCACACGATGACATCTGTGAAAATTCTAATTAAAACCTGTAAATAAAGGCTAGAGCCAAGATTGGGCAGTAGAGGAGGCAGAGAAAAGCTTAGGGAGAGAGTGAGAGAATTCGATATAAAAGGCGAGAGAAGCAGAAGCAGGAAAGAGAAGAAGAATAGAAGAAGAAGGAACGCAGAAGAACGCGACAGAGAGCGAGCTTGAGACGGAGCGCTGGATAACGAAATTATAGGGATCTCATAGCTGGATTGATATGAGTGATAAACTGCCAACAGGCAGCTATTAACCATAATAGAGTGTGTCTTCCTATGGTCTCTCGGTAGAGATCTTACAGCACAAATTGGGTTAAAATTTTCTCTACATCTGATCAGGCAGCCGGACAGAGCTAAATTAGCACAGGTCAGGTGGTGAAATGATAATTCAGGCAAGACCATTTGTGTTAGCACATCAGCAAATTATAAGGAGGGATCCACTCTTTTGCATGTTATGATGCCGATTGCGGAGCTCCTGAATGGTGCTAAACCAATGAGACCCAGAAGAACAAATGCTGTAAGAGAGAGCATCTTTGAACCTTATATTTATGTTATATGTTATATCACAGAAACAAAACTCTAGTAGTAAACATCTTTATCTTCCTGAAACTAATGTAGAGTTATTACATGTTGTCATTTAAGAAAGCTGTTCTCTCTCTCTCTCTCTCTCTCTCTCTCTCTCTCTCTCTCTCTCTCTCTCTCTCTCTCCTTTCTGTCCTTCGAGTTCTCATTCTGCAGTATTTAATTATACACAGAAAGTAATCTAACAAGTCTTTCATCCACTGAAATGTTCATTAAATTTGGAGAGTGCTTCGTGTTGCATCTAGAAAAAGTGCATTGTTAACAATTTTTTCTCTCTTCTTTTCTGCCCTTTATTGAATATAGATTCTTTTTTCACACAACATATCCTGATTATAGTTTTCCTTCCTCTCCTACTTCTAGTGCCTGCCAACCTTCCCTCTCCTCCAGAGTGTTTCTTTTTGTCTCTCATTAAAAAAGATCAGGCTTGTAAGAGATAACAAGCAACCAGGACAAAATAAAACATAAGAAAAAGCAACTTTTCCTCCTCACAAGCTCCAGGTAAAAATAGACTCCGTGTTTTAGAAACAAAAGCATTACAGGAAATAACATTCTTCACATATATGCCAAAGATAGCATATTGACTGTGACACGTTTCAAATAAATACATTTAAGTCAGTGAGTGTGTGGTAACTAGTGCTTATCATCCTGGGACTGTGTGGCAAAAGAATTTTAAGTTAAAACTGGGGAACAGCAATGTGAGAACTATCAAATAAACAAATTAAATATAAAAAAAATTAAGGAAGAAAGGCAAATTGATAGGCTAGATTTAATAAAATACTAAATTCTTATATGTTACTCCATCTAAGCTTTTTAACATCCAAATCAATTCTGTGATACAGTGTATGTAAAACATATTAATATCACTTGAATATGGAGATTAATACATAGGACACAAAATGTCTTTTGAAATTTAAAGCTGTGGATCAAAGTGTTTTCTGATTACTCAAACTTGTAAACACAGAAATAATCCAGCACAAAATAAAACAAATTGCTAGATCAACATAACCCATCACTGGTCAAAAATATTAGTTCACATGTGGGAAAAACCTCTACTAGATGTTAGTCACAGACTAGGTAAAGCTTAGACTTTAGTATTTTTTTTTTCTCTAGTTGATTTTGCAGATTCTGAAAAGAACCTAAGAGGCAACATGTAGACTATATGCCATACGACATTTTAATATTACTGTAAACTCCCAAGAGATTTTCTGTGAAGGCCAAAGGTCTGAAACCTGCTGCAACACTGTTTTCTACCCTCGTCCAGAAAGAATGGAACCACGGCAGTGCTGTTAGTCGTATCTCCAGCTTCCTGAAGACTTGGCATGCAGAGGAGATCCTACCTACTTCTATAAATATGTTCGACGAAAATTCTGTTAAATCAAGAGGGTACTAGCCATGACTAACTCTGTCGGTTTTTCCATTGTTATGAAGACATACTTCAGCTGATTCATTGTTCTTAAATTATGAAAACTTAAACCTGAGATTCTTCCCTAGCTGTATTTCTGATCTCCTATAGAAACAGAAAAACTTATTTGCTCTTTCTGGCACTTCAGCAATGCTATTTTTTAGGATCTGGATTTATTTCATCTGTCTCCTTTAGTCTCAGCTCTTTTATGTACTACAGAACTTCGCTTATGCATATTTCATGCAGACTCCTAAGCTTTATTCCATCTTCAGGTACTTCCTGCCATTGTTCCTCTGTTTTATTTCTAGTAACATTTTTAGGATCACTGCCATTGTGATTTCGAAGAAAAACTTTCAGGACTGTATATCAGTAAGTGTGTGCTTCCTTGGTTTGTTGTTTTTATAGTAGCAAATGGAATAGAATTCATATATTTCAGACTTGGTTTCTAGTTGAAAACTGAAAGAAGCAGAAAGTCATGGACAAATTTTTAAAATTTTTCTAATAATTAGGGCCAATATTGGTAGTACTTATACTCAAAATATGTTGATTTATTTGTACATAAACATGTATTTTATTGGTAGTACCTGTCATTCTAAATAAATGTTGATTTAAAACACTGGTTCTTTGACTCTGAAGAAAATTCTATTTATATAGTCTCGTAAACACATTTGAGTATCTCATAACCTCTAATTATGTAACTGAGGGTTAATTATTCTCTTGATGCATCTCAGGCAAATTTTTTTTTAACTAACACACACATTCACACACACACACACACACAAACACACAAAATTGTAGGAGGAGCTAAGGTGGGAGGAGTTAGGAGAGGAAGAGGAAGAGGAGGAGTAAGGAAGAGAGGAGGAAAAGGAAGAGGAGGAGCCAGGAGATAGGAGAGGAAAACAAGAGAGAGAGGAGATGGAGGGGGATGTTCACATGTCTGTAGCAGTCAAAGGTAGTTGGTACATCTAGGTTGGGTATTGGATAACACTTCTGATCTTATGGGCATTTTGTTACTGATCATTATCAAATATATAAGCCTTTGATTAATCTTTAAGCATTAGAGTCTTCACCTTTCTACTGAGCCCACGTGGATGGTGGGATGGCCTGGGCAATGCCCAGCCTTGCAGAGACAGCATGGAGATTGAGCTATCTCCCATGCTGATGTTTCGTGGGTGGCAGGGCTGGTGTTTCTAGTTGGCCATTTCTAGCTGCAGCACGCACGCACGTGACCTCAGATGAAGAAACATGGTGGCTGGGCTAAGCAGAGCAGCTGCAGCCTCGATAGTCAGCATGGCCAGCGGCTGCTTTAAATAATTAACACAACACAAAATTCATGAGTATCTGTGGGTCATCTTGTATAACTGCCTGTCTTTCAATCTTTCAGTGAATAGTGGTAGTCTACTTCTATCAAGTTATTTTTATTTACGTAAGTGTAGAAGTTCAACTATATGTCAAAAATTCATCTAGAATCTTAACATATGATCTACAAAAACAGACATCAAAGGTGAAATATAGCAATTAATTACATAGAATGGTATAGAATGATAAGTCCTTTTTAAAACAATGAAAATAAAGTAAGAAGGTAGTTGTGGCAAAGGAGAGGAATGGGAAATATATATATTGAACTAGCAGAGATCTGCCTGCCTTGGTCAGTGACTTCTGAATACTGAGATTAAAGGCACCCATCACCAGGGCTGAGTGAATTATAATTTAGATAGTCTCCACAGGTTATCCTCATGAAAACCATGATCTTTTAGCAAGTTTTCTTATTTGAAAAAAAAAGCAGTAGGGTATAAGTGCACATAAGGAAAGTATTTTTAAAAGATTGTGAAGTGTGCCTTCCTACACCAAAGACAATGGAATGAAGGAGTGATGGTTCCATGTAGGTCCCAACTCACCTTTTCCATATTAAAAGTGTTGTGTGGGTCTCACCCTCAGCAATGCGGTCCCACTGTCAGTTTGAGAAGAACAATCCACTGTCTTAGCAAAACTCTGGGCAGATAACTACACACTTACAAATTGATATTTCCACAGAAGACATTTTTTTCCAGGCAGAGATATCATGGTTAGAATCATAATTGTCATATTCAGGATTGGTATCCTATATACAATGATTCATTAAATAAGCATGTAATTTTCTAGATACAATGATCGTAGACAGAAAACCCATGATGCTGTAGTTGTGGATTCATAGATATAAGGAAAGGAAATACAGGTGAGTACTATGGGATTTTAATCCCCTTGACTACAGAATTTAAGTGCATTACCTTCAGGCCGCGTATATCTCAGTTGAATACATAGCATGCCAGATGATTATGTAGTTTTGTTGCACAACCCAATTTTATGACTCAAGGGGTTACAAATGGCTAGGTCATCAGGTGTAGGCTGAGGTGTATTGGTGCACTTGGTTTTGCATCATTACTTGTTCAAAACCCAGCAGAATGAACAGTCCTTCTGATCCTATGAGACTGCTTCATGATTTCTCTAGAGAGAGTAGCTTTCATATATCAGACATAACTTATGCGGGTTTCCCTATTGAGCTTATCAGAAATCTGAAATAACTCTTGTAACTGTTTAAGAATAATTTTTATGTGTATATTTATCAGCAGCAATTAGTGTAGGGAATTGTACTGAAGGTCTTATTACAGATAATAATTTGGCTCTGAATTCTATTCACAAAATTCAGATGTACAAGCATTCTTAAAGTATAGTACAAAGCAATATTGTTATACAAAATATATTACATTTATGAATCTATAAGTGTTAGCCATTATTGAGCATTTTTTATGATGTGGAAATTTTTCCCTCTGTGATTTTATCCCATATTCAGGTTGTCATACTGTCTTAACAGATGTTTGACATATCTGCCTTCTTTTTGATTATGAACACCAGCGACCATAGCTCCAACTCCATGAAGCAAGAACATATGTATAATAGAAATGCTCAACACAGTACAGAACTTGTCTTTGACAGGGTGTTGTTGAACTATGCTAGCAATGATCTTAGACAGCATAGTGCCATTGATGTTCTTAGATCAAAATAAGCCTGTCAATGACATTACTCACTTGATAAAAGCAAAACAAAAACAATAAGGAGACACAATAGTTTATGTATACAAGGAACAAAAGGTCTGATTGTTGACTGCTAGTAAAGATAAAATAGCTATTACAGTGGGAGTGACTAAAGCCAAAATTTAAGAAAGAAAAACACAATAATTTACATTTATTCCTCAATATCATTTTCTATAGAGGCTAGATGGAAAGAATTAAGTTAAAGGGATGCAAAGATATCTCTGTATTTTAATTTTTAATTGTTTTTTTGAATGTGAAAATACTATCTATAATCTGTAAGCAATGCTTGCCTTTCCTTTATTATTTTGTAAAGAAATAAAAGT
The DNA here is from genome assembly GCA_021653895.1 of Mastomys natalensis. Lineage (NCBI taxonomy): Eukaryota > Metazoa > Chordata > Mammalia > Rodentia > Muridae > Mastomys > Mastomys natalensis. The sequence continues at coordinate 171,727 of JAJTUV010000485.1, forward strand.
CCCAAAGCCTTCCACTCTTTCGTTTTCTGTAATTAATTCCTGTTCTATAATTTTGGAAGCTGATGCTACAATTACCGTGGCAGTTTTCCAAGGGTGAGGGCAGTTAATGAGGGAGGAGCTCAAAAGATACCTGTGGCTGTACTATGGCAGATTTACAAAAACTCCGCAGGTGAACTCTGATAACCGTGTGACTTACAGTTTTATTTTCTCAGCCCAAAATTCAGCATGACATCTCTTTTCCAAAAATGATCAATGAAACTCCTTTAAGTACCTATCCTTCACAAAATGCCAATTGTGAGCTTTCTTAGGAAGGACACGGAAGGGGTGTTGTGGATTGAGAATTTTTTTTTTTTCTTGAGCTTTTGAGTTCATAAACCCATTTTCACATATCATTCTAGCCCTTCATCTTCTCAAGCCTTTAAAAGTAAATTCTATGATTACTCTACAAGAGAGAAACTTTGAAGTCCTTTCTCGCACCCAGTTAGGCTAACTATTGTTGCTACTTGAAAGGCAAGCGAACCAACTAACTATGGCTGAGTATCCTAAGAGATCTAGGTTTTTCCAACATTTTAAATACTGCATGTTACTTCTGATATAAAATTTTTCCCACAAGTGTTTCTCAAACTCTTCTCAGAAAGTATAAAACCTATAGATCCTTCAACTAATATTATACCACTTCAAAATAAGATCTTGTCTTCCATGGGTAAATTTTCTCTTAGTGCATTTATGGATTGGATGCCATGAGCTGCAGTGAGACAGGCCCTATAGAAATTATTTTTCTTTCAAGAGCACATCTTGTCTGGAAACATGCATTTTATTAGAGGGAACTGTTCTCTACAAAGAAGAGAGAAGTCTTGCAATGGGAGTCTCAATGGTATAAGGCCACTTTATATAAGATAATGTATGAAAATACCCCAATTACGTATCTCCCTGTTTGGGAAATTTTGTCAACTGCTTAAATTTAGCATAAAAGGTTTTTACTGGTGAACATGTTTAGCAATTCTCTTTAACATACTGTAGATACTTGTGTTAGAAGTTGTATATACTGTCTTCAGATTTGTGAGTATTGAAAGGTTATTTCAGGATAGTCTCTGAAGGTCTCTAGTCTTACTATATAACTATATATACTATATAACTGTATAAATTGAAATAAGTATAGTGTACATTCATATCTTCCAATTTTTCAGCACAATTGGAAGTTAATACTTCCTTATAACCATTTCAGTAATGCTTCCAATCATAAGTGCTATTACCTAAAATTTTCAATAAAAAATGTGTTCCTGTCAATCACAGATCATAATTGAAGCAAATTATTTTTGTATTATGTAATCATCCCCAAATATAAATATCATAGGTGTTAAAACCATTACTGCCTGTAATCAAGTCAAGTCAGATATGGAATTACAATTTTCTTTTTATAATCCTTGATTATATGACAATATTTCAAAATTCAAATAATCATGTTGGATTTGAATAAAAAATCCGCACCATCATTATTAGGTTTCTCAAATAAACTTTTATTTTTCTTATTTTTTTATATTTTTATTTGTTATTTTATTTATTACATTTCAAGTGTTATCTCCCATCTTGGTTTCAAATAAACTTTTAAGAATTTAAAATTTTAAGAATTATCAAAGAAGTAATATCTAGCACTTAGGTCTTTTAATAATAAAGTATATCAATTGCTTTCCACACCAAATCAAATTTAGAAAACATCTAGAAATGAAATCATAGTACTTGTATATATATATGTGTATGTGTGTGTGTGTGTACATATATATGTATGCATATATTTAATACCAATATTAACCCTACCTACACACATTTTAATACTTTTTTAAATTTAAATTTTTAAATTTAATTTGTTTGTTAGTAGTAATGGTAGTGGCTGTAGTTGTGGTGATGGTACTGGTGGTGTGTGATTGTGTGTGTGGGGGGGTGCAGGAATGCCTATGTCTATATGTGTATATTTTGTATGGATATATAGACATGTGTTTGCCTATGTACTTATTTATACAATGCAAATGGTGACAAGAGATTGACATGAATCACTCAATAGCTCCATCAACACCATGTTGAGACAGTTTCTCACTGTATTTAAAGCTCATCTTACTGCTGAGATTGTTTGGGCAACAAGCCCCTAGGATTTGTCTGTGTCTGTATCCGACGACATATCTGGTCTCCTTAGCCAAATAAACCTCTCCTCAATCTAGATTCCATTCATTATTTTTCTCAATTTTCATTTTTAGTTGATTATACTTAATCTTAATGTGTAGCCTAGCCTGCTCTGAAACTCATAGTGAATATAGTATCTGAGCCTTCCAAAGTTCTAGGACTATCAAGGTAAGACATCTTTTTATACTAGTACTTTTTATTAAATTTTGAAAATGTGAATTGAATTTTAAGGGCTGTTAAGACAAAAAGTTTTAGGTATTACATCCCTGGTGTACCAGAGAAAATCCTAGAAGGATAAAGGGCTATACATGACTGTAGGCTCATTCTTTGAGTAGAGAAGTTAAAACTTCTAAATAATGCATTTTCTAGAAAGGTCACACTCATTGCTTTGTTAAGTAGGACATGCAGAGCAGTACAATTGAAACAAAGATGCAAGTTGAGGCTTTATTTTAATCATGAAAAGATATAACTATAATGGACTATAACATCCTATTACAGGGTCTTTTGAAGATTAGAAAAAAGACTATAGCAGAATAAACTTGAATATGAAGTTAACTGTAATTTTAATACCAACTGAGGAAATGAATAGAGGAAAGAATTCTAAAGGGCTGGAAAGCCAGGTGAAGTGAAACATGTCTACCATCCAATAACTTGGGAGATAAGAGAATAAACTGGAGAGAAGCCGGCAATGTATCCTGAAGCCTTGTCCCAAGAAGAAAACATGTAGTTGTGAAGTTAGGAAAGATGAGCAAAACTCTGTAACAGAAATATATAGATAAGTACAGGTGAGAAATTTAAAAGGATATGCCTTTCTATTTGTGATTAAACCTCATCTTTGTCCTACATTGATCATTTCCTAATGTTCCTACCATAAGGACAAAAAGTGTTCTTTCATATTCTATGAAAATAATGTATTACATATAATTCAAAAGTTTATAACTTCCAGCACTCAACTGAGTTCCTTTGTAATAAAGATACATTTTTTCTAAAGTATGGAATGCTTAGATGGAAGTGTTTCTATTTCCAGACCTGTAATGTATGAACCTGAAAATAAAAGAGAAAATGTAAACAGTGATTCTGTCATTGATTACTATCAAGAGAGCATTTTGCAAGGAATAAATTCCAGCAAAGCCTACTCTGCAACTTGTCACCTTTTGTAAATCACCATTTCCCTGAAAAATAATAGAAAGGTATTGAAAATACAAAACAGCAAAGCATATTTTACTCTGTCTAAATGCAGAAATAAATTGTTGTTTGCTTTTTGAAGTAGATAAAATGAACATTGATCATAAATATAACATGTTTTTAGCTAAATGGCATCTAGAAAAACTTTCTAACTATGACTGCCATTGATCTAGACAAATCAAACCAATATAAATCATGACTAAATATAATCATTTATGCTTAGGAATGATTAAATGCTTTTGAGTTGTGATTTATTTTCTTTATATACTTAAAACTTTTACTTTGTAATCATATGGTGATATGAATCTCAGTAGAATAATTTGCTATCATGTCTTTGCCAAAATAAAATGAAGGAACACTGATATGATTCCTTACTTCTGGGGAGCCACCAGGTGAGTATCCACAAACGCATAACTCACACTGCCTACTAAAGTAAGAAGACAACGTGAAGATAGTTCAGTGGGCAAAGTACTTTGTGAATATTTCTACTCTCCTCTGCCCATCTGTTTTTTTTTTTTTCTCTCTGTCAGTCTTTTTTTCTTTAGCTATATATTGGATATAGAGCCTCACTTCTTTAGGTCACCCCTGTGACCTAAAGTCATAAAGTACTCTCTCGGGACTTCATTTATTTCTTTAAAGAATAACTAAATATGTCCAATGGTATCATTTATATTTACAACCAGTAGTTATAAGTAATTTATATAGCTGGTAAATTTATCTGCATATGTGTAATTTAATGCATATGTATGAATGTATAGCTACTTAATCACTCCTTGAAAACTGGAATGTATTCATATTTTTTTTTTTACTTTAAAGACTGCTTTCATAATGATAAAGTAGACTTGTCTTAGTAAATTGAATAAATTTTTCACTTGTCTTAATGTCTCACCCAGATTTCAAGTTACATTGACTCTAATAAAGACTGGTCAGTTCTAATCTTTAATTTTGTATATTACTACAATTTTCCAATTATTTCATGGTAGTAGTGCTTAGGTACAATGCTATTCATTATGGCAGAATTATATTTCAGTACTTAATGGCTGTTTTGAGAATTGTTTCTTTGATAAATTGAATTAGTGTATAATACACTATTTATTGTTTTAAAAGAGCTGAATTTATTCTTTGAAAACTTAAGTGATTCTACACCCATGTGTTTGTTAGAATTACTTTGCTTTAATGCAACATTATGACCAAAAGCAAACTGGGGAGGAATGGATTTATTTCACTTACCAGTCCTACAACAGTTTATCATCAACAGAAACACAGGCATGACAGGAACCTGGAGACAAAAGTTGATGCAGAAGCCGTGGAGGAGTGGTGCTTCCTCTCTTGTTTCCTGTGGTTTCCTCAGTCTGTGTTCTTACAGAATCCAGGCTCCTCCACAATGGCATTCCACATCAATCAGTAAGGAAGAACATCTGAAATGTAAAAAAAAAAAAATTTCCAATAAAGAATTTCCATAAAAAAAAAAAAAGAAAGAAAATTCCCTGCAGCCTTGCTTCAGCCTAATTTTATGGTGGCATTTTCTCAGTCGAGGCTCTCTCTACTCCAATGAATCTCATTTGTGTCAATTTGACATAACACTAACCAGTATACCATCCCCCCCCTTTTTTTTTTTGACTTCATGAATAGACAATTTTCAAATTTAGATTAGAGTTTTCCAGGAATACTGCCAGAACTTGTTTAAGAAGTAAGTAGTTTCAGCCATTGTAGGAATCTATGATGCAGTTCATTTATATTACTTGTAGAATATTTGTGAAGAATGGAAATTGAACAAATTGCCTTTGTAATAACCTCTTGCTCAATAAAGAAGATTTCAATGACATTTGAAAGGTGCTTTACTCTTTTAAGCAAGTTCCTTATTTTCTTTATTTATTCCTTCTCTTTCTTTACTGACTCAAAAGATGTGCTACTTGAATATCTCCTCTCTATTATAGTGCTCTGAGAAGAAACAAAAAAAAAAATCTTATAACACAGTTAGAAGGAATACCTAAATAGACACAAAATATATAGATGATAGTTAAGAAATAGAATAGATTACCAGTCTATAATTAATACATACATAATTGGTGACATTTAGCTAAAACTATGTGAAAAATAGAAATATTTTGTGCATTATATAGGTTATATGGACATGCTTAGTTGATGTCATGACATTCTGTGGTCTAGCTAGTTTGTCATGTTTCAAAAGTTTCCCTTATGTGACTTTCATGAGATGTAGAAATTTCAAATGCTATAATATTTATGATATCCTTCCTCAAACTAATATAAGCAATGTACAATTGCTGTAAGAAAGTACGTTCTCTTTACTGGTGCTGCCTGATAGTTGTCCGCATTCTGGGGTAGGTCTTTCTATGATAAACCCAGATGAAAATCAACAGTAACTTTTTGCCTACATTACTGCAAATACAGTCAATGAACTCATAGGTTTGCCACATTGGGCGTGGATTTAATCTTTGGGATATTATTGGTCTGTCTTGGGTGAACAAACATTTATCACAACTCACTTAAAAATAATCAGCTCTATTTCTCTTCTCAATTATCTGCCTCATTTATTTATTTTATTCCTATAAATGTAAAGCTGATGTTATCTCTGTGGTATCGACTAGTGTTTTGAATATTTGTATGAAAAACTTTGACCTTAGGCTAGAGAATTAACTAAGTATTCAAGAGCACTTGCTGTTCTTTCAGAGGAGGTGGTATGTTCAGGCCCCGACCACATAGTGACTCAGATACCTGTACCTTCAGTTGCAGAGATTTAGTGTTAGTCATTTTCTGTTGTCCATGGACACTAGGCACACACAAATTATGTATATATACATACATACATGTAGAAATTAGGAACACAGAAAATAAAACTCTAGTGAAATTATATTTTAATAAACATCCTTAAGAAAATAGTAAGTTCTATATTATCATTATTTTTTCCAATTTGACTTAAGTATGTAGCACACGAAGTGTAGATCCTTCCCCAAGTTCACTCTGCAAGTCAACTAGAGCCAAGGTTCAAAGGACAGAGATTGTCTCAAGTCTCATGTCATTAACCATTCTGTGAAATTATATCTTTCAGGAGAAAATAAACCTATCTCAGGAGACAATTTGCTACTTTTTAGTCATGTATTTACAAGTCTGATCTTTATCATTATAATTCTGCAGAACTTGCTGACAAAGTGACATTCATTTGAAAGAGAGGGGAACTTGGGTAAGTGACAACAGCTAGCTATTTCTTTATTAAGAGGTTTTGCCATTTTTATGCTTCAACCTAAAATAAATACATCACATCATGACCAGGAAGGAGCCCTGGTATAGTCTAAGCAGATGATAAAAGAATCTAAGATCAACGTAAAAGATATGAATCAATGTTTATATGAAAGTACATCCATATGGTTATTAGACATTTGAATTTCTTTGGAGACTTATTACATAAGTCCTTTGGCATTTTGAAAGTCAGGTTGCATGGCTATTGAGTTTCAGGGCTTTCATAAAGAATTTAGATATAGATCCCATATTATAAGCAGGTTTGGCAAATATTTTCTGATTTTCTGTAAGTTGTGAGGTCATTTTACTGGTCAATTCTTTTGCTGTGCAGAAGATTTGTAGTTTGGTGCAATACCACTTGTCTGCACTTGCATTATTGATTGTGCCTTTAGTTTACATTCAAGAAATCATTGTCAAGATCAAAGTCAAAATGTTTTTCTCCAATGCTCTTTTTCTCAATATTTCTTTTATTTTAAGGTCTTATTAATTCTTTAATTAGTTTTGAGTTGTATTTTGCAAAGGCATATGCTATGTCATAATGGTCTAATTTTGCATGTGAGTATTCAGGTTACATAGAATCACTTTCAGGAAAACACTCTTTTTCCTATGTGTTTTTGATAACCAGAGGAAGACTCATTTGTCTGTCCTAACAGTGAAGGCGGATTTAAATCTCAGCTCAAAGCTGGCAGCATGTCAGGACTGCATAGTTATATTGTTCAAGTAACACAATCACAACAAAATTCATGGAGGAAAAAAAAATCTTAGGGAGATATGTAAACACCAAATTAATAAATAAGTTTCTCACTTATTTACTCATTCCAAGGAATCTTAGTTTTCTTCCCCAATGAAAAGACATACAATTCTGAATGTTTGTAACTATATTGTATTCAAACATGTTTCTTGTTGATTAGACAACTTATGGACTTTGTGTAGCTACTTCCTTTAAATCAAAACACCCCAACTGGATGAAGTAAGGAATTACATAAAAAAAAAAAACCAGGAAGGTAAAGTAACAGTTCAGAAGAAAAGTAAATTGACAAATCCCAGGAAGTTCAGAAATTAAAACAAAAATAAAACAAAGAAGCCAAACCAAACCAAACAAAGCAGAAATCAAACCCACAACAGAACCATAAAACCCCTTCCAAAGGTCATTAAAACAGTCAATGGTTTCTGGTGTGAAGCAGACTCTCTGATGTGGCTCTTTGTCAGTTAAGTACTGAGCTCTAGGGATATAGCTTTTCTGAGTTACCAAATGGGATTTGGGTGAACACCACTCCTTAGAGTCACCTATCTTTCTGTTGGTAACCTTTATCCATGCTCTGTAAATACCTCTCATAAACTCACTGCTCCGTCATGTTGGACTAAGATAAAACCATGCCATTGGTTTGTCATTTCGGTACTAAATGGGTGAACAGACATATTTATATCCTGCAATAAAATGGTACACAATGGGATCAGAGAAGGCAGTATTCACAAACATTCACACAATTCATGGACTTTTTAAAACATTAACATGAAAACTTTTTATTCTTAAAAAGGAATAATGAATAAAGAAGAAGTGATATATATATATACACAGTGGAGTTTATTCAGTTGATTAAATAATGGCATGATGAGCCATGCTGTGTAGTAGTCACGTATGTCTAAGCACTTGGAGGACAGAGCCATGTGGATCTCTACAGACCAGACCAGCTTGGTATGTATCGTAAGGTTCAGGACAGCCAGAGATGCACAGAGTAAACTTCTCTTGTAAAACAAAACAAAAAAAACACATAAAGACATCATAAAATTTATAGATAAATGGATGGGACTAGAAAGAAAATCCTGAGAGAGACACAGACCCAAAAATGAAAATGGATATGTACTCATTTAAAGTGGACATTAGCTGCGAAGTAAACGATAATCATGCTATAATCCACAGAGCCAGAAAAGCTAATTAACAAGGAGGGCTTCAGTGAGGACACATGGCTTTCCCTGGAAACAGAAATAGCATAGATTTAGCTGCTGGACTGGGTACAGGTGGTGATGGGAACAGGAGCATACAGGTGGGAGAGGAAGATACTGGGGAGAGAGTACTGGGAGTGATGATCCACACTGGGAGTATTTTGGGGGTGACATGTAACCCTAGTGCAGTGGAAACTTTCAGGGATCTATGAGGATCACCCTAGAAAGGACTCCTAGTAACAGAGGATATGGAGCTAGAACAAGCTGTCTTCTGTAACCAGGCTTCCAGTGGTGAGGCTGGGACATCAACCCAGCCACAAAACCTATTTATATCCTGGTTTGACACAAGATATGCTGGGGCAATGGTGACTCAGAGCTTGTGGGGGTGCTCAACCAATGACTAGTCTAACTTGAGGTTCACACCAAGAGAGGAAGCCTAGGCCTAACACTACTTATATGGTCACGAACAAGGACCTGAATAGCCCAGAGATATCTAATGTAGATCCAAAAATGACTGGCAAAAATATAAAGAAAAGACTCAATGAAATGATTCCTTATAATATCTACTGTATACATAGGTCTGTGAGTTGCCAAATCATCTGATAGGCTTTGTCCAGCAGCTGATGGGAGCAGAAGCAGAGACCCATATGCAAACATTAGGAAGCACTCAGGGAACCCTGTGAAAGGGGGAGGGGGATGAAGGATTGTAGGAAGAAGGGTTGAGAACACCAGGAGAACACCACAATCCACGGAATCAACCAAGCAGGGATCATAGGCGCTCACAGAGGCTGAAACAGCAATCATATAGGTTGCATAGGTCTAACCTAGAATCCTCTGCATGTGTTCGTTTGTGTAGCTTGTTGCTCTTGTGGGACTCCTAACATTGAGACTGGAGGGTATTTACTCTTTTGCCTCCTGTTGGAACACTTTTCTTCTTACTGAGTTGCCTTGTCCAGCCTTGATATAGAGGATTATGTCTAGTGTTACTGTCTCTTGTTTGATTGATAACCCTGGAAAGTCTGTCATTTCTGAAGAAAAACAGAGAAGCAGTGGATCAGGCAAAGTGGGAAGTATGGGAGGTGTCTGGGAAGATTGAAAGGAGGAGATGATACATTCATTATGCATTGTATGAAATGAAAGAAAAAAGGGAATTATGAGACGTATGAAATCATATTTGTGTAGATAGTATCTTTTATTTCCAGTCTTGGTTTTTGTGCTGCCCTCCTATAATAATGGAGTGAGAAAGTTTTGAGATTAGAGGTACTTTATTATTGGTTCAAGATAAACAACCTTCAATGTGTAAAACAGCTTAAAACAAGTAGTTATACAATATTTAAAGGAAAATATTTTGATCTCTAGACAGGAAAGAGATGTTAGCCCTGAGCTGTTGCAACTCTGAAAAACATTACAAGTCTTGGAAATGCTACAGATCATAATCTCAGAAAGTTTGGTCTACCTCTGCATGTCATAATGAGAGAACAAGAACAAATCTCCTGTACTCAACATTTCTTAAGGACCAGAGTCTCTTGTCTCTGGTAGCTGAGAAATCAATCTGCTTGCAGATATTTTGTGAGTTTTGGAGGCTGACTCTAGTCAACTCCATATAGAGAAACTTCTGGTTGAAAGAGAAAGCTTGTAAGGACCAAAAGATAGACCTTCAACTTTTGAAGGTTTGAATGAGAATGGCCCAATAGGGTCATTTATTTAATGACTCAGTGTCCATTTAGTAGAACTGTTTTCAAAGAATCTCACAGAAATTTACCTGCCTTCACAGGGAAATCATATTTTGTCTTTAATAATTACAAAAGTTTATTCTTGCTATAGAGTGAATAAATTTTTAGGGATTTTAAATAAGTCAATTTGAAAATATTTCTTTAAACCTAATTGTAAAGCTTGTGAAGAAATAAACGTTATATATTTTCCAGGAGAGTACATAAAATACTCTATTTTAGTAACAAATGATGGTGGTGATTAAATGTCTCTTTTTGGTTAATCAGTGATATTTGTGTTGCTTAATTATAATACAATTGAATTCACTTTAAAAATATTTTTCAAATAGAAATTCCAGTGAAAATTTATTTAATTATCAATATACATCAAAAACTAAATATTTCATAGATTCAAAAAATCTTATTTGGATTCATATGAATTAATTTACTGTTTGAAAAGACCATCAAAATAATATGTTGTGAATTTTATTAACTTTCATTAACTTTAGTCTGATATAAAGTTCCTATGAACTTTGAAATCTCACCTTTCTGGTTCTTTACATGAATATGAAAGAAAGGATTTCTAAAACACTCCATTACACAATTCATTGCCTCATAGCTAACATGACATTTATAAACCAATTCAAATGAAGTATTATAATAGTAAGGATTCATTTTTGTATCTAACCATGTTTAAAAAAAAAGGCTTTCATTTTAGACTTTCCCCATTGCATTTCTTTTTATGCTAAATTGCTCACAATTCTGAGTGCCTAATTTTTGACATAAGCTCTAAAGCATATATATACATTATTGTAAGTAAATATATGTTGGATGATCAAATATACAGAGTCTTAAATTGTAAGTTCAAGTCTGTATATAAGTATAAGAAACTGATGGCAAAATTTAATGAATGCAATTGTGAAACACAGAAATGGTAGTAATTTGTCTGGCAACCATCTTCGTCCTTCATATTGGATGCTATTAAATGTGATGGTTTTTTTCAGTTGAAAGGATTTGCTTCTTTTATTACCAAGTTCATATTACATGTCATTATTTTTTATTCTGATACACGATTCTTTCATCTTATATTAAATTTCAATAGCAATTTAAAATAACTAATAAAGTTGAACAAATTGCTATTAAAGATTAACGAGAAGGATGGTGTTACTTGATGTTGGATTTAATTTAAAGCATCCATTTATTCAATAAAAAAAATCCTATTTACAGAGTAGTGCATTTTGTTATGTCAAAAGCAATTTTGAGTACATTTGGTTAGCAACCATTAAACATCTTTTAAAGTATTCATTTTCCTAGTTTAGTTCTATGCAGATTATATTACAAAACCATATTAAATTGCTTGGTTAAAAATAATTTTTTATTCCATGTCGAATCATTATTTGTTCAGGCAAGACTCAATAATATATACTTGAATTATGATTGTACATGAGATAAAATACATCTAGGGAGTTTATGTATAAGATAGTGTTTCTGTTCTACAGTTGCTTATATTTTACACACATGAACTATCCAACACAGTGATAAAAAGATAAATTAAATATTAGAATATACTAGCAGAAATATATTTTTTGTATAGTATATAGAATATTTATTAGGTAGGCAAGAAAACTCATATAAAGTAATTATTTGAACTAAAAACCAAATTAACACTGGGTAGATTGCAATAAAGAATTGGTTAATTTTAATGCAATGATCATGCTGGTCTTCTTGATAAGAAAGACGTGAATATTTTAACATAGATACAACATTGCAAAATAATATATTTTGACAAGTAAACATTGGGTGTGACATTTTATGGTTAAGAAATGGAATAATTTAGATACATAAATGTGTATAAACACAATCTTTAGTAGAGAATACATGAAACAGAAGCTGGAGTTTTCATACTAGGTTCAATGTCTTTCCCTTGGACAGCTGGTCTTTATTGCATGCCAGAATCCTGGAAAACGGCTGTAATGCAAGTGAAAGGATGAACTTACCAGAATAATTGAGGGCAAACAGGCAAACAGAAAGCATCCTTGATGTCCTTCATATAGGCTGTCATCAGAAAGTTTGTTCCAGATTTAAGGTGAATCATTACACCTTCAAATATCTGGTTTTACGGTTGTTTTCCCACTTCTCAGGATTTAATTAAGAAATATCCCTCACAGCCATTTGAATTTGAGTTAATTCTAAGAATGTAACCAAGAATAGCCAGCACAAGACCACTCCTCATTAACTTGGCATACTCATATCTCCTTTTGTCATACTTAATTTCCAAATAAAAACAATAACCTTGTCATAATTACATCTTATATGATATAACTGCCCCACATATAACTGCAAGTACATTATTAATATCAGAATGGGTGGCAATAGTTTTGAAGCACACTACTTTAGTATCTTAAAACTTAAATATAATAACCATTGATTTCTCTCAATTGATGTTACCTTATATGATAAAGAAATGAATGACTGAAAACATGAATATTGAACAAACAATTCTAAAAATATGACAGAAAATGGCAGGGCAGTGTGTTAAGTAGAATCCTGATTTCTGTAAATGGTCACACATCGTCTTAGCAGGTATTTATAACTACTTCTCTATTACTTCTACCTTCAGAAAGCACTTCAGCTGGTCCTAGTTCTTTTCTAGGAGGAGCAATCTGTGCCTTTATTCCTGATGGGTCTGTGCCCATTGACATCCTGACTATATTAGGTTGTTGTAGTTTCCCATTGACTTTAATTTCAAAAGATAGCATCATTACAAGATGTGCTAAAGGATTTCCTGTATTCGAGACACAATTTTTCTTACCTTATTTTTGGAAAAGCAACCCAACTCTTGCTAGTCTATACTAATTACCCCTACTAACACTGTTATGCCTTTTCTAGCCTGTTGACTTAAAGGCATCAGACCCCAAAGTGAACAGTCCAAAGTCTGAGCTTCTAGTTCAGTGGAATACTTGCTTTATCTCCTGACAGTAAAGGTGTCTCTTCCAGAAAATAACTATCGGGTCTCAGAATTTAAGGTCATAGGAACAGGAAACATTTTTTTTCATTTTTGCTAATGAGCCACTATGAGTAAGAACAATGATGAGTAGAGCCATTCCCTTTCTACTCATACTTCCTGGATCCATGGTTCCTGGCTATGGGAGAAACTATATTAAACCATATATTGAGGACTGATTTTAAACACACATTACATTATGGAAAAACCTATCCCAGCCTTTGAAGCTGCTGTCACCTAATTGATGCTGTAACTGTGTTTTTAAATGACAATTCCATTATTACACTAGTCCAGGAACTTCAGGATGGTGGGGAGCATGAAATGATCAGTGGATCCAAAAGTAATGGGTGTGAGGTCTGGGAATCTCCCTGGCTGAGTAAAGGAAACCTCACTGACAAAGAAAGTCCACCATTTTGTACTGAGATCAGGGCTCTCTGGTAATGTCAGACTCGATTTAGCAGCAAAGCTTTTGGTCAGGTACTCAGCCTCACTAGCCATGCCAGGTAGAACTTTCATCTTGGGGAACAAACTTAAATCCCTTCAGAAAATGGTTTGTTATTCTAATGATATATATTATTACAATTGTGAGCATTTCTTGTCAAGGAGGTCACTACTGTACCTCTCAGAGGTGAGATTGACATTGCTTTTCTCCTTGAGTAGCAAGGAAAACACCTTCTATTAATAGAGAAGCTAACTAATAGAGACAGAGTTTCCAGGTAATTACCAGTGTGATTTCTTCATGTACTATGGTTTGAGTTTGGGGTCTTTCCAGCTATAGGGTATTTCTGCAACATATGAGAGAGTCACTATTGATATTGATAATTGCCTATAATGTTTAGGAGTCTGTGAAAACTCACTGGCCAATGTTATCGAAACAGGTAACCTATTCCTGGCTCTGGATTTTTAAAACTTTGTTAGTTTGTAGTGTCTAATAGGAGCATTGTCATGTCTACGCATCTTAGTTAGGGTTTCTATTGTTGCAACAAAACACCACGACCAAAAATCAAGTTATAAAGGAAAGGGTTTATTCAGATTTCCGTTCCACATTGCTGTTTATCACCAAAGAAAGTCAGGACAGGAACTCAAGCAGGTCTGGAAACTGGAGGGCAGAGCTTAAGCAGAAGTTATGGGAGAGTGCCACTTACTCTCACTAGGTTATTTCCAATGGCTTGCTCAGACTGCTTTCTTATCAAACCCAGGATAACCAGACCTGGGACAATACTACTCAAAGTGGTCTGAGCCTATTGACCACAAATTTAAATGATGTCTTGTAGCTGGATTCTTATGTAGACATTTTCTTAATTGAGGCTCCTTTCTCTCTGATGAATGTATCTTGTGTCAAGTTGACATCAAACCAGCCAGTAGAGCATGCAAATATTTTAGGAAGCTTCTAGAGTACTAAGTTTCCAGAAAATTTTTAAAAATGGCTTTGTTATTATTTATTCCTCCCCATATTATTTTTCTACCCTGATTGCCCATCTTTAGCTCTAAAAACCTAAAAAGAAACCGGTCCTATTTCATTATTTTCTTTCACACTTTATTTGTATTATTTTCCTATACCATTAGGTTAATGTCATTTCCCTTGAGAGTCTCCATCCTACAGACCCATACCAATTGCTTGACCTCTGCTATGACAGAGTGTTAACATCTAGAATATACCAAGAAATAAAAATTAAATATCAAGAAAACTTGCAATCCAGCTAAAACATAGGGCATGACTGGGATCTAACAGGCTTTCCCCATCCCCTTTAGCATGTCTATTATTGTTGTTCCTCTTTATCTCATATTTAGACAGCATTATTAGTGTAATTTTAAGGTTGTGCTTTCTGATATTCCTAGAAGACAAGTCTCACAGCCAGCTTCTAATCCTCTGTCACTTTCATCTTCCCATCCTGTGCCCCAATGATTTCTGAGCCTTAAATTCTGGAGCTCACTCCAGGACTCCACGTTTTCATTTTTGAAAACATCTAACCTGGTCTTCATTTGTTTCAAGGAACAGTTTTGTTGATGAGGGGTGGAAACAGCTCTTATCTGTGTATATAAGGACAAATATTTAGAAAGTAGTTAGAGATAATGCTAGTGTAACTACAGGCTATTAAGAAATGCTGAGTGAGGAGACAATAGTCTTCCCCAGGGAAGACAATAGAAATTGGTTACTTAATACCAAGTGGCGAGCCGAGTCTTGAAAACATGCATATGAGTAGCATTATACAGATGGAGGAAGTTTTTTCTGACTCAGTAAAAATATATGCATACTCATGTGCATATACTTATATAACAACAGCTAATGATAACAGAGACTGATTTTGAAAGAGAATTAGGAGGTATATATTTGTGGGAGGGGAAAGGAAAGTGAAAATGATGTAATTATACCTTGATAAAAAATAATTTTGAAGATGAGATATGAACTAAGTAAAGGAACAAATAATTCTAAATATACTTATGGCTAAGAATCTTTCTTAAAGTATCCCACATCCTCAGCCATTTGTGAACCATAAACTCAAACTACTTTTGAGAATTCACCTCACCTCAATCTGAGTAGATAATATCAAACAAACAAACAAAAAATGAACAACTGTTTGCAGAGATGTGAAAATCGGGTGGGGATACTTATTCACTGCTGGTAGACATGAAAACTTATAAAACCATTATGGAAATTAGTGTGAAATTTCCTCAAATAGCTACACAGGGATCTTCCATATACTCTACGTATACCACTGTTGAAACTGAATGGCCTCTAATTAGCATAGAGATAGCTGCTCATCCATGTCCATTGGAGTTGTATTCACAATATTCAGCAAATGAAAGAGCCTTGATGTTCACCAACTGAGAGATGGATATTAAAAACTGTGGATTATTTCTACAGTGGAATTTGTTTTCATATTTTCAATTTATTAATTTTTTTTTTACCTATTTTCTTCTCAAATGTTGCTACCCCATCCTGTTTGTCCTCTCAGAGTTCTTTCCCCTTAGCCCTGCCAGTCATCAGTCTCTGAGATTGTGGTCCCAACCACCTATATCCCCATTGCATTGGGCATCAACTCACTATAGGACTAGCCTCATCCTTTCCTACTGAAGTCAAACAAGGCCAATTATATGTGTCCAGGGCCACAGACCAGCTCTTTGAGTAATCTGTGGTTGGTACTTTAGTCTCAGGTAGCCCCCTGGGTTCAGGTTCAGGTTAGATGACACTGTTCGTCTTCTTGTGAGGATGCTATCCCCTTCAGTTCCTTTAATCCTTCCCCTAACTCTTCCATAGGGGTCCTCAACCTCAGTCAAATGGTTAGCAGTATCTGCATCTGTCTCAGTCAGCTGCTAGTAGAGCTTCTCAAAGGAGAGACAAATTAGGCTCTTGTCTGTAAGCACAGCATAGCATCAGTAATAGTGGCAGGGTTTGGTGTCCACACATAAGATGAATCTCAACTTGGGTTGGTCACTGGTTGGCCATTCCTACAGGCTCTGCTCTATATTTCTCCATGCCTTTAATTTAGATAGGGACAATGTTGTGTTTAAAATTTTGAGGTATGTTGGTTTTCTCTCAGTACGTTGGGGGCCCTGAATAACTATTATATAAAAGAAGGCTACTAAGTTCTTTGAGTTAATTTATATGTAGCTAATTCACTGCAGTTGCTTTTCAGCTATAGAGTTCTCTGGTAGAATTTTGGGGGTCACTTATGTTTACTATCCTGTCATCTTCAAATACTGATAAAGTGACTTCATCCTTTCCAATTTGCATTGCCTTGATCTGCTTTAGCTGTCTGATTGTTCTAGCTAGAACTTGATGTACTGAATGGATACTGGGGAGACCAGGCAGCCTTGTCTTGTCCATGATTTTAATGGGACTGCTTCAAGTTTCTCTCCATTTAATGTTGTTGACTATTGGATTCCTGTATGTTGTTTTTATTATGTTTAGGTATGAACCATGATTTCTGGACTCTGCAAGACTTAACATGACTCAGTGTTGGAGTTTTTCAAAGCCTTTTTCAATATCTAATGAGATGGTCATATGATTTTTATATCAGAATTTATTTACAAATTGGATTGCGTTGTTGGATTTTCTTATATTGAACCATTCCTGTAACCCTGGAATGAAACCTACTTGAACATGGTAAATGGTGTTTTTGTTTTTGATGTGTTCTTGGATTCAGCTTATAAGAATTCCATTGAATATTTTTTGTGTTGATGTTCATAAGAAAAATTGACCTGAAGTTCTCTTTCTTTTTTGGGTCTTTGTGTGGTTTATGTATCAGATTAACTATGGTTTTGCTTGGTATAGTAGCCTGGGCTGGCATTTGTGTTCTCTTAATGTCTATATGACATCTGCCCAAGATCGTCTGGCTTTTATATTCTCTGGTGAGAAGTCTGGTATAATTCTGATAGGTCTGACTTTATATATTACTTGATCTTTTTCCCTTACTGCTTTGAATATTCTTTCTTTGTTTCATGCATTTGATGTTTTGACTATTATGTGACAAAAGGAATTTCTTTTCTTGTCTAGTCTATTTGGAGTTTTGTAGGCTTCTTGTATGGTCATGGGCATCTCTTTCTTTAGGGAAGTTTTCTTCTATAACTTTCTTGAAGATATTTACTGACTCTTTAACTTGGAAATCTTTGCTCTCTTCTATACCTATTATCTTAGGTTTGGTCTTCTCATCCTGGATGTTTTGTGTTAGGAACTTTTTTCATTTTTCATTTTCTTTGACTGTTGTGTCAATTTTTTCTATGGTTTCTTCTGTACTTGAGATTCTCTCTTCTATCTCTTGTATTCTGTTGGTGATGCTTGTGTATATGACTCCTGATCTCTTTCCTAGGTTTTCTATCTCTAGAGTTATCTCCGTTTATGATTTCTTTATTGTTTCTATTTCCATTTTTAGATCCTGGATGGTTTTGTTCAATTTCTTCACCTGTTTGGTTGTATTTTCCTATAATCATTTAAGGAATTTTTGTGTTTCCTCTTTAAGAGGTTCTACCTGTTTACCTGAGTTCTCCTGTATTTCTTTAAAGTAAATAATTATATACTCCTTAATGGTCTCTATCATTTACATGAGATAGGATTTAAGGTCAGAATCTTACTCTTCATGTGTGTTAGTGTAACCAGCATTTGCTGTGATAGTGGGTTTCTGATGGTCCTGAATTGCACTGGCATCTGTTGATTATGATCTTGCATTTACATTTTGCACTCCATTTATCTCTTGTAATAACTGGCCTGGGTGTCTCAGATTTGACCTGGCCTTCTTGGAGGCAGGTGAGGCTGTGTTTCCTGGGTTTGACAAAGCTTCCAAGGAGGCAGTCAGTTCTATCTTTGGTTAGAGCAGGCCTCCTGTGGCCATGGTTAGAGCAGACCTCCTGGTATACAGGCAGAGATGTGGGCTAGGGCAGCAGACAGGCCAATCTACCACAGGTGGAGGTGGAGATACGGACAGGAAGGGCTATAGAGTCTCTAGCAGGGCAGGCCAGGGCCCACATCTACTGGGCTCTGTGTGGGTCCAGCCCAAGTGGGTATTGTGTCTTACCTATGAAGACCCTGGTTAGAGCAGACTTCTTGGAGACAGGCAGGTTTGTGGAGTCAGTGAGCAGCATGCTGACCTGCCTAAAAGGAATTTGATTTAGCTGTTAATAAGAATGAGAAACTGAAGTTCACATGAAAATGTATAAAAGTGGAAATAATCACTTTGAATGACACCATTCACATGCTAATAAATATCCCATGTTACCTCCTAGTAAATGTTAGTTTCGAACCTTCAGACATATAAATAATATATTTCATTTTGTTTTAGTGTTTCAATGATTTTCTTTCAATACTTCTCCATTTCTTGCTCCAGCAACAGCAAGGTCAGTCAGAATTTAATCCTGAAAGTGTGGTTACTGACTTTTAACAAGGAAAGCTGGTTCCTGGAAAGTATCTGCACAGAAAATTGTATTCTATGCTATATAATCGCTCCTTGGATTCTTAGCCAGTCTCAGTTGAATTCCTCCAACAGATACTTATTTTACTTGTGTGTAATAAAAGTTAATGCAATCTTTCTCCACATGTTAACTTTGTCTAATGATTTGCCTTCAAAATAACTCACTTTTATTTCTTTATGGGAATGCAATAATGCTTCATCATTTTGAATAGATACAATGTGATGATGCTTTGCAGAGTTTTCTAAATCAATTTAACGTGTATGATAGTAACTATGGGATGCGTAAGAACTCCAAAAGTTTGATTCGTCAGCAAGAATATTTAAGAAGTCTTTAAAAGTTCAGCAAAAATCTTTCATTTATAGTTTAAACAGGTCACCGCCACACATAATCTTCTTGTTCCAAATCTGTTTTTGAAACCAAATATTAACAATCAGTTTGGGGCTGTTACACTATTTTAGGCTCTGTGAAATCCAAAAATTTGTGTGTTGTTAATTTTCTGGTACGATGCAAGAGAAACTGTGATAGTTAGAGCTATTTACTTCATATGCTTCTAAGTAATGACAAGAAATCTTATGTTGAGTAAGACAGGCAAGATTCCTGAAGTTTTTACAACAGAAAAAAGTGTTTATGTGTTTGAATGTGGATGTTTGTTTTTTTTTTTTCTTCCAAAACTATCTTAAGCTCTCAGCATTTTCTTAGTTCAGTTTCAAAACCTTTACGCCATTATATTCTAATTTCCAGAAAAATATAATTCAACTTGCATCTTCTATGCAGTTTAACAAATTTAACATCACACAGCATATGTTGTCACATGGAATGTTTATTTCAAGCCTGTACTTAAATACCCTGCCTTAGCTTCTTCAGAAAAATGGTTGCTTTAGAAAACGAGTCTCAGCACAGTGCAGACACTCCTTCCTAAAGATAATCTTGAAAACACATTTAAGACTGATGTTTTTGTCTGTTAATCAATTTACATGGCAGAAAGGAATTCACAACATGAATACCTGAGAGAATCTGATGAGATGAATGATAGGGATGTCTTTAAAAATAACTCTTGTGGATTTTGATTAGGATAAATTATCTATTACCTAAATTTAAACTTGTGAATCCATCAGGAGAACATCTTACTCTTATGAACAACACATCCTTTAAACTTAATGCATAAATGCCTTTAAAAGTCATTAGACGTTTCTCAGAAACTTTATGTATCCATATTTGACCCTATTTTACATAAATAATACAAATGCAATATTAACTTTGTGTATGCATTAATATATTCTAATAGTAATACAGCCATATTTAAAATAAGATGGAATGTTTTGATTAATTTTCCTGTATTTAATTTCAATAGTAGACATGCCTCTTATATCCTTGAAGTGAATTCTCATTTCTAAATTCTAATTAATCAATAATACTTAGGTAACATTTTTGCATAAGTTTACTTATCTTTATATGTAGACAATGAATAATTGCTTCACATTAATTTTATGAGAAAAATAATAGCAGAAGGAACATTAGAGACGCTAAATCATTTATAGAAATGGTGATACATCTTAATCATTTCATATTCTAGCCATTCATTCCTATATCTTTTTCAAATATATTTTGTATTATATAAAATTATTCTCACTAGCCATAATGCTATGCTTCCAACATTAATTGATGTGGAATAATATCCATTGCATCACAGAAACCATAGTGAGGTGTTTAGAGACTTATTTTATTTTTATGTTTGTGTGTTGTGTATGGGCATGCACATCTGACTGCAGGTGATCCTTAGTCAGAATCCTGCAGCAGATCCCATGGAACTGGAGTTCTACATCATTGTGAGCCACACAATGAGGGTTAAAAACTGAATTTGTGTCATTGAAATCAGCAGTACATGCTCTTAACCATCTCTTAAGACTCTGAGGAGAAATTTGATAAGTGAATAAGCCTCCAGTCTACCCTGATGCTGTTTTGTAAGTGCTTTCCATATTGACTCAGCCATACATTGGATTAACCTTCCCACTGAACTGTATATTGTTTTTCCTTGTCCTTTGCTACGTTACTCCAACAATTTCCCACAGAGTAGAAAGTGTACACGTCTCTGCCAAGACTCAACTCCACCGGCTCAAAGTTTATCCCTATGTGAATGTCAATGGAGTCTGGGAGGAAAGCAAACCTACTCAAACTCAGTAAGCTTTCTTTTCATACAGATCCATAATGTGTTTGTTCTTCTTGAGGTCCATCCAGTAACTGTATGACCTCCCACAGAGCAGTGGCTTCCTCAGGTCAAGTTTCAGAATGAATAAAAACAAATACCATCTAGAGCTAAACTCCTAAACTCTTCTGTTCACAGGGAAGAAATATTAGTTTTCTAAGTATTGAGAATAAGAGTTGTTTATTTTTACAGTGTAAATTGGATAATCTATATGATAATGGCATTTATATAAGATTAAAAAAATGTTTTCTTCAACTACTTTGGAGAAATTTACAATAGAAATAATAATTTAATAAAAATTAAAATTAAAACCCCGTGCAAATATTCTAGACATAGTCAAATTTCTTGACGTTAAAGAACATTTATTTGCCCTATGGGAGAAGTATAATATTTTAAATTGACTGCCAGTTTAAGATGTGACAATTACTTTTATCTATCATTTATCACTTGTGTAACCAGAAGTTTTTCGATAAATTTCTGAAAGAGTTCTTTTGAATAAGATTAAAACTGAAGTAGTTGGACTTTATGCCCAGAAGACTGTAAGCCAGGGTTTATCCCATCAGCTGAATGCTTGACTATATCAAAGTCACAGTTCTCCATTAGATATAAAGGGATGAAAAGAGTCATTGAACTTATACTGTCACTTCCTGTATCTTCTTCCCCTGATATCCATTCTAGCAATACACATTGCAGATTCAGAACTTGTGTCCTTCCACAATCACTTAAGCTAATTCCTTAAAATAAACTTAATACATATCCAAAGAGAACTCTGACTGACAGAGTAATTGTAGACTTAACTTATAATGTGAGTTTTCTTCCAGAGTTTCAAGAAATAGTTTTATGATATGATTAGTTAGATTTACATAGCAGTTAGGGCAACATTGATACACCATTCATGTTGTAATGAAGCAGTAAAGATATATATAAAATATCATCACAACATTTGAGTAATTAAATAAGTTTTAAGGAGCAAGAATCTGAGTGATCATTCTATGTGATATTTTTGAACTTTTTTTCAAATGAATAAACTTAGTAGGTATTTCTCATTGTCCTTAATATTACTGAGAGAGAAAAAAAAAAAAAGAATCAATGGGAGCCCAAGATGTCAAATTCCCAATGCAACTGTCAATTGTTGAAACACATCTATTTGTACTCAGAAGGAGAATTATGTGTTTTATAGACAATGGGTCAAACCTTAAAACCAAACCTATAGACTCCCAAACAGTGTCTGTATCACAAGGCACATAGGATAACTACAAATATCAGAATCACAGATATCTATATGATTATGTCATTGATTGGTTAAAACAAAACTAAAATAGTGGAAGTTGATGAAAGTCCATTTGGAAAGACTGTACTGAAGCGAGGTGTTGGCATTCCTGCAAGATATCCTGGGACCCAGAAAGCCAGGAACCACACAGATCTGGTGTGAGATAATGTCCTAAAGAAAGGACATCCTAAGACATGAGATATAAACCACTGAGCTCTGTCTGAGAGGAAGCCTCCTCAGCAGAGGTGTTGCAGCTATGAGGGTGGATATCCCTGGCTGAGCTGAAACACTAGTGTAACAAACTCTGCTGTTCTTCAGTATTTGCAGCTCTCCAGGGAGGGTATCACCAGCTGAGCTGAGGCGTTCATGGTTTCAGCCCAGCACCACTTGTTCATTCCTTCCATCTTTTCTCTTTGCTTCTTGGCTTTTCTGATGAAAGTTATACCAGGCAGCAAATTCCATAAACAAGATTTATTGGAAGGAATGATTCCAGGGTGACTGACTCTGCTCCTTGGAGAATTGAACAGTAGTGAATTGAACAGAGGACATGGCTTATGTAAGATTTCTTAGGAGGTGGAGCTTCTCTGAGTAGAGATTTCCAGACTGAGAACTGGTTAGAATTCAAGTTTTGAACTTGGAGAGCTCAGGGATTGGTGGGCTTTTCTGTTCAGGGACTGGTGACTTTTCCTGCTTTGGGATTGGTGGCTTTTTACTCACTCAGACTTTTTACTTATAATTAGCCTAATCTGGTACTATTGAGTGGCTGGGGTAACCTTTTGACAGCTACAGAAGTTGGAAACCCTTTTATTACAGGTAGAGAGGTCTGGTGGAGGGTTCTGGTTGAGGGAGCTCCTCAGGGGGCGAACCTGTCAACTTTCTTGACTTGAAGGTTTACAAAGTTTACAAAGGGAGGCCATAGCAGGGAACCGAATACTGAGGACCTTGAATATATTGACCTGAGTTTTCTTAGAGTGAAAATCTCTCCATTTCTCTGTAAGAATGCACTGCATGAGTAATCTCTCATGACTTCTCCTGGGGCTGTTACTTTGTGAGATTCTACATATTGACCTAGGTCATCAGGAGAATTTACGTTCATTTAACTATTAGAGATTATATTCGTCCCTGCTAGCAAAGAGTTACAAAGCATCACCAATCAAGGTTGTGCTTAATTCCAAATAATTTTTCTTTTCTTAGGAATGGAAACCTGAAAACTATTTGTAAGAATGGATACTTAACTGAAGTGTAGCCTAATTGTAGAAAGGATTTCAGCTTGGACCAGGATAATTGTTTTGCTATGAATTCTCTAGCGTATTCTACATTTAATGCTCAGTTCTAGGAGATTTGGGTTGGTTTTCTGAACCATACACAGAAATGTAATATATTGTGAACTGATTATTCCAGACCCTCTTGGGTTAATTGAACTAATGCTTGGAAGATAAGCTACCCTGAGCATATTGATTCTAATAGAATGCTTCTATAAGGAAAACATATTATTTTAAAAATATTTATTATGATAGGTTCTCAGTCTAAACACAGATTTGCCTTGTTGGATTTAATACCTGCACCCAATAAATTCCTGTCCATATATTTATAAAATGTCTCACTTCCTATACTGCTACATTTGATTCTGAAGTGTACTAATTGGACAATGATCACAAAATTCACTACTGTTTCTGTCTATAGCTTAAATTATGTGTAGAATCAATAACATTCAGTATTGCTGTATTTAGAGATGGACTACCAAAGATGTTAAATACATAATATGGTGCCCTGATCTAATGTCATATAATAAATAATATTAGAGTTATTATGCTCTTATATGAAAAGAAGATTAGGACAAAGAGAGAACACAGCTATCATCAGGCCAAGAGAGAGCTCTTACCAGAATCCTAGTCAGGAATTTCTAGTCTCTCCAACTGTGGTGAAGTGAGTTCTTTAATGTTTCAGTTTCCTAGTATGTGACTATGTGTTATAGAAACTCAACCTGATTAACACTGCTAAAAATGAGAATTTGTTTACTTGATAGCACCTTGAATATTTGAAATTTCAGTTGCACCACTATTCAGATGCCAATGGTTGCAGGTCTAGGAAAAGTCTTCCAGGAGGCGTTGATTGCTCTCAGCCAGCATCCAATTCATGCTGCTCATTTTGTGAATTAGGAAACACAATGGAAATAAGAATAACACTAATCATTTTTATCTTACATGAGATGAACAAGCTGTAGTTTCCTAGTCTTTGATCTTAAGCTCCTCAGACATAGAGGTTTAGTATCAAGGGGTTAAATGTTTCCACACAGATGCACAATATTTTTGTTAAAGTGGAAACTGAACCTGCATTCAGTGTGTTTTAACACCAGTTGTTTCTGAATCAATAAGCAAAAAGCAATTTAATTTTGAATGGTATGATTGATCCTGACCTCCAAATAGAAGTTGCACACAGTGATTGCTGATATCTAAAGATATGTACAGTCCAGTGTATTAGTTCTCACCTTTAATATCAACAAGCAAAGGCAGGCAGATATCTGTCAGTTCAAGGTCAGCCTAATCACTGTAGCAAATTCCAGGCCAGGACTACACAGCAAGATCCTGTCTCAAAAGCACATATCCAACTAACCAAACAGAAGGAGAAAAGCAAGACAACAACTATAGAAAATACTCAAAAGAACCAATGTCCTTTATTAGAAAGAACGAGTCTTTATGTTTTAAGTAGCTAGATTTTCTTTAAAAAGCATGTTGTTTATTTGCATAAACAGTAAAGACTCTTGGTAAAAAAAAAATACATGTTATTATTTAAAAAATAAAGTGCATAAAAATTCAAATTTTCCAAAATTCCCAGATTACACCTGAGTCGAGGTTTTAAGAACAAGATCTAACTAGAATCATCTTAGATGTCCCTCAACTGAAGAATAGATTAAAAAAAAAAATCTGTTTTTTTTTTTTTTACATAATGGAATACTTACACTCAGCTATTAAAAACAAGGACATCATGAGTTTCACAGGCAAACAGGTGGAACTAGAAAATATCATCCTAAATGAGGTAACCCAGACCCAAAGTGATATGCATGGTATGTATCCACTTATATATAGATATTAGCCATAAAGTGCAGGATAATCATGATACGATCAACAAACCTAAAAGAGCCAAATAGCCAAAAGGGCCCAAGGGAGGATCGTTCAATTGTTCTCAGAAGGGGAAATAAAATAGATATCAGAGGTATACAGAGGAGGGAACTGGCTAGGAGAGAGGAGGGTGAGTGGAGGGAAGCCAAGCTTGAGGGATCAGATATAAGGAGAGCAGGAGAGAGAAAGAAAATCTTTGGTGGGTCGGAGGGCCAATCTCTAAGAAGTACCAAAGACCTGGGATGAGGAGAGGCCCCAGGGGTTCTATGGGCATGATTCTAGCTGAAACTCCTAGCAGAGGGGAGATATGTATTCTGAAGTGGTCACTTCCTGTAGTCAGGATGAACTCCCAATGGAGGGATAATGACAGTGACCCACACACAAAACCTTTCATCCAAAATGTATCCTGCCTACAAGATGAGCAGAGAAAAAGACAGAGGAGAGACAGAAAGAGTGGTCAACCAATGACTGCCCCTCACTGAGACCAATCATATGGGCAAGACCCACATGCTAACACTATTAATGATGCTCTGTTATGCTTATAGAGCTTAAGGTTCCTCTGATAGGCTACACTCAGCAGACAATGGAAAGAGATTCAGAGGCCCACAGCCAAAAAATAAATGGAACTCTGCCATCTTATTGAAAAGTTGAAGAAGTACTGAGGGACCCAAAGAGGAAAAGGACTCTGTAGGAAGAGGAACAGAGTCAACTAACCTGGACCTCTGGGGAATCCTAGAGTCTGAATCATCAACCAAAAAGCAAGCACAGGCTAGACTTAGGCCTCTTGTACATATGTATCAGATAAGCAGTTTTGTCTACATGAGTGCCCCCCCCCAAAAAAAAGGAGTGGGGATTCTCCCTGAATCTATTGCATGCCTACATATTTTGACCCCTGAATGGGCCATCTTGTCTGGTCTCAGTAGTGAAAAGATGTGCCCAGTCCTGCATCTACTTGGTGTTCTGGAGGGTGGGTGTGTTTTGTGTGTGTGTGTGTGTGTGTGTGTGTGTGTTGTGTAGTGTTACCTAAAGGAGGGAAACCCACTCTTAAAGGAGAAGAAGATGGAAGAATTAGGGAGGTTTTGTGTTAGGAGATACTTGGAGGAAGAGCATTGATACTATGATGTAAAGTGAGTAAATAAATAAATTTTAATAATGGGGTACAGAGCTAAACAGAATTCTCAACAGGGGAATCTGTAATGGCCAAGAATTATTTAAAGAAATGTTTAAATGTCTTTAGTCATCAGGGCAATGCAAATTAAAACCACTCTGAGATTCCAACTTAAACCCATGAAATTGGCTAAGATAAAAAACATCATGTGAAAGCACATTCTGGCAGGGATGTGGAGCAAGAGAAAGACTCCTCTGTTGCTAGAGAGAATGCATAAAATCTCTTTGGAAATCAATTAGACTGTTTTTCAAAAATTTGTTAATAGGTCTACCTACCCCTGGATCTAGCTATACTCCTGGGCATATACCCAAAAGATGCTGCAACATCCCCAACAGTCATTTGCTCACCAATGTACATAGCAGCTTTATTCATAATAGCCAGAAACTAAAGGCAACCTAGATATCCCTCAACTGACTAACAGATAAAGAAAATGTGGTACATTTATACAATGGAATACTATTCAGTATTCAAAAACAAAGATATCATGGAATTTGCAGTCAAATGGATGGAGCGGAGTGAGGTAACTCAGACCCGGAAAGACAGGTATGATATGTAGTCACCTTATAAGTGGTCATTAGACACAAAGTTCAGGATAACCAGGCTAAAATTCACATACCCAAAGAAACAGGGTAATGAGGAGAGCCCAGGGGAGAATGTGTAAATTTCACTCAGAAGGGGAAACAAAATAGTCATTGGAGATGAATGGAGAGAAGGAACTGGCTGAGAGAGGAGGTGAGGGAAGAAACAGTGATGGGGATCAGATGTGGGGTTGCAGGAAGAGGGTTGGAAGTGAGAATGGAAATCAACAGGGGTGTCTCTGGGACTAGCTGGAGACCTGGGGGATGCAGAAGGCTCTGGCAGTCTATGGGGGTAACCCTAGCTGAGATTCCTAACAGCAGGGAGTATGGTGACTGAAATGGACACTGCCAGTAGCCAGGTAGAACTTCTAGTGACAGGAGAGGGACATCAACCCACCTACAAAACCTTCAACACAGAGTTTGTTCTGCCTACAAGATGTGCAGGGATAATGATAGAACACAAAGAGAATGACCAACTAGTGACTTCCCCAATTTGAGAACCATTTCATGTGAGAGACAAGCAACTGCTGACATCCTTAATGAAACTATATTATACTTGCAGACAGGAACTTATAGTATCTGTCTCCTGAGTGGCTTCTTCTAGCAGCTGAAGGAAACATGCAGAGATCCACAGCCATACATCAGGCAGAACTTCTAGAGTCTTATGGAAGAGTTGGAGATAGAAGTGAGTTAGTTGGAGGGTCAAAGACACCACAAGAAGACCTACAGAGTCAACTTACCTGGGTCAGTGAGGGCTCACAGAGCCTGAACCACCAACCAAAGAGCATGAAGGGGCTGGACCTATACCATCTACAGATTTGTAGCTAATGTGCAGCTTGACTCTCATGTGGCTCCCCTAAAAATTGGAGTAGGTGCTGTCTCTGACTCTGTTGAGTGCCTTTGGAGCTCCTATCTCTAATTGTATGCCATGGTTGGGTGATGATGTGCTTAATCCTACTGGGACTAGATGTCTCATGACAGAGTGATAACCAAGAGGACATAATGGGTGGAGGAATTTCTAAGAGTCAGACTGGGGGGATAAGAGGGTGAGGGGACTGTGGTCAGGATGTAACGTGAATAAATAAATTATGGGAAAATGAGTTGTATTTCCCAACTGATATAAAAAATACATAAAATGGGTGTAAAAGCAAGGTATCAGCAGGCAGCCAGATTTTATTGAAAACAGAAATATAAACAAACACACACACACACACACATACACACATGCACATACACACAAAGGTACATACACAGGCATGCACATACATGCACATTCATGCATACAGGAGCCCATAGCAAAGCACATAGTGAATAAGACTTCCCTGTGGGAAAGGTAATCCAACCACTGATTCTGAGTTTGTCTTGCAGAACCAAAGCTTTTCACATATTTGTGAGTAAGATGGGATTCCTTTCTCTCTCAGAATTGGCTAGTATTTGGCCTAGTTGAATTGGAAAATACTAAGAAAGGGGAGACAATTGTTCCCCACTACCTAACATCCCCATAGGAGATTTGAAACTCCTACCAGAACATTTATTTTAATGGAGAAATTTCCAGCCAATGTTCGTTTTGTTGAAGTGTTGAGAAATCAACCATTTTACAATGTGTCACTGGAGGTGATCCAAGTCCTCTACTCAAAGGATTTCAAGGGTAAAAATTAAAGAACAGTGGAGTTATGTGTGCACATTAGTTCTTAACTAGATCTTATCTTACCTTTTTTTTTTTCCAGGAACAATGGTGGCCAATTCTGATGGAATCGCCATATAAGCTGGGAGACACTAGTAGCTACATCTTGCCCTATCTCTATCCCATCCAAAAAGAAGTTAACTGGATCTTACCTTTTAATTACTCCAGTAATCCCATGAAATGGGATTACTCTCATTCTGGGTTGTCCTCTCCAGCACGTTCAACCAAGTACTAAAACATCAACCAGTCCTTCCTGATGGCTAGGTTTCCTAAACACATTTGATGCCACACCTTCTGTGTCATGATGGACTGTGTCCTCTGTGGGCTGTAAACTAAAATAAATCCTTTCTCCCTTAAGTTTCCTTTATGTTTCACTGTGTTCTGTCAAAGCAATAGAAAAGATACTAATAGATCAGAAAAGTAGTGGGGCAGCCACAGTTTTGTATATTATTATTATCATTTGGAAGATTATAATGTTTTACACCACTATGAAATGTGAAGAAATTTATAGAACCAATTACTACTGTCATATGAACACATACTGAATAGAAGATAAGAAGGAGTTTGATAGCCACTGGAGGAAATCCAAATTCCTAGCAACTTTCAGCCTCTCATCAAATTATATTCAGGGTAAAGATGGAAAACAGTGAAATTATGCCTGCAACCTAAATAAATTTCTACCAATTTGGCATTGGGGAGGTTTATTGATATGTATACTTTTTATTTTCTACATATACAAAAAAAATCATTGTGATAAATACCTCAGTTTTCTATTTAATAAGTATTCAGAGTGCAATAATCCGCAATAGATTTATCATATTTAAAACACAGTATTTAGGAGGAGTAAGGAATAGATATGCAGAAAAGTCAACCAAGTAAATCTAACAGAGAAAAAATACAAAAGGAATATAAGCTACATCAAAACAAAAGATTATAATTTGAGTAATTACTAGATATATACTTTTAATGTCCAATAACTGTAGTGCTTGTTCTAGGAATTGATCTTATAGGATATACTGTGAAAAATCAATTTCAAGGAACCTATGCAAAAACTAAATTTTATTCAGCATTTGAATTTTAAAAGGATACATAAACAGGCAAAATTAAATTTAATTTAATGCAATTCTTTTAAAATAACCCAAGTAGGTATTTAGAAACATTTATATTTCTAAAATACATCAATTCTGTTTATTAAAGCAACAAGACTGTATACTTGAAACACACAAAAAAATATATGAGTACCATCTAGTGGTAAAACAGAGGGCAAGCAGCAAGCAACAATATAAAAATGCAGGTCAGGGAAACAAGCAGCCCAAGTAAGATTATAACATAGAATAAGGCTACAGTAAGAGTTAATAAATATCAGAAAGGGGCTCATGTCTGCATTACAGCAAGAATTGGCAATTAACTTCTGACCTATAGCAAACAAAAGGAAAATATACTTCAACCAAAACTCTGCCTCTGGCTGCATTCCTGTGTAATGAGCACATAATAATAAAGACATAACTGAATTCTAAAACTTCAGTGGTTAAACGTTTTAAGATTTAACCCTTCGTGTTGAATAGAGCAAAATGAGAATGCTAGACAATGGTGCCAGGGACCGGAGTAGAAGAGCTCTAAATTTCTCAGACACATTTTGCAGATGCCATTGTTACAGACTTCTCAGAAAACACTGAAGAAATTATTATAGATACAAAATTTTATTTTGGAAAACATTATTTCAGTTATCTTAAAAGTCCATGTGAAAACTAAAGCCTGACCAAGATTCTTTGCTCAGTAAGAAGAGACGAAAGCAATAATTCAAACTGAAAATTCTTTACTTTACTGGATTCACGTTTAGCATAGAAGACATAATTTATCAAAACATATGTTGATGTTTTATATTGTTTGAATGACGAATTTTTCTAAGAAAATAACAAAAATGAATATCCTACTGTAGTTTATAAAATTAAAACCTACATTTTAAAAAAAAAAATCAAAACGAGCAGGACCTAAACACAAGTTCTATTTAATTCTTATAACTAAACAGAAATAATACATAGGTAATAAAAAGGTAAGGACAAGAGTTCAGTTGAGAGAGGTTCAAAATAGACTGTAAAAAAATATATCTACAGAAACATGGACTATGGCTGATACCAGGTTTCATTGGTTTAGAGTGCTACCTGCTCTCCCAGAGAAGATTTCTCTTCCAGAGAACCTGAGTTCAGTTCACAGAATCAACTTCAACTCACACTGCCTATAACTCCAGTTCCAGGACATGGGATTCCTTCTTCTGTCCCATTTCAGATACCTGCATTCAGGTACTATAAATTAACACATGCATGAGCAGGCACAAATACAAGAGTAAAAATAGTTAAAATGTCAATAGATTGTTATCACAATTCATTGGCTAGGTTTATCACATTTGTGTTTGTGAGTTTGAATTTGCCCTGGAGTTCGTTTCAGGGAATAGTACCATGATATAAGAAATTGAGGAACTCACTATTGTTTTCTCTTGACATTCATAGGCTTTTGCCATAAATGTGATCGCACAATCCAAATTCAACATAATGTTAATCTATAAGAAATTAGGAATCCATATATGTGCAGGCAGTCTTTAAGATTTGTTACCAGCATTGCCAATCCTATTTGTGTACTGTGTTCCACGGTTCATTCTTAAATGAGATACAATTTCAACATCTACTGTTTGTTTAGGTAAAGAAAATGGCATCAATTAATGTGAATTTATTTAAGCAAACTTGTACTAACGCAAAGTTTCTTGACATATCTAAATAAAGTCCATATAAGTGTTCACCATCGGAACTTCATCACCAGACTTAAGAACTGTCATAGGTTGAGCTTCCAACACTAAACAGACCAGAAAACAGCCAGGAATTTGCAAGTGGGAGGGAAGAAATTGGAATAGTTGAGGGGGAAAGGGGGTTAAAGTTGTAATGTTATTTTAATTTTTAAAATATAAACACTGGAAAATTTATTTTACTTCTCATCTCTGGGTCTTGGGTGAAAGCTAAATCTCTAAACAAAAGTATTTTCTCTGCTGCTCAGTCATTTTCTTGGTTTGGTGGCCAGAGTATTTGCCCACCTAATTTAGGAAGACATTCATGTCAAAACGACCTAAGACAGTCTCAGTCTTGTTATAGAATTAAAAAAGAGGGAGAGGTGTGGAGCCTTTGGGGCTGCTTGGCAAGAATCTGACATGGGCCAAGGACAAGGAAATGGGCTGCTTGGCAGGAATATGACATTGACCAAGGACAAGGAAGTAGGCTTCAGGCAGGAATCTGACATTAGGCTAGAACAAACAAGTAATTTAAGGTAGGAATCTAAATCTTAGGCTTGAACAAAGAAATAATTTCAGACAGGAATCTAAATTTTAGGCTAGGACAAGGAAGTAGGCTTCAGACATGAAAAAGGCTTTGGGCTAGGGCAGGGAAATAGGCTTAGATACATTGGTCATCCTGATAAGCCCTTAGAAACAATGATCAAAGGAGTGTTCACATAATTGGGTTTAATGTTTTGTTTGTTCTTTGACTATTTGTGTTTATTGTCTTGCTTGTTCCTTGACTATTTGCATCTATTGTATTGCTAGACCCTCAACCTAGAACTGACTTTAATACATACATGTAATTAAAATGGTATAAAAGCAAAAAGGCAAAGGGGGGATGGGATAGGGGTTTCTAGGTAGGGGAAATGTGGAAAGGGAATAATATCTGAAATGTAATTATATAAAATATCCAATAAAAAAGAAAAAAGAAAAAAAGAAATGTTTCTCGTTGCTAATTCTAAATTTCTAAATTTCTCACATATGAATAATTATGCAGTTTAATTTAGAATGTTTAAACATAAGGCAGCCAGCAAGTGTTCTCATTTGGTTCCTGGGACTTCTAAAAGAACAATACTAGAATATACTGACTTCATTCATTTTGATTTATATTCATTGGACTACCTCTTTAAAAAATAATCTTTATTGTTAGAGATTTTCATGCATGCAAAAAATGTGTTTTGACCAACTTTACACCTCTGTTTCCTCCTCTCCAATTCTTTTCCTATTTCCCACAGCACAGAACCCACACAACGCTGCTTTTGTATGCATAGGTATAGAATAATTTACTAGGTTATGGGTATCTTTAAAACTGAAGCTGACTCTCCCCTCCTTCCAGGAGCCATCAATTGCCAATTGTTTTTCAGGGAGGGGTAGGATTTCAGAATTTCAACCTTCATGCTGGTATTATAACAATTTTATTCTTGTGAAAAGGCTGAGCATATAGTCCTATCACATGTAAATTGCCATGTTGTCATGTTCAGCAAAAATTGTTTCGGCCTCAGATAACTACGACTTCTGGCTTTTACTCTATTTATCCCTCTATCTGTTGACTTCTATGCTGTTGGACTGGGGAATGTGATACAGATGTCCTAGCTAGAGTTGACCCCTCCTTAGACAGTTATACTCTACATGTTAACCAGGTGTGGATCTGCTGCAAAAAGTAGTTTCTTTGATGAGACTTGAGAGTTATACTAATCTATAGATGGAATGATAAGAATTTAGAAGAAAGTTTATTGTTCTTTCCGTATAGCTGAACAGTTAATACTCGGTTCTCTCATGCTGCCTCTAACCTAACCAGCTATTTGTTCTTGGCACAGTTAACAACACCAATCATAAGTTTTATCATATAGAACTGCCTTTAAATATTATTAGAACATACCTTGTTACTCATGAACCCTCTTGTTTCTCTTGCATTAGTGAAAACACATTCATAGGACATGCATTATTATAACTTACAAGTTTCAAAGCTCAGTGAAATATTTGATGACTACCCTATCTCTAAATAGCACTCACAGAACATTCCACAACTATGAAAGCTATCCATAAAGAATAAATATTACAAGTTGTACCTGTTTGATTTCTCAAGGTCATTGACTTATCAATTTCATGTCATTAGTAATCTAGAGCAATGACAATAGACTGTAATAATTGAGAATATCTAGATAACCTTACTGATCAATATCTTAAAGAATGGTAACACATAGCTGGCTCTGAGATTTTATATCATAGCCTTTGTTCTCCAAAACAGTCACAATTCTCCACTACAGGGGAATTCATTTCCAACTCCTTTTATATGAGCATATGTAAATATGCATTCAAACTTCTTAGTTATTCTTTTCTCTCTGTCTCTCTGTCTCTTTCTCTCTCTCTCTTTGTCTCTCTCTCTCTCTCTCTCTCTCTCTCTCTCTCTCTCTCTCTCCCTCTCTTTAGAATAGAGTTTATTCAGGGCATGGGCAAGGGAGTTGAGGGAGTAGAGACAAAAAGGCAGAGAGAGGAGAATAGAGAAGCAGAGACTGTCCATGAACATGTGGAGGTGTGGGGGAAAGGAGAGAGAGGGGGACAGGAGCAAGAGGACAGAGCAAGAGCACAAAATCAATAGCTTTGTCCTATTGACAGTGCCTTTTACCTTACAGAAACTTTGCAATTTTATGAGGTCCCATTTGTTGATTCTTGATCTCAGACTATAAGCCATTGTTGTACTGTTCAGGAAATTTTTCTCCTGTGCCCAAGTATTTGAGGCTCTTCCTCACTTCTCCTCTGTTAGTTTCAGTGTATCTGATTATAGGTAGAGGCCCTTGATTCACTTGGACTTGAGATTTGTACAAGGAGATAAGAATGGGTCAATTTGCATTCTTCTACATGCTGACCTCCAGTTGAACCAGCACCATTTGATAAAATGCTGTCTTTTTTCCACTGGATGGCTTTATTTCCTTTGTCAAAGATAAAGTGACCATAGGTGTGTGGGTTTTGAAGTAATTATTTAAAAGGGCCACTAGTCAAGCCCACTATCTAAGCTTTGGCAGATCTGTCTAGCTCAGCGAAGATGCTCTGCAGCCAGAGGTCATGTGCACTGCAGCTAGAAACAGCCAGCCAGAAACACCAGCCCTGCCACCCATGAGACGACAGCATGGGAGATGACTCTGCCAATCTTCCAGGCTGTCTCAGCAAGGCTGGGCATTGTCCAGACCATCCTGCCATCCATGCGGGTCTGGTAGGAAAATGAAAGTCTAATGCTTAGATATTAATCAAAGGATTTATATGTTGGGTAATGTTCAATAACAATATGCCCATACAATTAGAGTTGTTTCCCAGTTAGCTAACCTAAATATAAGTTGTTACCAGTGACTGCTCTCCATACCTGCGTGGCTCTTCATCCTCCTACATCTCTGCTCTCTCTAGCTCCTTCTCTTCCTTTTCCACTTCCTCTCCTTACTCCTCCCACCTTATATTCCTCCTATATGTGGGTTCATTTCTGGGCCTTCCATTCTATTCCATTGTTTTTCCTGCCTGTTTCTGTACCAATACCATGTCATTTCTATCACTATTGCTCTGTAATACAGCTTGGGGTCAGGGATTCCCTCAGTAGTTCTTTTATTTTTGAGAATCGTTTTTGCTATCCTGTGTTTTTTGTTATTCCAAATGAATTTGAGAAGTGCTCTTTCTAACTTTATGAAGAATTGAGTTGGAATTTTGATGGGGATTGCGTTGAATCTTTAGATTGCATATGGCAAGATGGTTATTTTTACTATATTAATCCTTCCAATCCATGAGCGTGGGAGATCTTTCCATCTTCTGAGATCTTCTTTGATTTCTTTCTTCAGAGACTTAAAGTTCATGTCATATAGATATTTCATTTGCTTGGTTAGATCACACCAAGGTATTTTATATTATTTGTGACCATCGTGAAGGGCATTGTTTCACTAATGTCTTCTTCAGCCTGTTTATCCTTTGAGTAGAGGAAGGCTACTGATTTGTTTGAGTTAATTTAATATCTAACCACTTTGCTAAAGTTGTGTATTATGTTAAGGAATTCTCTGGTGGAATTTTTGGGGTCACTTAAGTATACTATCATATCATCTGCAAATAGTGATGCTTTGATTTTTTTTCCTTTCCAAATTGTATCCTTTTGACTCCTTTTGCTATCTAATTGCTCTACCTAGACCTTCAAGTACTATACTGAATAGATAAGGAGAGAGTAGGTAGCCTTGTTTAGTACCTGATTTTAGGAGGATTGCTTCAAGCTTCTCTCCATTTAGTTTGACATTGGCTACTGGTTTGCTGTATATTGCTTTTACTATGTTTAGGTATGGGCCTTGAATTCCTGATCTTTCCAAGACTTTTACCATGAAGGAATGTTGAATTTTGTCAAATGCTTTCTCAGCATCTAGTGAGATGATCATGTTGTTTTTTTTCTTTGAGTTTGTTTATATAGTGGATTACATTGATAGATTTCCAAATATTGAACCATCCTTGCATTCCTTGGATAAAGCCCACTTAATCATGATGGATGGTTGTTTTGATGTGTTCTTGGATTCAGTTTGCTAGAATTTTATTGAGTATTTTTACATCGATATTCATCAGGGAGATTGGTCTGAAGTTCTCTTTCTTTGTTGGGTCTTTGTGTAGTTTAGGTACAAGCGTAATTGTGGCTTCATAGAAAGAAATGGGTGGTGTTCCTTCTGTTTCTATTTTGTGGAACAGTTTAAAGAGTATTAGAATTATATCTTCTTTGAAGGTCTGATAAAATTTTCCACTAAACCCTGGGCTTATTTTGGTTGGGCGACGTTTAATCAATGATTGTATTTCTTTAGGGGTTATGGGACTGTTTAGATGGTTTATTGGCAACCAACAGATTGGGAAAAGATCTTTACAAATCTTACAACTGATACAGGGCTAATATCCAACATATAAAAAGAATTTAAGAAGTTAGACTCCAGAGAATCAAACAACCCTATTACAAATAGGATACAGAGATAAGCAAAGAACTCGAAACTGGGGAATACAGAATGAGCAAGAA
Source organism: Mastomys natalensis (assembly GCA_021653895.1). NCBI lineage: Eukaryota > Metazoa > Chordata > Mammalia > Rodentia > Muridae > Mastomys > Mastomys natalensis. Next base: position 208,769 of record JAJTUV010000485.1, read on the forward strand.
GCACCTAAATAAATGGTCAACATCTTAGTCATCAGGCCATCCAAAGACTACCCCACTTGGGGATCCATCCCATATACAGTCACCAAACCCAGACACTATTGTGGATGCCAAGAAGTGCATGCTGACAACAGCCTGATATAGCTGTCTCCTGAGAAGCTCTGCCAGATCCTGGTAAATACAGATGGGATGATTGTAGCCTACCATTGTACTGAGCAAGGGGTACTCATTGGGTCCCCAATGGAGTAGTTAGAGAAAGGACAAAAGGAGCTGAAGGGGTTTGTAACCCATAGGAAGATCAATAATATCAGCCAACCAGACCTCCCAGAGCTCCCAGGAACTAAAACACCAACCAAGGAGTATACCCATGGCTCCAGCTGCATATGTAGCAGAGGATGGACTTTTAGGGTATCAGTGGGAAAACAGGCCCTTGGTCCTGTGAAGGCTTGATGCCCCAGTGTAGGGGAATTCAAGGGCAAGGAGGCAAGAGTGGTTGGGTGAGTAGTCGAACACCCTCATAGAATCAGGGGAGCGGGAATAGGATAGGGGTTTTGGGATGGGGAACTGGGAAAGGGGATAATATTTGAAATGTAAATACAAAATCCAATTTTAAAAAAGAAAGCAAGAGATTAGTAATTCTTTAAGCATTTCTACTACCCTCAGAAGAAATACTTGCTATTCATATACAGTATTTTCTGATTTTCTTGCAAATTAGTTTCATTTACTACATATTGATTTAATGCACTTTCTTACCCTTTGAAAGTGACTTCAAAACTAAAGCAAATGATCAAATATAAAAGGATTAAAACATTGATTGTGGAAAAGCTCTGCTAATTAAGATCGAAGTCTACCATTGTCTGGATAGGCATCTGGGGCTTGGAGCTACATGGAGGACTCCGTTTATTGGTAGGGCTTCTCTTCGTCTGGCCTTGTCTGAGGAGTTCAAAGCCCCACCACATATTTACTACAGAATGTCCCATAACCTTAACTAAGATTAGAAATTCAACTTCTTTTCTTTCAAATTAATTTATTTTATTTTTACTTATTCAATTTACATCCAGCCCACTGCCTCTCTTATGGTCACCCCTACACACAATCCTTCCCCCATCCCCACTCCCTTTCTGCTCTGAGTAGCTGCCTACCTATACCCCCACCTTGGCACTTTAAGTCTCTGTAGTGATAGGTGCTTCCTTTCCCAATGATGCAAGACCAGGCAGCCCAGCTAGAAGGATTTTGGGACAGCCACCTTTCCAGTTGGTTGGGACCCACATAAAGATCAAGTTGCACATCTGGTATATATGTCTGGGGAGACCTAGGCCAAGTTGGATCATATTCTGAGAGCTCCAAGTGTCCAGGTTAATTGACTGTGTTGGTCTTCCTGTGGAGTTCTTGGCCAGTTCTGGTCCCCACAGTCTTTCCTCTTATTCTTCCATAAGAGTCCCCAAACTCTACCCATTGTTTGGATGTGGGTGTCTGTCTCTGTCTGAGTCAGGTTCTGGGTAGAGCCTCTCAGAGAACAACTTGTTCCTGTCTGCAAGCATAACAGAAAATTATTAGTAGTGTCAGAGATTGGTGCTTGCCCATGAGATGGGTCTCAAGTTGGGCTGGTCATTGGTCATTCCCTCAGACACTGCTTCATCCCCTGTTCCTGCACTTTTTGTATTCAAAATAAATTTTGGGTTGAAAGTTTTTGGAGTGAGTTGGTGTCTTTATTGCTCCACTGTGGTTCCTGCTTGGCTACAGGAGGTGGCTTCCACAGGTTCCATAACCCCAGTGGTGTGAGTCACATAAGAACACATTCAACTGACACCTGACATTCCTGGAATGCTTCTCCATGATATTGAAGCATTTCACTACCATAAGCTCTCAGCCAATGACTTTTCCTTTCTGAGTATTCCTTCTCTCAAGAGGTATATAATCCTGGATTCAGCCCAAATTAAGGATCATCTCAGAGAGTTGCTTTTAAAGATGACCTCCAGGAAGGCTTTCCCTTAAAAGACTGGTGGCTAAGATTCCTAAATAAAGGTCTTTCTCCTGTCCCTCTGGTACTCAGTACTCCCAATCAGATCAGATCCACTTGTCCCAGGCTCTGCCTTCCCCTTTCTGCCTGGCATACAGGTACCTTGAGGAGAAAGGTGGACTGCAGATGGTTCCTGACTTCCTTTCCCAGCAGCATATCTGCAGCACCTGGGTACCCAGAGAGGAAGTCTGGGAACCACAGTATTTGTCCCAGAACTTGTTTCCATTTCTGGTCCAGCATAGCAGCATCTGACACCTGTCTGGAGTCTCTGTTCAGTAGTTCACCCTGCTTTCACCAGGTTGGCTTGCTTTCTGCACATGGACACCCTGGCAGAGAGGCTGACCATGGCATGACAATTAATAAGAATCAACCTCTCCCCTACCTCAATTTTCCTGTGTTTATCATGGTTCTTCATAGTATCAAAACATAATGAACTACAAAATGGATATATGAACAGATAATTAGATAACAGATCAATAATTAGAATTATACATGTTATGTTTTATTGATAGATGAGGTATAAACTATACATGTATAAAGTTGTCAAGCTTTTGAAAAGATAACATAGACTCTCTTCTCTTAATTTTGTCCTCTAGATAATATAAATGTTCAACTGATGAAAAGATGCCTACTCACATTGGATGAGGAAAAGTATTCCCTATTTACTCCACATATGCAGATGCCAGCCTCGCTAAGAAATACTAATACTAACACACCCTTAGGTTCATTTCCCCAGTAAAGATGACACTTGAAGTGAACTATTATATTTTCTTTCTGCATTTCTACTACTATAGATGAAAATAACCAGGAATTAATACTGTGCCCATTTCTCATTATTTGATTTCCTTCATGAATGTTGTGAGATGTTGCTACAGATCCCAAATATATCCTTTCAAATTTCTCTTGGTAAATATGGTCTTCATGAACTGACTGCAAAATGTCTGCAGCTCCTTGGCCACTTAAGAATAAACACAAGAAGAAAGAAGACCACAACAAAGTGTGGATCCCACAGTCCTACTGAAGGGGAGAGTGAAATCTGGGAAGGAGAGAGGAGGAAGAGGGATAGGGGGTCTGTTTGAGATACAGGAGGAAATGGGGGAGAAGTACAGAGGGTCAGGAATTTAAAAGGAGGTGTGTAGCAGTGGGGGAGGGGGAACTTGTAGTAGCCACTAGAGAGTCCTGATGTCAGGGACCCAAGATGTTCCCAGGACCCAACAGGGAGGACATTAGCCAACATACCAACAAAGGAGAGATAGAACCTGTAGAGACTATATCCAATGGATACGCACAGCACCTGGTTGAGGGATGGGACCACCCACCCATTTCAGAAACCTTAATTAAATATTCCTCCTGTCAAAAGGAAATACAAAGAGTCAAAGAGTGGAGCAGAGGCTGAAGAAAAGGCCATCCAGAGACTGCTTCACTTAGGGATCCATCCCATCTGCAGATATCAAACCCAGACACTATTGCTGATGCCAAGAAATGCTTGTTGACAGGAGCCTGATACAACTGTCTCCTAAGAGGCTCTGCCAGAGCCTGACAAATACAGAGGCAGATACTCGCAGCCAACCATTGGACTGAGTACAGGGTCCCCAATGGAGGAGTTAAAGAAAGGACTGAAGCAGCTGAATGAATTTGCAATCCCATAGTAAGAAAAACAATATCAACCAACCAGATACCCCAAAGCTCCCAGGAACTAAACCACCAAACACAGTACACAGTACATGGGGGTGGACCCATGTCTCTAGCTCAATATATAGCAAAGACTGCCTTGTCTGTCATCACTGGGAGTGGAGCCCCTTGGTCCTATGGAGACTTGATGACTCAACCTAGGGGAATGCTAGGGCACTGAGGCAAGAGTGGCTGGGCAGGTGGGGGAGCACCTTCATAAAGGCAGGGGGAAAGGAGAGTAGATAGGGAGATTTGGAGGGGAAACTGGGAAGATGGATAACATTTGCAATGGAAATAAAATAACCAATTTAAAAAAGAATAAGATATTTGTTGACCTTCCCTAAATACATACTTTAAGAAGCTGAGTGATTCTATGAAGTTTCGCTTCTCACATCAAAAATCTAGAATAAACTAAACTGTAAACATTTCAAGCAATGTTTTCCACAAAACCAACTTTACTTCTAAGGAAGACTATATTCTCAGAAGGGAAAAAAAGCAAAAGGATCCTTAAACTGAATTTCACAAATGAATTACTAAGATGCATCGATGATATGTAATGATAAATGCCAGACTTCTGGCAGGACGAAGTTGTGAACTACACTGATATACATGAAAAAAACTTTAGACTAAATATATAATGGGAATCCATATTAATGCTTTCCACATTGCTGCCTACCTGCTTGCACTGACACACTTAAACTTCAATTGCACATTACATGCATATTTTTATCACTCGTGTTTAGAGACTGGAGTGTTTATGTCTGTTATGATTTGTATATTTGTGTGAATGTACATGTAATTTTCTGTCTAACCATTTTAAGTGATTCATTAATAAAGAGTGTGAGAATTGTATAGTCAACTTGGACTGCCTTGAATAAATACAGGACGCAATAGAGTAAAGGTGATGGTGGAGAATCTATAGGACAATGGTAGGACAGGTGATGTTGCCAATTCACTTTTTGTGGAAATATAAAAGTATAAGATAATGGTGAATGGGGGTAAATATTTGGGGGGTCTGCAGAGGGGCAGTGAGTGGGATGTAAAGTGAATAAACAAATAATGTAATGGGAAAAAAAAAGAGAATATGACATTACTTTGTGAAAAAGGACCGGCAATTACTGACTATTTGGGATAATAACGATATATTTTTTTTGTTTTTTTTTTCTTTTTTTTATTGGAAATTTTATTTACATTTCAGATGTTCTCTCCTTACCCCATTTCCCCCGCTCCCTCCAGGAACTCACTATCCCTTCCCCCTCCTCCTGCCTCCACGTTGGTGTACCCCCACCCACCCTCGAATACCACCCCCCCACGACGCCCAGCCTTCATGGGACCAAGGATCTCTTCTCCCACTTATATATAGCTCCCTTGCATATATAGCTGGAGCCATGAGTCCCTCCCTAAGCGCTCCCAGGCTGGTGGTTTAGACCCTGGGGGCTCTGGTTTATTGGGATTGTTGCTTTCCTCATGGTGTCACAAATCCTATTAACTCCTTCAGCCTTCACTCTATCTTCTCCATTGGGAACCCCATGATCAGTTTGATGGTTAGCTGTGAGCATCTGCCTCTGAGTATGTCAGACTCTTGCAGACTTCTAGGGAGACAGCTATATCAGGATCCTGTCAGCATGTACATCCTGCCTGTGGTGCATGCCTTTAATCCCAGCACTTGGGAGGCAGAGGCTGGCAGATTTCTGAGATCGAGGACAGCCTGGTCTACAGAGTGAGTTCCAGGACAGCCAGGGCAATGCAGAGAAACCCTATCTCGAAAAACCAAAAAAAAAAAAAAAAAAAAAAAAAAGAAGTCAACGATATTTGTTGATTTAGAAATTTCTAGATGAAAACAATTGAAATAAGATAATATTTCACTAAAAGAGTAATCTGTAAAGCATACATGCCACTTGAAGATGATAAAATCTGGAAGTAAAATCACGTTGTGTATATGGGGAAAAGGTGACAAAAATGATAGGACAATGGTGAATGTTCTATGGATATCTACTATTCATACATGTAAAGAAATTCATGGAACAGAGCAAAGAGGCATGCTTTCTTCACCAAGACCTGAACAGTATTAAGTGTCTATAATAGTTTTCTCTGTTTTTTACATTTTTTTAAATCTGAAGGATATAGATGTTAGTTACTTTTCTGTTGCCATGATACAACATCATGACCACAGGCAGCTTATGGAAAGAAGACCTTGTTTTGGCTTATGACTAGGAAGAGAGCTTCTATAATGATGTAGAATGTATGACACCAATAAGCCAGATAGAAGTGGACTGATCACATTTCATCAAACAAACATACAAGCAAGCAAACAAACAAACAACAACAACAAACAGAGAGGTAAACTGGAAGTGGGCTAAGGGTATAAACTCAGAAGGGCTGCCCCTTCTGACTTCTTGCTCTAGCAAAGCTCCAAACCATTTGTTCATTTTCCTCCATAAACGCATGGGCATCTCACATCACGACATGAATTTCGTTCAATTTAAAATGTTTTCATACTCTTTACTAGTCTCATTAATGTTGAAAAAAAATGCCAAGTGTCTTTGGATATTCAAGGCAATATCTCAATTGTGACCCTTTACAAAATAAAACACAGACAACATACTTCTGATATTTATTTCTACGTACTCGGTGTTCTCATTCCACAGCAGAGGAATGATCCATAGTAAAGAAAATATCCAAACAAAACTAGAAAATAGTAGGTCAAACATCCAATGTTGTAGCTTATGCCCAGTGTCTGTTTAGATTCAAATGGTATGGGGGAACGCTTCTCCGAAAGGTTTGTTACCTGCAACTTACATCTCTCTGTCTTTGGGTGACTCCACCATCTGTACACAGATGTGTCATGGTTCTAGCATGTTTAAAATATTAAGCTCTCTGTATACTGTATACTGTATCTAGGCTTGTCGTTCATTGTTTTATACAATGGCCAATATCAGCCTTTCAGTAATTCAAGTCCTGTTTCACAATGTCTTAAGGAACTCTCTAAAATTGCAGAAGAAGAATCAAAAAAAACTCTCAATCTTATATGACTATCATTAATTTGGACAAAAATATAAGTTTATTATTTTTAAATTTAATGTCAGAAACATTCTCAGGACATGGGAAAACAGCCAGACTCTCTCTCTCTCTCTCTCTCTTCTCTCTCTCTCTCTCTCTCTCTCTCTCTCCTCTCTCTCTCTCTCTCTCTGTCCAAAAAACTCATGAATGACTTCTAGCCCAGTTGCTAACGAATCCTTGTTTTATTCTGAAATCTTATTAATCAGAGTTGGGTCTCCACATCTGGGAATATCCTCACAACTACTATCTCCCAGGCTCCCACTACAATAGCTCATTAAATTTTACTTGAGACTTTCAAATGTCTTTCTAGTTCAAAATTCCAAAGTCTTATACATTTCTCAAAAACAAAACAATCAAACAGAGAAACAAACAAACAAACATGGTCAGGTTCTTCACTGCAGCCTCAACACTCCCTGTAACAACTTCTGTGTCGGCTGATTTTGTTGCTACAATTTAAAAAATTATGAAGAGAAATTTAGGAATGGAAGAGTATATTTTGGTTTATATCTCCAGAAAAGGAGTCCAAAATGGTGAGGGAAACATAGCAATAGCAGAACGGAGATCTCTAAATACATTTCATCACTCCAGAAGTGATTTGAGGCTATCAACTCTCAATATCTACCGGCCTCCCTCATCCCTTTATGCTAGGTCTTCCAACAAGTATATATTACCTAAAAGTTCCATAGCTTCTGCAACAGAGGAAGCAACAAAAATCCAAATGTTCAAATATATGAACTTAAGGGAGACTCACTCCACTCCAACATCTGATAAACATCAAAGGATGAAATGTGTATGTGAGGGTTGAGCTCACAGTATGCATTTAAGACAAAAAGCAACAAAACACAAAAATAAAGTGATGTATGTTTGAGGTTTGTTTTGTAGACAGACAACTTGACATTAGATGGCATCTATAAAATTAAATTATTATTTCTAGATAGAAATAAAATATTCATATCTTTCAGAATTTTTCACATATTTCTTCTAGCAGGATGGATAATATTCTGAACCCCTGCCAAAGACAGCCATATCTTTATTCTTAAGAACTGTATTTAATCTTAAATGACAAAACGTTGTCACAAGTTTGAATAAGCGAACTCACTTGAGGTGAATGAAGTGACCGCTTATTGTTCAAATGGATCTCAAGACTCTGTAATTTATTTCAGTTCTCTTCTACAAAACAGTGACAGATAAATCTCCAACTTTGTTTGTTTGTTTGTTTTTAAAAATACCTTATTGCATGTCCCAGAGATTGGGGCCATGATCATGAGATGTGATATCCTGTAGAATCTGGAAAAGCTACAGTACTGAATTTCCCTTCAGCCTACAGAAAAAAGTAGACCAGCTGTCACTTTCATTTCAACACACTTTTGCCTTTCTATTCTGCAATTTTATACAACAGGACACTAATAGAATTCTCATGTAAGTTTTGCTATATTGCTTTTTAATTCCCCAGTGTGGAAAATGAATATATTTGAGTCAGTTCATTTCACAAGGTACTTCAGGACTATGATTTTTCTTACAAGGCTGTGGTCAGTGCTATGTATTCATAATGTTAATACAAGCAGTAAGGGTTTACACATTTGAATCTAACCATTGTGTACCATGTATAAAGTACCTCAAGGGAGGTGTTTAGTTTAAGTAGTTAGTTGATATACATAGAATACAGACAAAAAGAATAATTCAAATTGTAGATATAATGAGTTTCTTGACTAAATAAGAAGCCATTGTAATTGTGGGATGTATAGAGGAGATCATAATGTTTCAGAACATATCCTGATTGCCGAATTGATGCTTGACTGTATAACTAAGAAAAGGACTCACCATGGAGAGAGGATGACCGGAAAAAAACAGAGCAAAGTCCAAAGTGATTTGTAGGAAAATTGTCTCTATTCTCAGGGTTAAAATTAGGTTGATCTGATATCAAACCCAGAAAGTGTCAGCCTCAGAAAAGGAGTTCACATCCTTTAGGAGACAATTATTTCTAGAAGCATGTCAGGCAAATGTGACACTGTCTATGAAGCCTGACCTTTTGTGTCAAGTTCTGATAAAGCAGCAAAATTACCATAAATTATCATTGAAAGTTTTCAGAAAAAGTATAAGGCATTCAGTGATAATTTTAGGTTTTCTCAGTCTAAAACCTTTAGAAAATCATACATTTCTGCAAGTGAATTTGTCACGAATACTAATAGTTTAATAATATTATTCATGTGTTTGTATGTGTGCACATGTGCTTGTGTGTGTTCAAAGTTATAAGACTATATTAATTAGCACAGACTGCCATAACAACATGCCAGAGGCTGGTGTCATTGCACAAAATAAATACATTTTCGCCCTCAACACTGAATCCATAAATCCAGTATTATCCTGACCACATGATGAGATTGTGGAGTGCATGTACTCTTTCTGACTTACAGATTTTCTTCACCTTTTTCACATGATAGAGAGGGATATTTCTTATGATTTTTATCCCTGTTTTAACTAGGCACTGTTGAAACAGAACTTCATATTAGAGGCCAAATTTAAATTAATCCATCCCTTATTGATCTCCATCTTCAATTCAACGAAACACATGATAGAGAATCAGCATATGAATATGTAAGGAAAGTGACAGTCCATATCAAAGAGAATATGAAAATATCATACATTTTGAAAGTAGCTTTTTAAAATTTGAAAATAATTAATAAATGTTCTATTTTGAACAAACAAAATAAATTTTAAAGCAAAATTATTTGCAGCCTTACTCTGTAGTGATCAATGGAATAATGTGTTTTAGACATTTATACTTTAATGTTGATTTTCACCAAAATCATTTAAAATATTAAATCATGTATTTGTATAATCATAAATTTCACATAAATACTTTTAAATATTCTCAAAATAAAAGATGACTAAGAACTACAAGGAAGGGAAGTAAACAAACTGGCATAACTCCTTGAGAATCTTTTTTATTTCCACATAAGGAGAGAGTGCATTAATGTAATTAGTTAGGCTTTTCTTACTAAGTGTGTCTGAGGCTGCATGAGAACTTGGATGAATTACATGAATACAATTGCTGTGCCCCTCATGCAGAGCTTATGGTACTGACTGGTAGTTTGGTTTGAACATTTGTGACCTCTTAACTGTAAAGACTTGTCTATTCATTACAGAGACCAATATCAAATTATGATTTTCTATTCATATATAAGCATAAAAAGAGTTGAGACTCATTACTTGAGTCTTAATGTTAGAAATATAATGTGCTGTATGTATTTCTAAGCAAAATGTTCCATACTGATTAGGAAACATTGAAAGCAAATGAGTATACAAAGCAATAAAGAGTTTACAATACACAGTGTATTTTTAAAGGATGTTCCAATTTTTTCTTTCTTTTTTTATTATCTTTAATCTTTTATTGCAGTATCTTCAACATCCCCCTCCAATTCTTCCCCCCCCCCACTGTTTTTCACTTCACTCCTTCTCCCCCATCTCCAAGAGGATGTCCTCATCACCCCTAGACCCCTCCACACTGCCAGGCCTCCCGACTCCCTAGGGACCTCAAGTCTCTCAAAGGTTAGGTGTGTCTTCTCTCACTGAGAAATAAAGTTTATATCATTACCTAAGGAAATGAATTAAATTATGACCCTTCAAACATTGTTTGTAGGTACATAGTCTCCTCATAAGGCTTCATAAAGTATATTTTTAGAGAGGCAATGTGTGATCATTGAAGTTGTTTCAATGTGATTCTCATACCAACAAAACAAAACAAAACAAAACAAAACACCAACCAACCAACCAATCAAACAACAACAACAACAAAACATGGTTAGAGTAAGAAACACTGTAATTTTCTTTTTGCTTCATTCATGCCTGGAGGACTGCCAAGTGCAGGCCAGGAAACAGGCTTCAGCAGAGATAGCCCCAGAAGGACCTTGACCTTGGAATTATAGGATTAAGTTCTCTGAAATAAAACAGCTAGATGTCCACAGGCAGCTAGATGTCCACAGGTTAAGCTATTCACTTTCCATTACCTTTTTCAATGGTAGACTAATGCATTTTCGACAAAACAAAAAGCACAGTGTAGTGTACATTCAATTTTGAAAACAAATATTAATTGATAGGTATTATATAAATAAACATGATAGAGATGGTAATCAAATAGATACAAGAAAAGGAAAAAAAAAAAAAAAAAACAAGGAAAGCTTCTTACAATAAGACTGTTAGCATACTTTGGGTAAAAAACAAAAACATTTTTTTAACTGAGTTGCATTCTCAAAAGCCACCAGAAGATGGTGGAAGAGGAGCAACCAACATTGAGAAGCCAGTCAGAAATATTTTGTATACTCAGGAACTACACCTTCCCTGTTCTGGTCGGCCACTTTTTAAATAAAATAAATAATTTTAGTCTGAGTAAATCATAGTAAAATACAGTGTATTGTTCTCTATATTTAAAAATGAACACAATTTATTTGGTCATAAATGATAAGAAGCACAGTGAAGTGCATGTTTTTCCTTTAAAAATCAAATTTAGACTCATGTTCTGTTTACATTTGCTAGCGTGTGCAGATAATTCTTCATATGTGTTCATTTTCTCAAAACATTACAGCTACTGTTATGAATGCAGGTTGTGAAAATAACGTTAAAAGTGATTCACAGACAAAGATTAATATATAACTGAACTTATTTTCTCTGTGTAAAATACTATACTTCCTATGTGAGTGGCTTATAAATATCAACCCCACTGAACTGTCCAATACTTGCTTCCTTTTTTAATATTAATAGGATAAATAAACAAAAGAAGTTTACCTTTATCTATGAGAATTTCTAGACTATGATATTATAATATACATACACGTACATATACATACACACACACACACATATACATATATATATATATATATATATATATATATATATATGATCAACTGATGAATTGTAAGATATGAAATAAAACATCCTTCTCTTGCATGAACTAATTGCCACAATCCACTGCTAAATACCAAGTGCAGTTTGAGTAAGAAAGGCTATTCATATATTTTGAGAAGGAATATATTCTGTTTGCATTTATAAGATTATTTCAGTCAGTGCACTTTAGACACATAACCTTTTGTCACATTGAACAATTATTTCTAGCTATCTACTACCTGTCATATAAGGTCAACCTCACTTCATTTCTGAAGTAGAGATGGATCCCTTTTGTTGATATGAGGCCCTGTGTTTGAAGATTCACAATCCACCACTCTGAGACTTGCCGCAGTTTGTTTGGTGGCTGATTCTGAAGTATACCTATCAAATAAATTATTATTTAGTAACTTGTACAAACACAGCTTGGCTCCTAGTTTATTACAGACTACTGATGTACATTGGCTTTTTATGAATTAGTCAAATGTTTGTGGTCTGACATCTTTACCTGCTTACCAGGACTTTGAACTATTGGTTTCTCTTATTTAGTAGACACTAGGTTAACAATAGTCATATCACTAGCTCATTCTAATAATATTGACTCCATACAGAAGTAGATGTGTAAACATGTAATATTGGCAACAGTTAACTCATATGATTACCCTACAAACTTCTTGCTACCTCTGATTCCTTCCATAAAAGACACATTTCATAAATGTTTGGCACTCATCAGCATCTCTCATCATCATCTTCTTCTACATTTGACATTTTAGAAGAACTAAACTCTCCTTACTAGTGTCTGTATTTGATTTAATTTGATATATAATGACGGCTTGTGCCAAACAATGTCGATCTGTCTGCATGAACCAGGATTTGAAGACCTTCACGAATGTGACAGACTACAGTCTAATGCTGCAAGACAACTTTGCTTCAGCTTCAGTGTACATTCAGAGCAATGATCCAAGGAAGATTGTTTGGCTTTAGAAAAACATGATCAGAAAACCATAAATAAAGGTCAGCAAGTACATACTAAATAATAATAGAGCACTCTTTTTCCAGAGCTTTCCAAGGACAGACCAATTTAAACAATACTGCCCAGATGCGTTATAGATTTGATCTGGGAAAGCTCAAAAGCAAGGAAGAAGGCCAGATTTAGAGCACTCTGACAATAGTACTCAGTATATCCTTTTATCAGATTGAGTTCTATAGTTATGTTCATACATTCAATAAGTATAAGCATGTCTTATAAATTGAATGCAAATGTTTGTGACAGAAGGCATGAAATCATGTCCTTGAACAATCCAAGGATAGAAATGCATCTAAGAAAAAAGGCCCTCTGTCTTTTGTTCCTGGAGCATTTTTTAAAGTTCCAAAGGAATTATTCAGTCATTCATTGACTGTGGAGTTTATTGTTGTTCTCTGAGATAGTGAGTATTTATATTGTTTTACTTTAGTGTATTTATTTATTAAACATAATGTTCACTGTAAAATTTTCATATATTTAGTTACCTCTATAAATTTTTTTCTTTTTTAATTTTATTTTTTTATGCTTATTCACTTTATAACCTCTATAAATTTAAATTCAGTTTTTTTCACTAGATTTCACTGAAGTCAATGATTTTTATAAGATGGTTCATGTATCTGCTGATTTTCAATTATTTTCTATCTACTACAAAATATTGATAAATGTGAAATGAGTTTTCGAGTATTTTGTATTTTATTTCTGATTTTTAATTTATCAGCTAATTAGTTTCTACTTTTGCTTGTGTGTGTGTGTGCATGTGTGTGTGTTAGAATTATGGACAGGAAAGGATTGTGATGTTTCCATATTGAACTAAATACTTCCTTATTAGAGATGCTGACTATAACAACAAAGGTCTTTAAATGGTTTCTATTCCAACTGAACTGTAAGGAAAAAATATCACCACTCTAGTAATACAAAAGCTAATACCTGGAACAAAGATTATTGTTCAGATATAAGTTATTACATTAGAGATATCTGGGATCTCACTGTGGCTTAATATGAAAAGGTCCTGTGTTTGTTATATTTGGAAGTTGTGGCCAAACACATGATGCAACTGAAGAGTAGCAAGATTTATTATGAATCACATTTTCAGGATTTCAGGTTATGGTTTCTTGGCCTATGATCATAAGCAGAGCCTCATACTGATGAGAGGATGAGTTTCTTTACTTTCATGAAGACAGGACACACACACATAGAGAAAGAAAGGTTGGAATGTCACTAAAAACTTGGCTCAATTCTTTACTTTCCTCAACTAGACTTCACTTCTTATGGCTTTGAGAATCTGCAACAGTTTTTAACTAAGGACTGTGAACCCATGAGCTATTGGAGTATATTACACATTACAATTTTTTAAAAAGGCCCAAGGCTCTTAAGTTGGTGTTTTTAAAAATTAAATCAATGATAAATATGCTAACATAATCAATGGATTAATCAATTGAAGTATTCAGTTTGGTAATATTATTGAGAGGTCTGAGCATCAGTGGGAGCAGAGGAGCGTGGTCCTGTGGAGGCTTGATACCCTAGAGAAGGGAGATGCTAGAGGGGTGAGGTGAGAGTAGGTAGGTACTCTCTTAGAGGCAAAGGTGAGGGAGATGCAGTGGGGGATTTGTGGATGGTAGATTGGGAAGGGGGATGACATTTGAAATGTAAGTAAGTAAAATGATATATCAATAAAGAAAAAATTGGAGATGTTACATAAATGGAGAAAATCAATCACTGGTAAAGATCTCTCTCTCTCTCTCTCTCTCTCTCTCTCTCTCTCTATCTCTATCTCTCTCTTTCACTCTCCCCCTCCCCCTCCTCCCTCTCCCTCCTCCCTTCCATTCCTCCCTTCTCCTCCTCCCTTCCCCTCCTCCCTCTCCCTCTCCTTCTCGCTCTCCCTCTCCCTCACCCTCACCCTCTCCCTCTTTCTCTAGCTCTCCCTCTCCCTCTCCCTCACCCTCTCCCTCTAGCTCTCCTTCTTAGCTTCCCGGAGAAGATCAGCTCTGTTTTGTCCCGTGCTCTTTCTCCCTCCTGCAGTGCCTCATTATACAAGCTCAGAAGGAACAGTCCAGTGGCATGACTCAAAACAAACCATTCTTTTCTCAGGTTATTTTCTCATGATATTTGCCACAGTGATGGATATGACTGACAGATCTGTCACTGTTCCCTTATTTTATTGCTTTTCCAATTTGGAATAGAAATATTATCCTATACTAACCTTACCATCATATTCTGGAATAGATAAATAACTTATTTGGTTTCATAGCATAGAAAGTAGATTTTCTTCCAAAAGTTATACTTTAAATTTTGCATATTCTCCAATTAATGTTGATACTGGCACATGATAAGATTTCAGTATTGTGGGATTAATTGCATGGATTTTGAATACAAAAAGGGAATTAATTATGAAGAATTAATTGTAAAATGCAATGTGAGAAGGGAGGGGAAAGGGGGATGTGAGAGGGGAAGGCAAGAGGAGGAGGGGAGAGAGGGAGAGGGAGACAGAGAGGGAGAGAGAGAGAGAGAGGAGAGAGAGAGAGAGAGAGAGAGAGAGAGAGAAGAGATCTTTCCCAGTGATTGATTTCAATATATTTGCCACTTGAAACCCTCACATATTAAAATTGAACCCTAGATACACTTGAAAAGAATTGGTATTAACAAGTTCATAAAGGTATATTAGTGGGATTTTGCTTAAAGATATGGCTATAGAAAAACGTCTACCAGGTGAAGAGAAAAGGAGGAAGGAAGTTTGTAACCTTAGCCTGAGCAGTAACCAGTACTAGAATATACTATTGATAAATGAATTTCCCTGTTTATAAAGAATACTATCCACAATAATGTGCTGTAGTGTCCTTGTGTAATTCAACTATTATGCAAATATATTTAAAAAAATTTTCTGTTTGCAGTACCTGTTTAAAGTCTCCAATTTGGCTTGAAATAAGTTCACTGGTAATCTAGTGCTCTCTTTTCAAAAGTTTGTTATTTTTCTTCTCAATTTGTCCTACTCAAGTATTCTCCTTTTCTTTTGTTTATTTGGAAATTACATAGTTCCTTCCACCTAATCGTTATTAAATTATTATAACAGAGCTGTTAATGTATCATTTATCAATGTGTATAAATAATTATTCATAACACAATGGCCACAATTCTTCCAAAGCCGATTGTCATTTGTTTTTTTTTTATATTATTGTGAACAATTTCTATACTGGATAACTTGAAAACATGGTATGTCTTTATCAAAAAATTTTAATGTCTTTGAAAACTTTAAGACACAAGCTGTGATAAGGAAAGGAGGAAAGTATGGAGGAATTTAGCTGGGTAGCTGAAAGGCATGATGGTGCGATAAATAATACTAAGGATATGTGACAAAGCCATAGGGAAACATAGTATTCTAGAAGCTTGCTGAAAAATACACACACACACACACATACACACACACACACACATAGACACACACACACAGTCACATATACAGAAACATACACATACACGAAGACACACACACATGCTCATGCATACACACACACACTTGCACATACAGACACAAAGCATAGAAACACACACACAAACACACACACACACATGCACACTGTGCAGAAATAGTGGTGCCAGGCAATGGCAACTTCCCTTTTAAATGTGACTCAGGGGCAAGCGTGTTAAATATCAGAGTCACAAAAGCAACGGTATAGGCTTTTAATGATGTGGAAGATTCTGATATTTACTTTAGTTTTTAAGTAAATAAATCAAACTCAATTTTAGATTAACCTCTAAAATAACATGGATTTACTGTTCATAACTAACAAAACATGACAAAGTGCAGTGGCAAAATAAGGAATGTTACAGTATCCTTCCGACAAAAGCTCTGAGAATTACTGGGTTAGGTTTCAGTACCATTTCTGACAGACATATATAAAGTACTCTAAGTCATTCTGTGCTGATGAGGGAAGGAATTCATGAGTTAATAGTGGCATGCTGGTAATCAAGCATCTTGGATACTTTTTGCTTTTGCCCTGGGGCAATGGCGTTAAAGGATGCTGATTCTATAAACACAGACAGATCTGCGTTGCTTAACCACTGAGACCTCTCACTAGTGGAGGGGTTTCTGATTCTCTTTTGGTTGTTGCGGTGATTCTGCTATGTCCCCTTTTCGAGACTTTGTATGACACATTTTCTTTTCATTTTTCTCTATTGTTTAAGTTTTTCAAATTACATCTCAATCACAGCTACCCCTTTCCTCTCAGCACCTCACTGGAGCAGTACATCTTCCTGCTTACCTTCTCCTCCCGGAAGGGGAGCCCCCTGCCTCTGAGATATCAACCAACCCTGGCACATGAAGTCATCGCCCATTCCCTTACATCCTCTCCAACTGAGGCCAAACAAGACAGCCCAGTTAGTGGAACAGGATCCACAGGCAGGCAGGATTCAGAGACAGCCCCTACTCCAGATGTTAGGGAACCATATCAAGACCAAGATGTGCATCTGCTGCATATTGAGGAGGCCAGGTTATATTCATTCCATGAATGCTCTTTGGTTGGTGGTTCAATATCTGGGTTCCCTCAAGGGTCCAGGTTAGTTGACTCTGTTGATCTTCTTGTGGAAAAATCCCCCGTGTCCTTCAACTTTTACCCCAACTCTTCCGCAAGAATCTCCTAGCTCCATCCAATGTTTAAATTTTGGGAGCTGAATCTGTTTCAGTCAGCTGCTGGGTGGAGTTATGCTAGAGGAGAGTTATGCTAGACTCCAATTGGGGCACATAAGAGATTATCATTAGTAGTTTCAAGGATTGGTGCTTGCCCATGGGATGGGTCCCAAGTTGGGAAAGTCATTGGTTAGCCTCAGGCTCTGCTCCATCTTTTTCCCTGCAATTCTTGTATTCAGGACAAATCTTGGGTCAAAAATTTTGTGGCTAGTTTGATGTTCTCTTCCTTCTACTGGGGAGTCCTGCCTGGTTACAGGAGATGGCCACTTCAGCATCCATGTCCCCCAGTGCTAGAAGACTCAACTAGAGTCATGCCCATAGACCCTAGGAGCCTCCTCCCTCTCATGTCTCTAGCACATACTAGATATGCCTCTCCACCCAAGCAAGCTGCCAATTTCTACTCCCTCTCAGGCACTCTTTTCTAACTCTCCCAATATTTGACTCCCAGACCCTTTCCCTCCCTATCCCCTCTCCTGTCCAGTTCCCTTCCTCCACATGCTTCTGATTATTATTATTTTATTTCCCCTTCTGAGTGAAATTCAAACATCCATGCTTGGGTGCTCCTTGTCATTTAGTTTCTCTAGGTTTTTGGAGTATAGTATGGGTATCCTATGGATGCAGGGATGATTCAATACAAGAAAATACATCAATGGAGTGTATCTTATAAACAAACTGAAAGAAAAAACATGTGATCATCTCATTAGACACTAAAAAAGTCTTTGACAAAATCCAAGACCCCTTCATGTTAAAAGTCTTGGAGAGATAAAGGATACAAGGCATAAACCTAAGCATAATAAAGGCAGTATACAGAAAGCCAATAGTCAACATCAAATTAGGTGGAGAGAAACTTAAAGCAATTGCCCTAAAATCACAAAGAAGGCAAGGCTGTCCACTCTCTCCCTATCTCTTCTATAAACTCTTGTAGTTATAGCTATATCAATGAAACAACTAAAGGTGACTAACTGGATACAAATTGGGAAAGAAGGGATCAAAGGACTGCTATCCACAGATGATATGTTAGTATACATAAGTATTCCCAAAACTTCTACAAAGGAACTCTTCCTTTTTTTTTTTTTTTTTTTTTTTTTTTGGTTTTTCGACACAGGGTTTCTCTGTGTAGACCTGGCTGTCCTGGAACTCACTATGTAGGCCAGGCTGGCCTCGGACTCAGAAATTTGCCTGCCTCTGCCTCCCAAGTGCTGGGATTAAAGGCGTGCGTCACCACTGCCCGGCATTTCACAATTTCTAATGTGCTGTCTTCTAATGTTATAGATGCTTGAAATGTTTTCTCCCTGATCATTAGAAATGGGTGTATGTCAGAACTACTCCAATTCCTATCGGTCTTTCTCATTCTAAATCCAGTGATAATCTCCTTTCCAACAATGCCTTCAAAATTTCTTTGCAATCCTGGGGAAAACAAGGTGTCTATGGTCCTCTTCTACGATGAAATCTAATGGGATGGTTTGAATAAGAGTTTCTCCATAGTCTCAGGCATTTATGTCATGTTCCCCAGGTGATGGTATTGATTGGTTGTGAGCCCTAAGATGCTACTGTAGCTGCCATGTCTATATTCCACCACCACAGTTTTTATCCCTTCAGAACTGTGAGTCCAAAGAAATTCTTTCTTCTTTAAGTTGGTTTGGTCCTGTTGGTTTCACACAGTAAAAAATGAAAGTAATTCATACACCTAATAATAAAACCATTATATCATAAGATGAAGATATTGTACAAGCCAAAATTGGTGAAATCTTTTACCAGTTTTTCTTGGAAAAATAAAATCTTAGACTTTCAATTCCAAGTTTTAACTGTTCTCTCAGAGTCTTAACCCAGAAACCGATAATGGAAACAGATGCAAAGACCCAGAGCAAAACTATAGTCAGAATTCAGGGAATCCTGGGTAAGAGGAGAACTAAGGATTGAAGGATCCAGAGAGGTCAAGTTCACCATAAGAAAACCCACAGAAGCAACTAACCATAGGGGCTTTCAGAGACTGAACTCCCAACCAAAGATTACATGTGTAACAGACCTAGTCCCCCTACATATATGTCAGAGATGTGCAGTTTAGACTTCATGTGGAACTCCCAATACCAGGTGCAGGGACTTCGTTGCCTGCTTTTGGATCCCTTTTCCCTAAGGAAGCTGCCATGTCCTAGCCTCAATAGATGAAGATACACCTAGTTCTACAGTAACTTGATATGCCAAGGCAGGCTGATATTCATAAGAAAGATGCCCCTGCTTCTTTGAGGAAAAAAAGAGGAGGGAATACAGGGAGTTGAGAAGTGGGGACTAGGAGAAGTGAGAGGGGATACTACAATTGGGCTGCAAAGTATATAAATTACTTATTGAAAGAAAATTTTTAAATTGAAGAAGGCAGTTAAGTGAGGATATGATGGAAGAGTATTTATCATGGATGTTTTTCTAAAATGTGCTAAGTTTACCAATCATGTAGCTCAAAAGGAACAGGGGAATAGACTACTGTTTCTGGACAAGTACTTTTTCAAAGAGCTTGGTGATCTTTGAGGGAGGTCCAGATGACTGATATAATAGGTCTATTCAACAGTGTCCATAGAGGAGTTTACTATATTGAGGATTTGTCCTTCATAGTTAGCTTCACTCAAGAAAAATCAAAGCATTTATAATAGATTAGTGAAGATTATATCTATTATGTTCATTCTAGCCTTAATGCAGCACATAAATTGACTAAGAAGGGCAAATCATATATTATAAATTATCTGTCTCCATTAATTTGTATAACCTAAAAATTTAAGACCAGATAAAAGGGTTTTAAGTTAGGATTAGTGGTTTCAGTGTGTGATAGTTACAATAAGAATGGCTCTTGTAAGTTCATGTATTTGCATACTTGTTTTCCAGTTGGTAGAACTATTGATGTCTGGGGTAGTTTTGTCTTGTTGGAGGAGATGGTTCACCTTGAAATTTCAGAAGACCCATATCATTCCCAGTGTGCTCCCTGTCTCCTGCTTGTGGATCAGTATGTGCTGTAGCTATCCTTACTGTCATGTCTTTTCTCTGTCATTGGACTTTGGACATCAGAAAGTGCAAATTGAACATTTTCTATAAGTTACTTTTATCATGATGTTTTGTCACACAAATAGAAAGTATTAAAGCCATGGAATTATTATTTTAAAAGATTTAGTTATTGTATCCAGTCTGCTTAACAAATTTTAAGAATCTAACAGAATCAAATTCTTGATATTCTTTAGCCTATTGAGTTAATGAATTTTCTTTTCTGTCTAGAGAATATCTAATATACTATTCTTTTGCAATATGTCCAGTTGTTTTACTATAAAGACAGTTTCAAAGATGTCTGTGTGACTTGATATATTCAGAATAGTTTTGAGGTATTTGAAATATCAGGAAAGAACTTGAATGTGCTCTTGAGGTTGGATTTAGTGAAAGATTGATATTTAAAGAGATTATTCAAAGTCTTTGAGACTTTGAATAGAAGCAAAGAAGGTACTGTGAAGTTATTGAATTAGGATTAATTGAATTTATGCCAAGAAGGTTACTTTTTAGTAGCCATATGTTATAAAAAAAATGCAAGCAGACCATTGATTACAGGGAAGAAGCCTCCAAAAACTGCAGTCAAATTTCGTTAACTTCATATTACTCCCAGAAAAAGTTTATCATTTTCACTTCAGTAATGGAATTAATTCTATAATTGCAGAGTGTCATCAATGGGAGTTGTGAATGAAAAAATGATAAATACAGTAACCTAGTCATAAACTTAGGTCATTAAATCAGACAAAAGCCACTAGGGCATCTAGTAATAGTCTATCTAACACAGTTGACTCACTTTAATAATCTGAGTGCCAAGAAATTGTTAAATCTATTTTTAGGCTTTAGGCATAGAGAAGAAAAGCATACATGTCCTGGCATGAGCACAGTTCTCAAAAATGTTTCTGCATCTTACAGTGAACTGTCCTCAAGGCTGATTAATAAAAACATTAATGATTGTGTAGAATTCAGAATATTGGATGTTCAGATACTCATGAATCATCTTGGGCTATTTTAACTATTTTAGTAGCCATTATGTATGTTACCTACCATCCCATTCATTATTTGATGAATCCTCTGTAATGTTAAGCAAATTTTTTGCTACAAATAACTGAAAATCTAAGTATTTCAACATTTTTGATCTACATGCTCTGCCACTTTTCTGTAACCTGATTACCCAATGTTTTCATAGATGTACTTTAAATAAAAACAAAACAAAACAAAACAAAAAACTCTTGACTTATGATGTTTCTGTTCTTTCACTATAAAACTTTATGAAACTATTACCATAATTGAACCTGGTATCTTGGAAAACCTGAATGTGTATTCTCCTTAGTCCTGATCGCTCACATTTGTCTCAAAATCAAATTATTTCATCAAGATTGTATACTTTGCATTGATAAGACTATGGTGGAAACTAATTTTGCCTGAAGAAACCACAGTTATTTATCTAGTTTCAAAAAAATGAAAGAATTGCAAATAGAAATTTTGAGGCTAGTTCTGAGCTTATCAGAAAAATTTCAAATAAAAGTTCTTTTGGAGGATAGAGAAGATATGCCAGTTGAGGCAACATTAGCATGTCTCTTAGGAGAGGAAACTAACCACTCTTTAAATTAAAAGCCCACAACACAATAGGGAATTCATGTTTGCTACTAAAACCAGAAACCAGTCACAAATCATGTCCTAATATTTAGGCTCTGGTGATGAAATTATATTGTTATTTATGGATACTAATTATGTACTACAGACAAATGGCACTCTATTTTTTTTTTTAATCAGAGTTGCCTTTCTTACAGTGAGTGGCTCTTTTTTTTTTTTTTTATGCTGAGAAGAAGTATAGGTTAACTGGTGAGCCCTGAACTAGGTATTTATAAGACTCTCTCTAAGCTCAGAGAATATTTCTGAAGAGGAGGCAAAAAGATTAGTCTAGACAAAATATAAGGAGAAGGTCTGAACATTTTATTCTTTGGGAATAGCCAAACCATTGCAATTACTACTTCACAGAAGGTCTGGCTATCTATACTGAGGTTGAACAGTACCTACCAGTGAGTTTACTATATACTTATAGATAGTATCTAGACCATATAGAAAAATATAGATAAATTCAGCGTGCTGCAAAACATAAGGGTATTGTGATGGTTAACATTAATAGTAACTTGTGACAACTAAAAAAATCAGCTGTTAAGAGTCTCAGTTGAACATTGTATTATTAGATAATAATAACAGTAATAATTATTATTGTGTTGACCTGAGGGGCGTTTCCTACTTAAGGTAACAGATGTGAGAGGTCATATACCTGTGTGAGTGCTATTAATCCACAGCCAGGTGCCCTTGAACTGTATTAAAGTGAAGAAATTGAGTTGGACAAAAGTAAACAATGGGCTGCAACCATTCATTTCACTCTGATCTTGATGGTGTATGGGAGGCAGCCAGCTCCCTTAAGCTCCTTTCCCTATGAACTTACTTTACTCACCTAATAGGTTTTGTTCAGAAAACTAAACCATTTTAAGAATTGCTGCCAAGGTTAGAGGACATAGGAAGTCCCAAATTGTCAACATGTGCTGCTACAGTAAATACCATGGGAGACCAATGTTGACATTCAAGCCACAAGACTAATGTTTTGCAGTCTCATTCAAGCCTTCACTTATTAGTGAGGTCAATTCCTGTAAAGGTAATCTCCTTCTTTCAATGTACACTGATTTAAAAGATAATTTCATTCAAAAAGATTCAGAAGAAAATACTAAGCGAGTGTTTGCTTATGGAACTGGATAAGATCATAGCTCAGCAGTGAAGGTGACATTCAAATTGCCTGTCACAATTGATTAGAAGAATTTTATTCCCATAGTCTCTCTTTTAATTTAATGCACTAAGATAGCAATGTGGACAGAATAATTTGCTTATTATCTATAGTTAGAATTCAAGACATCTGTATTTAGTAGTCTAATTCATACATCTCTGGTAATTGACATATATTTACAATTTTACCATTCTTCCTGGGGAGGGAATTCTGATACAGGTGACCATGCACCTTATATTTGAGAAGCTCTATTCATGATTTTCTTCTGACATTCATTGTCTAATTAATGCTTTATGAAGTCATGGGGATTTTAAGCACCTGCAATTGTTCATCATGGTCATGTTTAACAGTCTGGAAATAACATGTCATGATCTATGATAGTCTTTGGATCCATTAGTTTCTTTTACATTTTTTTTCATCACTAATTTACTAGGCTCATTATGCTTGGGTTTTTTACTGCTCTGAGTGATAAGACTTGTTAAATGTGAACTCTACGTATAATTCCCTGAAGATATTCTCTCAGTTACCTTATTTATTCACTGTTCACACATGATTGTCAGTGAATTAATCGTGTCAAAAGACATTAGTGATTTGCACAGTGTAGAATTTGTATGCTTTGTATGATGTACGTGAATAATTCCCTACAATTTAAAATATAATTAAAATAATGTAAGTATATAAAAGTCACATATCTGTTAACAAGCTACATGTTGATTTGGAATTTTTAAAGAATTATGCAGACAGTCACTTTGATAAATAGTTCTAGTTTATAAAGGCAGAGCAATGAATATACTAGAATTTCTTTTGAAAATATTAATTTTAGATTTAATTATGTGCATGTATGTGTGTCTGTATATAGTATAAGTGCAAGTGATCGTGTAAGCTAGAAGGTAGGATTAGACCCCTTGGAGCTGGAATTATAGACAACATGGAACCTTAGATGCTCTTAACTGCTGAGGTAGTTCTTCCAGTTTTTCTGTCATACTAGAACAGAGATATTTATGTGCAAACAGTGATGATCACATTTCAATGTGATTAACACTTGAAGTGCTGAGCAAAAGGGCAATATGTTTAGTATTTGAGCAAAATTGTTTTATCTACTAATCTATATTTTTATATCTACATGTTCATTCTGAGTATACTATACATAGTTTTCAAATAAATTCAGAAACATTTCTAGACAAGTAGATAAATGGAGTAAAAGTAGACATAGTAAGGTATATTATCAGTTACAAGAAAAATGTAAGAATTACGATGGGGGTGCACTTAACCCTATTTATTATTTAACACTATTTTATGTTATACATTGCAAGCTACTGTTTACTGGATAATAGGGTATCTGTAATGGTTAATAGAGATGATCAAGTTGATTCACCTGAGAGTTCTCTAAGAAAACACAAAAGCCTATATATGTCTGTAAGGTGATTACAGGAAGGATTAAGTAAGGTAAGAAATGTGTCATGATCATGGATAGCATCATTCCTCAAGCGTGAAGCTTAGAAGATTAATCAGTTAATGAATGAAGCTATTGTGGAGGCTTACCTTCACTCTGGTTCCCAGATGTCATAATGTGCGAAGATACATTTCCTTCCTTCCATGTCATGACAAATAGAAATGGCAAAAAACATTAGCTGAGACAAATTACTCTGACTTTAAGTAGTTCATTTTCCATTTTCCTTGGCAATGAAAAATAAAACTAATATAATATCAAAAGTTTTTACTTGAAAATTTTTTACATGCTTCTTAGATGAATGAAGTTGGTAAACCATAATCACCTCATTTTTCATATATCCAAATTAAAATATGTATCTGATCAGTTTTTGTTTTATTTTCCTTCTCACTCCCTTCCTTCTTCCTTTCCTTCTTTTATCCTTCCTCTTCACCTCTTCCGTTTCTGTCTTGTATAATGCATAAGTGATTTTAGTGGCAGAGGTAGTTATATAAGCATCGATAACAATATGAAAGCACATGTCTGCTTGCCCCTTAACTACCTTAAGAAGCACCAGGGACAGTGGGTAGAAGTCTGTGAATATTGCCAGGAAGCAGTATAGTTGAGGAAAAAAAAAACAGTATTTGTTTCTAAGAGTAGAGAATTAGTGCATGCATTTTTCTGTACATTAAAACATCTTGTAGGTCAATGCACTGCTAAGATATATCTTGTTTATTATTGTACCACTACTACTGAAAACTCATTGGAATCATAGAAAAATGGAAATGGAAAGAGGAAGTCATACAGAAATGGAAGCTTCATCCATTTTTTGTCCTGTGTCTGCTCGCTGAACTATTATGTCTTACACATAAAGGCCTTTTGCTTCTTCTTCTCCCCTTCTGTCATCCAGATAGTGACCAAGTTCTGCTGTTTGTCATGTCTATGATTTTTCTTCTAAACTCTATTAAAACTCTCCTTGAGCTTTCTTCTGATTCCATTTTCATATGATATAACCTAACAACTCTGTACGAAGACCCCAGAGAAAGAGGAAAAAGCCCAGACAAACAACCGAAAAAGAAACACTTAGAATTTGTTCAGAACCTTTGGACATAGTGATAATAAACAATATAAAAAGTTACATTCTTTTGAGGAAGAACAGAGTTAATATTTATAAACGGGGCCTGATATAAGCCAAAGGCAAATTCACTAGAAAAATACTTTGTAGAACAAAAATCTATATTCTCCCATTAAAGAGATAATTACTCCTATCCCTTCAATATCTCTAGTATAAAATTAGCTAGATTTAAAATCTTGAAGTCTTGTTTCTTATCCAAAATACTAACATTCACAGTTTGATTTTTTTTATTTATTATTAATTCTTATGTTTTGCTTAGATTGGTATGTTAGGTCTCTATGCAAGAAAGAGTTAGATTCTATATTTTTCCCTTTGAATAAGAATTCAATTACTTTTTATTTTCTGTCCTGAAGGAGTGAGCTAGAATCATTTAGGAAATGGGTTGAGGTTGGGGAATAGTTATGACTAATTTTTACTATGGAAAATCAGAGATTCAGCTTCAAAGATGTTCTCCAGAACATCTAGTGTCTTCACTGTCACTAGTTTTTTTTTATTTGTTTGTCTCTTGTTTTATTTGTTTTATATATAAAGTTGAGTATTGTCTGTTCACAGTAGTAAAACCCAAACTAATACAATCATTTTGAATTGAGATACTTTGGAAATAGATACAGAGAACCACTGCCAAACATAGATGGAGCAAGGTGAATCCTGTGGA
Source organism: Mastomys natalensis (assembly GCA_021653895.1). Taxonomy (NCBI): domain Eukaryota; kingdom Metazoa; phylum Chordata; class Mammalia; order Rodentia; family Muridae; genus Mastomys; species Mastomys natalensis. The sequence goes on from JAJTUV010000485.1 coordinate 235,134, forward strand.
AGAGAAAAAGGAAGAAGCCAGAGGGGTCAAGGACACCACAAAACCATCCACAGAATCAACTATGTTGGTGTGCTGGTTGGATTATGTTTGACCTAAGAAGTAGCATTATTAGGAGGTGTGGTCTTGTTGAAGTAGATATGACCTTGTTGGATGAAGTATGTCACTGTGATCGTGGGCAATAAGACCATCCTCCTAACCACCTGGGGCAGATGTTCTTTTAGCAGCCTTGAGATAAAGATGTAGAACTCTCATCTCCTCCTGTACTATGCCTGTCTGAGTGCTGCTATAAGCCAGCTTAAATGTTGTCCTTATAAGAGTTGCCTTGTTCATGGTATCTATTCGTAGCAGCAAAACCCTAACCAAGACACCTGGGTTCACAGGGGTTCACAAAGACTGAATCATCAACTAGGGAGCTTTCCTGGGTCCTATCTAGACTCTTGGTATATATGTTATAGTTATGTAGCTTGGTCTTCTTGTGAGACACCCTAGAAGTGGGAATAGAAACTGTTGCTCACATTTTTACCTCCTTTTAAGACACTTTTTCTCCTCCTGCATTGCCTTCTCCAATAGTCTTATAGCAGCATGATATGACATATTTAGTTGATATCTTTGGGGGCCTGCCTATTTCAGACGGGAAAGGAAGAGGAGCAGATGGGAGGATGGTGGGAAATTGCAGTTGGGATGTAATATATGAGAGAAGAATGCATTAATAAAAGAGAGAGAGGGGGAGGGAGGAAGGGGGGAGGGAGGGAGGGGGGAGGGAGGGAGAGAGGGAGGGAGAGAGAGAGAGAGAGAGAGAGAGAGAGAGAGAGAGAGAGAGAGAAGAGAGAGAATTGAGCAAGCCAAAAGGAGCAGGTCAGTATAAGCAGCAATCCTTTCTCACCTCTTCATAAATCCTTCCTCCAATTTGTATGAACCCAGAGGATTCATGAATGGAGAGAGTTTTACTAAAACTACCTCATGCTCTATTACTTAAAATTCCCTCATGTATTACATTTATATCTACTTCTAAGTAACATTGTTACTGGTCAATTTTTTTTTTTTATCTCTTCCCACTAGAATGTGTATTCATTACAAGCAGGATTGTTCTCAGGCTAGACATTCTGAACTATACTTTCCAGCTAATATGATACCTTCTACAGACCCAACAAGTTGTAAAGTGTTTATTGCATTGATATTTTCATGAGTAAATGTGTCTTCTTATCATAAATTTAGAAATGTTTGTGATTCAATGTAAGAGAAGCTCAGAAACAAATTTTCCAAATGATATCTTTGTAACTGGTACTAACTTTTAAGTATCATATTACAGATCATTCCATAGAAAAAACAATTCTCAAAAACAAAATATACTACATAGACTGCTTTTGAGAACATTCTGGGCTATTTCCCTCAGTTTCCTGGGACCTCTTTTTACAGTAGTAATAAAGGACCATGAAGGAAACTAATTTCTTCTTTTCAAAAGAATGGAAGTTCTGAGTTGGTTACAGACCCTGTGTTCTAGTAAGGTATGTTAATTACTTGCCTAAGGGATTGCCCTTCAGAAAGAAGAGACCTTCATTTGGAAAGTGAATCTACCTTACACCAGTATAAACTGATGTAGGTATGATCTCATTATGGGATACTTTTCCTTCCCAGATCATTCCTTTCTATGTAACCAATTACAGAGCTTGCAGTCCTGGGAGCATGCAAATCATCCTGTATTTCTGAATGACCTGGAACAGCTTAAGTTTTTCCTTTCTGCTCATTATGTTGCTTTTGTTGTGCTGTAGCTTTTTAACTTGATGTAGCCGTATTTGCCAATTTTTAATTTTATTGTTTAGCTTATTATCATCTTGCCAGAAAGTAATGGAATATGTCTAGATTTTGAACTGTTTCTCTTAATGGTTTGGCAATTTCAGCTCTTTTATTAAACTCTTTGAGCTCCTTTACATTGTTTTTTGCAAAATAGAGAGAAAAAAATGCATAAAGTAAATGTGAAACATACACAAACGTTTTACTCAGAAATAAAAATAATTAAAAATATGTTCTTTGCAGGAAAATATATGGAAACAGACATCATCATGTTAAGATAAATAGCCCAGTCTTAAAAAGACAATGGTTACATGTTTTTTCTTTTCTTATACATGGATTCACAGAGCATAGTAAAAAGGAGAGTGTGTTACAGAAGAAACTAGGGCATCGTTAATGGGTGATTTGGTAATAGCTCAATGGATGCTTCAACTGGAGAAGACATAAAAGACAGAGAAGGGAGACTAAATGGATGTGGCCAAATTGGGAAGAACAGATAAAGAGCTTCATTCAGTCTGTCCTCAAGTTACTAACAGGAGCTTTGAGGTTTGTAGGGAAAAATCGAGGAAAGAAAGTGGAACATGAATAACTGAAAAGTAGGTATTGCTGTTGCCTGGTTGGTCATTATAATAATTTGGACTATACAGGATTTTCTAGGGACATAACAGGTAGGAACACTCTGGTTCCCAATAGAAAATTACTTGTTAGGAAGGCAGACTCCATCATCACTTTGAGATATCTATTGTGGGTAAAACTTATTGTTGCTTAGAGGTGCTTCGGTACTTATGATGAATTTGAATCTGTCCTGTTATTTCTGGGACACGAGGTAACTGAAACATAGGAGGCTGACCTAGGAGAAAAGAAGCACAGAGAAACAGAATGGAGTCCTGTCCTCCTTCAGTTGCAAACATAGAGATATGTTCGCAATTGTTCCTATATTAGTGTCACAAAGCATGGTATTCTTAAAGTGTCAATAATGCCATATATGTCCTTGGTTTATATTTATACAAAATCTGTCATGCCATTTCTCTTTATACCATTTCTCCTTAGCTTAACAGCTCCGGGTGAAAGTGAACATCATTGAGCAATTAACATGAGCAACATACCCATATTAATATTTTTCTACTGATCTCTAAATTGATTTTGATGTCTGTTCTAGGATTTTGAGATATCCTTTAAAACTTCGTGGATATTTCCATCAAAGTTATATTTGGTGAGAGTTTTTAACCAAAAATAAGATAAGCAAATTTTATCAAATATTTCAGTGTTTTAACTATTGAGATCTGGACATGTTGTGGGTAATATTTAAAAATTGGCGCCAGGTTCAGCTTGTTCCTGGGCAGCTGCTATTTTCCAGCAGATCTGGACCGCAGACCCGGCTATCTAGAAACACCGGCCCTGGCACCCATGAGACCCCAGAGTGATGGCTGGCTCTGCCAATCCACCACACTGTATCCGCAAAGCTTGACTGAACCCCAGATACTACTAGCCATCCTCACGGTACATGGTAAAAATAAGACTCTTAGAGCTTAAAGGTTATCCAATTGGTTTATATATTTGGAAATGCTCAATTAACAAAATGTCCACACAATAAGAATTGTAAACTCAATTACCTAACCTTGATATTAATAACTACCTCTGCTAGAGACACTCGGTCATCCTCCATCATCTTCTCTCTTCCTCCTCTCTCCTTCTTTGCACCTTCTCCTTCCCACTCTACGCTCCTCCCACCTTAGCTCCTCCCAAATTACCGAGCTTTACTGCAATTGTAGTTGGGGGGGGGTGATATCCCGCTACATGAACATGACAATATTTTTGCACTGATGCTATAAGACCATTCACAATATTTGTTCATGTGTGTTTTAGTATTGACATGCCCACAGGAACAGTTTCCTCCTCTTCTTTCATTTTAGACACATGCATTTATTGTTCTTTTATTCCTCATATCTAAGTATCTGGATACTTGAGTTTTACCTTTACAGGAGGATAGTCTTTGGTTCCGTTTATGTCCACTTTGTTGTTATAGTTTTAAGGTTCCTGTTGCTTTATACAGTCTTGCATACTGATTTATTTGTTATTTTTATTTATGGGTATGTTGTATATGCATCTCTGTTTATATGTGGGTCCGTGGATATGTCTTTTCATTGATGTGTGGAGGACAAAGTCTAACATTGTGTTTTCCCTCTATGGATTTTTACATTCTTAGTTTTAAAGACAAATATCTCAAGGTCTAGTATCTTCACTCTCATCTCAATCGTAGTGGTTTTGTTCCTCATTTCTTCAGCAGCACATCTTGTCCACATTCAGTTAGAGCCTCAGAGGTGTCAGAGCTCCTCCAAATGACTTTCCAAGTCTTCACAGAAGAGCCCAGCGTCCTGCACCTACAATGAAGCTAACTGCCTTCCAAATGCTTAGTATTCACCTTTTCTCCCTCAGTCTTCAGGAGGTCTGTCAGCCTTCTTTGATTCTCACTGGTTTTCACCATGGTTGGAGTTGAGTTTCTAAGTGTAGCCCAGGAGCAGCAGGAACTGTTTTCTACAGTTGAAATGAGAAACAATGAGAAAATTGATACTTCTTACTCTATGATGAAAGAGAAAATAAAAATAAATTCCATGTATGTAATTATAAGATTAAGAAAAAATACTGTAGTAAGTAAAAATTTCACTCTAATATTTACTAAGTAATAATGGAATAAAATTAAAATTGATTTTGCAACATTTAAACAATTTAGATAAAAAACAATATAATGCTTCATAAACTAATGTGCTAATAATTATTGAAAAGCAATAAACTAGAAATCAGGATAGGTAGAAACTGTAATCTAAATTAATGTTCTTAAAAATATCCATAAAGATTACAAATGTATGACAATTATTAAAATTACCAAACTAAAAAGAAGTGTTATTAATTCCCAGCTTTTAACATGAGACAGAAATGAGTTTGACAGCACTGAAGCATGTTATTTTATAAGCATAGAATTCATCAAAACTTTCTCAAACAATAGAATTAAAATAAAATCATAAAATGCTCTCTGAGATAAATGGATGATGTGAATGTTGCCTCTACAACAAAATACTACCATTCAAAACACACACACACACACACACACACACACACACACACCACACACACAAACCTAACTTAACATATTTTCAGAAAGTATTACTCAGTTGTCTTAAAGGAATTTCTTAGCCGGATCATCAAATTGAGAGTGATTATTAAATATGAGCATTCTACTGATCAAACACTGTAAATAGTGAATGCCTTTTTGTTGCTTGTTTGAAAGACAATCTTGTACAACCAGTGAGAAGGAAGACTGATAATATCTACTCAACTTAGACATGCACATAACTCTTGTACTCGAAGGGACTGCATTTACATTAGTGATAAACTCTCACCCATGAGGAATGATTAATGCATACAATATTGTTGTGAAATACCATAAACATACAAACAACCTAGATGTCCTTTTAGAAGAAGCAGGTCCTATAAATCACAGTCAGTTTACATATTGAAGTAAAGTTATTGCAATGAGTCTGTTCCTTCCACATGCAGTTATAAGAACCCTGAAGAATACAAGAAGCTGGAAAAGTAAAGTGCAGGTGCTGAATACATCTGGAATATGAAACACCATGTTTAAAATGAAGCTTACATCAATTTTTAATATCTAGAATACGTGTGAAAAAATGAGCAAGAAGGTTAAAGTAATTGCCAGTGAATAGGGCATCTATGTATTTCTAAGAAAACTCTTTGTATGTTTGTGCCGTGGGAAGGAAAAAGATTAGAAGATACTTTAAATTTCAGTGAGCTTCATGTAATCTTTTGTTCTAAAAGCCCTACAACATATAAAAAGAAATTCTTATTTTATGAATTTTAAATGCCCAAAATTCTCATATATTTTGATGTAAGTATTATTTTATACATTTACATTCACTAATATAAATACCATCCTGTGAAAAATCTCATATGATTAACATAGATGTAAACTTATGAATGTGCCCCTATTTACTGCATACCACATAGTTTGCCCCATTATGAGAAAAATCTATTTTTTATTTGGCTTTAAAATATCTAATTGCTATAAACAATTATATTATGAATTTTTATATATGTGTACATAAATTATCCTCCTTATTTCTTTTTCCTGAGGACAGCTTGATTATTGAATTTGAAGTTCTAGATTATAAATCTCAAATCAGGGGTCAAGAGAGGAAAAGGACAAACGTAGAATTGTTACAGTAGGGTCAGGGACTTTCCAAGAATATCATCTAGATTAGCAGACTGCCAGTCACATGATTTCTGAGAAACCACTTGGCTGTCAGAGAAACAAAATTTAACTGGCTTTATCATAATGTCGCCTTTGTCTCTGTGGAATTGAGCAGGTCCAAGCCTGATTGTGGTAAGGAGCAACCCCACTCTCACTGTGTTCTCTGACAGCTGTCCATAAATGCTATCTTGCAAATTTTATAATCAGATTGCTTATATTTTATTCACTCTATTGGCTCTAATAGTTCACTAGGAAAAGGTGGATATTTGTATTATGTGAGTGTGAGTCTAACTGTACCTAGTCTTTAAATTTTAATGTACATTGATTATTAATTTTAATACTATGTAAAGTGTTATTACGTGTATACTTATATGATTCTCTGAAAAAAACTGATAGGAATTTCTCTTTTATAAATATGTAGATGCAATATATTCAGGTACTTAAGTGCATTGCTATTCATCTGTACTTAGGTATATTGCTATCCATCTTTGTAAAATAGGCTTTTGCGAACATATCCACAGAAACGTTGAGTCTGCCTCTATCTGTGGGCATTTGTGCTCTTGCAAGTATCCACTTGAACATCTGGCATTTTCATATTTACTAATGCCTACTGTCAAATGAAACTAAAATGCTATCTTGTTATGGATTTCATTTATGTTTTCCTAATTACCAGTGATGTTTCCCTAAATACGTGACTCCCCTCTCTGCAATGTCAATTCCTTATGTGTCCTTCTTTGTATTGCTAACTATTGTACTTTATCAGGTCACCCTATTCTTCTCGTGTTATTAAGAAAATTAAACTAGATATATCTATCTGTATGATATCACAAGTTTAACAAATCCTTTTCTACTTTTATTAACATGCAGTGAGAATTCCTTTTAAGTTGCTTTGAATTACTACAAAAATATTGAATACATAATTCAGTGTTATAGGTTCCTTTCTGTTACTGTGGTAAAAGGGCCCTAACAACTTTTATTTCAGCTTAATATTCTAGGTTATAGGTCATCATTTTGTGAAAGTCAGAGTAGCAAGTTCAACAGCTAATCATGTTGTATCATCTTTGCTGTCAAGAGGAAAAAGAATGCATTTATTCAGACTTGCTTGCATGAGTTAAGAGTTCAGGCTCCTCTGCATATGAAATAGTGTTACTGAGAATGGGAGGAGTCATGCAACATCCATCTTAATGTATACAATCCTCCACCAATATGCCCACAGGGCAACACAATGTAAGCAGTCTTTCATTGAGACTCTCTACAATTGATTTTTGGTTTTGCCTAGTTGATAATCAAACATAACCATCACACTGTTCTTACACATCAAAATTAACTTTGAGTTTCAAACCATCTTAAATATGTACACAGAAAATTCAGTCGTGTTTTATTGGAATTTTTCATTAAATCAATGTATACATGTGAAGGGAGCAGATACTTTTTATGGCATTATACCTACGAATGCACACATAATTCGAAATGACAACTTGGACCTGACACTTATTTTTATTTTTAATTAATTACTTTATTATTTACATCCCAAATGTTGTCCCCATTTCTGATCCCCCATAGTCAGTCTTCACATTATTTTTGAAAGAAGGTCTTTCCCTGAATCCATAGCATACTGATTTGACTAAACTACCTGTCTAGTAAGCCATGAGATACTACAATGTCACCTCATCAGTGCTAGAGACTTTAGGTCTTTCCCACTGCTCTCAGGTTTGTATGTCCATACTTGTGTCCCAAACTTAGTTCTTTACTCTTGCACAAGTGACAGACCAAACTAAACATCTAACCTCTGCTCTCATGAAGATCTTTTATTTGTTCAACATTCCTTTTCCTTCAGACTTTCTTTATAAGATGTATTTTCTCTTAAGTACACATATGTGTAAAGAGAGTATAGTCTACATAATGATTTGTACACAGTTTTTTTTTTCAGTATAAAATGATATCTTCATTAAAACCAATCTCTGATAAATTCCTTGTAATAATATTTATATACCAAATAGTTGGTCTTCTTGACAGCTTAATTTTTAAGTATTTTGTATAATACTTCAAAGAGAACATTGCACACTTGAATAAATTTGTCTATAATATTGGTAAATATACATTTTTGTTTTTTGTTTCAGTAGTTCAGATAATAACATTTGTAAAATATGTTGTTATATTTATTTCTATTATAGCACTAACTTTATTCATGTTACTGCAGTAGGGTATAAAGACTTCAGAATAAAACAGAACTAATGGGATTCCCCCTCTCAAAAAGACAAAATCAAAAATAACTAAAAGCATCTCATTATGTATAACCCACAAACAAAGTGACAGAGCTCAGTAGATTGAAAATTACCCATAGTAACTTGATTAGACAACAATAATCCAGTTGCTATACGGGATTAACAGGATTTTTTGCTAAGAATAAAATCCTATTAAATAGCCTTAGTTTGATTATTCACTCAATCTGACTTTCAGAAGCCAAGGCTGGGCGGCAAATCAAAACATATTATCATAATGAAGACCACTCATAGAAATAGTCTTAGAGATTTTTATCATCAAGACTTGACTGCACATTACTACCAGGATGAGGTGAATATGAATGACAGTTGAAGTTCACCTGAATATGTGGAGCAGAGGTAATGCTGACTGTTGGAAGGCTTCTGAGGATTTGTGCTGTTCACATGGAGGAGCAATGTCAAGGACCATAGCCTTTGACCTACTGGAAAAAAGAATTCCTTCCCCATGTGAGACTCAGAAAAGTTCCAAAGCCTTCCCCTAGTCTATGTGCAAATATTGATTGTATGTGGAGCAATTGGCTAACAGTAGCTTTCTTCTATGGGATGACTAAGGCCCGGAGACTTCATCCCAACAGAGGCTGTTCCTACTGAGATTGGTTCAACCATTTTTCTCGATTCAGTGATAAGCCCTAAACTCCAGCTACTCAGCTGTACTTAGTAACCTTCCTCTTAAATTCAACTGTATTTAATAAACTTGGTTATCCTCCATGGGGTAGATGTGTGCTGTGGATCTTCCATCAAAGAGCTACTCTACGTAAGCCAAGTCTTCCTGTGTCCTTGCATTTGCCTTTATTCCTTTATTACTCCAATCAGATTAGGTGTCTGAAGCCACACAATGGTGTTGTAGATGAGTTTCTGTATTAGTCAAGTAACTAATGCTGTAGCTAAACACTTCAGGATGTAACATAAGGGAAGATTTATTCTGGTTGACAGTTCCACAGGTTTCACTGAATTATGACAGTAGAATGTGGAGGAGTGCAATTTTTCATCTCATGACAGGGAGAATACAATTCTGTGGCAAAGGACCTGATATCCTTCAAAGGCACACTGACAGTGACTTACTTCTGTCCAAAAAGGCCCTGCATCCTGTTTTAAACAAGCTCCTAATAATGCCACTGCATTATAAATCTGATAAAACATAATTCTATTGATTATATCTAATTCTTTAGAACCAAGTCTCTTCGCAAACCTGTCTGCTAGCTGCCAACCACCAAATACATCAACACTGAAGAAAATTTTATATCCAAACCATAATACTCAATGTATATTTGGCCCATAAAGACTTGTTGCCCATTTCAAAAGCAATAATAATTTAATCCATATGAAAAATTTGATATCCTTAAGTTCTCAACATATTTGAGATGTTCAAATCTAATGAAGTTTTTGGAGTTAAAAATTCTATCTAGGTGTCCCTATATTATACAACACAGACTACTGTATTCCAAAACACAATGCTCAAAGTACGCAACTGTCTGACAAATATGAAAGATGATAGGCTAGAAAGGAGGATGTATGCAGCTAACACAAGACTAAAACTCAGTAATGCAAGCAATACATCTTGTAGTTTTATGTTTGTTCTCCAGCACATATGGAGTTATGATTTATACCCAAAAGATCATCATCAACCCTGCTCCAATAAATGTGATGCTTCCAACCCACCTAGCAATTCTGTGGGCTGTCTGGTGATTTTCTATAGTTCTTCCTGGCAGAAATTTCAGATTTCACCTCCATTTCTTGGGTCTCATTGACCTTCCTTTTTCCTTGCTCAGCTTCTGTTATTTTACTCTTTTGAGTGTCTACAGGAGTCTTGACCTATTCCCCTTTATTGCTTCAACTCTTAGCTCTTTTCTTGAAATTCGGATGTAATATCCTGTAACACTGTAACTCATGTGGCATGTATGTCTTCGAACCCAGAATAACATTTTTGATGCCAAGGTTTGTGACCAGCGACAAGTGTAATCAAATTCTTAAAGAGGACTCTTGAGACCTGTAGGTCGCTATATGAATGTATGCGAAGAAATACTTCCTCAGACTGCATTGTTTAGGAAACCTCAGAGTTTTATCCCCATATAAAATTATCCTTCAAATAAGTAGACATCCTTAAGAATTTTATGAGTAATAAATTCCTGAGATGTCGTTCGAGGATCTTTCTTATTTTATCTCTTGGTATAATAATCCCAATTTCATCAGTTACAATTTATTTGGCTCCAAATAAAACACACAATGTATTTTGGTACTAACTGAAAATGTCAAGCCCTTTATCCCTGCATTTTGCTCAGTTATTATTATTATTATTATTATTATTATTATTATTAATTATACACTTTCTTAAAGACAGAGAGACTCGTGATAATGTCTGATTCTTGGTAGCACTGCGATTTGCTGTGCTATATTAAACAGCTTATTCTCTTTAAACTCAATTCCATGTCAGATCATTATGGAATGGAGTCAAGTTTATTATCACAGTACAATATGAATTGATAGGAGTTCTTGAAGCTTTTCGTTTGTAAGAAAACAACCTCAGAGAAAGAATTTAAAAGAGAATCAGCTTAAAGTAGCTTACAGTTTCAGTCCACTGTGGTACAGAGGACAGGGCAGAATGGAGTAACTCCTATCATGGAGACCAAGAAGCATAGAGTGGTTTTCTCCCCTTTGCCTTTTTATTTCAAATTTAGATAAGAGGCTTGCTGACAGGAGCCTGATATAGCTGCCTCCTGAGAGGCTTTGCCAGAGTCTGACAAATACAGAGGTGGATGCTTGCAGCCAACCATTGGACTGAGCACTGGGTCCCAATGAAGGAATTAGAAAAAAGACTAAAGGAGCTGAAGGGGTTTGTAACCCATAGGAAGAATACAATATCTAGCAACCAGACCCCACAGAGTTCCCAGAGACTAAACCATCAACCAAAGAGTACACATAGAGCGACCTATGGCTCCAGCTGCATATATAGCAGAGGATGGCCTTGTCCGGAATCAGTGAGTGATGCCCCAGTGTAGGAAAATATCCTGGCAGGGAGGTGGGAGTGGGTGAATGGAGGAGCATCCTCATAGTAGTAGGGGGAGACGGGGTGGGATAGGAGGTTTCTGGAATAGAAATCGGGAAAGAGTATAACATTTGAAATGTTAATAAAGAAAATATCCAATAAAAAGAGAGAGAGAGAGAGATTTCCGCCTCAGTTTCTATGTCTGGAAATTCCTCACATACACTCCAAGAGTATAGGATTTCTCAATTGGATATTTAAATGTTTTTCTTTTAACCATATCGTTAAACACCTGGAACTGGAAATGCTCAACTTCAGGTTTTAATGCAGCTGTATCTGGTTATTTCCTAGAGTCCCCATTTCTTAACATTGTTCTGAAATTAATATGCAATATACCTTCTGTGACTTGATGTAAACTTTTAACAGTGAGACACTTTAAAGCCAAAAGAACATTATATACTTCCAATAATCTATGAGACACACTAACTTTTCTGAAAAGAAAGAATAAGGATTCTGAAAGTAGATGTGGGACCAAAGTAAAAGCAAAACCAAACACAAAGATACAAACTGTTACTTCATCCACGGAACCCATTGCCTTCAGTTATGAATCCCAAGATACAATTTATATTTAATTGTGTTTTCTCAGTGCAAAACTCCACACATCTCTTTCTCTCTTCTCTCTCTCTCTCTCTCTCTCTCTCTCACACACACACACACACACACACACACACACACACACACAATTTTCCTTGATATTTTAGTAATATTTTTGTGCTCTCAGGTTTGAATATCTATTCCTCTGCCCGACTCTTTAATCAGTTGTTAAATAACATATTATGTTCAAATTATTTCTAGATATTTCACAATTTATATTAAACCACTAGTCAATACTGAAATGTTCTTCTCCTCTTTGTAGTTCTTCCTTTTCCCTTGTCTCCTTCTCCTCCTCCTCTTCTTCTTCCTTCTCTTTCTCCCCCTCTTCCTCCCCTCTCCCTAATTCCTCTCCTGCTGCTGCTCCTTTTCTTCTTCCTCCTCCTCCTCCTCCTCCTCTCCTCCTCCTCCTCCTCCTCCTCCTTCTCCTCCTCCTCCTTCTTGTTCTTCTTCTTCTTTTCTTGATCGAAGGTCTCACTGAGCATACTGGTCTGTTTTGTAACCCAGGTTGCCTAGTTTTATGACCCCCCTGTAGGACTATAGAATGATAGCATTATGTATCTGTGCAAATATGCATAGTTCTGAAGTTACAATTTTCAAATTGTATTTCACAATGGAATGTCTAAACAGGCTCCTTCATAATTAAAGTTTAAAGTCTTTGCTTATCTCACATCTTTTATTCTCCTTTGATTAATACAAATGATTGTTCAACATCAAGTTCTCTGAAGTGATCATGACAGTTTGGTGGGACATATTTCATTCTTAATGATTTGTATCATTTTATCTGTATCAAATTTGTAGTTTTATTCTGTCCAGGAATGTGTTTGCATGTGTGTAACAATCAATATCGATAAATGACTAGGGGATGTTTATGTGTGTTCAGTGACAACTCTTCACTTATTCTACTACAAAATCATTTCATACATTATTTTCATACAATGAATATTTTGCTTGATATTTATAAATTTAAAAACACATACTTCCACATTTGTAGTTTCTATAATTTCTTATTTGTTAGACAATCAGTGCTCTGTATATCTTTGTAGTAAAATTATTTCGGCTTTACTTCTTAGTTTAAACATTAGAATTATAGAACTATAATGAATCCTAGACACACATTTTTATAATTATTGTCATAAAACAGAGAAATGGACTGTTTGGATTAGATTTATGGATACTAAATTTTATTATCAATTTGTATAGCAACAAAACTTTTGTCATTAACTCATTTTATTTTTACTTTACTTGGAAAAAATAAATGGAACACTAGACAATAAACCCAGGGTTGAATGTTCTTTATGATATTAATTTATACTACATATATATCTTTATTAAATAATTACTATATCTTCTTATATAAAATTATTTAAATGAAAAAACATTTTAAACATAACAAACATCTCAACCCTTCCTGTAAAAATAATTATAATAATTAAAGTTCACTTTTAGGAGTCAAAAGTAATGGCCTAAAACTGAGATTGACCCAGACAGGAATGTTATTTTCAAAATAGGAGATGAAACAAAATATCCCTGTATCTGATCTATTCGTAAGCTTTGTCCACAAAAAAAAAATGTTCAAAGGCTATAAAGATAATATCTGCTCACAAAGAATTTTCTTTTGAAGGGCTTTAAGGATTTTCTAGTGATGCTTTTCTAATAATAAGTACAAAGAAAAGGAGTTTGTGAATGGGGGGATAGAAGAGGTTGTGTTTTATTCACCTGTGTTGAGTTTTACTAAAATATTGGTAATGCATTGATGAGGCTATAAACAAACAAACAAAAAAAAGGGTGATGAGAAGATGCCCAGTATAGCTTCATAGATATCTCTGGAGATCACTTCCACAGGAATTATTGCTGAAGGTTTTACCACCTCTGCTTTGGTGAACAAAAGGCCATTTCCTTTCAAATAATTATATCAGAAAAACTTGATTGCATTATTGTGTTTGAGTCCCTGGACTTTTTTTTTTTTTTTCAACAGTCGATTTATACTATGGAAGATTATCATGAAATATTGATAACCACATGCCTGAATGCCTTCACATTATTAATATTGACCTTTGTTTGATAAATTAAAAATGATGTAGGTAACTAAATTATCCTTTCAATAGTATATTAAAAGATTATATATCTAAGTTTGATTATTTCAGCTTGCTTTGTTCTCTGTTCAAACAAGAACACTGTTTTCAACTCATATAATGCTATCTATGTCATAAATATTCTTGCACTTAAAACGAAATACATCTATTTCTAGAATGTCAAATTTTCTTAATTTATATCCAAAGAAAACAGTTCCTTGTTTTTGAATTTTAAAGAAAATAATGGAAACCATTAACAGGACTCATATTTTTGAGAACGTTAGCTCATAACACAGTTAAGAAAAATGAGAGGAAGGAAAGGAGAAAGGGCAGAGTAGGAGGTATTAACACAGAGGAATAAAGACACGGACTGATACAAAAACAAAAGCATCGGAAACTAACAGTGAATTTTAGTTAATATGCTGAGGCCTTGGTTTTAATTCAAAAGGTTTGAATGTTGTAGAAAAGGACAGTTTTGACATCATTATTAAGGATGCAATATTTATGTTGGTACTTGCAATAATATTGCCCATCTTGGATTTAATATTCCATATTATTGAAAGATCAAGTGTATATTCTGTATATTTTGCATTAATTATTCAGTATCTATATATTTATTATGTTGGTATTTAGATGTCATTTTCAGCAAGATGCAGCATATATATGTGTGTGTGTGTGTGTGTGTGTGTGTGTGTGTGTGTGTGTGTGTGTGTGAATGCAATAAATATTCACATATATGAATGTTAATATGTATACTTTATGATTTTTTTTTCAACTTGGAATTTTTTTCTACACATTTCAGTCATGGAAACTCTTCCAAAATCATTTTATGTTCACTGACATACATTTTGGATTAAATAGGTCAAATGAATAAATGATATTTTCTTTCTTGCTGCACTCTAAAATATCTGTATATTAAATGCCTTGATGCTGATACAGCTCTGTAAATTTCACATGACCATATGAGACAATAAGTGAGCATGCACAAAGTAGGGTCTGGGTAATGTGTAAGGTAAATGCTGATTTACCGCTCTGTAAATAGAGGGTAATACAGGGGTTACTAATAAAAGGTTTTTACTTAGAAATACACACACACAAGCTCTAACTATATAATCTGCAAAAGAAAGTGTTTTGCTTATTAACTATCGAGAAGATTTGTTTTCAGTTTTCAGAGCAATTTTCTTGTCTATTCCCATTTTATTGCCTGAATTTAAATAAGACCACCTAATGAATTTGTATCCTAATCAGGCAGTTGCATCATAATGTCAGGAATATAATGTGTTAGAGTTATAAGTTTTAAATCTACCCGGAGTCAGACATACTGTAGAAGATAATGATTTAGAAATTATAATTTCAAAGTTTTCTTAATGTCAAGGGTTTTTTATTTTTTGATGGAAGTTTACTGCTGTTAGTTTATTAACTATCTGAGTAGAATTGACATGCACATTTCACTTAATATTAGGTAGCTTCTAAACTCTTAACCAAATAGTATATACTCAGAAGAAAAATGTAAGAGTAGTTAAATCAAATAGAAGCATAATACTTAAATGTAGCAGTTATGATATTATTAATTAAAATAACAAAAATATAGTCTTATGATATTGGTAAATGTTTAGACTGAAATATTATAAACTATATTCTACTACTAGGGAATTGAACAACTTGTTATTGCAGTGCATGAATTCCATTGAAACCCTCAGTTTCTGTCATCTATGTAGCGAACAATGTGGGCATATCCTATTACTAAAGTGTATATATCCCAAATAAAGACATATATTAAATGTGGTAAACAATTTATAATTGCATGTGGTAAGCAATTGTTAAAATGGGAAAATAACAACCGATCATTGCAAATGATTGTTGAGGAAGTTCACACTAGATATAATCTAGAGAGATCAAATGCTACAAGTGGAACAATACAGAAGAAAAGAAAAGAACTGAATGCTTGAATTAGAAATCTATAAGGAATAACTATTTAAATAGATGTCATCAATAAAAAAAAACCCACCTTAATTGGTTCATACTTAAAGATATTCGAGCAATGAAAAAAAAAAGAGAATTCCTGAACTAGTCAAATATTTGGGAACATGAGATAATAAGTTTTTGAAATCCATTTTCTAATTTCTCATCATTTTATACAACATGATGAATATAGTAACTTTTCCTGAAGCTAAGTGAAATCTTCATCATTGTCTCTCCACATTTGTCTCTCATGTCTCTTACATACTGATCTATCATATCATATCCTATCATATCTATCTACCTATCATCTGCCATCCATCTATCACCTATCTAGTCAACAAAATCTTTTTATTTAGTAAATGCTCCATATACCATATAACATTTTTTCAAGTTAAAATTAATCATAGCGGATATTCTTTGTTGGGGATTGATTCTAATGCTTGAATTAATCTGCTCCTCAAAATGGAAATCTGCATGTTCAGATGCTGAAGTTCTTTGCCCCCAATTGTTTTTTGATCGATCAATAAAGAGGCAACAGCCAATGGCTCTCTGGTAGACTGAGGCAGGACTTTTAGATTTGCTCGGGCTAATGACTGGGAGAGAGAAAGGAGGAGAATCACCATGTCTCAGAAGGACACAGATCAGATTTAGAACTGCAAGAAATTTCATCCAAAATGTTGGTAGAAAGGAAAACTGGCCCCATAGTGGGCCCCACACTTTGAGCTAGTCAAGGCATATAAAAAATTAATTGGTGTGTGCGCATGTGTGTGTGTTTGGCTTTCAATTGCTTTTTCAGATAGCTCTTGGTCTGGTGTACCCATGCAATCAGTTGGGATCTCAAAGCAGTTTAGCTAATCTACCACGAGAGTTCTTAGAGGTCAAGTGCTGTAAATTAACATAATTATTTTTTATAGTTCTATAACATTTGCTCAGTTATCAGTTGATTGACAGACATTAGCTATTAAAAGTTTTATATATTTTGATATTTTTGTTAATCATGTTAAAATAGGTTCAATATTGAAAATAAATACAAAGAGTGGTTTTAATCCATAATATTTGTACCAATATTTGGAATACATATCCTTTTTCTCCTTTCAACAGAATATTTGCAGTTTGTTTTTCAAATAAAATGACAATTTCTGGCAAGAGAATCTATAGTATTCAAATATAATACAATCATTTAATTGAATGTAGTCCTAAGTTAAAAAGTATTCAATGTTACATTTTAAAAGTGGGACATTTTTAAATAAAGCAAATATATTAATGTATCTTCCAGAACAAAAATAACATTAAATATAAAACAATCCTGAAGTTAGATAGAACTTGTTAGAGCTGAATACACAATAATCTTAAGCCTCAGCCCTATACAAACAACTACAGACAACTGAGAGTGGGATAAGTCACATTCCCTGAGGAAGAGCACACCAAGCTATTATTAAATACCAAATGGTTTGCTCTGAAAACATATGTGCCTGTGACATTATATAGACTGAGAAGGTAATATTTAGGAATAAATATCTATATGTGTATACATATATCCACATAACATAATTAATCAAAGATATACCATAAATTTGAAAGAGTGTCAGAAGGGTGGAAGTATATAAGGGAGAAACGGAAAGAGACAAATGATGTACTTATGTTATAATCTTAAAAAAATTTAAAATGATGAAAACAATATCAATAACACACACACACACACACACACACAGACATAGATGCAAACACACATACATTATTTTAACTTTATTATATTGCAGGTATTCCTAAGTAACATTCAGTCAATCAAATAATTTTCTTTTATAATCTATTTTCTTAAAAACATCAATGTACATAGTAAAACCCACTACTAAAAATTAAAAATCGATATTTAGTTTTAAGTAAAATGTATAGAAAGAACAAAAGGAAACATTGTTACTATCGATCACTCTAACTTATCAGTAGGGAGATGGATGATGGTAGGCTAGTTGTATCTCTTTTATGATACTCAATTATGAGAATACTTAACTGCTTTATTGCAATCGCTGCTTATTAGTTCCATTCTGAGTTGGATAGTGGCTGATGTTATGTGTTATTCAAGCATGGATTTGTCTTAAAAGCCTGAGGGCTTGTACATAAATGCCTCACACATTCACACAACTCCTCCAAGTTTTATACCATTTGAATAATTTTGAAAATTATAGTTTGTTTCTCAGCAGATCCTATTTTTCCTGGGGGATTTTATATCAGGAACTATGTATCTATATCACTCAAAATATTCATTATCATCTTTAGACTATTAGAATAAAACACAGATTCCTCATCATATGCCAATTAAAACAGCTATTCCAAAAAGGAAAAGGAGCAGTGGAGATTGCCTCAGTTGGTGAACATTTGCTGAATCAGGAAATATGAATCAGCAAATCGTGTTTGAGTTCATATTCCAAGCACACAACAAGAAATTTTACAGATACAATACTATTGTTAGGACAGAATAGGTTCACGAATGAAGAGATGTGATGAGAGTTCTGAGCGCTTATGAGAAGGTTCCAAGAAAACAAGACGAATTTTCTGACCTCAGTTTTTCAGACCATGATTTGTTCCTGTGTTCTAATATATAATAGTACTTATTTAGCCTTAAGAAAGAAAATCAATGACAACATTTAATATTATTACAACAATTTATATCAAATAGGCTGAATAATCAATGAAATACATCAGGGAAGAATACAATCTTAGTTATCTAAAACTTCAAAAAATGTCAGATTCATAGGAACAGAGTAGAATGGTAGATATCAAAATCTTGGAAGGGGAAAGAAAATATGAGATCAACCAATGATGCAATCTGTGAGTTAATACTTTGTGTGTGCATAGATAAGTATGCATGTATTTTTGGAGGTAAAAAGACAATTTATTGTTCTGTTCATGAGGTATCACCCCAATCCCCTTCCTTCTGAAAGAGTGTTTCTCGCTGACCTGGGTGTAACTAGCAGGCTAGGCTTGATAGAATGCATCGCAAATTTGCATGTTTCTGACTCTTGGACTATAATTGTACACATATTTTTATAAAAACGACTCATATTATCAGAGAGTGGAATGTTTTGCAGATCTAACATCAGAGTTAATACTCCACTTTGAAATCATTTAAGACTGGCCTGATATACTACAGTCTATTCAGTCTGATTCTTTTACCTGCCTTCAGTATAAGAATGTACCCACCAAATTTATCAGCTTTGTATTTTCAGTGAAGGCAGCTTTAACAGCCAAAATTATAATGTATAGTGTTGATCTTAAGTTATAGATTTTCCATGCCCCTACCTCAGAGCAATATATGCATGTTTGTGTGTGTGTGTGTTTTATAGTAATCATTTTCTGAAAACAAAAAGCATGTCAAATGCAGTGTTTATACCAATATCCCAGATAATGTTTGGAGGAAAATATGGATATTGCTGGATTATGCTAAATTTGTGGTACTGAGTACTATGAGGGTCAGTTGGAATAAATAATTTAATCTGATTAAATTGTAAATCAGTTAAAGTCTTCTGTT
This sequence comes from Mastomys natalensis, assembly GCA_021653895.1. Taxonomy (NCBI): domain Eukaryota; kingdom Metazoa; phylum Chordata; class Mammalia; order Rodentia; family Muridae; genus Mastomys; species Mastomys natalensis. The sequence goes on from JAJTUV010000485.1 coordinate 254,665, forward strand.
TTAAGGAATTGCTCATTATATACCCCCATGGACAGCTTACTGTGGAACTCAATAAATACAGAACAGTTTAAACAATAAAAAAATATTTGGGTACATTTGGACACAAAACAAACCTCAAGAGATACAAGAAAATTGAAATAACACTATACACTCTATCAGATCACCACAGAATAAGGTTGGACTTCGATAATCATAAAAATAACAGAAAGCTCACATACTCATGGAAACTGAAGAAACTCTGTACTCAACGATAACTTAGTCAGGGAAGATATAAGAAAAGAAATTAAAGATTTCTAGAATTCAATGAAAATGAAAGCACAGCCTAACCATACTTAAGGGACACAATGAGAGCAGGGTCAAGAGAAAAATTCATAGCCCTAAGTGGCTTCATAAAGAAATTTGAGAGAATCTTATACTAACAGCTTGACAGCACACCTGAAAGCTCTAGAACAAAAAGAAGGAAACATACCCAAGATGAGTAGATGTCAGGAAATAGCCAAACTCAGTGGTGAGATCAACCAATCAGAAACAAAGAGAATGATACAAGGAATCAACCCAAACAGGGATATTATAAATTTTAAACAGTACATGCCCTTTTCATATAAGTTATAGCTTCTGTATTTGTATTTTATGGGACTCTTGCATTTGTGCATGTGTTAATCTCTATATCTATATTTTACATTTGCTTTACTTTTGGGTAAATATATATAATATATTTTATTTATTTTTGTCCTATTATAATGTTGTTGGTTCTTATTTTATTTATATTTATTAGATGTATGTTTGGTTTTTGAGTGAAACTGGATGTAGGTAGAAGAGAAAACGGGAACAAACAAGGAGAATTGGGAGGAAACAAAACACTAACCAAGATATATTTTATGAAAAATACACTTTAAAGAGAAGTGAAGAGAAAAATAACTTTCTGTGCATTGTTTTGTTTTGATTTCTCTATTTATGATTATTATATGTGTTTGCATGTGATGTATATGTGTCGGTATGCATACGACAGTGAGTTTGTGAGAAGGTGGAGTCCAATGTTGTGAATTTGGTTTTCTCTTTATGTCGTTATGTTTGTTCTGGAGATCAAACCCCATTTTCCAGGTTCATAATGCAAGGCCTTTGTTCAAGTTGCCGTTTTACAAATGCCCAAAAAATTGTTGTTCAGATACCTTTGGACATTTAAAGACATGCTAGGAGATGAGAGCTATATAATGCATGCATGGAATTGTTTCAAGAGTAACATACTGTTAGAACAATATGACTTCACTGATTTTGAATAAATACAAACTACTTTAAAAGTATCTTTAGTGTAATGTTCAAAATTAAATACAAGGTACATAACTCTGCTTTATGAAGAGTTTCATGTTTTAGATGTTAATATTAGTATATTTTTATCTTTATTTGTGAATTCATAATATTAGAAGTGTTGACTTGCTACTAAATAAATAGCAAAGTAAAAGTAAAATGTAAGATCTATAAGTAAGTTCCCCAAAATCAAACCTATTACGATATCTAGATGATATAAAGTATATCTTAGTTGTTCAACTGTCCCTTCCTCTAAGATTTGTAATTAGGTATGAGGAGAATAAGAACCAGTTTCAGACATTCCAAATCATAATCGGATGTTTTCTTTAAGTTACATTCTGTTTCTTTAACTTGTTAATTCTGACAACTATGGCTGTGTACAGTAGTTCATTTAGAGATTTCTACAGACATTTTTTATGTTTGTGAGAAAAAGAAAGAAACCCATATTTCAGTATACTTTTGACTTAGAGTGAAATTTACTGAACCTTGTAAGTATTTTAAGGTTTAAAGCTGGCTTTATATTAGATCACTATAACACATTTAAAGGTCTCAGTAATATTCTTCTAGGCCATGAACTGAGCGCTTCTATCTTAACTCTGCACTGTTAATTTCATTGCAGTGATTAATAAACCTTGTCACTGCACATTTATAAACCTGCTATTTCAGGGTTGCATTTATTGCCTGACTTTTTTCAAACTGCCATTTCATATGAGCAGTTTAACAAATGTTAAATTTCAGAGACAGATAATAGATAATTACAAACATTTAAATGATGGATGTTAATTTGATTCTAATAAATGTCAGGTAAATTAAGGTCATGTCTATAGAAGACAGTGATTCTAAAGCAAATTTCATTATTAGATAATAAATATGTCCCCACTCTTACAACCTACCACTATAAAAGTCTCCTCAGAATTTAATATGGCATTTAAATAAGTGTAAATATACAGCCCAAATTACCTAGTTACATAGGTTTAAAAAACCAATTGAATGACATATTCTACAATAATAGGAGAGAAATATCAGTATAATATGTGTTCTTTAATAATATTAAATCAATTGAACAATATGACAATAGTAGGCATATGTAAAGAAATATTAGTTGCCCCACTTTACAAACAGGTAGCATTTGGGTCCAAAATCAATAGTCTATGGCTCATGTGCATTGACTTATTTGTAACTCTGTTCAATTTAACCACTATATTTAGAAGTTGATGAAGTAAAGAGAATTTATATGCATCATCATGCGATGAGATAACTAGGATCCAAACTCGTGACAATCACAAAAAAATTACAAAATGTTTTGAAACGGCTAGAAAGAAATAACTGAAATTCTACACCATCCTCTATTTCATCTCAATTCTTATATAACTAATGTTTTCCCACATGTTTAAAATATATCAAATGATGCTTATGGATAATAATAGTGACACAATAATAAAGAAAATTGCATAGAGATAGAAACATTTAGAAAATAAGAAAGAACAAAAGCAGGAGCAGAAATAGAAAGCAGTAAAGAGAGATGATACATTACCCAGAGCATTTCATGTGGAAGGCAACTCACTAACATGCGGTTGCTTTATTAGGTCAAGTAACAGCTATAAGAAAATAATCACAGGAGTCTCAACTCACTTTTATCATGTTCCTGCAATGTATAAGCTTCTATACCTTAATATTTAATTGACATTTCTTAAATATTACTCAATAAATCATTTTAATGACTTAGGTGTACATATCAAATACAAATGCAAATAATGTGAGTGATAAATGTTTTGGCACACCCAAGTATATTATCATGAAAATGTTTAATTTTATATTTTGTATTTTTAAGTGTTTTGGCAATGCAACACTTTACTATTGATCATGAATTTGTACTAAAGCAGAAAAGCAAGCACGCAGAAAGGAAAAGTTTGGATGGTTTTAATTTTAATGAAGTTGATGACTGGTTTCTAAATTCATAGTCTTTTAACACTGGCTACTGCTTTTCCTTTTATTATGTCTTTAATAGATATAGAATAAAATTCAATAAATTATCCAACACTGTTTCCTCACTCTAGCATTTCCCAGGTACCCTTCCTTAATGCTTTTCATAATCCCTTCACTCTCATATTGATAACCTGTTTTTTATTATTATTCTTATATGTGTATACACACACACACACATACACAGGCACACACACATATATACATACATATACACACACACACAAACATACCCCCATATATATATGTGTGTATGTGTGTGTGTGTGTGTGTGTGTGTGTGTGTCAGTCCGTGTGTGTGTGTATATATATATATATATATATGTATGGTTTTAGGGATTACCACTCTACACTCAACAAGAATATGGGCCTCAGGTATGAGAGATGTTACTTCTCCTCTTCCTAGTAGTCATTATATCAAGAGATAGAACCCATGAAAATTTACTCCTTTCATATTAACATATCCATGGACATTTCCATTGTTTTAATTTTTTTATGCAATCATTTCTAGGAGAGAGAGTTTCATAACCAAACTTTTGTCACTCTGACTCTTAAAATCTTTATATTTCTCTTATTCAATGTACTCTGAGCTATGGATGAAGAAACTGTATGTGTATGATGACCCATTGCTCCTTTTAGTTTCCTGTAATGGTATTTTCATAAAATGATTCTTTAGTTTAGGAAAATAGCTATACTTATCTGTGGATATTATATAAGGATAAAGTTTTTAATGTATTAAAGAATTATGGTACTCTAAAAAAGTGGCAATAGTTGATTCTTATCTTAAGCTCATGATCCCATTGGCCCCAGAAATCTAACTACATTTCCAGTAGTGGACATGATTCCTTTTTTGTTGAGTGTACCTTAAGTCAAATTAAAAAGTTGTTGTTTGCCACCCCAACAACATATGCTTGCAGTCATTGCATTTGTAGCATATCCTACCTTGCTAGTAATTGTCATGGTTTACACCTGGGTAGTATATTCTGGAAATGTGAAAGACTACAGGAAAAAGCTTGCAGGTCAGGTGCAATTTGTATAATTTGAATCCTATATCCTAAATGTTTGGTGTTTTCATAAATAGAGACCCACCTTCAAAGCCATGAGAGATAAGCAAGGGCTACATTGATACTTGGCATTGCTTTAGGAAATTTTGCATTTTCTGACTATCCATTGGAAATGGAATTTTCTTTAGCCTGGCATTGAGGACTTGGTTAGTGTATTGGTTCTTAAGGGAGCATTGAAAGGTTAAGTGGTTTGATTTCCTTCAATATATTCTACACAATTTCAGGTTAATATTAAATAATAATTCCTCAAGGCTTTATCAAGCAATCTTGGCATTACTTATTCCTTACTCTTTAATTTTTTAACTCTATCGTCCTTTTTTCCCTCCATCTATTTAGAATCCTATCTCTGTTTCTTTTGGTTCCATTTTCTACTTCACTAATAGTATCCTTCTATATTTCTACTGCCCATACCCACTTTCTGTAGTCATTGGTGTCTGTGGTTATTAACTTTTATACACTTACACCTGAGAATTTGAAGCTGGATACTATACAGTTAAGAGAGTTGTGTCATTTGTCTTTCTGAATCTGAGTTACTTCATGGAATACAATCCTTTCTAGAGTCAACTATTTATCTTCTACTTTCATGATTTCATTTTATATAGCAGAAGGGTATCCATTGTGTAGATGTATCACATTTCATTATTGATCCACCATTCGAAAGACATTTTGATAGGTTTTTCTTTCATGCCAATTGTGAATAGGACAGGGTTCAAAAAATGCTGAATTTGTAATTGAGGTTTAATGTTGAGATATTGGGCATATGCCAAGGAAACTTATTTCTGGGTCATGTGCTAGTTTTTGTTTTGTATTTTTGTTTGTTTGTTTTAGGATTATCCATACTACATTTCAGAGCATCTGTACCAACTTGCACTCCCATCAACAGTGAATGAGGGTTCTTCTCCACGATCTCACCTGCATTTATTGTCTGTTTGTTTTATTGCTATAGGACATTCTGAATGTCGGTTGTGAAACCTTTAGCCATTTATTTTTTATTTCTTGTATTGAGAGCTGTGTTTAGATTCCTAGAAATATGTTAGTTGGGTTATTTCCTTGGTTCATTTCAAAATTCTGTGTATATTAAGGATTTTAATCATCTGCAGGTTGATAGCTGACAAAGATTCTTTCCCATTTGGTTGGTTTATCCTTCATTAGACTGCTTGGTTCCTAGGATGTTCTGTGGATTTCCAGTTTGATTAGATCCTACTAATCAATTGTGTACCTTTGTTTTACAAGTGGAGTCTGTTCAGAAAGGGCTTTACTATCATATGCTGTGTAGAGTACTAGTGTGTTTTCTGCTAGCAGTTTCAGTGTGCTGGATTTCAAATTAAGATCTTTAATCCTCTGGTATCAAACTTTTATTCATGAGGAGAAAATAATTGGGTGTGTAAGTACAATATTCTTCTATACTTCTCATCTTTTATTCTATGATATGTACTTCAATATAAGCATGCATTTTTAGTATTATATTTCTTAGTTACTATGAGACTCATACCTCAGGGACAAATTAAAATCTTTGTAAACTTTATATATACTTATAAATGAAAAATATTCAAACTCACACACGTGAGTGTGTGTGCCTGTGTGTGTGTATGTATGTGTGATTGCGTGTGTGTGTGTGTGTGAGAGAGAGAGAGAGAGAGAGAGAGAGAGAGAGAGAGAGAAGAGAGAGAGTGAATTTTTTGAGAAGTTTCCATGAGGTACTGAAAAGAAGGTATACAAGAAGGTATACTCTTTTATTTGGAGTGAAATCTCATATCTATATATGTATATGTATATGTATATCTATATCTATATCTATTTCTATATCTATATAATCTGCTAATTCCATATGGTTCATAACTTCTGTTACTTTCACTGTGTCTCTGGTTTCAGTTTTAATGCTCTTTTCATTGGTGAGAGTTGGTTGTTGAAGTCTCTCACTATTACTAGCCAAGGTTCAATGTTTGTTTTGAGCTTGAGCAAAGTGTCTTTTACAATAGTGGGTGCCGTTGAATTTAGGGCATAGATGTTCAGAATTGAGACTTCATTCATGAAATGTCCTTCCCCATGTCTTTTGATTACCTTTGGTGGAGTCAATCAATCTGCACGAAGCTCAAGTCTAGATGGATATAGGACCTCAATGTAAAACCAAATACACTGTCTCTAATAGAAGAGAAAGTTGAAAACAATCGAACATATTTCTGAAAAGAACACCAATGGCCCATACTCTAAGATCACAAAATAATAAATGGAATCTCATGAAAATGAAAAACTTCTGTAAGGCAAAGGACACTGTTGATACGACAAAACAACAGACTACAGATTGGAAAAATATCTACACTAATTGTAAATCTGATAAAGGGCTAATATCCAAAATATATAAAGAAATCAAGATATTAGACAATAAATAACTATTAAAAGTGAAGTGCAGAGCTAATCTGAATGTTCTCAATAGTGAAATCTCAAATGGATGAGAAACACTTAAAGAAATGTTCAGCATCCTTAGTTATCATGGAAATGCAAATCAAATGACCCTGAGACTCCACCTTATACCAATCAGAATTGATAAGATCAAAAAATCAAGTAACAGCACATGCTAGCAAGGATTTGGAGAAAGGGGAACATGCCTCCACAGTTGATGTGATTGCAAACTGGTACATCCATTTTAAAATCAATCTGACTGTTCTTAAAAAATTAATTGGAAGTAGTACTACCTGAAGACCCACCAAAACCACTCCTGGGCATATACCCAAAAGATGTTCCATCATACTACAAGGATATACGCTTCACTATGTTCATAGTAGCCTTATTCATAATAGCCAGAAACTAGAAGCAAACCCAGATGTCCCTAAACTGGAGAATGGATAGAGACAATGTGTTCATTTACACAATGATAAGCTATTCATCCATTAAAAATATGGGCATCATAAATATTTCAGGCAGATAAAACTAGAGAATATCATCCTGCATGAGGTAGATGAGACCCAAAAAGACAGACATGGTATGTACTCCCAGATAAGCTATTATTTCCCAAAAGGTACAGATTGCTCATGATATACCTCACAGATTTTAAGAAATTAAAGAAGGAAGACCCAAGTGATAATGCTTCAGTCACTCTTAGAAGGAGGAACAAAATAATCACAGAAGGTCAAGGGAGGGAAGGATCTAGGTTGGACAGGGGTGGGGGTAGGTCAAAATCAGCTATTAGGGAGAGAGAAGAGAAGCCCAGAGGACCAGGACAATGAATGGAAATATGTGGCTGCCATTGGTAGGGATTGGGAATTGTGAGAACCTCTAGAAAATTCCAGAAACCTGGGATGTGACAGGCTCTCAAGACTCAACAGGGTTGACCATAGCCAAAATGCCCAACAGTGGTGACATGGAAACTGAAGAGGCCACTTCCAGTAGTTAGATAGGGCCCCTCATTCAAGGGATAGGGACACAAATGTACCTTCAGATTTTCTAACCCAGAATTGTTCCTGTCTAAAAGAAATTTGGTGATATAATTGGAGCAGAGACTGAAGGAATGGAGGACCAGTGACTGGCCCAATGTGGAGTTCATCACATTGGCAGACACCAAACCCTGACACTATTATTGATGCTGTTTTGCTTGCAGACAAGAACTTAGCATGGCTGTTCTCTGAAAGACTCTACCAGTAGCTGACTGAGACAGATGGGAAAACATAACAGAGAAGCACTGGCCTGAGGTCTGGGACCCCTAGGGAACTGTTAGCAGAAGATTCAAGGAGCTAAAGAGGATGACAACACCATAAGAAGACCAACAGTGTCAAGGAACCTGGACCCCTGGGAAGTGAGTCCCAGAAACTAAGCCAACAACCAAAGAACAAACACAGGCTGGTCTGAGTCTCCTGACATATATGTAGCAGAGGACTGACTGCCCTGTCTGTGCTCAATGGAAGAGGATGCTCCTAATCCTGTGGATACTTGATATCCCAGGGAAGGTGGATTCTAGGGTAAGGGGGAGCACCCTCTCAGAAGTGAAGGGGAGCAAGGATGGAGTTAAGAACTCTGTGAGGGAAGACTGGTAGAGGGGTGAAAAATAAACCATGTAATGATAAAAAATAAATTGAAGAAAAATTTAATGTTTTTACTCCACAGTTGAGACAAAGAACCTCCAAATATGCCAAAGAGCATTGAGGTGGTTTTTCTGTTTTAATTTTATTTTTGTTGTTTGTTTCTTAGCTTTTTACCATTGGTTATTAGGCCTACCCTTAGGAGTAGTTCAGTTCCTCAGTAAGACTCCTTTATGAAAAAATAGGTTTTTTTGGGTATCACAAATTAGGCCACTATGAATATAATGGAACATGTGTCCCGTGGCATGGTGTGGCATCTTTTGGAAATATTCCAAGAGTGGTATTGCTGGGTCTTCAGGTATTTCTATTTCCAATTTTCTGAGGAACCTCTAGATTGATTTCCAGAGTGGTTGTACCAGTTTGCAATCCCACCAGCAGTGGGGGAGTGTTCTTCTTTCTCCACATCCTGGCCAACATGTGTTGTCACCTGAGGTTTTGATCTTAGCCATTCTGATTGGTATAAGGTGGACTCTCAGGGTCATTTTGATTTGCATTTCTCTGATCACTAAGGACTTTGAACATTTCTTTAGGTACTTTTCAGCCATTCAAGATTCCTCTGTTGTGAATTATTGGTTTAGCTCTGTACCTCAATTTTTGATTGGTTTGTTTGGTATTTTGGTGGTTAGCTTCTTGATTTCTTTATATATTTTGGATATTAGCCTTCTATCGGATGTGGGTTTAGTGAAGATTTTTAGTGTAAAACAATGCAGATGGAGACAGCTTGTAGGTTAGAGTTAGAGGCATGTGTCCACTTCTTGTTTCAGTTCTAGGACCCCATCTGGTCCAGACCCATGCAGAATTTGTGCTTGCTTCCATGGCTTATGTGAATTTATATATGCCTTAAATCCTTGTTATCCTCCACTGGATTTTACCTTGTTTTGTCGACCTTTTTCTCAGAGTTCTTTGAACCCCAAGGTGAATGACTTGAAGAAAACATCCATTTTAGGACTTAGATCCTAAGACCTCTAACTCTTTCTGTATTATCTTGTTGTGAGTCTCTGTTCCTATCTGCTGCATGTGTAAGCTTCTGTGATTACAGCTGAGCAAGGCATTGATCTCTGGGTTTAGCAGAACATTATTAGGAGTCCTTTTAAATCTGGGTTCCTTTATCAGAACTGTAGTAACTGTTTTTTCCCTAGGTCCCTGAGCTATCTATTCCCACGTTCTTAGGCAACCAGGCAGCAAGAGGTATGCATTCCATCTCATGGAGTAGGACTTTAATCAAATCAGATATTGGTTCGTTACTCCCATAATTTTTTGCCACTATTGAGCCAGTGTATCTTACAGGCAGGTTACTATTTTAAATGTAAGGTTTTGTGGATGAGTTGATGTTTATCTTTCTTCATTAGAAGCATGCAGGTAACCTCCAATACCTTGGACATTAGTCTACAAGATTAAAGGCACCAGTTTGACTAACCCATGAGCAGTGAGTAACACAGCTGTTTGTCTTCAGCAATAGAGTCTTGTGGTCAATTTATGGAGACCAATCAACATCCTTTCCATGGGACCCCTTTGACCAAAAGAATACTCTCAAAGTTCATCTTCTTTTGGCATTTTAAACTGAATCAGCATCAGTAACTCATGTGTTTCTAAGACAATTTTGCTACAACACTACATTATAACTGTTAATTCACATTTTTGTAAAAATAGACATATTTTAATTTTTGTCTGAAAATAAGTTACTTACTAACTTTCAAATGTAATATAAATCTTATACAAATGATAACATATCAAATTACCCTAAGATTATTTCTTCATTAATTATAACACATTTGTGAAATTTAAATAATAATGCAGATATATTAACAATATCTGAATTTACTCAGATTGTAAAATTTTCTCCCTAATAACTCCTCTAATTAATTATTTATCCAAGGACTCCAACTGAAGATGCCAAGTAGCTTCAGGCTTCAGACATCGTGTTTCCCTAGCAACCTCAAGTTTTCATATGTCTTCATTTTCAACAGTTAGTATTGTTAAAAGTTAGAAGATTTTTTTGTATAATACTTCTTTTTCTGTTGTGCATTTCTTTTCTCCTAGTCATGATTAAGCATGGCTATTATATATTTGGCAGTGAATAGCACAAATTATATTCTTCCCAGAAATAATGAATTTTTCAATTTTTTATACATTATAACATACATAACCTTACTAGCGATGATGATAGAAAGTTATTAAGACCCATAAAGTAGAAACTTTGGAAGACAAAATATGAATGAGGCTTTACAGTGATTGCTCTTCTGGCAAGTGTCACCTTAATATTCTGCATTCATGTGTGGATTTTACTTAGAATGGTTTCTGAGTTATTTCTCATTTTTGCTTTTGAAAAAACTGGTTTATTTTATTTATTTGCATTTCAAATGTTATCCCCCTTCCCAGTTTACCCTCTGCAAACTCCATATCTCATCTCCCTCCCCCTTGCCTCTATGAGGGTGCTTTGCCACCCACACATTCACTAATGCCTCACAGTCTTAGCATCCCCCTTGCTGATGCTTTGAGCCTCCAGAAGATCAAGGGCCTCCCCTCCCATTGATGCCAGATAAGGTCTTCTGCATATGTAGAGGGTCCCACCACATGTACTCTTTGGTTGGTAGTTTAGTCCTTGGGAGCTCTAAGGGGTCTGGATAGGTAATATTGTTGTTCTGTTGTTCTTTGCAATCTCCTTCAGCTCCTTCAGTCCTTCTCCCAACTCTTCCATTAGGGTCCTCTGCTCAGTCTGATGGTTGGCTGTAAGCATCAGCATCTGTATTGGTCAGTCTCTGGCAGAGCCTCTTTTTCTTCTTAATTCTAATATGTTATCTAGAGTTCTTTTAGGGTACTTTGTAACTTCTTCAATATTCACAAAGGTATTAAATCATTTATTTCTGTCAACATAGAGCTATGAATATTTATGTTGTTTGTATTGTAATCAGTCACATTACTTATTCAGTTAAATCTTTTCCAGCTTTGTCCATCAGGAGGCCTAGGTAATCCTGGCAAACCTTCTGACTTTCTTGCACTCCCTGTTGATTTAAGCTAATTTGAATTCTCCAGCTCTATACTTAACTTAGCTGTTAACAAAAACAAATAACAATCCTTTTATTTAGAAAAACAGATATTAGAAACAAATTTCTCTGGATGTATATGCTTCTGGAATTTGAGTGAGTGTTAATTCTCAGTGATCTTAGTAAATAACCGAAATTAGTACAATGCCCATTTTTGTTTGTATGCATTTATATATGTGCCAACTTTGCTGTAATATAAAGTAATGAAGTTATTTCATCTATATTCTATTATACATTAATAATTAGATTTAAAAGTTCTTCTCTATATGTATTTTTGCTGTCTATCTGAATTTACATTAATTTAAACAATAATTATTGATGCTATGCCCCTCCATAGTTTAATCTGAGATGTTCAGTATAATTTACTCTATCATTTATTTCTAATTAAGAAACATGACAGATGTCATCTGTATTTCATTCATAAATTCATGACCAATCAATGTACAACTTAGTTATATATCTAATGTGCACATACATGTAATATATATATTTTAGCTGCTTGTTTACTTCTCAGTTTTTTTCCTGCCTCTTCTCCTTTTGTTCCCATCTTTGGCCTCACTGATGTTAGACTGAGAAGTCTTATCTGAGTTTGCATCGTCCCTGAGGAATGGTAGAAGGGCTGGAAACACTGAGTTGAACTGGTGGCAATTCATTTGAAGATATTAACAGAAGGACTTATCAACGTATCAAAGCAAATCTTTGTGGAGGGTTTTACACACCTGACAAACTGGAAATCAAGTATTCAGTTTCTCTTGATGTCTGTGATTCAGATAAATGCCTTCCAGGCCCTTTACAAAGTTGCTCATGGATTTTTCAAAGATTTACATCTGGAAAAAGTAGAGAGAACAATAATGCTGTGGGTTGAATAAATTAAATATCTTCAGAACAAGGGTGTCAAGGGCAGATTTTTTTTTTGAAGACTAAAGTTTAATCAAATGGAGGAAATGGCATGAATCTATTTTTCAGAGTACAGGCCTTTGTAGGAAAAATAAAATAAGGAATCACCTTTCCACAATCTTTTAAACCTGCACAGTGTCTTTGAGATTTATGTAGCATTTAGTTATTTAGTTTCTGGTCCAGTTTTCTTAACACCTTCCTGTGCTGTGAAAAGTGATCTAAAGAGTTCATGAAAAGATTTTACACTGCAATTTTTCTTTGTGCAAAGGAAGATGATCTCGTGTTTCTAGATATCTATTTCACTGAGCGGAAACCAGAAATAACAATAGCTTATGCCTCTAATCACACTTAAATGCCTTACGTTGAAATTATTGTTTCTCCTTATCATAGAGGGAGCCCACCACCAATGCTTAGATACATTGCTTTAAGCTGATTTATTCATTCCCTGCAAAGCCTTTTGCAACAGATTTTATAAACAGAATAAGAGTAGACACTTTTCATCATGTAAATGTGCGTACTGAGGCAAAGAAGGTGGAAGTGTTCTTTTTCAACATCTTAGGTCTAATTTATGATTACAGCCTTTTACTTCCAAATGCAGGGTTCTCTCTATATCATGGAGTCACTTATATTAATAATTCAATTTTTCAAAAGGTTTTTATATACTCCTTATTACTTTGAGGCTTACAGTCATTCAGCCTCAAGGCAGAACAGAATGGTGCATTACTCTGGAACAGATAGCTCTACACCACAATAAAGTTGTCATTTAATTGGAGGTTATTCCTCCTTATATTATCAAAAATATTAGACTTTTATATTGTTACCTAGGTGCTCCCAATTTTGAGTTTTCTCATCAAACAATGGTTTGAAATGTTTGCATATTTATACTAAGGTATGTACAGAATAGATGAAATACAATCATATTTTTCAGGCTCAAGGCCCATTATAGAATAACAGTAACTTAAATTTATAATGTTAATTTTAATTATGAGCATGTGAGTTACCCGAAGCTAACGACAAACTGATATGAAACTATCAAATGAATAACTTAATTTCACTGAACAAATTCAGAAAGACTTTCTCGTATGCTGTAGATAGATTTTAGCTTGAAATTGAGCAGTAATGACTGAACATAGACATCAGGAAACGTAAGAAATAAACTTGATCCAAGAATTAACTTACACTTTTGAAAAAAATGGCAATAATAAGGGTGAGTGAAGAGAGTTGAAGACAGTAAGTGAAATACATTGCCAGTATAAACTGAAGGAACAGGATATCAGTACTGGGTATCCAAACATTACCACCATACTTGCACAATCTACTGAAACATCTTTCCAGAACCTACTTTTCTTAAAAACATGATTCATTTCCCTCAGTATAAACAATAGAATCTTTCTCAACAAGAAAAAAAAAAGATTGGCATGATTAGAATTAGAATTGAACTGGAGATTCTGAATTATTGCTCACATGTCGATCTGTGCTTAGGGGGAGAGGGCATAACTAGCATTGGGGGTCGCTTTAACTACTGTTGTCTATAAGACAAATTCTCATGGCATCTACTCATTCTCACTTTGCCAACGGCAGAGGAAAGGAGACAGTCACTGAAATCACATTACTGGGGAAATGACCAGGCATGTAGTGTCTAAAGATATCCTCAACGTTTTTGACGTTAAGACTGCACTAGGGGAGGTTATCGCTAGGCGCCACAGGGAATGGGAAGCCCAGAATTTCGCAGGCCATCATGGCAGTCAAGTGGACTTGTGGACAGTCTTCTTCAATCCTTTGTCGGAATGCAAGTGAGGACGGGACTGGTGGCTTCAGGAGGAGAGGGTGGAGACCCTGTGGCTTGGGTGAAGATGGAACCCTGTTAGGACGCATGCAGTTGGAAAGGGCTGATGATGTTATCAGCGTCTTGTTTTCTGCCTCCTGCCCCACCAAGGTCTATGCCTCTCATGGAGAAACCATCAGTGTCCTACATGTCGGGTCTCTTAAGGACCACTTTCATGTGAATGGGGGAGAAATCAATTGTCTTTCATTAAATGAAACTGAAAGTCTGCTGGCTTCTGCTGATGACTCTGGGGCAATCAAAATCGTTGACTTGGAAACGAAGAAAGTTACCAGATCCCGGAAGAGACATTCCAACATTTGTTCCTCTGTGGCTTTTCGACCTCAGAGGCCTCAGAGCCCGGTGTTATTGTGACCTGGATACGCAGGTAATTCTGTGGAGTCTTCAAAAAGCCTGTCCTGTCTGGATTACAAATTTACAAGAGGATAAAACAGAGGAAACAGAATGCCCCTAGTTCCCGGGTCGGCTCCTAAACCCGCACTAGCCCATTCTATCTCTGTGGCATCCTGCAGCAATATTTTTAGCTGTGGTGCAGAGGATGGTAAGGCACGCATCTTCAGGGTGATGGGAGTCAAATGTGAGTGAGAACTGGGATTTAAGGGTCACACTTTGGGAGTATCCCAGATCTGCTTTCTGCCTGAGTCCCATCTGCTGCTTACTGGTGGGAATGATTGGGAGATAAGGTTGTGGGATGTGAGCAGTAAGGTGGAGAACCTGTATATGAATCCCGTGAAGCACACCTACAGGAAGAAAGCAAAGAGGGCAGCGTGCCCCACGCGGGGTGGGAACTCTGGAGCCCAGGGAGCAGAGGACGAGGGGCATGCAAAGATTCTGCTGAAGCTCCATATTGAACACAGAGACAAAGTGAACTGGCTCTTGAGTACAAAAATAAAAGAGAGCAGACGCATATTAGTGGCTGATCAGACAAGTTGTGTATCTGTGTATTCCCTAAATGAACTTTAGGTCCAATAAAATGCATTGCTAAATAAATAAATATAATAATAAAAGACTGCACTAGGTATTCGAAGGGACAGGAGATCGGTACAGAGGGTCAGGAAATCGAATAAAAATATGTAGCAGTAGAGATGAGGAATCCGCAGCAACCACTGGTGGGTCCCAGGCACTCGGGAAGCAAGAGACTCCCAGGACTCAACAGGGATGATTTTCGCCAAAATGAACTGTGAAGGGGAAGTACAACCTGTAGAGACTGCCCAGTTGATAAGCACAGCCCCCTGGTGAGGGATGGGGCCACCCACCCATCTCAAAGTTTTTAACCCAGAAATGTTCCTGTCCAAAGGAAATACAGGAACAAAAAAATGGATCAGAGACTGAAGGAAGAGCCATCCTGGAACTGCCTCAGCAGGGGATCCATCCAGTCTGCAGACACCAAACCTACAACCTTGCTGTTGCCAAGAGGCGCTTGCTGATAGTAACCTGGGTGGACTGTTCCCTGGGAGTTTCTGCCAGCACCTGACCAGTGCAGATGTGGATGCTCAGATGCTCACAGCCAACCATCAGACTGAGCCCCAGGACCCTGGTGGAGGAGCTGCTGAAGGACTAGAGAAACTGAGGGAGATTACAACCCCATAGGAATAACAACTTCTGCTGGCAGAACACTCAGAGCTCCATTGGACTAGATCATCAACCAGAAGTGTACATGAGGGACTCATGGCTCCAGATACATATGTAGCAGAGGATGCGCATCAATGGAGGCAGGCCCTGGTCCTGGGGAAGTTTGATGCCCAGGATAGGGAGATGTGAAACAGTGGGACTGGAGTAGGTGGGTAGGTAGGGAGCCTCTCATAGAGCAAAGGGGAAGGAGGAGAGGGCATGGGTGGAAGGGGGATATCATTGAGATGTAAACAAATGGAATGATCAATAAAAAGAATTTAAAACCTGTACTATATAAATTTAGATATAGTTATTTCTTATTTTTGACCTCTCTGTAATTCCTCAATACTTTCATTTTGACATGGTCTCTCCTTTTGAGTGCTGGAAATGCAGGCAGGCCCTCACACTATCCTTACTATGTATGGGTTCTCAGACTGTGATACTTATATGACAAGTGACCCTGGGTCACCGTTCTAGTCCTATCAAACCTTTTCTTGACAGCAGGACTATGTTTATAGTGACATCAAAATGAATAGTAGCTCTTAAACGACCTAAGTCATAGTAACTAGTAGTTATTTTCTATAGCTTCTCATTAGACATCTATAACTATAATAATACAGTACTTGAGATAGTACCTGAAAAAAATGAACATTTTCTTCATAAATTATAGAATGATTTGAATTTTAGCATATAAAATGGCAAATAAAATAATATAATAAAAATATATATTTATACAAATTTGAGAAGAGATAGTACATTCTTTAATCAACTATAATCATGAGAAGCTGAACAAGATAGAAGAGGCTAAGTAGCTACATTGATTAAGGAAAGAGAATTAATTATTTTTCTTAATTTAGCAACCGCAAAAAGTATAACAGATTCTGTGTATATTTCTCTCTTCTATATATTCTCACTTTGGGAAGACATTCCTGCTGTGTTTTAGTATGGCCTTACTAAAAGCAATAGGTAGCTAAATCATTATTCTATATTTTTGAAATATGATAGTGACTTACTGGTTAAGACCACATGTCTGCTCCTGCAGGGAACTCGAGTTCAGTTCCCAGCACCCATATCAGGTGGGTTACAACCCCTGTAATGATAGCTCCAAGGGATCCAATTCCATCTTCTGGCCTCTGTGACCCCTGCACTCATGAATACACACACACACACACACACACACACACCAACAAACACAACACAATACACTCACACACACAAATAAAAAATAAAGTTTTTAAAAACAGAAAAAATGAAATATGATTAATATTTTATTCAGTTTCTAATACTACTGAAACCTTTTCTGATTTGACAGTGATGATTACAGATGTCTTGGCATTGCATTTTTAAAATGAATCTTTGAAAACAAAACAAGAAGAAATATAGATGTGAAATAACCTAATTTGGGTGGCAATAGACTAAATTTAAAGAAGGTAACTCACAGTATCAGGAGACAACCAGAGAATCCGCCATTATAAATTTCACTTTGATATAGAAAAATGCTCTTTTTCAAAAGTGAGTTCCGTTGTGGCAAAAGTAGAGTAACTTGTTTTGTTAGTAATACATAAATTGATGGAGTAGACAGGAGTATAAAGGAGTTTTGTCTTTATCACATAATTGTAAAGAATTTTGTAGAATTAAAAGCATACCAGCAGGGATCTTGTTTACTAGCATCTGTTGTATTATGTTTTTGTTTTATATGTACATGTAGCTAATAACTAAATCATAGGTTTATCTCCATTCTATATTAAATTCTTACAACACACATTGCTAGTCTTTTATAATTTCTGACATTTATTTAAATAATTTTCTGTGTTATGTTGTCTAATTTTGGATTTTAAGTAACTATAGTAAAGTTGAATGATTCTCTATTTTATAATTTCATTTTACTGATAGAGATGTGCAAATGAGAAAAAAACTGTCACATATGAAATTTTCACATAATTTTTCTAAAGATATGGATTTTATTTGTTTTATAATTTGACTCTTACCAATGAAATCTGTTTTCTGTAACTATTTTATCCTTTATGGGTGCTCTGTTTTCTCTTCTAATCATATGGAAATGTAACAGTGACATAAGCTACTATTGCTTTCTTTCTAGCATTGTCAAGGTATTCTTCAATCCCCTGTTTTAAAGCTTGTGTATTTTTATTTGTACATTGCATTGAGTGAACGTTTGAATGGATTTTTTCTCAAGAGTCAATCACATCATCACTTTTCGACTATATCGAATTTAATTTTTAAATTATCTACAGAGAATTTTCTTCTCATTGTAAATTATTTGTCATATTATAGAAATATATATTAGCATTTTATTTAATTTTATTTTTTTTTAATGCATTCTGATTGCAGTTTTTGCTCCCTCCACTCTTCCCAGTTCCCACTCACTTCCTACAGGATCCAAACCAAACAATGAAAAAAAATGCATGTGGTACATTTATACAATGGAGGACTACTCACTGTTAAAAAATTTACATCTGCAAGCTAATGAATGGGACTAAAAAAAATCATCTGAATGAGGTAACCCAGACTCAGCAGACCATTGATTATACTCATTTAAAGAAGATAAATGCAATTTTAAAAATTTGTTTTACATAGTTCAAACCTTGTATTTTGTATTTCTGACTTGTATATATTGAAGTATTTAATTTGTTACATTTTGTGTGCATAATCATCTTATATTTAATTTGGTTTCAGATTACTTTTTTATAATATTGAAAAAAATTATAGTTTAAGAACTATTCAGTAAAAAGTTTAGAGACATACTTCATTCTTCCATTTTTATTTATCTTGTCCCTGTTATGTGTGGATGAGACTGATTTGTAAATGAATATTCTGCTGTGTCATTTCTATAAGTGATACAAAGACATATACTACTTTCTTTTACTTTTATTTTTTTCAAGTACAATCAGTACACCCCCTCCCAGTCTGGCCTCTCACAATAACTCAGTCCCTTTGCTCCTACTTCCTGTCTCCGAGAAGATGTTCCCCCACCCTGCCGGACCTCCTTACTCCCTGGGCCTAAAGTCTTTCAAGGTTATGTGCGTCTTCTCCCACTGAGGCCAGTGCAGGAGTCGTCTTTGAATATGTGTCGGGGACCTCAGACAGTCTCTTGATGATGCCTGGTTGGTGGCTCAGTGTCTGACTGATCACAGGGGTCTGGGTAGTTGAAACTGCTGGTCTTCCTATGGGTCACCCTTTTTCAGCTTCTTCCAGTCTTTCCCTAATCCAACCAGAGGTGTCACTGACTTCAGTCCAGTGGTTGGGTGTAAGTATCTTTGTCTGTCACAGTCACCTGAGTGTTCGGTCTCTCAGAGGATAGCCATGCTAGGCACTGTCTGTAAGCACGCCATAGTCATAGTGTCAGGCCTAGGAGCCTCCCCTTGAGATGGATCCCAAGTTGGGCTCGTCACTGGATCTCCTTTCCCTCAGCCTTTTCTCCATTTTTGTTCCTGCAGTTCGTTCAGACAGGAAGAATTCTGGGTCAGAATTTTGACTGTGGGTATCACAACCCCATCCTCCATTTGATGCCCTGTTTTTCTACTGGAGGAGGACTCTACAAGTTCTTTCTCCACTGTAGGGCATTTCATCTAAGGTCTCTCTGTTTGAGTCCTGAGAGTCTCTCACTGCCCAACCATCTAGAGGGTTGGTATAAATGTATATTTATGCATATGTGAACCTATTTGCTACATTTTTCATAATTTTCAAAAGTAATATGCTCTAATAAGTTTGTACTTACAAACATATTATCTTTAAATACTTCATTTATTTCATTATAAAACTTCAAATAGGCAATGTTTGACTATTAAAACATTAGGACTGAGTGATAAGATATGATCAAATTTCTGAGCATGTACTTGTTGATATAGAATATTTCAATTTTTTTTGCTTTAAATTCTACATTTTTGTCAAGTATTTCACTAAGAAGTGATTACTATATTTCTAGGATTGTAACAGTTTTATTAAATCTTAAAGGATTCATATATTTATGTATTGTATTTGAATATATATGAACGTCTTCATATATATTGTGTTCAATAACAGGAAATATAATTGAATATTGATCATTCTAAATACTAGAATATTGACATCCAATCCAAAATCTGTTATTACTTAAAATATATAAAAATAATTCAAATGATAATGTCAACTTTGTAATCACTCACCATCTTCAGATAGTCATATAATGTTTCAAAAATTCTAATTTTATCAATATATTTCCCATCCATATGTAAATAAAAGATAAAGTAACCTCATGCACCCTGTGATTCTCAAGGGGTGACTTTTTTTAGACAGTTCACTGTGCTTGTTGAGAGTTCCTCTTGACACAAATGCACTCAGATCATTTTGCTCTTTTGAACAGTATTACTCCATTTCCACTCAGCACAGCACATTAGCCTGTCAGGAAAAATCATCACCTAGCAGATTCAAGTATGTTTATAACATTTTATGGGCTTCCCCTAATGGATGCATGTCATCAGGAAAAACCATTTTGATATAATTTTTATGCTGCACAACGATGCTGCATAGTCTAGATGAAATTTTCCATTTGCCAGGGTTAGAGAAATTTACATATAAAGTGGGATAGTCCAAGAAGTGCCACCTCATTAAGTTAAAACATAGCACACCATACCCATTAGTTAAGATTCTGCTGCATTTCTTTACTTAAGCAATTTCTGCGGGCTATCATATTTGCACAGATAAGCATAGAAAAACAGAAAGCCATCAAATTGATTATTTGAGATACACTCACTTATTTCTTAAGGTACCCATTTGGTTTTAGTAATGTGCTGGGAGATTTCATTGGCTCGCCCTAAAAGTGACTGTTTAAAATCATTTTCAACATTTTAGTAATGGGGATTGCACCTTGATGTAGCATATGGCTTTCTAAGAGAAACAGATTCTCTGCATTCAATGTCTTACCACTTCACAATTGAGCCTTTAGATCTTTTTTACTTCATCAGGATATGTGTGTGTGCTTTTTGTCAGGACAGACTCAGCAATGATATTACATTCAGTGTCTTCATTGAATTATAGCTACACCCACCTATCATTTCCTATGGTTCGCTGTGTGCTCTATTTAACTGTTGTGGAAAAATGTAACAATGAATATATTAATGGATGTCATATAATTTTCATATATGTATTCATTGTTTTACTCTAATTTATACATTATATTTCTGCTGTCATTCTACTGAGCAAAGCACTCTTGGAGGTCTTTCTACAGAAGTGCAGTGTCTTTTACACACATCATCTCCTACCTTTTTCCCTAATCACTGCAGTCTCTAAACTATGACTGTCCTGTAATTTCAATCTGATCAAACTGTATGTTTTACATGTGAGTGAAATTATGTGCTATTTGCTTTCCTACATTTAAGTTAATTCACTTATATAATGTTTTCTATCACACCAATGTTCTTGCTTTGATTTGATTGATGAATAATCAACTTAAACCAATATGTCATAATCGCATTTTTAAAATTAATCATTCCCTTCATTTACATCTAAATGATATCCAAATTCTTTGTTACCCCTCCACAAATCCCCCTTCCCATAGTCCCCCTTTCTTTCCTTCAGTTTGCCTCTATGAGGGTGCTCCCCGACCCATCCACCTCTCCTGCCCTACAGCTCCAGCATCCCCCTACACTGGGGCATCAAATCCATAACCCCTTTAATAGACTCACTTGAAGTGCCCTTTAAATGTCTGTGTAGTGTATTAAGCAATGTTATTACAGTTATATTTTATAAAATAATTTGGACTGCTAATTAATATGTTGGTAAATAAATAATAATGAACATTCTTGATATACAGAGTAAAATATGAATAATCAAGAGAATAACTTCATGAAGAAATTGTGGAAACTATGATAGGATTTCATTTAAGACTTCTTGGGTTGTAAAAATAAAGGAGACATAAAGGTGGGAAGAAATATAACAATGGAGTACTGGGTTATTCTCAAGGTTCAGTGAAGATGGACATTATAACACTTTTTTGTATACATGTATGAAGCACTCAAAAATAATAAAGACTCACTCCATACACTTCATTCTAAGCCACTAGAAGTCATCACATTACTTTAAAGAGCAATAAACACAATAAAAAATAAAACATAATTAAATGCCACCAAAACCACAATAAATAATGCCCAGGGTAAAAAACTGAAGGAATTTCCCACAGATATGATATGTAGCTCTCCTGTGAGAACAGAATAACAAATATTATGAACTCTGTCTTTGTCTGTCTCCCCTCTTTCTGGTACTCTGCATGTCTATCTCCATTTAGTTGCTCCTCCTGGTATGGAATAACTAAATAAGGGATACACTGATTGAGTGGTTTATTCTTCCTGTTTTAATTTATCTTCCTTCCATTCCTCTTTACACAGTAATAAATATAAGAGCAGAAAGATTAAGATTTTTTATTGGTTATTTTATTTACTTACATTTCAAATGTTATACTCTTCCTAGTTTCCTCTCTGCAAAGCCCCTATCCTAGCCCTCCTCCCCCTGCTTCTATGAGGGTGCTCCCTCAGCCACCCAACTATTCCCTCCTCACCACTCTAGAGTTCCCCTATGCCGGGTCAGAAAACCTTCACATGACCATGGGCATCCCCTCCCATTTTTATTGGAGATACTTACCTAGTAGATTATGACACAGAAATTTTTAAAAATTTGTCTTATTGTTTACCCCGAACACCTCATTTCTTTTACTACCCCATGTATATTCTGTACAATGACATTTCAAGAAAAGATTAATGCCTGCTTTTTCTAAAAATCATCTAAAGATCTTGTTATTTCTCTGATCTGAAGGTATGAAATATGCTATCTTCCTTTAACATGTATATTGCTTAAGTGTCATCTTTTTATCTTAATTTTATTGAGGTTGTGCCTTTTTGTTTTGTTTTTTCATGAAAGAACATTTTGTGAATGTATAGATCTTTATCTTTTATTTTTAATTTCTGTATCTTACTTCTGATTGCTTTTTTCACTCATTTTTATATGATAATTTTGGATTTGTTTGCTTTTGATAACTGTAGTTCTTTAGGATATGCCTGATGTTATTTGAGACCCTTATTATTATCATTATAAAGTTATATTTTATTTTTGATGTTTCATATACACATACTGTCTTGATCATATCTAGTCCTCATTCCCTTCCAACTTCTCACAGACCTGCTCCCTTACCTCATCCTTGTTCCATTTATATATCACTTTTGTGTAATCCAAATAGGAACAATTAATTATAGGTATCTATTTGTGGATAGGTTTAGGGTCATCCAAAGTTGATTGCTCGGTATCTGTCACTAGGATAATTTTGTCTATATATAATTTTACCTAAATTGTCTTTGCTGATTTTCATTTTTGATCAGATAAACCATCTGTCCACCAGTGAAATTTAGATATTAATGTGATTAATTAACAGGGCAGTACGCTTTCAAGAAAACCATGAACATTTATTATAAATCATTATTTTCTAACACTAGGTGGGAGGGATACATTTAGAGACTGGTGTTTTGGCTTAGTGTTAATTGTTGCTTAACGTATACGGGACTTTGAATTGGATAATATCCAATGCTGTAATTTTTTCAAGTGGAAAACAAACAATCAAAACTGAACTCAGGATAAAAATCAAAATAATCCATGCAGCTAAGTGATTACAGGCAACATTAATTTGCCTTATTTTGGTGTAGAGAACATATTTTTTATCTTTTACCTTCCACATATTTAAAAAATATAAATTTATAGATAGTCAGGAGAGTGAGTTTCATAAGATCCTCTGACCACAGTTGTCTGACTCTGAGCTTGCTCTGCCATTCTGAAGATCCCTGCGGGACAGTAAGAGTTTCCACTTCCCAGTGGAGGCCAGTTTCGGCCCCAGGAACAATCAGCTTGGAATCCTCTCCCACCAGTCCCTTGTCAGTCAGGTCCACCTGGTGTGTAGACAGCATGGAAGAGCTGTGAACTGACCCATGACCTCCATTGTCTCTCCAATAGACCTCGTTGCATTCTTGATGAGTCTTGCTGGCATTAGGACCATCCAGCCAATTCCAGGTGGACAACCAGATGGCTAACAGTCAGAATGAAAACATTATCAACAAGAGCCATGGAATTATGGCACAACCAGAGTCCAGCTATCCTGCTATAGTAAGCTCTGGATAGTCTAACACAGCTGAAGTATAAGAAGATGACCTTAAATCTAATCTTATAAATATGATAGAGACCTTTACATTGGAAATGAATACATCTCTTAAACAAATTTGTTTAATAGGACAAGCTAATAACTAGCAGGTGATCTTCTTGAGATGGTCTGATTTGTATTAATCAGTGACAGATTTTTCTCTTATAGACAAGAATCTAAGAGAATTCATTTTGGGAAAGATTCTTGCTCTTAATATTCTTTTCCTGTTATTATTAAACATATATAACAATCACTAGGTATTAGCCCACCCTTTTGAGCAGATCTCTGCCAATCTAAAAGGATGTACTTTCTTGTAGTAATGCTATATAGACAAATAGATGACTTTTTAAGTCTTAATGGTAATCCTATAAGAATTCCTAAAATTATATCAGTGATTATTAAGCTCTTTTATAGTGGGACTGCTATTAGGTTCTTCTCTGATACTCAAAACTACAATGAGAACTCTGTTAGTCTCCCACGTGTCACCAGTTAATTGCTTAGATAGTAACCAGACATTCTCATACTCTGAGCATATTCCAAGAGGTTGTAAACAATTAACCAAAGGTCATAGAAAGGGAACTGATGATTTATTACAGGTGATAAGACAGAAGATAAAATATTGACTGGGTTTATCTATACTAAACTTCACTAGTAACTTAGTTATGGTTTTTAACTTTCTGTGAACCTGTGGAGCTGAGACAGGTGATGAACGTTTAGCCAAATAATTACTCCTAATGGATATGCATGTAAACATTCTGTGTTGTAAACTTCTATTTCAATTTATGATTTGATTTTGTGTGTGTATGTGAACTTGTGATGATCATGTATTCTAAAAGATGTATAAGTACTGAGGACAAAGAGATAAGTAGAGAGAGAAGACTATTTTTTCCCTTTTCCAGCTTGGAGTAGAATTTTTCTCTTGCTCTGCTTAGGGTATTTCCACTTTTCCCCTTTTTCTTAGTTTTAATAAGGAAATTTTTACAACGTAGTAATAAACATTATAGACACTTTTCAAAGTGTCCCTTTTTCTCCCTGTGACTTCTGACTAGCATGCCCCACAGTTCCTGTTGAGATAGAACAAAGGCCACAATACTTAATCCCCTGCTGTTAGGCTATAGGTATCAATCTCCTAAGCCAGCAACCTTTAACTCTCAGAAAGAAAGTTTTTAGGACCTTTTAGAAGTTATCAGGAATGAAATGGGGAATATAATAACAGACATTGGGGAAATCTAAAAAAAAAAAATCATAAGGTCTTGCTTTAAAATCATGTACTATGCAAAACTGGAAAATCTAAATGAAATGAACAATTTTGTTTGATAGATTCCTCTTACCTAATTTAAATCAAGAGCAGGTAAACAATTTAAACAGTCTTAAAACCAGTAAGAAAATAGAAGAACTCATTAAAGAATAGAAACAAAAGGAACATTGCCAATGTCCTTTTATAGTCTTTATAGTCTTCCTTATAACTACACTACACAAAGACTCAACAAAGAAAACATTTCACACAAATTCCCCCTTATGAACATTAATGTTCAAATATTCAATAACATATTTTCAAAACAAATCCAAAAACATATGAAAATCATCTACCAGGATCATGTAAGCTTATTACAAGGATGCAGGGGTGATTCAATATAAGAAAATACATCAATGTAATCCATCATACATAAACTGACAGAAAAAAAATATGATCATCTCATTAGATATTGAGAAAGCCTTTGACAAAAATCCAATACCTTTTCATATTAAAAGTCTTGTAGAGATCAAGGATAAAAGGAATATACCTAAACACAATAAAGACAATATTCAGCAAGCTAGTAGACAACATCAAGTTAAGTGGAGATAAATGTATAACAATTTCTCTAAAATCAGGGACAAGTCAAGTCTGTTTACTCTTTCAGTACCACTTCAGTATGGTACTTGAAGTTCTAGCCAGAGCAATAAGACAACTAAAGAAGACCAATGGGATACAAATTGGAAAATAAATAAAAATATTGCTATTCAAAGAAGATATGATAGTGTATATAAGTGACACCAAAAATTCTCCTGGAGAACTCCTACAGCTTTTTAAACACCTTCAGCAAAGTGGCTGAATAAAAAGTTAACTCAGAAACATCAGTAGCTCTTCTCATACTAATAAGTGGGTTGAGTAAGAAATCAGGGAAACATAACCCTTCACAATAGCCACAAATAATATAAAATACCTTTGTATAGCTCTAACTAGGCAAGTGAAAGACCTGTATGACAAGAACTTCAAGTTTCTGAAGAAAGAAACTGAAGAGGATATGCCCTCATTAGAATTAACATTCTAAAAAATGGCCATCTTATCCAAAGTAATAAACAGGTTCAGTGCAATTTCCATCAAAGTTCCAACACAATTCTTTACAGACCTTGAGAGCACAATTTTCAACTTCAAATGGGAAAAGAAAAAAACAGGATATCTAAAACAATCTTGTAAAATATAAGAAATACTTATTGAGGTATCACCATCTCTCATCTCAAGCTGTATTAAAGAGCAATAGTAATAAAAATTTCATATTATCTATATAGAATCAGACATGTTGGTTAATGGGATTTAGTTGAAATCATGAAATAAGCCCATATATGTATGAATAATTAATATTTGACAAAGAAGCAAAAACCATACAATGGAAAAAGTAAGCATCTTCAACGAATGGTGCTGTTTTAACTGCATTTCTGCATGTAGATGTATGCAAATAGACCCATATTCATTACCCTGAAAAAAATTTCAAGTCCATGTGAATCAAAGACCTCCACATAAAACTATATACACTAATTCAAATAAAAGAAAGCAGAGAATAACCTTGAATGTATTGATACAGTAGTCAACTTCCTGAAGAGAACACCAATGGCTAAACCCTAAGATTAACAATTGATAAATGGGACCTCATAAGATTAAAAAGCTACAGTAAGGCAAAAGACACCATTAATAGGACAAAACAGTGGCCTACAGATTGGGCAAGGACCTTCACCAATCCTACATGCTACAGAGGGTTAATATTCAAAATATATAATGACCTCAAGAAACTATTTAGTTATCAAGTCAAATAACCCAATTAAAATTGGGATATGGAGCTTTACAGAGAATTTTCGACAGAGAAATCTCAAATTGCCAACAAGCACTTAAAAATTATTTGATCTCCTTAGTCATCAATGAAATGCAAATCAAAACAAAGATCCAAAACTAAAGAGATAACACATGTTGACTGGCGAGAATGTGCAGTAAGAGCAATACTCTATTGCTGGTTGGAGTACAACATAGCACAATTACTCTGTTAGCCAATTTTGTGGTTTCTTGAAAAATTGGGAATAGGTAAGTCTCAAGACCCAGCTATTTCACCTCTGGGCATATACACAAAAGATCCTCTAACCTACCACAAATACACTGGCTCCACTATGTTCATAGCAATTTTACTTTTAATCACCAGAAACTAGGAACAAATAAGCTTGCCTCACAACCAAAGAATAGATAAAGAAAACGTGAGTCATATACAAAGTGGAATATATGGACATCATGAAAATTTCAGCCAATGGATAAAAACAGAGAATATCATCCTGAGTGAGGTAACTTAGACCTAAAACGACATGCATGGTATGTACTCACTTATACATGGATAATATTAAGTACAGGATATCCATTCTAAAAAGCACAGAACCAAAAAGACTAAATAATGAGATTCCAAGGGAGGATCTTGGAATCTCACTCAGAAGAGGAAATAAAATTGTCATAAGAAATGATGGATGAAGGGAACTGCATAGAAGGGGAGGAGAACAGGATTTGGTATTGGGTATAGGAGAGCCAGGGAAAGAAGGCATGGAGAGTAAACTTAAATCAGCCAAGGGACTGGTGCATCTCTAGGACATGCCAGCGACTTGGGATTGGGGTTGGGAGAAGTTCAGAAATTCAACAAGGATAACTCCAAGCAGTAAGTGATATGGAGCCGAAGTGGCCACCTTCTGTAGCCAGGCAGGACTCCAAAAGAGGGATAAAGACATCAATGCACCTCTAAACCTTCAACTCAAAATCTGCCTTCCCTACAAGATATGCAGGGAGAAAGATAGAACAGAGACTGAGGGAATTGACTGGCCCAAATTGAGATCCAGGTCAGGAGCAAACCCCAGTCTGACACTACTAATGATACTCTGTTATGTTTGAAGAAAGGAGCCTAACATAACTGTCCTCTGAGAGGCTCCACCCAACAGGTGACCAAACAGATGCAGAGACCCACAGCCAAATATAAGATGGAGTTTGGAAAGTTTTGTGGAAGAATTGGGGGGAAGGATTGGGGAACCCAGAGGGGTTAGAGACTCCATAAGAAGATCAACAGAGTCAACTCCCTGGACTTTTGGGGGAACCCAGAGACTGAATGACAAAGCAAAAAGAATACAAGGTTTGGACCTAGTTGCCCAGCCAATATATAGCAAATCTGAAGCTTGATCTTCATGCATGTGCCCTAACAAATGGAGCCTGGGTTTGCCCTCACCCTGTTGCCTATCAGTGGATCCTGCTCCCCTAACTGGGCTGTCTTGTCTGCCTGAGTGAGAGAGGATGCACCTAGTCGTGCAGTGACTTTAGATGCCAGGCTGTGTTGATACATAAGTGGACCTACCTCCTCCTTCTCAAAGGTTAAAAGGAGGAGTGCATGGGCAGAGGGGCCATGTGAGGGGGATTTGTAAAAGACCGATGGCTGCAATTGGTATGTCAAGTGAAAAAAATTGATAAATGAATGGAGAAAAATATAAATAGTACCATGTGTACAGCAGAGCTGATGTCTGAAAATACTTGTCTCTATTAGACTTTCCACATATTCTTTCCTATATAAATATTAGAAGCAGAATTTGACATAGTAGTAGTAACAATCATTGACCTGTAAGTCAAATGGTGTGTTCAGATACACAGCCATTGTACAGCATTTGACTTACTAAGATTAGCGTATTTTCCAGGTTATGACGAGTCACATTATAAATTTGGATGGAATACTGCAGGAGGCATATGCCATTACATCCTACACTATTGCTGAATTAATGCAGTGTTTTGCCAAATCATGCCAGATGGTCCTCATGGACCAACTTCCCAAATTTTCTATTTTGTCTAATTTGAATCATTGGTTAAGACTGAAATACAGTGCAAAGTAAACAGATGCTCTAGGGCAGAGTGTTAAAAGCACTGTGCAGTCTGGATGCCAGATATCCTCACTACCCACATCGAAGTGAAGGTTTACAATGAAAAATATCAATACAACTCTGTTCCTTATTACTACCAAGCATCATTTAACATTTATTGTATAAATGCCCTGGTGATGTGGCTTTCCC
Source organism: Mastomys natalensis (assembly GCA_021653895.1). NCBI lineage: Eukaryota > Metazoa > Chordata > Mammalia > Rodentia > Muridae > Mastomys > Mastomys natalensis. The sequence goes on from JAJTUV010000485.1 coordinate 283,991, forward strand.
TTTATATGATATCCACGTTGATATAAGGATGGTATACCCTGTGAAATTTATAACTATGATTTGCAGAAACCAATTTCCTTGTTTATTAGAATATTCATTTCTCATCTTCAAATTAGTAATTTGTTTTAAATAAAATTGGATTTAAATATGATTTTAGTGGTTTCACTAAAATATGAACGATGAAAGGGGGTTTAATGACTAAAATACATATGGTTTAGCAATATGAATTTGACCACTAAACTCTCCATGTCAGTATGGGCTTTACTGTTCATGTAGTAACAGGAATCTGGATGCAGCTGAAAATATCTAGTCCAAATCTAAATCAAGTTAGACTCTAAATATAAAGTAAAATAAATTTAAATAAATTTAAAGTCTCTTGTCACTGTTCTTAATCAGGTACCTGAATTTTCTTTTCTATACTCTACTTTTTTTCAATCTGGAGTATTCCTCTCTCTTCTTCTATTTATATTATATATACATAATATATATATATATATAATATACACAACACACACACACACAACACACACACAACATATTGAATATTTTATTTACATTTCAAATGTTATCACCTTTACCATTTCCCCTCCGCAAACCCCTATCCGATCCCGCTCCCCCTGCTTTTATAAAGGTGCTCACCCACCCACACACCTCCCATCCTGGCATTCCCCTACACTGCGGCATAAGCCTTCACTGGATCTTTGATATATACAGCTTGTGTTCTGATAGCAACAATTTAGTTTTAAATCGTATGGAAAAGGTGTTATTTTATATGTTACAAATTCATTGTGAAATCAGAATGAATTCACAGATAATATCTATATATGTGAACAAAATGACATGTATATTCTCTCAAATTATGAATACTATTCATTGTTTGCTAAACGCACTTGATATTATTGCCTTTCCTACATTGATTCCTAGTTGTCATTATTGTCCAGAGATTAGAATAAGATCCACCCATGTCATTTAGTGCCTAGATATTTTAGAATTCTCATAGGATTACTAAACATTGTTATTTTTATGACTTTTCAATAATATGCTAGTTTATATGCAGATTTAATAAGATTAAAATAATGAAATGAGTCTAGCTGTACTGTTAACTTTTATTTGTACTTTATTTTTAACTTGGCATAGGATTCATAGATCAAATCAAAGATTCTAAAATTGAAAAAATACAGTTTTTGTGGGAAATATTTTCCTGCTTTGTTCTTGTAAGTTTAATTATTATAATTAATAATAATATTCTACAAAATAATGTTCTACTATGAACGTGGTCATACCAGCTTACCAAGGATGTTATTTGTTTCACTTTCCAGTATCTACTTTTATTCCTCCTCTTATTTCACATAGATCCCATTTTCATTGCATATATTCTTGATTTACATGTTCCATATCTGTGATAGTCATCAATTTTATATTAATTTATTGGGATTATTATGATTATTTGGGCAATATAATTCTACAATTTATGTGAAAATGTCATTCACTTTGTTGTTTATGGCTATATTAATCGATTTGGTACATAAACACCACATATTCTCTCATATCTATTAATAGACATTGTAAGAATTAATACATAATGATCATTTTCCAAAGTGCTTTGAACTATCTTAGTCCAACTACAGATAATCAGATAACGCTAAAATCCTGCTAAAGTCTTCTAGTCTAGCTACCTTTACTTCCTATCTAAACAATTTTACAGTGCAGAATTTATTAACAGCCAGGCTTGCCTAATGACAGGCAGACATTACAATGTTATGAATGTAACACTTAAGATAAACAGGCAATAAAACATTAAAATGAATCTATGTAGTCTCTGCTGTCAAACAGACATACATCAGTAGCATAGGAAAACAACAACAACAAAAAACTAAGATGATGTTTAAGAGTGTATATTCTTTATCATTCAGCCAGTGAGGAAACAGAGGTAGGGATCTGCATTTAGGGCTACAAAATTGTAAATTTAATTATTATAACGTATTCAATCTGTAAATGATATTTTATTATGACATTGTCATACCATTTTACCAAGGATGTTGCTTGTCCTCACTTTCCATCCTATTCTCCTTTTTATCCTCTCCCTACTCCTTATTCTGTGTGCTTAGTCATCACTCTTATCATTCTGGGTGATACCCAGATTCTCAAAGTCATGTCATAAACTGTCTTTCTTTCATTACTCCAATTCCCCTTTCTCTTATAATGTATTAAAGTGCACATTCCTTACAGGTATCTAGGCTTATTTCATTGATTAGCTATTTTAAATACTTCCACTATAAACATTGATACTATAAGCAGGTATTTCTGCTTGATAGTATACATAAATTGTAATTGATATTTTCCATTATGAAAATTTTCTACATGTATGTAATCAAATCATAGATATGTCTACATTATTTTACTTTTCCCCATCTTTCTTATGAGAAATGGTATTTCACAAATTTATGGAAGTGATAGAAAATATGTCATGTATATCTTTAATTGGTGGTCTATCAGTGCATGATCATATTGATCAAATAAAAGATTTTATAATCAAGAGAGTACAAAAAGTCCTCAAAATCTAAAGTCAAGCCAAAATATGGTCTAGGAACTTATCTAGAATAAAATAAAGTTAACATATACAAGAAATACTGTACATCTCTCTATATATTTTATTAAGTGTAATATGCACAGGGATATCATTTGGCAATAAAAAACAAAATCTCATAATTCATTGAAAAATTGATAAAAGTGTACATTCGTGTGTGTATGCCCATGCATGTGTGAGCATGTATACAAACACCTATCTGCACGTATGTGCATATGAGTCAAGGAATTGGAAAGGATATAAGAGGGGATCAGTTCCTGTGGAGCTGAAATTACAGGCTATTGTGACCTATCTCAAGATAGGCGATTGAAACTGAATACATATTATCTGCGAGAGAAGCAAATGTTCTCACACTGATTTGATTCTCTTGGCCTTAGGTAATTTAAATAACACTTCACCCTTTTATTTTAGAAATAATTATTTTGAGCTGATGAACTTAATTTTTATCTTTCATTTTATTACAGTTTTTATAACAAACTTTATAAACTTATTAATATGCATGTACCATTTAATAGTTTTTTGTTTCATTTCATTTAAATAGTTTAATCCACTTTATGTGGGTACCATATTAACTATGAATATACAGTTATAAGAATGAAAAGTAATGATTTTCATGAACTCAGCTGTATAGTCAGCACATTAACTGAAAACTACATTTGTATGCCTTTTTCTTCTCCAATACTCAAAACTATTCTGAGAGCATTTCCTGACATGTTCTCTCACTATGATTATTATTTTAATATTTTTAAAAATCATTATTAGTGCTTCCAACTTCCTGTATTTTTAAAAAGAACATAGTAAGAGAAAAACAAAGTGAGTTTTCTTTAATTCAATACAATCATATAAAATAATCACAGATGGTATAAAATAGAAGATAATGTTAGAAGAAAATTTAAAGTAATTGAATGTAATTGGTATAATCATGCAAAGTACCAATTCCAGAGGTCATTTCACTTTTACCAGGTTATTCAATCTTCTTCATGCTTTAGTTTGTTCATGTATGAAATATGTAAAATAGTTATGTATAATCTGGTATATATTTTTTGAAGGCAATGTATTATTAATGTAGAATTCTCATTATATTTTATCATATATCTTTATAATACTTTCTTACATTTGAAGCTGCATAGTGTAGAAAGTATAAAATTGTCCATAATGAATTATCACATTAAAACTATTCGCTGAATACTTGAGTAGATAGGAGTTCTGATAGAAATGGTAGGAGAAAATTGATTATAAAAATTGTCCATAAATAAATTATCAATTAAAAGCTATGCTGAATAGTTAGAGTAGAATATGTTTTATAACAATGAGTAGTATGAACAAGTATAGACTTAGTCCCAGAAAAGTAAGTCCTAAGGATTTTAGACTTAGGTTTTAAATGCATTCAAATGCTTGCATGTAAAAGGCTTAAATGTTTGCAAGACAATAGCAGAAAGTTGGAGAATGATGTCAGGAGATTATAGACCATTGTAGGTACTGCTCAACAAAGAGACATAATACTAGAGGTTTCATTTTACTTTTGATTCTCTTTATCACCTGAAGTGAAGAGATATCGTACATACATGTATGAAATATGTAAACTAGTTTGTATAATCTGGTATATATTTTTCAAGGCAATACTTATATAATGTAGAATTCTCATGTTTTAGTCATATACCTTGTTGTACTGTCGTGCAAGAGGCGCAATATGGTACAAGATAATGATGATACATTGATAGATCTTAAAGATAGGTCTCAAAGAGTGAGCAAAACATATATTCCCTTTATAAGTTGCTTCTACTAGGAATTCAGCTATACTAATAGAAATTCAGACAGTATTTACTTATAATAGTAAAAGCATGACTTGATGAAACTCAGTGATAGAATTCCCACATAAATCCCACAAGGACCTAGATTTTCATTCTCAAAGTTAATTAGATATATGGATAAATAAACTAATTTAGTTAAATAATAGTTAATTTCTTAGAAACAAAGAAGAAAATGATGTTTGATAAAAGACATGATACAAAAGACATCATCTCTTTTGGCTTGGTGAGTTAAAAATATTTGCTTATGTATAATGAATGTTTTATATAATCCTGCTATGTAACATAATGACTATTGTAAACAACACTATATAATGCAAATATTTCAAAAGTAGACATTATATTGATTTTTAAACATTATACCTTCAGGAAAGCTTTTTTGAGATGGGTATTAACTTTACCCTGATCCTTATAATGTGTCACTGAGGTATACATGTGCTAATTGAGCAGACTGTGTATATCCATTGAATAATTCAATTGTTCATGCACAGTAATTAAAATAATGCTTCTTATAAATGGTTTCAAGATTTATAAAATGATGTACAAAGTAACAAAATGAGTCATTATATAAGAAAGTAATTATTATAAACTCCAATTTTAAAATTTCATTTGTAAAATCTATATGTGGTTTCAGTTAATAAATTGTGCATTAATTTAGAATGACAAGTGGAGTTACCTACTAATTGCTCATCAACAAAATTTTGGTGAGTATTCACTATGCATAACTTTGAGGCCATATGCTTGAGGGACCAAAAGGCTTAAGATAGGTGTTTATCGAAAATTTCATGAGTAACTTGATTAGGTACAAAATGGAATATTACTTAACTGCTGTAAAAAGATAATGAAATTTACAGGAGGATGCATGGAGCTAGAAACAGAAATAACCCAAGAGAGGTAACCCAGGCCTGGAAAGATATATAAGATATTCCCTAATATGTGGATATTAGCTGTTAAGTGAATAATAACTATCTACATTACATTGAAGTGAAAATTCCTGGTTACTTTGGAGACTCAAGTACATAATGTGATGTTTTTGTGGATGCTGTCTTGTTAGAGAATGTTTGGTGTTTTTGCTGAAACAGACAAGTGAGAGGATGTTTTGTTGAAGTAGACACATGAGAGGGCATGTGGTACTTTGCCCTAGCAGATGCTTGAGAGGGTGTGTAATGTTTGAAAAGACTATAAATGGAACCTCATAAACAATGAGAAGACACTCTTGTCAGGCTACAGTGTGCAACACTTCTATGGTCTTTGCTGGTCTAGCAATGCGTTGCTGGTCTTTTCTGGCCATGCAGCACTTCTGTGGTCTTCACTTCCATAGAGCAAAATGAACCAAAGCACTTTTGGAGGTATTCTGGCTTATTTTTGATTCATCAGAGCTTAGCTAGTTATGCTGGATCCAGTCCCTGTTACAGACTGGTGTTTGCTATCAGACTGGACTGCAATGCTGATATCCTGAAAAGAATATTAGAGTCACCCCAAAGAAGTATTCGCAATGGCCCTGTGCTATTAATGATCTTTCTTCCATACCTTTGGTCTGTGGGAAAGAAGGGAGGTTGAAGCATTTATTACAGGACTCTACATAAAGTAAGCTTTGAAAAAAATCTAAGTCTACATTCCCTAGACTGAGAGAGGTTAGGTATAGAAGAAAGGATTGTGGGGGACACATGAATCTCCATTGGAGGGAAAAATAGAATACATTCTATGAATTGTCTGACAGTACAGGAGTCAGGAAAAGAAGGATCAGGAGTGGATAGAGAGGAAATATAGGGACAGACAGCTAAAATTGAGGGCTATTGAAGGAGTAGTAAGAAAAATATAGTACAGTAGAAACTTACTAATATATATGATGACAATCCTAAGAAGTTCTAAATAATGGGGAGATGGAGTCCCAAATATACATCTCTTGTCACCAAACAAATCTTCCAGTATCAGGAATAAGTTACCTCCAATGGAGTTGTTAGCCAACATGGAAATCTCCAATCATTACAGGGTATTTCCAAGAGAGCAGATTGGTCTTCTCAACCTGACAGCAAGGCCTCATTGCTGAAAACAACATCTACACAACCCACTGAAAATTGAGAAATAGAGTTAGTGGCTGCATGGGACCTTAAGTTCTATTTTATAGTGCCTTTGGTATGTGAACTTACGCTGTAGATGAACAAAAGAGAAAACTATACAGCAACTCAACCACAAAATTTTGATCTACAATGCTGTATTGCCTTCAAATTATGCTAAGTCAGTGGTGAAACAACATTGTGGGAGTAACCAACCAATGTCTAAATCAGATAGGCTTAAAGATCACTAAATGAGATGAGAGGAACCCATATCTAACATTAAATGGGTGACCAAGAATCAGAGATTATTAATTCCAGAGACCTAAAAAATCAGAAACTAAAACAAACAAAAAACCAAATACCCCAAACAACAATGACAAAAAGTACTGCTATTAAATAAACATGATAATAAAGTAACTACTAATGATGTGTTGCTATAGTCATAGATAAGTGCCTCATTCAGCCATAATCAGAGAAGCTCTCTTCTGTAACAGAGGGAAACAAATAGAGAGACACAGAGCCAGTCATGAAGCAGAGAGATAGAGAGACCTTTGAAAACTCATCTATACGTGGGACGTCATCATCAAATCCATGCCTTTATAGACCAAGAAAAAATGCAGAAGAAAAGTCTGAAAGAGTGCATGAACCAGAGGGGCTGGAAGACAAGAGAACAACTCCCTCTAAATTAACTGGACAATGCTCACGTGAACTCAGAAACTCTGAAGCAACAAAGAAAGAGCTTACAAGGGGGTGTACAAGGTCCTTGGGGTATATATTATAGTTTTTAGTTTATGGTTTTATGTGATTCCATAGTATTTGAATGAGTGATTCTCTTATTATTGTGCCTTCTCTTGGAATCTTTTTTTTCCCTGTTGGTTTGGCTTCTCCAACTTTGATGTAATTTTTTTTAATGTTGTATTATATTTGTTTTTTTAGATAGCTAGCTGTTGTCTCTTAGAAGTCTATTTTTTCTAATGAGAAACACAAATGGAGTGGACCCAGGTAACAGGTAACTCAAAAGGAATACAGAGGAGTAACGGAAGGGGAAACCATAATTTTGATACATGACAGGAGAAAAGAATCTTTTCTTTAATAAAAGGAAAAACAAAATAATAGAAAATATACAGTCAAACAATGAATTATGGTTTGCCCTTAAGGACTAATAAATTATTATGTTTTAAAGGATTGCTATCACAATAATATGTAATGGTGGAAAAATTAAAAAGAATTCTTAGCAGGTACTTCAGAACAACTATTTCAAGTCACTATAATGCAGACTAACATTAGTTTAAGAGATGTTTATTATGTAACAATAGGAAATTGGAATCTATTACACATTCTGATCTACTCTTTAACCAATTGATAATATAGTGGGAATGCTACGGGAATAGCAGAGAACATGATCACTCAACACAGTGGTTTTAGAAGAATTTTTGTTTTCCAAAACCAGGAATTTTAAACCAAACTAACAAAGGTACAAAGATAATGACTGTTGTCATTTACATGATGACAACAATCATAAACTATCTTATTTTTTTAAAAAATATATACAGTATATTTGAATTTTATATGCTCTCGTTTCTGCAACTTCTCCCAAATACTTTCTGCTCCTTAACCACCCAGCTTTATGTTCTTTCTCTTTGTGACTCCAGCTGCATATGTAGCAGAGGATGGCCTTATTTGGCACCAATGGGAGGAGAGGCCCTTGGTACTGTGAAGGCTCATTGTCCCAGTGAAGAGGAATGCCAGGGTGGGGAGGCAGGAGTGGATGGGTGGGAGGGGGAGCATCTCACAGAAGCATGGGGAGGGAGGATGGGATAGGGTGTTTGTGGAGGGGAAACCTGGAATGGGGATAAAATTTGAAACTTAAATAAATAAAATATACAATAAAATATAAATCTAAACAGAAAAAGACACACACACACACAGGGAGAGGAGGAGGGAGGGAGGGAGGAGGAGGGAGGAGGGAGGGAGGAGGAGAGAGAAGAGAGAGAGAGAGAGAGAGAGAGAGAGAGAGAGAGAGAGAGAGAGAGAGAGAGATTCTCTTGGTCAACTGAATCACTACCTTGAAGAACCTGTTTTGCTTTCCTTTGGTTGATTGGTTGGTTTGTTGGTTGTTGGTTGGTTGGTTGGTTGGTGTTGGTTGGTTGGGTGTTTTTGGTTGCTTATTTGTGTAGCTATTTTTTATTCCCAGAAGTTACCATTGCAAGAAGAGTCTCTACCCATTTCTACTTTCTCCAGCATTGAATTTTTTTCTGCTTTAAATTGTGCAGGTCTTGTGCATGCCACCACAGCCTCTGAGTATATACATTCAGTGTTATTTTTTGTTTTTTTTTTTTTTAATTTTTTTTGAAACACTTTTTCTTGATGTTCTAAATGACTTCTGGCTCCTATAATCTTTCTGTCTCCTTGTCCATATAGTTTCCTGAACCTTGAGCAGATGCTTTTGGTAAAGCAATGTTTTATGGCCAAGTGCTGCAAAGTCACTTCTGTGTGCTTTCTACTTACGGGTTTCTGTGTTAATTACCATCTACTATAAGAAGCTTCTTTGATAATAGTTGTGTAATATTCTGAACTAGGGTATTAACATGTGTCATTAGGTGTCCTGAATTTTTGCAAGATATAGGGAAATGGTGTGGTTATTTTCTTCTCTTATAGAAATAGCAAAAAGAAACCAATTTTAATTTTCCCTTTTAGTTTACCCTTAGAAATAATTTCAGCATATTAATTATGTATTGAATGACTTTTTGGCTGCTATTTGGCATTTTTACATATATATTTTGCACATTCTACATAATTAGTAATTACTAAGATCTCCCTCAGATTTTAAATTAAATGATCAATTCAAACAAAAAAATTAAATGTCACAATTTGTGAAAAAGTGACATTTTAAATATTTTTGGGTTATAAGTCCTAGCATTGTGAAGATGAAGGAAGCTAATCATGAGTTTGAAAACTACACAGAGATAAATTTTAAAATAAGGAAATGAAAGATGATAGAGGAGAAAAGAGAATGTAACAGAGGAAAAAGACCTAACATAAGTGCTATTTCCTCATATGTATCAATGTATCATTTTTAAAAAATACTAAAAATATGAACCTGTCTTCTAGGAACTGTACTAATGAACTACAAAGATATTTGTGATCAGAAGATTCACGCTTATATTTGCATTGACAATATTTTTCTCCCTGCAGGATATATTTTATACAGTGAATTGTACATAATTTCCAACTAAAAAAAATCTTTATGAATAAATAATGAAGAATGAATGTTACAAGCTTAAGCATCTGCTTGTTTTACATAATGCAGTTTATGAGATTCATTTCTGTTATTATGTGCATCAGAAGTATTTTCTAATTTTATTCTGCATATTATTCAATTATATGGACTAACTACAACCACCCTATTCATTTAATTATTGTGCAGTTTTTGGCTTGTTTCCAATTTGGGTCTTCTCTGCAATAATTTGCTATAAGTAATAATTTATGATTCTCTTTTGAACTATGCATTTACTTGAGCAAAGAATAAATGGAATTGCAAGTTTTTGTGGTGACATCATGCGGAATATCTCAGAAATATAACTTTAACTTTAACTTAACCTCTGTAACCACTTAATACCATTGATCTCAAAGTTTTAATTAATTTTCATGGGTGAATATGTACAATATTGGCATTAAATGTGAACCTATTGGTCAAGTACTGGTTTTAAAGATAGTCTTATATGTAAGTAAATGTGTATTCTCATATATAGGTAAATTTATATAGTTTGTCAGATACATATTTTTTGATGAAATGATAATCAATTTTCACAAACACTTTGTATTAATTATCACTTTTAGATTCTGAAAAAGATTCATCTCTCATGAAGCATGTTGATAGTCTTCTGTGTTGTTCTGAAAACCAGGATGTGTAATTAATACATATTAATAAAACACATAAAGATAGTATGTGCTCTGATAATGTTTATCATATTTTGTGTACTGATGTTATATCATTAATATATTTAAAAGCCTTTTAAAGTAATAATATCTGAATAAATATACCATAAATATTATTTGAATTATTGTATATATTATATTATTAATTATAATTTGATGCCATTCAAATAGATTCCAAAATAAAATCTAATTTGGAATCTCTTGAAAAAGGCATCTACTGTTTTCTTTTTCATAATTTATTTATTTTACATATTTACATCCAAATATCCAAATATAATTTACATCTTGGTCGCAACTCCTCTCCCTCCACTCCAACCAGTCTTCCCTCCCAAGACCATCTCTCCATTACTTCCTCCTCATCTCTGAGGAGAAGGAGAAGCCCTCTTTTGAGTACTATGTACCAGGGACATCAAATAACAGCAGGACTGATACATCCTCTCACATTGAGGCCAACCAGGCAGTTCATCTTTGTAAGGGGATCCAATGGCAGGCAAGTAAGTCAGCAACAGCTCCAGATTTAATTGTTAGGGACCCCTTGAAGACCAAACTCACATCTGCTACCAATGAGTAGGTTCCAACCACTGCATGCTCTTCGGTTGGTGGATCCATCTCTGTAACCGCAATAGGCATAAGTTTGTTGACTTTGTATGTTTTCTTGTGGTGTCAATGACTCCTTTGGCTCCCTCAATCCTATCCTCAGTCTTCTACAAGACTCTCAGAGCTCTTCCTGATATTTGGCTGTAGGTCTCTGCATGTGATTCCAGCAGATGCAGCCTCTCAGTAGACATTAATGATAGGCTCCTCTCTCCAAACTAGCAGAATATACTAATAGTTAGAGTTGGCCCTCTCCCATAGGATTGGTCGCTAGTTGGGTCAGTCATTGGTTAACTGTTCCCTCAATCTCTGCTCTGTCTTTATCCATACACATCTTATAAGCAGTACAATTTTTGGATAGAATGTTTGTGGGTGAATTGATATCCTCCTCTCTCCACTTTCAAGTTTGGCCTGGCTAAAGGAGATACCCAATTCATTCTAGGTATCTTCAGCTGTTTGGAGTTACTCCCATAGATACCTGGAAGCCTCCCTCATCCCAGGTTTCCAACTAGGCTGAGGACTCTCCCACAGCGATTACTCTTCTCTCTCCAGTCCTATCCTAACCTTCTCCCCAAACTTAATCCCCATTCCAGGTCTTCTCCTCACCCTTCTCCCACAAGTCCCTACCCTCCACCCACTTCCACTGAAATCTCTTTTAACTTAGTTCCTTTGAGTCCATGGATTATAGCACGTTTATCCTGTATTTCTGGCTAATATCTACTTATAATTGAGTACATACTATTTGTGTCTTTCTGGTCTGATTACCTGACTCAGGATGATATTTTTAGTTCTTCAGTCGAGGGATATCTAGGTTGTTTCCAATTTCTGACTAATATAAATAAAGCTGTTATGAACATAGTTGAGTGACATTGTGGTATACTGAGGCATCTTTTGAGTATATGCCCAGAAGTGGATAGCTGGGTTTTGAGGTAGAACTATGCCAAATTTCTGAGAAACTGATAAATTGATTTCCAAAGTGGTTGCACAAGTTTGCATACCTCCAGCGAATAGAGGAGTGCTCCCATTGTTTTATTCCCACAGAAAAGAATTAGGAGAATTTGTATAGCTTAGCTACAGTACATTACCTATTCAAAGTCTACATAATGTACAAGATAAAATTAATTCATCATATTATAAAATGTGCTTCGTTTTGGATAAAATATTTTTAAAAGACACATTTAGGGAATATGTTGTTAATCACATAATATACTTTTATCTTCAAATAATTGGTTTCTAGTTTCTAAACCAATAATGTTAGAAAAAATATGGTTTTTAAACCAATAATTTTCCATAGAAGACTAAGAAGTACATGGATATTTCAAGTTTAAATTGAAATCCTAAGCACTCTTTTATGTCAGGTGATATATTGTCCCATACTTCTTTAAATAATTTAAAATTATCTACCCTGCGTTCTTTATAATATAAAGCCATGGCTTATTTGTTTTATTTCCCACATGGCTCATTTATTTACCAAACTATAATAGTTTTGTCTCTTGATTTCCATAGCATAAGTTCACAAAATGTCTTTTGGGAAATTAATATGGAACTAAATTTAAACTACATTTATTATTGTAGTAAGTGATCAGCCTCAAGGCTGATTAACAATGGGTTGTTTTATTTGTCTGTATTCTTAAGGAAATGTAATAAAATTGCTATGGTTAACTAGAGGGAGGAACTACCACCCTGTTGCTTGTTAAAACATTCATTTATTATTGGTAAAGGCTGCTTAATCACCACATAGTTTCTGTTGTCATTGGGTATTGGCTTGGGAGGTCACTGCGGTACCTTAATTCCCCATGACTGTTAGCTTGTTCCAGTATATCTTATGATGATGTAAGGAATATAAAAAAGGAAAAGCCTTTTGGAACTGGTATTTGAATAAAGTGCCATTTAAAAAAGCAAACAATTATGTAAGTGACCAAGTTGAAATCCTGGTATCCCACTCACATAGAAATCATAAGAAAGTGTCGGTATAGGCAGTGAATAAGATACAAGGAAACACACACACACACACACACACACACGAGACGAAGAAGAGAGAGAGAGAGAGAGAGAGAGAGAGAGAGAGAAGAGAGAGAGACAGAGAGAGAGACAGAGAGACAGAGAGTCAGAGCAATAAAGAGACAGAGACAGAGAGAGATGAAGCATCTTATTCATCAAAATTTTCTTATTTTCTGTTATGTGTTGACTAACTTTCATTATGTATATATTTTAGAAACACTATAATATATGTGTTTGAGTTAGTTGCTATCCTTCCTCAATATGAATGACATAAATCCAGTTAAAAGTGATAGTCAGTATTGTCAACTTCACAACACTTAGAATCAATTGAGATATCAGCTTCTTGATATATCTGTTGGGGAATTACGTTATTATGTAAACTGATGTATGGCAGAATGTCTCAATTATTGAGACATCCTGAGCTGTGTTAATGGAGTAAAAGAGCTGAGCATTAGCATACTTCCATCTGTCATTCTATACCTCGGACTGGGTGTATATTATGACCACTCGCTTCATTCTCCCGCTTCTTTATGTTTCTCTTCATGAGGATATGACATCAACACTGAGCAGAATAATTTTTTTTCTCTATTGAGATTTTTTTGTCAGAATATGTTTTTCAGGAAATACAATTTAAAATAGGGAATGAAACTGAGAAGAGTTTTTCAAAAGATGAAATTCAAATGGCTGAGAAACATTTCAGAGCTGTTCAACATACTTAGCTAACTGGGAAATGTAAATTAAAACCACCTTGAAATATCATCTTAGCATAATCAGAATGACAATGATCATAAAGAAAAGTCAACCCATTCTGGGGACTATGTAATGAATGTGAGACACTTATTCACTGCTGATGGAAATGGGAACAAACTAGAAATGATTTAATTTTGTATCCTCATTGTAGGGCAATCAAAAAATACCAAAATTACCAAATTTGAAGCCTGAGATCTAGTTCAAATGCTTGTCTAGCAAACATGTCCACTAGTAAAATAGTAGAAAACACCACAAGTGGAAGCAGTCACATTTATTGATTGAAACATGATCTACAATTTGAATCCTACACCTAGCATAATATTAGGGTCAAGAACAGGTGACTATGCAGTCCTTGGATCCTCAAGGAAAACTTACTAATATACACCTAAATGACCACCATGGTGTTAAACCAACTCTAATTAATTAAGTGTTAAACACTTAATGCCATATCCTTTAATTAATCTATCACTTTATGATATACCCATCAATTCTTTAACCTTTCAACCCAAATAAGAGAAGCAATCTTTGAGAATAGATGACAATTAGTTAAGCTACACAGGCTAATTGTCAAGAGACAGCACAGTCCTAAACAAAATATTTATAGCACACTCAGTCCTCGAAGGCCCAAAGTTCATTGTATAAAGAGGACTGAAGATTCCAAGAGCCAGAAATGGTGTGTGATTATCAACAAGAGAATTGTTTTATTTATTTTTTCATTTTTCCCTTTCATTGAAAATGGATTCTTGCTCTTCATACTGTAGCTGTCCTCTCTCTCCTGCTCCCCTCTCTCCCCATTCCCCTCCCCCTTCTCTCCAGTGCTCATGGCCAGCCTCTACTCCTCTACTCCTCTACTCTCTCTCTCTCTCTGCCTTTCTCTGTCTCTACTACTTTCTCAACCACCTTCCCCATGCCCTGAATAAACTCTATTCTATAATATAAAAAAAGAAAAGATAAGAAAAAAAATGGCTTCTTTTCACATACCATGTATTCTGATTTCAATTTCTCTTTCCTCTATCCTCCTGGTTCCTGACTACTTCTCTTTCCTCCAGATCAGCTTCCTTTCTGTGGCTCATTAGAAAAGAACAGGATTCTAAGCAATAATAATAAACTATAACAAGATAAAACAAACACTATCACATGGACTTGATAAAGGAAACCAGCAGAAGGCCTAGAGCCCCAAGGAGGCACAGGAATCAAAGAGTCATTCATTCACTCATTCCGTAATTCCACAAAAACACCAAACTGAAAGCAATCACATATATCCCGAGGACTTGGCAAATGTTGTTTCAGTCTTTGAGATCTTATATGAGCTTTGTTCATTTTATATACATGTTTTATTTTCTTAGAGTCTCCTATTCCCTCTGGCTCTTAGACTATGTATATCAGCTTGGTTATCAGTTTTGTAACAGTTACTATTCACATATCAGTCAAAATTTACCTATTTATCTTTTGGGTCTGAGTTATCTGACTCAGGATGATTTTTTTTTCTAATTTAATTTGTCTGCATACAATATAAGTATACCCTATCAATGATTTGATTAGTAAAGTAATTGCATCCCTGACTTTGAGCAGTAAGAGTCAATATTTTACTCATAAAATTTTGTAAGTTTCTAAAGTAATGGCCTTTAATAGCAAAGTAGGAAAATTATTGTTTTCATTTTTAAGTTAGTATGGATTTCACATTTAGACTACACTTATTCTGTTTTTTCTTAGCTATATGATCATATTAGAATGTCTATTTCAGTTCATTCTCAATTCTGTAATATTTGTTTACTTGATAAATAATAGGTTCACATTTGACAATTCAAGGATCAATTGGATTTATGCAAAATCAGATGTTGAAAATTGAAATGCATAAAATGTATTCCAGGTACAAATCCTTTGACCTATAGTTGTGTCCTTTCTGTAAGATGTGTTAGGGCAATGGTGGCACAAATCTTATGGTAGTAACCAAAAAAACTATCTGATTTGCCTTAAGGGTCATTACTTGAGATGAAACCCATATCTGATACTGCTTGGATAAAAAATTAGTATAAAAATTAGATAGCACAAGAGCCTTGGGTAAAACTAATGACCAAATATTGGTCTTAAAAAAAAACATGTCATAGATAAGTGTCTTATTGATCCATTATAGAAGGACCTTTCTCTTTCTGCAAATGGAAACAAATATAGAAATACAGAGACCCCAAATCAACCATTATGTGGAAAGTGTTAGTTGTTGGAACACACAGCCCAAATGGAATCTATCAGTTTCTACCCTAGGGTTTAGAGAACTCCAAGGGAACATGAAGAAGCAAGTTTAAGAGACAGAGGTTATAGATAACACTAAGAAGAAAAGGCCTTCTAAGTCAAGTGAGAGCCACTCATATGGTTTCACAGAGACTGAAGCAGCAGATGCAGGGCCTTTATGAGTCTGCACCAAGTCCTCTGGATGTATATTAAGATGTTCACTTTATAGATTTTATGTTCATTGTATATGAACATGTAGGTCTGTGATTCTCATGCCTTCTTTGGAATATTTTTTCCTTCTGTTGGATTGTCTTGGCCAACTCTAGTGTGAAAATTTTTGTTTCATTATATTTTACTTTGTTATATTTTATTATTATCCCTAAGAATACTGTTCTTTTCTAAAGAGAGATAGAAAAGGAGTGGATCTGGATGGGAGGGGAAGTGAAGAGGAACTAGGAGGAATAGAGAGAGAAGAAACCATATCAGAGTACATTGTATGAGAAATGAATCTATTTTCAATAAAAGGAAAACGAAAGTCCCCAAAGAGAGGGAGAAGCAACAATTTGAATGTAACTACAAGATTTCTTCATGGTAGAAACTTATTCCTCAAATTTGTGTATCCATTGAGCTTTGAAGTGTGGCCTTTAGATGCTAGTTAAGAACAACCTTCAGTAAGAGAAAATGTACCTAATCCTCAAGAGACTAGAGACCTCAGGGAGTGGGGAAGTCTAGTGGGGGATGCAGGGGGTGGGAACCACCTCTTGTAGACTCTGGAAAGAAAGTAGGATGGGGAGTGGTCAGTGGGCTGACCAGGAAGGGAATGGCAAATGGACTGTGAAAAAAAGATTAAAGAATAATAATTGTAAAAAAATGATAAAGTCATCATCAACAACAACATCAAAAAGAAAAGGAATGGGGAGGAGGATGGACTAGGTGGTTTCTTGGGATGGAGAATGAGGAAAGCAGATAACATTTGAAATTTAAATAAAGAACACTATCAAAATTGACTAGAATATGTGATGATAAAAATTGATTTGACAGACCCCAAGACCAGGAGTAGGTGGCAGCACAAAATTTGTGTGATTTTTGGGAGGGTGGGGCTTTTTTTTGACATTTGTTTGTCCTACTGATTTTTTTTTTGTTTTGATTTTTCATTTTTATTTTTTTGTTTGTGTTTATTGAGAGAGAAATAAACAGACAGACAGAGAGACAGAGATTGTGAAGTTGGATAAATAGGAGGGTAGGAAGAAGCTAGGAGAAGCTGAGGAACAGAAATGATCAAAATGTATTAATTTTTTAAAATAAAAAACGTACATCTCATTTGATGTAGCTACCCTGCCTCTTTCTACAACATCTAAAAGTTAACAAAAGTCATTTAGGGCTGTTTTAGAGGAAAAGTTACATCTCTGTTATTTTATTCATGTTTATTAGTGAACTCAATCTTATTCTAACAAATCTGTGTTGATTAGAATAGGTATGGCCCCCATAGATAGATTCATGTGTTTGAATGCTTAGTCATAGGGTGAGGCACTACTAGAAGGTGTGGCCTTGTTGGAGTAGGTGTGGCCTTGTTGGAGAAAATGTATCACTGGAGGAGGGCTTTGAGATCTCATATGTATACTCAAACTCTACCCAGTGGGGGAAACATAGTCTCATCTTTGCTGCCTGTGGATCAAATGTAGAACTCTCACCTCTTACAACACCATATGTGCCTACACTCTACCATGCTTCCCACCCTGATAATAATCAACTAAACCTCTAAGACTGTAAGCCAGCTCCAACTAAAAGGTTTTAAATTCCTTTATCACCATTGCCTTGATCAAGAATGACAAGCAATAAAACCCAAACAAGGAAAAATCTGAATGTACTTTTCTGGGAGCTTGATAACATTATTCTGTATTCAGATGGAAAAATGGAAGACAAAGTGTATCCACAGCATCTTAGACGACAATGAAGAAAATGAGATGAGGCATCAGGTTTTTCAGTCCAACAGATTCAATACTTATAAATGGTCATTGTTAAATGAGTGGATATTGATATTAGATTATGTGACTAGGACATACTGGAAAAAACATTTCATCAATAGGTCTATATTTATTTAAAACTGTTGGCATGGTTTGAATATGCTAGGCCCAGGGAGTGGCACTTTTTGGAGGTGTGGTCTTGTTGGAATAGGTGTATCACTATGGGCATGGGTATTAAGACCCCCATTCTAGCTGTCTGAAAGCCAGTATTCTGCTAGCAGCATTCAGATGAAGATATAATAACTCAAATATGCCTGTACCATGCCTGTCTTGAATACTGCAATGCTCTTAATGATAATGGGGTGAACTTCTGAACCTGTAAGCCAGCTCCATTTAAATGTTGTCCTTTATAAGAAAAACAAAAAAACAAAACAAAAAAGAAAGAAAGAAAATTTCTAATAATAATAATAAAAAAGAATAGATAAGCTTATAAGAGTATTGCTAAAGTAACATTAGACAGACAAGAAAATGTTTAGTTTCTATTGCTGTGAAATTATAAAATTGAATCCTGTGGAACACTAGGCCAGTTCCTTCCACACACTAAATAATCATTGCTGTATTATACATTATTATGCATGTGGTATTCAGTTATAGCAAAATAAACAGGCTAACATGTACTAAAACATATATTCTTTCAAAACTTTGTAAACTTTGTGATGAGTTAATTTTTGTAGCTTTCAGGTTTACCTCATAAATGTTGATTTTTGAAGCTTTAAATAATGGCTTCTTTGTTCATTACAGTGATAACTCATCTATGTCTTGTATTTTTTAACCAACATTTTATTGAAAAGTCTAGATAAATATTTCACAAGCTGCCCTATTCAAAAAATACTAACACGATCCAGATTTTTGTCATTTTGATGTCTACTATACCATACTCAGGTTAACTCTACACCTAAAAGAATGTAACCGGTGTCACAAATAACATTTTCTAATTAATTTCCCCATATTAATTTTAATACTTATATGATTGAGCTTTATCTTTTTAATTTTATATTTTGCACATTCCATTGAGTTATCATTCATTCTAATTCAATTTTGAAGAGAAAATAATATTTTTTCATCCAATTCATGGACATAACTGAAAAAAATCTGTTCTGTTGTAGATTTTAAGTTTTACCTGAGCTTCCCAAAGATATGAAATAGTCAAGGAATATATACTTTTAAAGAACTATTTTTAATATATATCGTGTCCTAGTGTCTATATATAGCAATGTGGTTCCCAAAGTTTATAAAAGAAATGTTCAACTAAACAAAAAATAGAATCATTTATTAATTAATTAATAGTTGTGCTACAATTTCAAATGGGTTTCTTTAATATAAATAGCAAAAAATGATACCTCTTAATATATTCAAATATACATGTTTGTTGTATCAATCACTTTATTACCATAAAACCATAACATTCCTGAGACAATAGCTCTAGGTCCTACCTGTACTAATTCTATGTTAAATAATTGCTCAGATATAATTTATATAAACAGTAATCTATGTATGTAATGTTTTATATTAGGGTTAAACTTTTCCTATAATTTTCCAACTGATTGAACTTAATTAGGAGTACATCTTTGAAAAAAGGCTTATCAAACTGTTAGCAGTAGATTTTTGTAATATTAGAGTTGTTTTCATACTTACATATTCAAATTACATGTCCTATGAAATTATTACAATATGTTTACACAAATGTTAAAAGAAATGCCAAATATCAGTAGTTTGTTTCCATATTTAACAATAATATAATCATTGTGTCTTTGATGAATCACAGTTATTAATGGGAACTGTTGACAAATATTATTGGCTAGCAAGAGATACATAAAGCTATTACATGGGTTTATAATGATGAAAATATAGAAGTAGAAAGTAGAACAGTTACTTTGCCTCATGTTAAATGCTGCGTTCATTTTGTTACCTGTGTGCTGAATGAAACAGTGATGTCACCAGAAGGTGAGGATCCAAGGACTTCTAGGTGTTGTTCTTCTTTTATGATAATAAACATATGCTTTCATCTTCTTTGTAAATATAGAAATAAATTGTTCCTCTTTTGTTAAAGGAAATAACATAACTTA
Organism: Mastomys natalensis; assembly: GCA_021653895.1. Lineage (NCBI taxonomy): Eukaryota > Metazoa > Chordata > Mammalia > Rodentia > Muridae > Mastomys > Mastomys natalensis. The sequence goes on from JAJTUV010000485.1 coordinate 304,046, forward strand.
AACGGTATAAGACAAAATAAAAAAAAATAACATTGAAAACAGAATACACAAATAATGTTAAAGAGAAGTCAATTAATTTGTTCAATATTACAAAAACCTCTATTGTAGCATAGTATTTGAAATTAAATATTGCATTAATTTCAGTTTCCCATAAAGTTAATGATACTTACATTTGTGTTTTACTATTTGGGGCCACATAATAATGTCCTCTATTCCAATTTATTGGAGTGATAATTCCAATAATGAATTATTTTAGTTTGACATTATCCACAGTAAACAAAGCACATATATACATATATGCTCTTTGTCTCTCTCATATATGTATGTGAGAGACATACATGTATATGAGAGCTGACATATTTATCAGGTTCATTTTCCATTGTTTCTTTAAAAAGAATCTTGGGTCTGGAGAGATGGCTGTTTTAGACCACTCAGACTTCAGTTATGGATATTAGATCTTTCATTCAGCATCCACATAACAAAACTGAAGTCCAGCAAAGTTCTGTTCCAAATTTTAGGAATTTGATGACGTATGTGTGCTCTGCATATGAACTCAGAGTTGCTCAAATACTTACACAGACACACACAAGATGCATATTCAAAATAGAATCAGATATACATAAAATATCATAATCCAAGATTATTACATTTCAGAAAATTACAATAAATAACTAAGAGGACAATGAAATTATTCAGAATATTGCTAACAAGCCATTTGAATATTTTTGTATACATTATTTTTAAAGACAATATATTGTTATTATATCAGATAATCAATTTAATAACTAAAAGCAATGAACCTAAACAAATACTGAAAGATAAAACCATTTAAAACTTCATATCATAACTTCTGGTACAAATTACATATTGTTAATTCTCCTAGGAGTAATAATTAGCAGTGATGATTTACATGGAATGAGTTCAATAGTTCAAGTAAATGGTGATAAAATTATTATTGAACAGTAACAAAAAAATTGAACTAATGTGAAAGGTTACAAGGAGCTCAGCATTTTAAAGGAATGTATATATTATTGCATTAGGTTTAGCCTGAAGTTATACATGGTAGTGCCCAGCTAATCTCAGTTAATGGCAATTCCCAGAACTGAAAGCAGATGAATTAGTATCCAGTATTCCTGAAGGTTACTGTGTTGAAGGAAGGGTTTTAGTGCATGCCTTAATGGCAAATAAGTCAACATTAGTGAGCAAATGATACAGCTCTAAAATACAGTGCCAGAGATCATCAATCTAATGAGTTTAAAACCTTATTTTAGGGTATTACCATTTGCAAAACTCAGTCATCAATTTTCAATCCCATTTTTTATATACTTTGTAGACCCACTGAACTGCTACATTCTAAATTTCTTCATGACAAAATAAGTTTAATTGAATTGTGGAACATAATTGAAGAGAATAGTAGTAAAAACCCAAAATTAAGATGATTACAATTTTCAGAGAACACAACATTTGAAGAAATCAATAGGTATTTGACCATGACTCATAATCATAATCATTTACTTTAATTTCTATGTTTACTACAAATGAAAGCAAACATTTTTGTAATCTTTCAGTTGATGAGAATCATTTAGGAATTTGTAATTTATAATAGACAATTATTATTTTCCAGTTTAAGGAAAAGTCCTGGGTTAGTCTTCATTAAACTTTTGAGGTAGAATATATCATGTTCCTATGTATATGGAATTTATATCTGTAAATAGAGGAACATTATGTCTAGTTTGTATTTCAACTATTCCATGGTCATACATGGGTCCTTTTTGTTTTCATTTAATCAAACTTCAGTGCTCATTTTCTACTCACCATTTAATGGAAGTGAGAAAAAAAAAAAAAAAAAAAAAAAAAAAACCTGAACTCTAGCATATAGAGGAGTGCTTACAAAAGCATATAATCTAAGAGCTAGACATTTTGTGACAGGAGAATGTTTGGTTCTTGCTGACCAACAAGATAGCCTCTTAGTAGGGTTCAAATAAAATAAAAGGAAAGACAGAAAAACAAATGTTTAAGATGAAAGGCATAAGACACTTGAGTACTACTGGCATCCTTGGGTATGCAAGCACAAACATGTCTCAGAGGTGAGACTCTTCTACTTAATCAAATATAGTAAGGGATTAAGGTTTTTTTTAATGGTTATGTACCCAAGCCTATGTTAAAGGAAATAGATATTTGTCACAATATTTTATTAAATCCTACCATATAAGTAAATATCTTAATTCTATTGACTGTTATACAAATATTAATAGTTACACATTTTTTATGATATTTTTCTTGTTATTTATTTATTACATTTTTGCAGCCTCTTGTTCATTCTTGTTATGAACATATACCCTTCAGGTGTAAATAAGGCATCAGTAAGCTCTACAGTCACTAAAATATTTCAGTTGATTTCTGTCATATTTCACTCCTGCACTTATAATGTAAAATAAACAGTTATTGAACATGTAAATAATTATTATATTAACAGCTGGAAAAGAATATGAAAACATGATTGTTAAATAGAATATTAGAAATTAAAATAATCTAATTGTGTTTGTTAGTGTGTTGAAACCTGACAAGTATGTTATGGTGCTCTATCAACCAGTTTTGTTTTATTGTTCTGAGTATTACAGGAACTTGGTCTTCTGGAAAAAACAAAACAAAAAAAAAAAAAAAAAAGAAAACAAAAAAAAAAAAAAACCTTGCAAGTACTGGAAGAAGTGAGTCAGGCTTTAAGCAGAAGCAAAAGGGTAGAGGGCTTGATTATTGCTGGTGTAGCAGTTTTAATTACATTCAATGCTAGCACCATTGCTTCTGTAATTTCTTTGACACAAGAAATTAAGACAGCTACTTTTGTTAATCATTCAGGAAAAAAATGTTACTAATGCGTCCAGTATACAAGTGGATTTAGATAGGCGTTTGGAACAATGGACTGATGTTGTTTATCCTATTCAAATTATTGGAAGGAGATTCAGAGTAAGGAGCCCTCTCGAGTGTCATGCCAAATACCATTGAAGTTGTTTTACTTCTAAAATTTAGAATGATAGTAATTATAATTAGGAAGAAGTTTTAAGACATCTGCAGGATACTTGACATAATTCTAACACTTCTCTGGATGTTTTAACTTTGCATAATAAGATTATAAATTTAAAGAATGCTACTCTGCTGAGATTTGATGCTTCAGAAATTATAAATTAATCCATTAATTATTAATTAATTATAAAATTATCTGCTGATAAATTATCCATTGCTTGAGGTCAGTATTTTAATTATGGTCAAGCTTCAAAAATGACATATATGGCTTGGTCATGCTAACCTTTTTTGTACTGAGAATACTTTTATTTCTGCCCATCATGTTAAAGCTTGTCTTTAACATCATACAACATGTTGACAGCCAAAGTACATGACTTGAAACTGAAAATGAATCCCAAGACAGTTATTAATTTAATAGGCTGGCAAGCCAAGGATATGTAAGACTTCTGCACAGAGCCTTACCAACATAAGACAGAAGTGCATTGCTTTTGCTAATGCATATTCCAAGACAGGTAAGGAAGGCATTCTTGTCTGAACAACCTAAGACAGGCTCAGTCTTGTTTATGAAATTTAAAAGGGGGAAATGTGGAGAGATTTGGGGCTGCTTGGCGGGAATCTGACATTGGCCAAGGACAAGGAAATGGGCTTCAGCAATGTATCTGACATTAGACTAGAACAAAAAGAAAATAATTTCAGGCAGGAATCTAAATCTTAGGCTAGAACAAGAAGTAATTTCAGGCAAGAATGTAAATATTAGTCTAGAACAAAGAAGAAGGCTTCAGGCATGAAAATGACTTTGGACTGAGACAGGGAATGTGGCTCAGATATTTTGGTCATCCTGATAAGCCCTTAGAAACAGTAATTATGGGAGTGATGATGGGCTTTTGTTTATTGCCTTGCTTGTTCTTTGACTATTTGTGTTTATTTTCTTGCTTGTTCCTTTACTGTTTGCATCTATTTTATTGCTAGTACCTCAACCTAGAACTGACTTTAATACTTGCATGTAATTAAAATGGTATAAAAGCAAAAACGAGAGGGGATAGAAAAAGGTTTTTCTTTACCAGGAATGGGGAAATGGGATGACATCTGAAATGTAAATAATTAAAATACCCAATAAAAGATTTTAAAAAATCACAGTGAAATAAGAAGAAAATATTGAATTGATTTGAATCCTAGAGTTTTCTCACATATTTGCTAACCTGTTAAAAGTTTTATCTCAGCCATTCAAGTTTGTTCCTTTGCCAGCATTATATGAACATTATATAGATCAGGAAAGTAATGAGGGAAGAGAGAGGCGATTTATTTCCTAAATCATTTTAGCAATGAAAAACTTAAAAGCATCATGACCATACTGAAATAATAGGCATTCTTCCTTTTAAGCATTTTGTATCATAATTTCTAAATATAAATAAACTACTAAAAGTGATTTGTAAAAGATACTTAGCCAGGCACTGAACTGAGACAACTGTGAATAAAAAAAGTCTCCTGCATGTAGATAAATGCTCACTGTGAATAGTAACTATGTATGAAAGAAGAAAGACCATAAAGGATGTATCAATACTTTGAAAACTTAGAGAGTCTGAATGACAGTTATGTAAGTTTGTCAGGTGGGTGTGATAATTTGAATGAGAAGACCATCCATAGGCTCATGTGGTTAAATACTTGATCCCTAGATGGTGGAACTGTTTAGGAATTGGTGGAAGAAGTGTGTCACTGTCTGGTGGTTTTGAGGTTTCTAAAGCCCAAGCAATTTCCCTTCAAAGCTCTTTCTCTGTTTCATGTTTTTGGATTAGATGTAAGAGTTCAGCTTCTGTTATACTTAAGTGCTTGCTTACCTGATTCCATTTTCCCCACCAAGATGGTCATGAACTTTCTTCCTTTGCAACAGTGAATCTTCTATGCTGCTCATATCAGTTGTCTTGGTCATGGTATTTCATCATAGGTTCATTTTAATAGCAAAATAAAGTGAATAGTAGAGTATTAAAAGGAAAATATATTGCCAGGAATATTGAAGCCAAGGCAGATGTTGAAAGGAAGGATATTGCTAAGCAGGTTAGCATCATCAAAGAAAAGTTGTAGAGACCATTCAAAATGCATACATGTTCAAAACAACTTCTATGCCTACAGCTCCAGGAATATTGCAGAAGAGCATGTGGAAAGAGAACTCATGTATACAACTCTTGGGCAAATACTCAAAAGATATACCACAATACCATAAGGACACATGCTTCACCATGTTCACAGCAGCCTTATTTGTAATAGCCAGAACTGGAAACAACCCAGATGTTCTATAACAGAAGAATGGATTCATAAAATGTAGTTCATTTATACAATGGAATGTGGGAAAATGGGGCTGCAGCGGGGGAGGCTGCCTGGAGACTTCCACGAGGTGGGGGACCCACATACAGAAAGATCTGGAGTTCCAGGAGGCTGGAAGCTTCTGCTACAGCAGGTCCAGCTGGCCCCAATGACACGAGGAAGTCCTTGGTTCCAAAAGGGTTTATTGTCATGGCAGATGGAGGATGGATCTGGATGTACCCCCCCCAAACTCAGGGCAGACCTGAGTTAAGTAGGGAGGGAGAAAGGGGAGGTTCTGGGGAGGAATGCTTAATTGGCTCTGCCCTCTGACCTTCATTAGTATGTAAATCTCTAGGGCCTGAGCCTGTAGTCACACCCTCTACCTGTGCACTTTGGGAGGGGCTGTAATGGCCTAGGTGACTGAACAATGTAGGTTTATGGAGATTGTACTGCTTATTAGGACCCTGAGTTCTGGGGACGTGGCCGAACTCCTGCTCTTTCTCCTTGGAGTCTCGGGGTTCTAGGCCCATGCCCAGCCAAGAACCAGGATGCCCTCCCACAGTGGAATGGTATTCTGCTATTAAAATTGAGGACAGCATGAACTTTGCATGCAGATGCAAGGAACTAGAAAATATCCTGAGGTAACTCAGACACAAAAGGACATGCATGGTATGTACTCACTGATAAGTGGATATTGACCAAAAGGTACAGAATACCTAGGATACAACCTTTAGACCATAAAAAATGTAACAAGCAGAAATGTCCAAGTGAGGAGGCTTCAACCCCACTTAGAAGGGAAAAGGAAATAATCACAGTCAGAGGAGGGAGGGAACTGGTTGGGAGAGGGGATTCAGAGGGGAAAAGGAGAACAGGATCAGATATGGGGGGACAGGAGAGAAGCCCAGATTGCCAATAGAATAAATGAAAATAAGCAGCCTTGGGGAATGGAAGGTCTGGGGGCCCTCTAGAGAGTACTAGAGACCTAGGAGGTGAGACACTCTCAGGATTCATTGGAGGTGACCTTATTGAAAATGCCCAACACTGGTGAAAGAGAACTCAGATTCGACCTCCAGAAGATAGACACGACCTTAAGTAGAGATAGAGGTTTACTAAACCACAGTCAAAATTCCTGACTCAGAATTGTTCTTGTCTAAAAGAACTACAGGGACAAAAATGGAGAAGATACTGAAGGAAAGGAGATCCAATAACCAGCCCTACATGGGATCCATCTCATGGGGGAAGGGCACCAAGGTGTGACATTATTATGCTATGATGTGCTTACAGTCTGGCATGGCTGTCCTCTGAAAGACCCTACCAGCAGTTGACTGAGACAGTAGCAGATGCTTACACCTAACCATTGGATTGAAATCAGGGATGCCTATGGTAAGGATTCAAGAAGCTTAAAGGAGAATAATCCCATAGGAAACCAGCAGTCTCAACTAACACAGATCCCAGAAAGCTCACAGAGACTAAATCACCAACCAGGAGCATACAGAGGCTAGTCGAGGGCCCTGGCACACATGTATCGGAGGTCTACTTGTTCTGGTCTTAGTGGGGGAAGAGCCCTAAAGCCCTAGGGCTCTCTTGGAGGCAAGGGGAAGAAGGAACAGAAAGAGGAATAGCAGGAGAGACTACTGAGGTGCAGGCAATGACTAGAATGTTACTAAAATCATTTAAATTAAAAAAAAATGCTAGAGGATCAGTAAGTTTGCTATGAGATTGTGCCATGTGGTAATGTAAAAGCTACAGCCAGTAAAGTTTGACCAAAATGATTACCTAAATGTGAGCTGAGCAAGGCTAAGAGGGTAAGGAAGAACTACAGGAAATAAGAAAGGTGAGAAACAGAAAAATAGTTTTTCCAGGAAAAAGCACAGCAATTGTTTTTTAAGTACCAAATGCCTAGAAAGCATACATATTGCTAACATTATAGAATCTGAGCAGGTTATATATAGAGATATATTTACCTATAGATATATTTACCTATAGATATATAGATATATTTATGTACACATAACTACTATTAATGAAAAATTAAAGAAGCCATGAGTTTGAAAGAGATCCCTTATGAGTACAGAGGGATAGATGGAGATGATATAATTATATTACAATCAAAAATAGACTAAAAACTCACTAAAATCCAAGATATAAATCCCTCACTAGTCACTAGAAAGATATAAAGATTCCTTCAGAATAATAAAGCACCCAACCAAACTTCCTACTTGATGTCATTGGTGAGGTTTTTTTTTTTTTTGTTTTTTTTTTTTTTTTATGCTACCAAATCAGGAGTTATTAAAGAAATTGCTGGTAGGGGAGAATGTCATCCTAAGAAAATGATAAGAAGAATATAATTCAAGTAGTTCTAGGTACGATTATACATTGTCTGGAACACCTGGCTCAAGACTCTGCTCATTGCTAGATGTGCTATGTTTCTCGTTATTATAAGATGGGGCTTTGTACCATCAGTATCTTCTTTAAGTATGTACAATGAAGGAGTGCCTTACTGATGAGTCTAAGGACCCAGTGTTTACCCTTTAATGAAAGTCAGGGATTTGAGTATAATTAAAAGAAATGGGGAATGTACTGACTTAAGTTTGGTCCTTACCTTGATTCCATTCATGTCTCTCTCTCTCTCTCTTTTTTTTTTTGTGTGTGTGTTATAAATATTTATTTAAAATATAGTGGGTAACTTTGAAGATACTTAGAAATACAATACTCAGAATGATAATATTAAACATAGAGAATAAAATTGATACTAATCACCATGTATCAGTATACATAGAACATTGATAATAAACATAAAATTTATATTAAATAGATAACAAAATTGATATTAATTAATGAATTTGTAGCAGTATATACTACAAGTTTTAAAATAATTGCTACAATTTCACAAAAACCTTATTATTGCTATCATAAGTTATGTCTCTTAACCTCTGGAGTTGCCTTCTGCTTACAAAGAAATGTAATCTCCCTTTTTCTGAAGATTAGTGCTGGTAAGACATTTTAGAGATCAAAAGTTCCTTCCTTTTTAGCTATGAAGGGACTGTTGTCAAAAATAAAATCATCAGCCTCTACTTATCCTGTTGAGATTGGAGTATTTCAACTATATATGATGAACACTGTCTTGTATTTAGGTAGAATTCTTACTGGGAGGAACCTGCTTTTGGTCACTGGCTTAAATAAAAGACTCTAAATTCTTAATTACTTTAAGAAGTATTTAGCATCCATTATACCATGAGTTCACCTCTCAGTACAGTAAAAATATTTCAAATATCAACATCTGTAAAAAATCTAAAAATCACCATTCCATCAATACTAAGGTTCTCTTAGTTTCTGGACATAATTAAAGCCCAAATTTCTGAAGGTTTTCTATCTGGCTTAGAGTAGCTACAGTCTTCTTACAAGAAAACATTCTTTTATCTCAAACTAGTTTCTAGGACCCCCAACCAAAAATAACAATTCCATACATAATGATGTAAATCATTAATCATCTTTCTAGCATGAGATTATACAATGCCTTCTAATAGTGCTGATGAGTAAAAAATATTTGTCGGCTTTTAGTTAAGTCTAGTCCATTCATTAATTATCTTATTACCAATACCTTACAATGAAATTACCTTTAATGTTTGTCTTTTTTAGAAAATATATTATTTTATCCATAAACATATTGGAATGACTCAGTCCCACCAAAATATTTTTCTCCTAAAATTTTAAAAATTGTCTTGTTTTAAGTGACTACATCCTTTAAATCTCCAAATTAATATCAGTATTATAATCATATATTTTATGGCTATTGTGAATGAACAAATATTGCTCATTCTAATACATTTTTTTATAGAGGCATATTATTTGATAAAGATATCTCAGTATGTTGGCCCCATAAGACTTTCGTTATGGTAAGGATTGTAAACACCTCCTAAAGCCCCATGTTCCAAAGGGTTGGTCTCTAGTGAATGATATCATTAGAACCTTTAAAAGGTACATTACAGGCATGATGACATTAGGCCAATTGGGGAACACACTGAAAGAGATGCTGGGATACTAGTTCCTCTGCTTCTCCTTTTCAGACTCAGCCTTACAGTCATCATTTGCCACTCATTTCAACTATTAATGTATGTTGCTGCTGCAGGCTGAACCAATCGTCCCTACCTGTAACAGATTTTCAAACCTGATGAATTGTAAGTCAAAATTGACCTTTGTTCTTTGTAAGCTTGTTTTCACAGGCATTTGTTGTATAAGTAGAAATCGGAGCAGCATATCTCACTTGTGGCCATTCTCAAGAAACAATTGTTAATGATAATTCGGATTTCTGTGTCATATTTATGTACACTCCCTTTAATGATGAGTTCTATCTTCTACCATCTAGGAATCTCATTCACATGTAAAATTGAAAATATGAAGCTCTGATGAACTAGTGAAGTGGCAAAAGGTGCCTCTTCTTATTTCCAGGTTTATAATCTTAGCACTACCAGTAAAGTCACAGTAACATTGAGCTCACATGTTCAAAAGTTCATCAATCTTTGTACTATGTGAGCTGAACATCATGAGATGAAAGACCCCTATGTAAAGGCAATGGTTTGTTAGTAGATGCTCCTTCACTTGCTATGTCCAGATTTTGTAAGGTGAACAACAATTTTAATAAGCAAGGAAACTTTTTTTTCATCTGTCATTACTGCTTACTGAGCATGTGGTGACACTAACGGCATCACTTCATTTTCTTTACTGAAAATTGTCATAGTATTTTCAGATTAATACTTGCACTGACTTTCTCTTGATAATAAAGAAAAGCTAGCAATATGGTAACTATGTGAAAACATGTCACAAGATTCCATTAAGAAGTCACATCCCATTTTTACATCTTAGCCAAGAGTAATTGTCAATATCCAATAGGTCAAAACTAAGGATTTTTGATGAAGGGAGAAAAGTATAGAATGTTTTGAAATACTGTGATCTCATTCTTTTATTCCTAACAGTATTTCTCTCTCTCTCTCTTCTCTCTCTCTCTCTCTCTCTCTCTCTCTCTCTCTCTCTCTGCCTCTGTCTCTCTGTCTCACTTTGTCTCTCTCTCTCTCTCTGTCTCTCTGTGCGTCTCTCTCTCTGTCTCTCTGTCTCTCTGTCTCTCTCTCTCTGTCTCTCTCTGTCTCTCTCTCTGTCTCTCTCTCTGTCTCTCTCTCTCTCTCTCTCTCTCTCTCTCTCTCTCTCGTGTTGTGTGTGTGGGTGTTTGTGTGTCAATTTGAAAACAAGATTGCTTTAACACTTTCAAAATCACACCTCTTCAATTATCCAGTCTGCTCTGGGTGAGTACATTTTGTATGAGCAGTGGTCCTTTAGGAAGCCAGAAGAAACTGCACAATAGAAGATACTGAAGAAGAGGGCGACCCTGTAGGAGGACAAGCAGTCTCAACTACCCTGGATGCCCGAGATCTCTCAGACACTGGGGCACCAACTAAGCAGCATACACCAGCTGATATGAGGCCCCCAGCACATATACAGCAGAGGACTGCTAGGTTTGGAGTCAGTCAGAGAAGATGCATCTCACCCTTAAGAGACTGAGGCTCCAGGGAGTGGAGAGACCTGGTGGGGTGGGAGTGAAGATAGAGGGAGAAGGTATGGGATAAGAAATAGTCAGAGGGTGGACCAGGAGGGGATAAAATGTGTACTGTAATAAATGATTAAATAAAAAAATGGAAAAAAAAGTTAAAGGGAGTTTTTAAGGGTCTTCCAAAAGAAGAGTAAACACTTTTAACCTCTCACTATCTCTTCAAACCCAAAGAGAATACTTTTAGGCAACCACTGAATTTTTCATCATGAGATTGCTGCAGTGAGAAATACATGAATAAGTATTTCACATAAAATTAGGCATCTCCGCACATTTCTGTATGTCAGTCAAGAGAATGTATGTGGATTCATCAGAAAAATATATCCTCATGGGTCACATTGCTACATTGATATCTACTTACTCACAGGTTTTGACTCTTTCCCTACAGTAGGAAGGAAGCTGAGAGAACTTGTTATTCTTGTCATGCTTGTGTGATTCTTCCAAAACTACTGTGATTGCTTCAATATAGTCAATTTATAATCTAGTCTCATATAGTTAGTAGCACTGAAATCTTGTAAGCTTAATAAAAACAGTAGATATTGATTGCATTCTCTGCATGTTTTCTTGAACATAACTCTCTTCAATAAGTTTTTCAGGGGTATTCATGGATTCCCATTCTAATTAACAAAAATTGACAATGTTTGGGTTTGTACAATGAAGTTAACTATGAGTATTTTTCTTACTATTATTTCATATCATTTTATAGCAAACTTTTATATAGAAAGTAATATAATGCCAAGACAGTTTAGAAATTTTATGTATAGGATTTGGTTATCCCAACTGCATTTTTAAGTGGTTCATATAACACTACACATTTCATGAAAGATAAAAATAATTGGAACAAGAGAATATCTTACTCATAGTCACTAAAATGGTAATTTGTGGTGCCCACATCTAAATCAAAGTGTGCAGGTTCAATTATCTACTAGAATTGCACAGTGTGTCTCTGTGGCTTTAATTAGGTAGAACAAATAAGCAGTATTTCTCAGCCATATGTCTGATTTTTTTTCAATAATTTTGCTTTCTACCTTGTCACATTTCTCTCAGAATACTTCTCTCATAATACTTACATATTATGTCTATCTAATATTCTTCAAATAATTAGTTAGATCTATTAAGGTTACTATACACAAAATATAATGATTTCATAGAAACATTTTAAAATATATGATCTCTGAAAGTTATGCATGATAGTAATATTCACCTGTAATTCTATTACTTGTAAGATGTATTCAAAGAGATGAAGAATTCAAGGTCATTGTCATCTGGAGAGCCATTTTGTTGTGGCAAAGTCATGTGGGACACTATATCAAAAACAGGATCTTTGTATCTACCCCTTTAAGAAAAATAAGGTAGACTGAGAACATAAAATATACATCAAACCCAAGGCTCCATAAATGAAATATAATGTTTTCATGTTTAAATTCATGATCACAATTGTAGAAATGAGCATATTATATTTCAGTGACTTGTTTAGCTCATATGTTCTGACTGAAATATTTGAAAGATGTCTACAGAAATGAAAGAGGGAAATAAGTAAACTGCTAGCCTAAGTTTATTTTTTTTAAGCATACATATTTGTCTTCATTTCTAATGATTTAGGAACAATTGGGAAAAGATTAATGTTTTGTTTATATGTGTTTTGATAGATAAATAAACATAGTGTTTTTATTTGGTACCCTGTCTAACTTAATAGGCTCTTTTAGAGACAGAATTTTATCATGTTGCATAAAGTAAATAAAATGAAGCATTGTCAGGTACTACCTTATGGCACTTACAATAACTTATAATAAGAACTTATAATAGCTACTCAATTAGAAGAGCTCTTACCACTTAGGAAACAGTAAGATCATTGGTTGATTCCTCTCATAGTGTGCACTATTTTTGAGTGTTGAGTGATGGGTGTAGCTATTGTCTCTGTGCACCAGGTATGTCCTTCACACACAATATGAAATGTTTTCTAAAGGAGAAATTAGCTTTGATTGGGACTCTCGGGATCCTATGATACAAACTGTAGGTAATAGTCACATAATAAAAACAAAAGTCTGACAGACGTTAGGAGGCAGATGCAGATGTTTGAGTCAACCTATTCCCCACAGATAGACACATTTCTTGAATTTAATTATTAAAGCAAAAATCACATGAGACCTAGCATATGTTATTATACAACTCAGTGCTTTCTTTATCGATAGGTAAAGAGTAAAGTATCACTGTTTTCACTGTTAAGAAGTTAAATGAACCAAAATAGCTCTCACACAGAAAATTTAAAAATTACTATTCAGTAGTATGTACAGAAATGCCAAAACTTTATACTTTTCTCTACCAACTATCAAAGATAACAAATGCCTCACAATGGGAAGAGAGGCCCTTGGTCCTGTGAAGGCTCAATAACCCAGTGTAGGGAAATGACAGGGCGGGGAGGCGAGAGTAGATGGGTGGGTTGGGGTACATCATCATAGAAGCAGGAGGAGGGGAGATGAGAGAGGGGATTCCTGGGGGAATCTGTGAAAGGGAATAACATTTGAAATGTAAATAAATAAAATATCCAATTAAAAAAAATAACAAAAACCTTCCTAAAAATTATTTGCTGGTGTACTAGCTAGTTTTTGTGTGTCAACTTGACACAAACTGGAGTTATCCATAAAGAAGACTTACTTGAGGAAATGCCTCCCTGAGATTCAGCTGTAAGGCATTTTCTCAATTAGGGATCAAGGGTGGGAGGGCCCATTGTGGGTGGTGCCATCCCTGGGCTGGTAGTCCTGGGTTCTGTAAGAAAGCTAGCTGAGCAACCCAGGGGAAGCTAGCCAGTAAATAATATCCCTCTATGACCTTTGCATCAGCTCCTGCTTCCTGACCTGGTTGAGTTTCAGTCCTGACTTCCTTTGGTGATGAACAGCAATGTGGAAATGTAAGCTGAATCAATCCTTTCCTCCCAACTTGCTTCTTGGTCCTGATGTTTATGCAGAAGTAGAAAACCTGACTAAATCACCTGGTTAAAGTTAAAGTATTCAAAATTAAATGTTTCCTCTACTAAACATGTGTAGATGTGCCTCATATGCCTACACAATTACATTACTGAGTCTTAGAATAATAACCAGTGAACATCCTGTGATTAATTATCAGTTTTCCACAATGTGAACACCAGCATTTCTTAACTGGCTGGAAATACATATTAAATAAAACTTACCCCTGCATTTCACTAAAATATTCTGTGTTCTTGGGAATGATTCTTAATCTCATATCATTTTATATTATCTACTGTAAATGAGATATGTCAATGTCATGCTTATTTGAATGAAAGCAAAAAGGAATATAATCTGGAACATATGTGTTCCACAAATAGTTAACATAACTAGGATAAAAATTATACATAGGAAATGTATATACTACAATCACCTCTTATACAAAGCATACAAAATCAAGGGGAGAATTTGCTATCTGGGTGCCATGGAGTTTCATCTGTTCAATGTCTGTGATTCCCTTGTCATTTTTGGCTGACACATCTCTAGGTTTCACAATGACACTCAACTTGGACAGAGACAAAGGTAACTAGACAAAGATATGTTCTTTTCTTTCCTCATATCTTCATATTGGATTCATAAAAAGAGTCTTATTACCCAGAGACCAAAGTGAAATGCTATACAAACTGTTTCAGAGTCAGGAAAGTTGTTGGAAACATAGAAACCAAAGCAAGGAATTTCAAAGTGAAATGTACACTAACAACATTAAGACTCATTAATTAAATATGTACCTTATTGCTGTATAATGATAATCATCTTGGTAATTTAGATAATTGTACACTTCCTATATGAATGCTTCATAAATAAAATAATTGGCAATATATTTTTGTCATTTAAAATTTTAACTATAGGCTATCACATAAATAGTTGTAACTGCACATGCTCATGTTTAACTCTTTAGCAATGTTCTTACAAGTTAAATTGTAAATGAATATAAATTTTACTGCTAAATCTCAGATTTTCTATGATCTAAGTATGTGTAATAAAATGTTTCCAATCCCAGCTCCTAGTCTAAATATAAAAGTAACTTAAGCAGTGTTTGTCTTTGGTTATCCAATACCAAATACCTATCTCTGAAATGTATATACAAATCACATTTTACAAACTGACCAAATTGTAATTATATATTTATGAATATACATATAAATATGTAGCAATAATTAAATAAAGAGTAGGTCGTGAATTTAAAAGGATATGGAGGACAATGTGGAAATGAGAAATGATATACTTATATTATAATATCACAAATATAAAAAAGAATATTCAATGATATCTGATTGATTTCACTAATGTGTAACAGTCAATGTGTATATTACCTACCCACAATGTGTGGAGATTTAAGTTTAAATTTCATTATTTCATCAAGGCTTTATTTACATTACAGCATTATATGTACATACATGTGCACATGTTAAGACTTTCATGTGAGAAATCCTTGATTTTTCCCTTTTCAGTTGAAGTGTCTTCACTTGTCATTATACTCTCTAGATGGTTCCATTTTCTTGAATACTTCCGACTTTATTTTATTTCTTACAGATAAATAGAAATCTTCCTTGTGTATGCACTACAGTTCCACTATCCAGTCATCTAAGATGTTCCCGCACATCTCTTACAGAACTTCAATTTCCTCTAGATAGTGATTTCATTTAGGTAACTGGAAGATTGAGTTGATATTCAGTGTGAAATTCCAAGAACCTCAGAAAGCAGTGTAGTCCAAACAATTTAACATCTTAGGAACATTTATATAGGGCTTGCAGAAATTTACTTTTTCTCTTTTATGAATTATACTAACAAATACAAAATAGCACTAAATTGTGCAATCATAACTCAGTGTAGATTATATGATTTAAGTGTCATTCAAAGACTTAAATATTAAAATTCCTTTAGCATTAATTTTTATATCAGGTGTTACATATCAATTAAATTATGTATCTTTAAATTTTAGATGTAAATAAAAATATCATCATATAAAATATACATTTAGTTTATAAATATGCATATGAATATTTATTTGATAAATATTTATTTGATAAATAAGTAAATATGTTCTTAATATCTTTTAAATGTTTAGAAGCTTCCAGACAGGTTATACTAGGTTTCAAGGTCTGTATAGAGGAGATTGTGATTATTTTTCTCCTCTGGTAAACTCAGAGTATCTTTCAGGAACTTAGATGTCATTGAAGGTGAAGTCTGAGAAATAGTGCATGGCAAACATAAATAAAGT
Organism: Mastomys natalensis; assembly: GCA_021653895.1. Classification (NCBI taxonomy): domain Eukaryota; kingdom Metazoa; phylum Chordata; class Mammalia; order Rodentia; family Muridae; genus Mastomys; species Mastomys natalensis. The sequence continues at coordinate 320,208 of JAJTUV010000485.1, forward strand.
ATATTACATGAAATAATATATTAGTGAAATTTTTGAGTTTGCACTATAATTCTACTATAGTTAACTGGTGAAGAGGTGAAGAAAAGCAACCCTCCCTCACTATTAATAAGCATATGTCTTAGCATATGCTACAATAGAAAATAGCACATAGGCATCTCATGAAATTTACATCAAACTTCTTACTGATCCAACAATCCTGAGTATTTGTGCAAGAATTATAATCATGCATGTTGAAATCATAATAGTGCTACCATGTTCTTGGAGATGCTATTTACAATAGCTATGAAATCGAAGCAATGAAGATACCGACAGAAAGACAAACACAAAATAAGATGAACAATGCATTATCATCTTCCACTACAATTAAGAAATACCACAATCAGTGAAAATACAGAGATTATTACAGAAAATAAGCCAGCTGGGAGAGAAAGTCAAGGTTTAATTTATTTCATTCATATATATTAGTCAAAGTTGAGCTCACATAAACTTAATACAGAACACTATTTCGGGGGACTGGGTGAAGTAGAGGGTATAATCCTCTAGTTTGCTTTCTGTTGCTGTGATATGCAACATAATCAAAAGCAACTTGAGGAGGAAAATATGTATGTATATGTATAATCCACTATCAGGAAAAGACAGGACAGGCATTCAAAGCAGGAACCTGGAGGCAACAACTAATGCATGGACCATGGAGACAAGCTTTCTCCATCAGACTTGCCTAGCTACCTTTCTTATATAGTCATCACCAACTGCTAGGGATAGGACTTCTGCACACTAGGATGTGTCCTTATATAGCAGTCAAGGAAATTTTCTTAGCTATGGTTCTCTGTACAATTGAAACTATGTTTCAGACATTGTTATTACAAAAGGAAAGAAGTAGACAGAATTATAATTAGGTTAAACTAAACCCCCAAAACAGTGTAATGGCCTCTGAAATAGAGATTAATGGTTTGATAAAGCAGACACTTGTGATGCCTTGCTTAAGCAGACCCATGAGAAGACATGTGATGTTTGGTAGTAGGACCCAACAGTGAAAGCATGCTTGCATATCTAGATGTGCAACGCTTTGTTGGTCTCACATTTTGTTTTCATCTTTAGTTAGTTATTTTATTTGTTTACATTTCAAATGTTATCCCCCTTCCCAGTTTTCCTTCTATAGATCCCTATCTATTCACTTCCCCTTGCTTCTATGAGGGTGCTCCATCACCACCCACTCCGTCCTCAGCATCCCAGAATTCACCTAAGCTGGGTCATCAAGCCTCCACAGGACCAAGGGGCTCCTCTCCCTTATGCTAGATAAGGCTATCCTCTGCCCCTCCATGTTTACTCTTTGGATGGTGGTTTACTCGCTGGGATCTTTGGAGTATCTGGCTGCTGATCTTTCTTTTACTGAGAGAGGCACATGAGAGAACTTCTCCGGGCATACTTACTGGCTGGTTTTGGTCATACCTAATGACTTATGCTGATTCAGTGAAGACTTAGCTGTTTCTGCTGAATCATGCTGGTACTGCTGATTCATATTTAACAATACTTTTTAAATTGGACTTTTGGTATCCTGATAACAGATATTGGAATCACCCCAAAGTACACACTGAATGTCCTAATTACCATCTTTTGTCCCCTAGAAGGCTAGAAGGGGGATCAAAGTAATTGTGAACCTGTGGAACTGTGTTAAGGGTATCCTGGTTCTTGGCTGGGCATGGGCCTAGAACCCCAAAACTCCAAGGGAGAAACGGCAGGAGTTTGGCCACATCCCTAGAACCCAGGATCCTGACAATCAGTCTAATCTCCATGGACCTACATTGTTCCGTCACATAGACCATTACAGCCCCTCCCAAAGTGCACTGGTAGAGGGTGTGACTACAGGCCTCAGGTCCTAGAGATTTACATACTAATGAAGGTCAGAGGGCAGAGCCAATTAAGCATTCCTCCCCAGAACCTCCCGTTTCTCCCTCCCTATTATACTCAGGTCTGCCCTGAGTTTGGGGGGAGGGGGTACATCCAGATCCACCCACCATCTGCCATGAAAATAAACCCTTTTGGAACCAAGGACTTCTTCGTATCATTGGGGCCTGCTGCCGCCAAAGCTTCCAGCCTTCTGGAACCTTAGACTTTCTCCTGGATGTGGGACACTGAGCGTGGAAGTCTCCAGGCAGCCTCCCTGGCTGTGGCCCCGTTTACCCACATGAACCCTTATTAAAGTACTTTGTTTTAAATCTAAGCCTATGCTATAATATAATACCTATACTAAGGTATTCAAATTTGGAACCCACTCATGATCTTCTGGACTCCAAAAGACCTGAGCATATACACTTATCTAGTTCTGCCTTCTGTTGCACATATAACTTTTCTCATAGCTTTATTCGAGCCTCTTCTAGTGTACTTATCCTATCCTTGATAGTCAACCCAGTGATCCAGAGATCCCCATTATCCTGGGTTCTCCATGACAACTGAGGTTGCACTTTTTATCAGTAGCCTTTCCTGACCTCTCGTGTTTCCAAACCTTCATTTGCCTTGATGACTTCCCCAATCCTGGAGGTCTTCACCACAACTGGGGGTGCATTTTCGCCCTCACCACCCAATACCAATTCTCACTGACTCTTCATGACCCCTTTTATCCTGCAGTTTCATGTCAACAATACCAATAATGTGAGGGAGACTCTTCTAGGTGTCAAGCTCAGAAAGCATCTGGAGATGTAGTCTTAGCATCCCAGGGCCACAGCTTCTGTCCTGATCCTGAAAAAATATTTCTCAGATGACTTTAACTCTTATTAATTTAACTCTTATTAATCACAGATGAATTTTCCATCCGAGATAACCTAGATTCATTTTCTTAATGAAGCAAGTTTTAACTTATACTGATTCCAAATCCAAAATACCACATGAAAAGTCCTCATAGGGACTTCTCTTTCTTCTGTCCTTAAGAAATTGGGGATACAGTTTCTGCAATATTCTCAGTATTAGCTTCCAAGTACCCATAATGGCCCATTAGTCTCTGAGTCCTCAATGCCTTTTCTAGTCCAAAGCTCTAAAATTCTACGTGTTTCAGACACAAAACATTCTAAGGCATGAAAACTACTTTGTCAGGTCAATTACAACACCCTCTGTCCTTGGTACCAATTTCAGTCCTATTCTTTGTTTGTTTGATGTGATAAATCTTTGACAAAAAAGAACTTCGGAAGGAAAGGGTTTATTTCAGTTCAAACATTCCAGCCCATCGCTAAGTGGAGCCAAGGCAGGAGCTATAAGCAATTTATCTGGAGTCAGGAACTGGAACAAAGATAATGTGACAAATGCTTACTGCCCTGGTCAGGTTGGCATGCTTACCTTTTCCCTAGGGTTACATGCTTAGGGATGGCAGTGCCCACAGTGGGCTGTGCATTTCCAGATCAGCTAGCAGTCAAGAGAAAATGTCCCATAGATTTGTCTACAAGCTGACAGAAGGAGACAATCATTATTTTAACGATCTCACTTTAGAGATGACTTTAGGATTGTGTCACATTGAAACCTAGATCTCTCTATCTCAGAAAGGGATGATGAGGAATGGCTTACCAACGCACATTTAATGTAACACAGGAGCAGAAAGTTCCAATGTGCTACATCGTAATTGGAGTTTTAGATGGCAACAGGAAGTTCTAATGTGCCATAGCATAGTTGGAGATTTAGATTACAGTAATATGTTACATATTCCAAAAGAGTAAAGGATACTATTTGTGGTGTTTTGGACTAAGAGTATTAAGGTTCAAGAAGATATGTTTAAAGATACTTAAATATCACACTACAATTAACATATACTCTCTCTGGGTGGAGATTTAAATATCTCCCACATCAAGAAATGATAGCATTTATAAAATATTCATATCTTCCATAGCATACTGATTTTGTGTTGAAACACAATTCACATGTGTACAGAACTAAGACTATACTCTGGGTCTGGGTCTTTAGCTACTAATCTTTTCAATTAGTTGCACCACATATTTAATAGATGAACTCCTGAAGCTATCAGTAGAAACACTGTCAGTAGAAATAATGACCAATCCCTCATGCAGTATCATTTTCTATTTAATTACTTTATACAGATTCTGCTTTCTAGGGCTGAGTGAAAAGTGAAGCCATGATAGAACTTCCTATAAGGCATATTTGGATTTCATTGGCTGTTCAATGGCAATGTTCATTTGGAATCATCAGCATCTTAAATTCATGATATAGAACTTTATTTGAGTTACACTTCTTTCTCAGTGTAGCAAGAGTTCTATTCATGACATACATTTTCCTATGTACCTAACTATAATGTCCCATTAAAATTAAGGATACAGACAGTTAAAAAAATAAAAGACTACCTGGAACCATTACTTTCTGTAAAAGTTTTTGCAAGTTCTTTGAAATTACAATTTATATAATTACATCAATTTTCACCTTCCCTCACCTTCCTCTAACCCTTCTGAAATATCCTCCATTGCTCTCTCACTCTCAAATTAATTATTTCTAATTTGTTTGTTGTTTCATAAATAAATATGCATCATATACATTTGAGAGGTTAAACCTACTCCATCTTGAGACCAGTCTCCATCTTAAAAAAAAAAAAAAAGAACCTGAGGACTTGACCTGCAGCTGAACCCAAGCTACACCCAAGTACCAGGAAGGACCCCACAGCTTGTCCTTGGCCCATACTCCAGAGTTACTCCCTAGCTACTTTTAAGCAACAGTTAATCAAAGATTAGTCTGATTATTTCAAATGTACTTTCAGATCATTTGTATTGTTCATGGTATTATTTCAGAGCACCCACCTGTCAGCTTACAACAGTTATTCAACTAGATGTTTGCAGGATATATACACCATTATTTGGTCCCATTTTCTATAAAAACCTTGTTAGGATAAGAGTTCAGGGCTGTTTTACAAAACCATCTTTCATGGCCCTAGTGAGTAAGCCAAAGCTCAAGTTTATAATAAAGAGCCCCTAATGTGATTAAAAATAAATATTTCATGAATTAAATGTTGTTTATTTGTTTTTATAAGAAGACAGAGGCACAAATTGTTTAAAGAACTCAAATGATGAAAAGCTGGGAAACTCCCTTGCTTTAATGACATCATGGTATGCATTTAGATTGTAAATTTTACTGTCTTTCATTTTTAATTAAAACTATAAAGGTTGGGGATTTACTTCAGCTCAGCTAAATAAGTCTTGATTGTTTCATAAACAATGTTAAAGAAAGCTTATTTTCACATATGTTCCAGATATTATAGAATGATCTCACACCTGTAGTTGTATGTAACAGATATGTCTGGATTTTGTTCAATTTGTTCAGTATCCCTTATAACCATTCATCTTCTTTTCTCGATTTGGTGGGGATTTGTTTGTTTGTTTTTTGATTTTTGTAAAAATTTTTTTTGCTTTGTTTTGTTTTCCTATGAAATTTTGTATCATTCTTGAACTGGAGTAGTTTCTTCTCCCACAACCAAATGATAATTTAATTCAGAAAACTTTCTCCATTTACATGCTTAACCTTTCACCAATCTGTAGGGCAACGAAACTTTCTGTGGTCTTAAAAGGAGTCATTCTAAACAGAAATGTGAGGTATTTTCATGGAATCCCTTAGTTTGAACTACATGACAAAGATACATGAACCTAATACATGTATACAATCAGGTGGTGATGGTTCACAACATTATTTATGTTTATTACATGATTTCTCTATAGAGTTTATTGATCTACTAAAATATATTACAATTGACAGGTAAATGAATAATTCATTATATGAAATTTTATATAGCTCAAATGATCAGCTAACAGTAAAACCTCACACTATTTCTGTTACTACTGATGCTACTCATATTACTTATTTAACATTCTGTCCTTTCCTTGAAAATTAGAGGGCCATAGAGACGGCTCAGTGGTTAAGAGTACTGACTGCCATTCCAGAGGTCCTGTGTTCAATTCTCAGCAACCACATGGTGGCTCACAACCATCTGTAATAGCATCTGATGTCCTCTTCTGGTATGTCTGAAGACAGCAACAGTGTACTCACATAAAATAAATAAATAATTTCTAAAAAGCAAAAAACAAACAACAAAAACAAAAGCAATAAATAAATTTGGATTAAAAAAAAAAATTAGAGATTATTTTTAATTGAGTAATGTCATAGATAATGAGAGTAATTTTATTTCACTTCAGGTGTTAATTCAACTTTATGTTCATTTAATACAGATAAAATATATTGAACACAGAAAAATCCTTTTTTTTTAAATTTGGTTTTATAAGTCCATATGATCTTTCATTTTTAATTTTAATTTGGAAAATTACTTTATTTTCAAAAATTTTGAATAACTGTATATTGAATAAAATAACATTTGAAAGTGAATTTGCAAAGATATACCATATAGATACTATGTTATGAAGTATTAACTAATATTTCAGGTGATCATATAATAAACATTTATAATTCAATATCATTTCTAAATATATTGTTTTGCATACCATAATTTTAAATATTCAAATTATAAATTTAGTATATAAACAGGACAAAATGCCATTTTACAGCCACAATATTAAATTGAAATTGAGTTCTTTTAAGCATTTAGCGCTGATGTATGTGTTTATGTGAGAAGGAATATGTGTGTGTGTGTATGCGTGTGTGTATGAGTGTGTATGCATGTATATACATGCTACATATGCACTGTTTCCTGACAACTTCTGGTGAATAGACCGACTATAAAGACATCAGAAACTAAGTTGAGTGTAATGGAATTTAAACTTATTTTAGGTGGAGTTTCTTTTGCTTTGTTAAAACATCATGACCTTAATCAACTTGGAGAAGCAAGCGTTCATTTCTTATTAAAACTACAAGAAGGGAAGCCAGGACAGGAACTCAGGACATTGATCTGGTGACTGGGACTGGAGCAGAGTCATGGAGGAATCTTGCTTACTGGTTGCATTTCGTGTTTTGCTCACCCTGCATTCTTTCTTACAACGTCAGGACCACAAGCTCAAGGCTTCTCTAAGGGCGAGCATAAGAAGCATAAATGCTGACAAAGTATAAAAATGAGAGAGTGGGAGGATTGTAGGAATTTCGTAAAATTTAAAGTTTGAAAGAGTTTGGAGTCAGCACGTAATGGGTCGAAAAAACAGAAATGTTGAAGAATGATAGATTAGAACCAGTTTTGTCACTGAAGAATGTGTGAAGTGTGTGTATTTGAGGAGCATGCTAGAAAATCAGTTGAAAATATCAAATAAAGGAGGATTTCAAGTCCTATGGGTCAAATACGAAGCCTTTTATGAACAACCACCACCAAGTTAAAGCTCATTCCAGAAAATATTTTTATGGTGTACCATACACTACTTTTTATTTCAGCAGTTATTAGCATTAAAATAAAAGACATAGAGGTGGTGATTTAGAAAATTTCACCATTTCTTTTACTGCCTAGATTTTTATGTTATTTATTTATTTATTTATTTATTTATTTATTTATTTATTTTTAAGAAACAGCTTTCATATCAAGTTTCTAGACACGGAGGTTTTACTACATCACCACTGTCATTATACCTGGTCTAACTACCGGCTCATTGCACCACAGTTGCGTTCTGTTCTAAGACCAAAGGATAAGCAGCAAGCTGTGAAGCTGTGGCTTATATTGCTGTGTTTATTCATCTGAGAGAAGCATAGAAGTTTTTACTTCTCATTAATCCCCATTATTCATGTATTACGTCTTTGGAGTTACAGCAAGAGGTGATCAATAAAGAACAGAAAACCTTTTGGGGACTGCTCTTAAAAAGTTTAGAGTTGGTGAGAGACCATCAGAATACTTGTAATGGCCATGTTGGCCATGAAAAGGCTCTGTTATTGGATTTATAAATTTACTCTTGTGCCCTTCATTCTTAGCACATCAGGATTTTTAAGAACCTGCCGTATATAGAACATTTTTGAGCAAGTACAGGGAAAAAATCGATACAATTATATTTTTTTGAGCATTTATCCTTAGTTTTATCATTCTGTTCCTATTTTCGTTTAGTGGGAATCAAATTATTACCTCATAAAACAGGACACTGGTATTATTACAATTCTAATTTCATAAAATGTAGATGAATTCTGTTCAATATTTTCAGGCTCTGATTTTAAGGTTTTGACAATAATACATGTTTTTGTTTTAACTGAGGTATTGGAAAAAAGAAAACCTGGTGTACATAACACCTTAAATTTATTTTAATATTTCAGGTTTTATAAATCTATATAAGACATACACAATAACATACTTCATCACACACACAAACACATACACACACACAGAAAAAAACCTATATCCTTGGCTATTGTTTTTCTATTCTTTATGCTATGATTCTGTGATAGCATCTTATGAAGTTTTAGTATTTTCCAATTAGAAATTAGCAGCTCAAATTACTATCAATGGTTAAGAATATTCTAAGTGAACAAATAGAATCTCATAATCAGACTCATAGTGTGTCGAATTAATGAGAAGTGTTAGTTGTAGGATTGGGCCAATTTATACCTCAAAGACTGAATATCATTGCTACAAAAATGTATTGATAATCCTGAACTTAGGCCATGGAATGTTGGCTAAATTGCACCCAGAAAGCAAGAGTACATTAAGTACATCTGGACAGATGTGTAGTTTAACACAATGTATCATGCAGTTTATTTATTAGGCACATATGAATCATGTTGATAAGAATGTCACTGGCCCAATGTAATTGATGAGTTCTTTGCTTTGAGGACCATAGCCACTTCAATATTGCTGTGGCCCTTGAAATTATATACTAGAATTAATTTAATTTGTATTTGAATAATTGATGTAGTTACTTAAATATCTACTTTACATCTAAAAACCATTGGTACATAATCTCTCAGCATTAAAAATTCTTTTATATTTATATTTTTATATTTAAATGTAAATTTTAAAGTTGTTTGGTTTATAAATTTGAAATAATATTCTTAACTTTCTGAATTATAAAACATAGTAAATACATCTTTTTAAAATTATTTATGTTTATATATGTAACTAATTTCTGATATTTATATAATTTATATATGTAGATTAATTTATGTAAATGGAGAAAATACTGAATAACTTAAAGATATTATATATTACTATTATACAGTTTCTGAAATATGGTAAAGATTAATAATACCACTATATTTGAGAATTTGGCAAGGACAACCAGTTATTTTCATGACCTTTTTTCTATGTTCTAAAGGTTCTCAAATATTCTTGTAAGCACATTATTTGCTAGGTTAGAAAATTTGAATGCCTTTATAACTAATTAGAATCAATGGGGCATATATAGAATTTATGTGGACAGATTATAGCAAACCTATTTATGGAAACTACTGTTCTATTTTTTACTGCAAAGCCTACAAGGTAGGGAAAGTGACTCAGTTCCCAATATACCAGGATAAATCTCTAAGAAATGATTACAAGCTAGGATATTTGGAAAACTAAGATGAGACTGTGAAACAAAGCTTGGTTATCATCTAGACCATTGCATTTTCTCTGTATCATTAACATAGAAGAAATAAATGTCCATGGTTTTATTTTGTTTAGTTTTATTTTGAGCTCACTATCAACTTCCCATAGACCAACTCAGCACGGACTCTGTACTGTTTTCTTATATGTGATTTTTAGCTTTAATTTTAGATGTGTTTCTTATAATACATTTCTACTGCCTTCAAGAAACACATTTCATCATCAAGGGAAGATACCCTAGAATAACAAATACACAGGTTATCCTAACAAAAGTTGAACAGAGAAATATTTTAACAAATAATATCACATATCAAATGGAACTAAGAAACATCTACAAAACATTCCAATCAAGCACTAAAGAATATACTTTAAAGCCATTAGCCTATGGAACTTTATCCAAGGTTGATTACATATGAAGACACAGAGCACGTTTCCAAAATTATAGGAAAATTGAAATAGCACACCATATAATATTTGACCACCATGGATTAAAGCTCAATAACTTCTGAAATGGTATAAAGTACACAAAGTCATGGAAGAATAATAATCTACTACTTAATGAATACAGAGTTAAGACAGAAAACACCAAAGTATATATTGAATATATATATTCAATATGAATATGAATAAAAACACAATATTCCAAAATTATTAGAGAAGCATATTTTTTTCAGTAGATGATGATTAAAATAGAGACCAGCAACTGGACAATATAAAGAAGGAGCAAGATCAGGGGCCACTCAGCCCTATGAGATGTCTTTATTAACCTCTCCCTCAGGAAAAGATGGTTGCAAGCTAGAGGTGATAGAGTCTTCAAAATTAAATGATGTTTTAGAGACCAACAGACCTGCATGTACTAGTAGTTTTATATAATATCAAAATTCATGAGAACTTAAAATGAACTCTCTGAATTCCCAATTCTATATCAGTAATAAGGGCTGGTTTTTTTTTACTACTCGAAATGCTTTAATTTTGGTGGCATTAGATCAGCTTTTGTAAAATATATCTTCTCCCTTAACCATAATGATATGAACAAATTCCAAAATCAAACATGTAAATTCCCTTAGAAAGGAATGCTATCTTCGTATCTTTTCAGTCTCTGTCAGCCTGTGCTTCCTTGTCTCTCTTAAAGGGTTGGTCACACCTTTCTTTTTGATATTGCTATTGCCTTTCCTTTCCACAATCAATCATATAACTATTAAAAGTTACAAATAACTTTTGTCTGACTGACACACATTCCTTATGAAGAGTATAAAAGAGAAAGACAAACAAAACATAACAACTTAATTCATTTTTTTTTTACTTTTATTATCTTTTACTCTACAACATACGTTTAAATATGACATAGTCGGAATTTAAGTCATTACTCTTTCATTTGCCTACTTGCTAACTAGACAAAAGTATACAGAACTCTGTGTCTTACAAGGTCATTGTGTCTATAGTTCCAATAGAAAGCTCCATTTATCAAAAAGAGTAAATAATTTGGCTATATACTATCACCTTAAGACGTGCTGGCAACTGGTGGTTGAACCTCATCAGCATATTGATCATGAATTTGAAAACAATCTAAGGATGGTTTTATCTTTTACAATATATTATACTTTCGTTGATAACAGCTATAAGACAAAAATTTAAATTAAATTGAAAATTAGAAGGAGGGATATTGAGTTTTTAACATCTGGATGATAGTTTATTGTTGAGTATTGTTGAGCAATAAACAGCAAGAACAAATCATAAATGATAGCTAGGCAACATAATTGCGTACTTTACAAAACTTTCAATGTTAGTTTTAGATGTTAGTTTTATTATATTCATTAGATTTACTACAATATATTTCCTTGAAGTCTTTCTTTAGTTTAATATAAAGATGCTTGATCATATTCATATGGAATAAACAATATTGATATAACAATATCAATGAACTACAGTTAGACATATTAAGGCATTTTTGCAATAATTCTCTGGGGACAAAATTAAGGGGACATAGTGTAATGAGTTAAGAATTTTCATAATTATTAAAAATTAAATCTTCTTAATGGATTTTCTTGGACAATATTAATTTACTGATAAAAAACCGTTTGTTTAAACTAAAATGTCTGATGAAAATGAGATTGTAGAATCTTGTTTATGTCATTTTGAACTATGGAATCATTTGGCATTAAATGTATTGACAAAACATAATTATACAACAAAGTTAAGTTTATAGCATTAAATTCTGAAATTCAGTAGCTTTAGATTAATATAGTTAAATAACATTGTAGAAAGAGATTCTTTTAAATATTAAATAAATGAATTCTTTTTATGTTTGTTTATTTATTTATTTATAACTCCAGATTTTATTCCTCTCCCGCCCTTCTGGAATGAAATCAACTTCTTCACAGTGAATGATCCTTTGATGTGATCATTGAACTCAGCTTACCATATTTTCTTTAGAATTTTTGCATAATGCTCAACAAGTAATTTCTTTAAACTATACCTATTTTAATTTCTATGTGTGTGCTTGCTATGCATGGTTGTGTGTGTTGCCTACCTGTACATATGAGTAGCACATGCATGTTTAGGACACAAAAACCCAGAACTCCAGAACTGGGATTAGGGAAGGTAAAAAGCTTCTATCTAGGTTTTGGGAACCAAACCCTGGATCTTCTACAATAGTAACAATTGTTTTAATTGCTGAGACCACACAGTCTTCTGGATTATATTGTCCTTTTATTTCATTTTGGTATTAGGATACCACTGGCTACTTTCAACGAGTTTGGATGCCCTTTTTCTGTTTTATGAAAATGTTTGCATAATATTGGTATGAATTTATCGATAAAGTTCTAGCACAATTTCCTGTTGTATTCTTCTGATGCTAGTTTTTTTTTTAGTTTGAAAATGTTATCATTTCAGTCTTATTGCTGCTTCTTTGTTTATTCTAATTATTTATTTCACTAGGGTTTAGCATCCACATAATGTAGGATTCATCTAAAATTTCATTCATTGTATTTAGATCTTCCTGTGTAGTACAATAAAGGTTTTAATGCATATGTTTATGATAATTTGAAATTGCTTGATATCCATCTAGAAACTCTTACATGTACGAGCTGGGAGCTGAGGCCTGTCTGAAGTACAGGCTGAGGATTCAAGGCATCCAAGAGCATCTTTAACCTACTGTCTCAGACAATGAGAAGACAAAATGTGGACTGTGGGCTTGGGGTCTGGGGAATGATCTTTGGTTGCAGAAATCTAGGTGAATAGTGAAGGTGTCTACTGCACTGTCTTTCTGTGAGATAATATTAATATATCTTGTAATCTTATAGTGTATTACTTACCTTTACCCTCTGTTGTCTTACACTCTTTTGTTAAAAATTGTGATGCAAAATTGAAAAGTTTTCATTACATTTTGGTTATTTTTGCCTAGAGGTCCTAAGAAATTCTTTTAACTATAAATTTTAATTAGTTTCTTGGAAACATAGGGATTGGTATCTGTGATTATGATAACAAATTATACAATATCATTTGTAAATGTGAACTGATTGAACATAACTTTTGTTTGTTTTTCAAGACAGAGTTTCTCTGTATAGCCCTGGCTGTCCTAGAACTCACTTTGTAGACCAGTCTGGCCTCAACCTCAGAAATCTGCCTGCCTCTGCCTCACAAGTGCTTGGATCAAAGGCGACCGCCACCACTGCCAGGCTGAATGTAACTTTTTTTTAATTCTTATTGAAGTAACATTAAATGAAAATAGTTTTATAATAGAAAATTTCAAGTTCTTGAACATATTAATTGTATTTGTACCAATAATATGAAAATCTACATTATGCACCATCACCGATACAAGGAAGGATCTAGAATTATATTAGGAAATAACATGGTTCATTATATTTCACTAATGATGTCTCATCATTTCTGGAGGATAAATATTTTTAATAAGTAATGCTATGTAACTATTCATATATTTAAATTAACTTTAAATGACAATATATGCCATTTACTCATTCTGTGTAATGAAATTTACTGGAAATATCCTAGAGGGACCCACTGCACACAGAGCAGAGGGTAAGTCACCTTGCCCACTAGCCCAAACCCCAGAGTTTCAACCGGGAGCCAGGTGGGGTTTAAGGAAATTTACTAAGATAGAATAAGATTTTTAAAGTAAAATCATAGAGCTGGTACTCAGGAAACAGCTCTATTGGTAAAGACTGTAAAGCACAAACATGAGCACTTTAAGTTCACAACCAGAGAAGCCATGAAAAAGAAGATGTAACAGCACGGGTCTTCACTGCCAGTCCTAAGAGGCAGAAACTGCAGGATTTCTGGGATTCCTGGCACCAGAGTGACAGTCACTCAGATGTCAGTGAAATTCATGTGAGAAAGCCAATGTAGTCTGGGCTCTAAGATTTCGTTGATGGGTAAAACGGTGAGTGGAAATAAAAGAGCATTGCTTAGTACGTTATCTGATAGTACAAACGCAAAATTAAATTATGTATCTATTGCTATAGAAACATGCAATCAGTTAAGTTTAAGATGCTGAATATACAAATTATACAGCTTTGGAAATTTTATACTATAAAATGAATTATACCTTATACTTAAAAGCAAAAACCACCTACATCTCTGTGGTCTGTGGACGAGTAACAGTGGCCAGATGATGATGATGATGATATGATGATGATGATGACGACGACGACGATGATCACGACAATGACAGTGATGCTCCTGCTGCTACAGATGATGATAATGTTGATTTATTTATAAATGAACACAACTCGAAATGTTATTATTTCATGTAATTATTAGTCACAATAAGAGTTTCTAAGATAATTAATTGTATGAATAAGTATAAGCATAAATTATCTTAATGAAATGAATCAAATTTAAACAATTTTGTTTTCCTCCGCAATAGTATAGTTCTAGTGCCTAGAATCAAGCTGGAAGAATCATTCTTACCGCCTCTCAAAAGAGGAAATTTCCACTGTAACATATCCCTGCATTGATCAGAGTTCATCAATGAACATGCAAAGTTATCAAGCAGTAGCTATTATGTCCCAGATGACTAAGCAATACAAGTGAGTTCAAATATCCATGCAAAGAGTTGATATAGTATTACTATCTAAAAGAATTTTTTTTTCATTTTTGAGAAACAATTACTTCCTTGAAGCATAATGTAGAACTACAGTATTAAAGCCTTGAGTCAGCATAGTATAATATCCTTTATTTTCCCTTAGTTTATTTATTCATTCACTTCATAGCACGATCACTGACCCCCAGGTCCCAGCCCCCCCCCCCCCCCGCAGTTCCTCCAACTGTCCTCCCTCCCCTTCTCCTCTGAAAGGGTGCCTTCCCCCACTTTCGTCTGTACCCGGATATCTCTGAAGGGCTAGGCCATCCTTTCCCACTGGGGCCAGACAAGGCAGCCCAAATAGGGGAATAGGATCCACAGACAGGAAAGAACTTTAGGGACAGTCTGTGCTCCAGTTCTTGGGGTCCCACATGAAGACTGAGCAGCATGCACACCTGCTAAGTATGTTCGTGGAAGGGCCTAGGTTCAGCCCATGTATGTTTTTTGGTTGTTGGTTCAGTCTCTGTGAGCCCCCAGTTGTCCAGGTTAGTTAACTCTCTTGGTCTTTCTGAGGAATTCCTATCCGGTCAGGGCCCTCAATCCTCCCTGAACTCTTCCATAAGACTCTCTGAGATTTGCCCGATAGTTGGCTATACATCTCTGCAGCTGTTTCAGTCAGCTACTGAGAGGAGTGTCTTGTAGGCAGCCATGATGGACTTCTGTCTGTAGGCATAAGAGAATATCATCAATAAAGTCAGGGATCAGTGGTTGCCAAGCTCTTCGATGCGTCTCAAGTTGGGCCAATTATTGGTTGGCCATTACCTCAGCCTCGGCTCCGTCTATGTCACTTTATATATTTTAGACAGAATAAGTTTTGGGTCAAAAGTTTTGTGGGTAGTTGATATATATATCCCACCCTCCACTGAGGGTCCTCCCTGCCTATAGAAGGTGCAGAATCTTATAGAGCCTAGAAAGCATATAAGAAAATCTCTGTGAATTAATGTAGATTTTATATCACAAAATTCAAGAACTGACCAAAATCAAGTCTTCGCTGGAGAATAAATCACTTCTTACCTACTGAAGCTCTGGTGGAATCCAGGTCCTTGCCCTTGTCAGCCAAAATCTCATTTTCTAGTTAGTTCCAGCAAAGTCCCATAGGTTTTTATCTTTACGATCTGTGCACATAACAGCATATAAGCCAAAATCAGCTGGATGCCCAGAATCTTATGCTGATACAGATTCTCTGGGTGTCCTTTCTTTTTCTGTTGATTGAGAACATTCTTGGTTTTTACGGGCTTATGAAATTATTATAGGAGCATCTGTCTAGGTAATTCAGATCAAGTTGTGATTTTAAGAGTTCACACCTTAACAATATCTGTAAGTTCTTGTATGGTATCTAATAACATTCATTAATAATTTCTAAATACCAGACAGATTATACTTTGGCATAACATTGCTCCACAGAAGGACTACTGGAATCAGTATTTGAATTACGGTGCTTTAGAATTTATGTACATTAAATGATTAGTTTTGATCATCCTTTATATAGTGATACATTTGTATTTACTAGACCAGAGCATTAAATTTCCAGTCCTGTGAGATTAGAATATGAGTATTTTAATACATACTTCATGATATTCATGGATGCATTGATTCTCATAAAATATTTGTGTACTATTATTGAATATCTCTACTTGTATATATAAAAAACATATGCTCTTGGATCAATACAACATAATTTGAAGAAAAAAACAAAATCAAATAACGTATTGTGTAACATATATGTGGCTGTATAGTTTTAAATGAGAATTCCTTTTAGTAATGGGTAGAGTTTTGAGAAGTTCAACTTCAGAAAGTCTGTAAATAATAAAAGAATATGATGGTAGATATGTCAAACTTTCCTGGATTCTAATTGTGTATCAGAAAGGACATGAGCTATAACAATACCACTCTGCAATTTCAGTTTAAGTCATAGAATGGTCACATTTACTCTTTCTGGGCTTGCTGCATTGAACATAATGTCAGTTTTCCCTAAAGGTCAAAATGCTGAAAAGAGATAACCTTTTCAAAACAACAATTACAACATAATCCTTCATATTTGAAAAAAAATAACAGCTTAAACAAAATCTCACATCAATTAAATGTGGAAAACGCTAAAGTGTTTAGCCAAGGAATCATTCAGAATCTGCCATTAATTTTAGGATAACATACCATTTACTTTCTTTTGCATTTTTTTTAAATGCATTTAGTTATTTAGTCAGTTTTATAGTTGACACCTGAAAACATGCTGAAGAAAATAACCAGGACACACATGGAAAATATTTTATGATCCCACATACATGAAATATTCTAGATAAATCCAGTGGAATTGTTTGCTAGAAGCTGGGTAGATAAGAAGGAAGACTTTAGGATGACATACACATTCTAGAAGCGGGTAGTGATTGTGATTGACAATATTTTTACTGTATTTAGTGACATTAAGTTTGATACTTCAAATGACCATAATGTTAATATTCATTGTATATTTTATTCCAGTAAAGTTGCAAGAAAATCCTAACTCTTAGAAATCACATGGACTCACCTTGCTGTCAAACTACATAAACACACATGCAAACTAATCTCACCATTTTTTAATACAGGGACAAATAAAAGGGATATTTTATGTCAGTAACTACAATAGAAGTTCCGGAGACATATTATGAAATAATGCTACCTATTAAACATATTTCTACATAATTATAAAATAGAATATGATTAGTCAATATTGTGAGAAATATTCAAATTTATAACATCTGTAATGAGTGTCAATATTAATCCAAATAAATTAGTTAGAAATAGGACAAAAACCCTCTATCTCTATGATAAGACTATTCATAAATACATAAATAAATACACAAAATAGAAGTAAAAGAGGACAAATTATTAAATTTTCTCTTAAGGCTTAGAACAGAATGCAGAAGTATATTAGTTTTTCAATGGTCTATCAAAATTATAAATATCTTATTTGTTTAATATTGTCTTTCATTCATATATATAGTATAATATTCACATGATTTATTTAATTTTAGCAATATTAAATTACTTTATCAAACTGCATATTTGTATTGTAAGAAAATAAATTTTATTTTATTTTTAAAACACTATCCTGAAATATATTTTCTCTAGCTCAGAGAAGATCAGAATGGATAAGACTAACAATAAAATAAAATTATTATAAAATTCCATAAGTTTAACAGTAGCAGCAGGCCAACATTTCTTCGATAAGTCAGCTTTCATTCGTAAGAAGAATTGACAGTTGGTAAAGTCTTGAGATACTGAGACGCATGGAGATTTCTAATTCTTCCTTATGATAGAAACACAGTAATTTCACACCATGAAAGTCAGGTTGTCACACAGATACAGGTGGAGAAATATTCCTAGTTATGAAATCTAGAAATTGATGAGAAATGTCATACTTTAGTAATAGAACAGGATAACTTGAGTAAAGAAGTTTCAAATTCTGCCATGGAATATTGCTTCCTGATAGGAGAACATTTTCTCTCGCCTATTAAAATAAATTATATGCTGTACTATTTACTCATCCCCATGTGTGAAAGACTTAAATTTACTGTCATGTATTTGGAGAGTGGTCCTGTATATCATTGTCAATTGTCAAAGTAGAAGTCCCACCTGCCTCACCATTACTTCATAAGAATGTGTTCTGTGATATTAAAACTACTACTGCCATTAGCCTGTTAGATCGCTTTCAATATCGCTTTCAATCTGAATGACAATAGGTTGGAACTATTGCTCAGATAAAAGTTTTCCAGCACATGTAATATAACCATGTAAATTACAATAAAGGTTAAGAATAATTCATTTGTTGTGGATGAAATTTTTGTCACATATTAGAGCAGTTGCATGTCTAAAACTTATAAGTGTATGTACTAGAACCCCACATTCAAAAGTCAAGGAAGAGGAGGTTTACAATAATAAAAAATAACACATACCCACTAGGTTTAACTTTTAGAATAAACACTATGAAACTGTTTCCTTGAAAACTGTTATATATATAAGATATAACATTTAAGAACTTTAGAGATGCTTTAGATGTTAATGGACTCATTCAGGACTATCTGAATGCATAAAATGAGCAAGAGTGTTCTAGACTTTGAAAATGTAAAAGGACCATTCATGGGAAATAGAAGCCACTAAATGGCCTATGGACATCTGAAAATGGTACTTATCCTAGAAGATATTGGTTGTTTTTATTTTTTAATTTTTTAATTTTTATTTTTATTTGTTTGTTTGTTTGTTTAGGCTTTTCAGGACAGGGTTTCTCTGTATAGCCCTGGCTGTCCTGGAACTCATTCTATAGACCAGGCTGGCCTCAAACTCAGAAATTCGCCTGCCTCTGCCTTCCATGTGCTGGGATTAAAGGTGTGCAGTGTGCACCACCACAGCCTGGCTTATTGGTTGCTTTTAAATTAACATGACTGAGTAGGCCTGAGGTATCCACTGTAGGACATACATGATCCATATCCATGCAAATCTATTTGTTCATCCATAGAGCATCACTATAAAAATGATGATCAGGGTTTTTTTTTGTTTGTTTGTTTTTCGAGACAGGGTTTCTCTGTGTAGCCCTGGCTGTCCTGGAACTCACTCTGTAGACCAGGCTGGCCTCAAACTCAGAAATCCACCTGCCTTTGCCTCCCGAGTGCTGGGATTAAAGGCATGCTCCACCACTGCCCAGCTGTTTTTTGCTTTTTTTTTTAACAATGCACATGTGTTTGGTTTCTCTTCCCCAGGTGATAGGAAGTCAGTGCATGCAGTTAAAAATAAAATCTAAGTTGTTTATAAACTTACAAGTTTCAAATTAATCTTTTTCATTAAATGCAATCTTCAGTTATAAATCCTGATCTCCTATGTATGGATGGACATTAAATTGAATAAATGCAATGAAATAGTCATCTCAGTCATGTAAGTATGATAATACCAGTGAAGACAACCCTATGTGGCTGGTGATGTATTTGAGTGCTTGAAGTTCTTGGAATACAACATGAAGATCTTCTTTGATATCCAATAAATAAATATTGACATTGAAGAAGTTTGTACTTGAAGTTCTGGGGAATGGAGAGATGTGGATTCTCAGGGCTCACTAGGCAGCCACCCTTGCTTACTTGGGGAGCTCTGTCGCAATAGCTCTTCCTCTTCTGACAGATACTGACGATAGTGCTCGAAGAATAACATACATAAAAATCAAAAGAGAAACGTTTCATGCTTAGGTTTTTAAAGAAGTTAAAGTAAAAGGTTGCTCTCATTTATTTTATTCAGCTTATGAAGTGAATATAAAGCCATGGGCTTCAGTATGGCATTTCTACGCATCCGTTTTGATTGTACTCATCCCTGCTCGTTCCACTGTTCCTTGGCTTTTTCTCATGGTGTCTTTCCTCTTCCTCATAACCCTGTTTCAATTTTCAAGTCAAATCATTCACTTGCTTTCTTTCTTCACCCCTTTCCTATTTCCCTTATTGTGATCTCTTTTCAAGTTTCAGAATACTACTATTTTCATGCCCTGGCTCATTCTAATTAAAAGTCTGAGTTTCCCACATGAGAGAAAATATAGGGTCCTCATCTTTGTTCATTTAGCTGATTTTCAAATAGCACACCCTCTTTTGGCAGCTTTCAACTATCTATCATTCCCCTACTAGGTGTGGGTCTTGTTGCCCTCCTCTCTTTCCTATGTATGCTAACTATAATTTTGTCCAGTATGAGCATATGCAAATCTTCTGCATCCTGTTCCAACTAATGCAATAGATAAAGTTCAAATGCTTGATTGTTCTAAGAGCGGAATATGACAGACCTAAGAACATAAAGACAGAATTAATGGAACTAAGAAAATGGGAAGTATATATGAAGATATAAGGTTTGGTTGTTATGGATGAGGGTTGTTCTGTGACAGGAAGTTGGGGGAAAGAAACGGGTATGATCAAATTAAATCTAATATTTGCTTATTTGTCTCATACTTTTCTGTATCTATTCATTTGTGGATAGATATTTAGGCTGAAAACAATTTTTAAGAATTGTGACTTGTTCTCTGCATATTGATTAGTTGTCGTTTTCTGTATTATTTTTCTTTTGGTGTTAGCCATTCTGCCTGAGGTGAAATAGAATCTCAAAGGAGTTTTAATTGGCTTTTCGGTAATAGCTAAGAATGTTGAACATTTTTATTTTTCTAAGTAGTTTTTGGCCATTGTATTTCTCTTTTTGATAACTGGGTTTTCAGGCAGTTAGCAGATTCATTAATTGGTTGTTGCTGTTGTGTTGAGACTGCTCAGATCTCTGAGTTTCTGTTTTGAGGTTGGAAAGAAGAAAAAGGAATCTGCACTAACTTTCTTATTACACTTTAATCTGCCAAAATGATGGCACGAAACAGAAGCTCTCAGGAAGGAAAAGTCACCCCATTTTCAATTTGAAATTGGATAATTCTTACAGCCTTAGGCTACAAGAATCTGGATGGGGTAACCCACACCCAGAAAGAAAAAAATATGGTATACACTCATGCATAAAATAACATTAGCTGGTAAATAAATGGCAATCATGCCACAGTCCACAGACCCAGAGAATTAAAGTAACAGTGAGAACTCCAGGGATCTAGGATGCAGGAGTCTTCCTGGGAAGGGAAAATGGAATGGATTTTGTGGGTGGACTGGTGGAGTGGTTCCTGGTAGGGATGGGAACATGGGAAGGGACAGAGGGAAAGAGCACTGATAGAGACAAGTGAAACTTGAGGAATTTTAGGGCATTTGGAATGCAAAGTTAAAACATAGTGCATTTATCGAATCTAAGAAAGTGACTCTAAGGATTTAAAGCCTCAACCAACCATCTTCTGTAAACAGTCAAGGCTTCCAGTGGCAGGGCTAGGATACTAACCCAGTTCCAAAACCTTTAAGCTACAATCTAACCTGCCTGCAAGGTATATTGTGGCAACAGTGGCTCAGAGATTATATGAGCATCCAATCAATGACTGGTCTAACTTAACTTGAATCCCAAGCCAAGAGAGAGAGTCCATGCCATACTGTTGTGGATAGCCCCAGCCTTGTATTTTAATCCTAGTTCCACCCCACTGAGAGGGGCTCCAGAGGAGGATTGAATCAATGTTGTGGATAGCCTCAGCCTTGTATTTTGATCCTAGTTCCCAGTGGATAGCCCCAGGCTAGTATTTTGATCCTAGTTCCACCCTTCTGGGAGGGGCTGCAGAGGATGATTGAATCTGTACACAGATGACATCTTGTAAACCTTCTGTCCAATTAAAACCTGTAAAATAAAGACTAGAGCCAGAGATTGGGCAGTAGAAGGGGAGGCCGGAGAAAACAGCTTAGGGGAGGAGAGAAGAGAAGGAAGGAAGTTGCTGGGAGAGCAGAAGCAGAAAGAGAAGCAGAGGGAGAAGCAGGAGGAAGCTGAAGCAGAAGGTTGCTGAAGGTAGAAGGAAGTGGATAACCGCAAGTTGCAAGGGATCTCATAGCCGGGGATTAGAGTAGTGGTAAACCTGCCCAATCTAGGTGTACTATTTATACCCATAATAATTGAATTGTGTCTTCCTTTACTGGTCTCCTTCGGGTAGGAGACTTACAGTGACAAATTTGGGGTTTAAATAATTTCATCTACAACACCATACAGTGCCTGAATGCCCAAGAACTGGAAGCTGTATGGTTCAAAGACCTAGAGTAGAACCCAAGATGATTGTCACAAAAGAAAATACACAAAAACAATGGAATGTTTTCTAATGATTTTCTGCTATACTCATAGATCATAGATCATAGATCATAGATCATAGATCATAGATCATAGATCATAGATCAGGGCCTAACCCATTCATCATCAGAGAGGCTTCCTCTTTTAGCTGATGTGTGCAGAAACATCTACCTACACATTAGGAAGAATTTAAAGATGGAAGAGAAAGGATTATAGGGGTCAGAGAGTTTAAGGACATGAGGAGATCAC
Organism: Mastomys natalensis; assembly: GCA_021653895.1. Classification (NCBI taxonomy): domain Eukaryota; kingdom Metazoa; phylum Chordata; class Mammalia; order Rodentia; family Muridae; genus Mastomys; species Mastomys natalensis. The sequence goes on from JAJTUV010000485.1 coordinate 342,716, forward strand.
AGCTCACAGAATCAATTAAGTAGACTCACAGAAACTGAACTGCCCATCATGGAGCCTACATGGATCTATGCTTGGTCCTCTTCAAATATGCTGAGGTTGTTTAGCTTGGGATTTTTTTTTTTTTTTTTTGGTACTCCTAACAGTGAGAGTGGGAATGTCCCTGACTTTTTTGCCTACTCTTGGGACTCTTCTCCTCCTACTGGATTGTCATGTCCTGTTTTGATATGAGGATTTTTTCCCAGCCTTATTGCAATTTGTTACGCCTAGATGGATTGTTATCCTCTGCTTTTCTGAAAGAAAATAAAATGGAGCAGTGGCTCTGCAGAAGGGAGATAGCAAATAACTGGAATTTGAGTGGAAAGGGTGGAAGAGCATGGAGGGGGAAGAGGGAGAGTGGGATGCAGGTGCTATATATAGTATGAGAGAAGAATAAATTAAAAGTAAAATGAAATTAGTAATCAATTGTAAAGTAAAAGTCACTATTGATTATTTAAATTTTCTATTTTCTAAATTCTGTTTTCTGTTACAAGCCATTCTAACTATGCCTTAGTTATCATTCCTTTTCCCAACAGAAAGTAAAGACATTTTATAGCATAATAGTAAGATGTTCTAAAGCTGTATAAATATTTATTTAATTTTTTATAGAATTTTACATGGAAGAATCTCTAGAATTAATGCATAATTTTGTGTCACTAGAGAAAGAATTTAATATTTTTGCTACGTGCAAAGTCTTCCATGAAGGTGCCAAAGGAAAAAATAATCACCTACATACATAAAATCAAAAATTTCAGTGTTGTATTGGGTATATAGTTAGGTGATATAATGCTTGAGTGGCCTGTATGCAGCCCTGTGACTAAAGCATAGTGAAAATAAGAAAAAAACTAAAAATGAAAGAAGAAAAGGAAGGAAGCATAAAGGAAGATAAATAAGTTTTAAAGAATCACTTCTGAAAGAATAAACCTGATTTATATTAACATTTTTGATGCAAAAAAGAATTTCCACTTTTTTATATTGTTACATTTATTAAAAATGCAAATGAATGTTCTCACAACAATGCACAGTAATAAAAGTGAAACAAATCCAGAAATAATTTGTACTAACCAATTGGCAAAAATTAATTAATGATGCCAGCTGTCTTTGATAGTTCATGTAAATATTGCTGGAGGGACTGTGAATTGAAATAACATTTGTGGATATCATGTTTGTATTTTTTTTAAATATGTGGGGGTTTTTTTTGATTTTGAGAGTTTCTCTTTTGGATATTCATTTATGATAAACAGCAATTGTGTTGTTTTCATATAAGAGGTCTTGTTAGCAATGAGTCTTTCCTTAACTGCTAGTGCCAGTTCCGCATTGACAGAACAACTGTTCTTTATGAGGACTCATATGTCATTCTCCTGTCTAACTGTCAAGTGACATCATTTCTGCAAACAACAAATTGGCACAACTCCTCTCTAAATTAAAGGAACAGAGAAATAGACTGGAGCTTTATCAAGTGCTTCAAATTAAAAATAAAATATGTTGATTTTAACGATTTTGATTATCTACTTGTCAGCATTCATATTGCTCAGGCCTTTATTTGCATTCAAACACTGCAGGAAGAACAAGAAAATCCCATGACCAGTTTTATTCAAGAATAGATAATATTCCTTTAACAGTATTCTTGCTCTGCATGCTGTACCATTAATGGAAACATGGGACTCCTTATTGGGCTTAGAAAATGTACTAGGAAGTAGTGATGTTTTCTTTCAACTCTTAAGTTATATCCTAATTGTAAGATGATGAACCTCTAGCTTATTCCAATGAACAAATCAAATAATTCTTTTAATCTGAAATTTGACCGTGAAGGAAAAAGTGCTAATACATCAAAAGCATTCAGGGAGTTTGTACTGGCACTTAAATCCTGACTTTATCAAATAGACCATTACATGTAAAAACATGCTTAGCAAAACCATGATGGTCATGAAAACATCTAGCATCCTTAATTCCTGTCCACATATGTTAAGTCAAACTACTGTGACATCTGGAGGTTTTTGTTCTAAAGAGAAGTCTATTGTTCTACCCAGATTGATAAAAGTAAATTTATTATTTACATTCTAAAAGATGCATAGCTTCCCAGTACCACTTGTCAGAGTTCTTCACCCTATCCCCCTCCCAGTTGCCCCTGAAACGGTGCTCCCCAATCCACCCACTCCTCCCTTACCTTTCCCTTCACCTCTCCTGTCCTACAGCATTTCTTTTCCCTGGGGGATCAATCTCTACAGGACACATCCGGAGACCTTTTTGATCTGCCATCAGGCTTAAATGCAAACATGCCCTATTACATTCCTTTAATTTCTCTTGCTGGAATTCAAATACATATGTATATTTTCTGTTGTTGTTGTTGTTGTTGTTTTTTTCTTCAGATCCTTTTGGAGCACGGTGGGTGTGCTTCTTTTTATTTTTTATTTATTTACATTCTAGTCATACCCCCCCATCCACTCCTCATCCCATTCCTTCTCCTTCTTGCCTTCCAGAGGATGCTTCCCCGCTCCCCCGCTCCCCCGCTCCCCCGCCACCAAGTCTCCTCCTACCCTGGAACCTAATTCTCTTCAGGATTCAGTGCATCATCTCCCACTGAGGTCTGACCATGGGTCATGGGCCTCAGACCAGCCAGTATATGCTTCTAGTTGGGACTCAGTCTCTGGGAGCTCCCTGGGGTCTGAGTTAGTTGAGACTCCTAGTCTTCCTATGTGATTGCTCTCACCATCACCTTCTTCAATTTTTCCCTTAATTCAACCATAGGATTTCCCAACTTCAGTTCAATGGTTGGGTGTAAGTATTTACCTCTGTCTCTGTCAGCTTCTGGGAGGACCTCTCAGAGGACAGCCATGCCAGGCTGTAAAGTTGATTTGTAGAAGGAAGCAACCATACTTGAAAGGAAGAGAAAACAAAATGATGAATCAGAGAAAGATTTGACAGAGTAAGTCAGAGATAAGGTATGCCCAACTCTCACAAGAACAACACAGGAAAGAGAGGCTACTTAAGAGAAGAAACAGGAAAGAGGACCTTAGGAGAGCCGAGCAGAGAGAATGAGGAGGCATTTTTACAAAGACAGATTGCAGGTGAAAACAGAACAAACCGAAGAATGAGAAGCAATCAAAAGATTAGAAGTAATTGTCAGAGATGGTTTGAGGCAAAATGGGACAAAACAGTTTCTTCAGCAGTTAGCCTCCAAGATAGTATCTGGAGACTATGAGTTACTTTTATAAATTTCTAAATCAGGTTTATGCGGATATTAGCCCCAAAACACACAATACCTAAGATGCAACGCATAAACCTCATGAAACTCAAGAAGAAGGAGGAAGACCAAAGTGAGGGTGCTTTTGTCCTTTTTAGAATGAGTATCAAAAGATTCAACCAGAGCCCCCAGAATCTAAACCTCCAGCCTGAGAACAGACAGGGGCAAGCTGTCCTCTGAGAGGCTCTAACCAGTAGCTGAATCAGACAGATACAGACATCCAGAGCCAAACAGTGAATGGAGCTTGAGGACTCTTATAGAAGAATAGGTGGAAGGATTGTGGGCCCTAAGGAGATAGGAACTGCACAGGAAGATCAACAGAGTAAACGAACCTGAACCCTTGGAGCTCTCAGAGACTGAATCACCAACTGTGGAGCATACCTAGTCTACACAGATCTACCTCCATGGGCTGAACCTAGGCCTCCCTGCACATATGTTGTAAATGTGCAGCTTGGTTTTCATGTAGGTCTCAAACTTCTGGAGTGGGGGCTATCCCAAAACATGCAGCCTGTATATGGAGTATGTTCTTCTAAAAAAAAAAAAAAAAAAAAAAAAAAAAAAAAAAAAAAAAAAAAAACAGTTGTTCAGTTATTCATGGAATATTATTTTTTTTATATCTCTTGTATTCAGTTTGCAACTACTTCATTGAGAATTTTTGTATGTATACTCATGAGGGATACTGGACTATAATTTATATATTTTTGTTGGGTTTACACGTGATTTCACTATTTCAATATTATTTGCTTTGTGAAGGAAAAAAAAAATTTCTAAATCAGATCATGTATCCAGGATAGCAATACGATGAAGTGTGATTGTGCTTGGGATTTGTCATAGCTGAAGGAAGTCTGGAAACCCTGACTCAGGTGTACACCTCTAATCTTGAATGTCTATTGCCTGTGGCTGACCATCTTAATAGTAAGCAATGCTGAGACTCCTGGACTGAAGACATCACTGATTCTTTAAATGGAGATTTTCATTAAATTCCAATGGTCAACCATTTTAAAATAGATTCTTGTTTATTTTGTGTTTATTGTAAATATTATATAAGTAAAACTAGCTTGGGGTTATGTGACTGCAGTTTTAAATTCAAGATAAGAAAGAAAGAAAGAAAGAAAGAAAGAAAGAAAGAAAGAAAGAAAGAAAGAAAGAAAGAAAGAAAGAAAGAAGGAAGGAAGGAAAGAAGGAAAGAAAGAGAGAGAGAGAGAAAGAAGCAAGCCTTGGATGCTTTTATACAACCAGATTAAAGCAAAGCTACAAAGACTCATGAAAAATAATAAAAGGGAAAATAGTTTAAAAAAAGACATAGGACAAAGAATAAGAACATCTATAAAAGAATTCCATAGAAGATAATGGTTTCCAATAAAGTAACCAAGAGTGCAATAAATTAAAGTTATGGTGTAGGGATAAGTAACTAACACCTTAATTCTTTTCTCCAGGGCCAGGGATTAAGAGGAAAGACTGTTGCTAGCAAATAAAACCACAAGCGATAATGAGAACAACGTGACTGGAGATGGAAGAAACATAAAAGGAATGAAACAATGATGGTATAATTAAGCCTCCTAGCTAAAACTCAACGAAACATGGATGACACGATATAGGACTAGCTGTGATAATTATTTTATATGTGCCTTAGAAGCATATGGCATCCTGAAATGATGTGTCCACATATGTTGTCGTGTAATGAGTTTTCTTACTGTGCTTATGTAGATTAGTTATTCAAGTGCAGTGTGGAGCAAAATACCACCTGTCATGTTTGTGACTGTGACTCAGTCTGTAAAAACTAGTATACCAAGAACTTGCACAGACAAGGTGATTCATACTAAAACTGAATGTTTTATGTTGGTATAGGTGTCCTGTTAGAGTATGCCTAACCAACGCTCAAGTTGTAGTTCTGAAAAGATGTGTAAAATCCAAAGACAGAAAATAAAGGTTTGTGTGTGCAGGTATGTGCATATGTGTGCAGGTATGTGCATGTGTGTGTATGTGTGGTTATGTATGTTTATCAGGGAGAGACAGAGACAGAAAGAAGAGAGGCAGAGAGATAGAGGAAGAGAAAGGAGAGAGATTGATAATAATTATACAAAAGAATTATTGCAATGGACATATATCTTGATTATTGTTTGAAATTCATATTTTCTAATGATTATGATTATGAATATTTGAATCTCATTATACATGAGGAGAAAAATAGAAACCAGGAGAGGTTTTATGTGGCTATTATTAAATTCTAAAATCTATGTATAGCAAATGATACTTTTTCTAAAACTGCACATTATTTATATCTGCACATTTGCATTAATATTTTTAAATGACATTCTACAGAAGACTTAATTGAATCTATGAACCAAGATAAAATTTGTTCTCTGTCATCTCAGTAGATCTTATTAAGGACAATTCTACATCGCAGATGCAAATTAAGACAGAATGGAAGAATTTTATTGGCTGAAGATAAGTTTATTTTTCAAACACCATAATTTTTATTATTTTTAATTTTTTCATTATAAAAATTAAGCATATGTGACCATATTTTTTTAAAGTTTTTTAAAATTTATTTAGTTATTTAAATCACATCGTAATTTACTTATTTACACAGAAGTTATAAACACAAAAAGGCAGGATGTGGGGAAGGGAATGGCACAGGAGCATAGGTGTTCAGGGGAAGTACAGATACCTTTCAGAACAGGGTATCAGCTGGGTGTAGGTTCAGGGGACAGGTCACTATGACTTTGCCTATGATTCACTTGTCCTTATCTAAGTTGGTATTGATGTGACCATATTTTAAAAGTTGAATAAATAGTAAACTCTGAATTCCTTTAAGAGGTGGAACACTAGAGATAATCATATAGGCTCCCCTTTTTTCTTGAAAACTGGTGTATTTTTTAAACAGAGACAGAGAATGGAGATATGTTCCTTGCTATAATAGTCCATGATGTAACACATACATATTCACACACAAATATACACCAGGATCACATTGCTTATATATAAATGCTAATTTTCTTAATTATAATTACATTATTCTGATGGACTATATATATCTTAAATTTTCTGTAATACACTGTTTTTCTTTAACTAGGTTTTATTGTTCAAATTTAAGTTAAATAACCTGTGAGGTTTAAATACATGGGGTAAGCTTTAGTTTAACAGGATAATTGAAATATTTTATGAAGTGAAGCTGAGTCTAATAAAAAGATTTTGGTCTTTATTGTGCCCAAACACACTAATGTCATACTGTCACTATGTCTAAGCAGGCCAGGCAGCTGAGCTATTGCCTTGTGTTTCAACACACTACTCACTGGAAATAAATGGAACAGGGATGCTCAGGTGACAATTTTTTTCTTGAGAAACTAAGCCTCCACCTTTGTTCAGATGTGGGTATTTCGTTAGATAATCCCTTGCAGTCTTCCACAGTCTAGAGTTGCTTCGATCATCTACTTTGTTTCAAAGGAGCACTATTGATAGATAACTCCATTGCACTTTCCTCTTCTTTTTATTTTCTAAAATGAAACAAATCAGAAGTGAAGAAATCTGACTTCCCATTCTTCACCTGATTCTCATAAGATCTCTTTTCTATCAACCACTCTAGATTCCAACTCTTCCTATGAAGCACCCCCTGGATACTCTTGACTTACATGACAGACAGAACATTCCACTTACATATGCTTACACTCAAGGTTATAATTTCCTAATTCCATAGAATTTATTACAACCTTTGTCTATATAAAGTGATAAAAAGCTCATTTTAAAAAGCGATTTCATTGCTTTTGAATTGCATTCTCTTTCTTCCCTCCAAAATTTCTAATCACAGGCAGAGGAGGGAGATTATTACAGAAGAACAAGTGGGGTCATTAAAAATAATTGTAAGCAGGTCTGATAAAGGAAACACTATTAATTTTCTAGACAAAATATTTATAATACAAGTAGTATACAAATCGGCATATGGCATTTATTTTTTTTCTTTTTTAATTTTATTTTTTTTTTGCATATTCACTTTATAACCCGTCCCAGTCACCCCCTCCACAATCCTTCCCCATCTCTTGACGTTTTCTCATCGGGATTTATAATGTTCCCTTCAAGAACTAAAGACCATCTAATGAAATTCCCAACATGAGGAAGAAGGCATACTTTTATGTTGTTAGTTAGGGTTGTTCAAGTGAATCCTAAAAATTGCAATTATTAATTATTGTTGTTATGGCTTTTTACTGCCCCTAGAGGTGGAAAGTAAATCTTTATTGCAGAAGATACCATGAAATTCAAACACAAAGCCCAAGAGTCCTCTGAACATGAATTGACCTAAATGCAACCTCTCTAAAGACTAGCTTTCATGGTACCAGAAGACACCAAAAAAATCGTGAAAGGAGAGAAAGACACAATAATCCAACCCATCAAATTGACTCATATCATAGTCTTGAAATTTCACATTGTGCTATAAATTCAATGCTTCATTTGAAAACAAAGCATGCATTTATCTGAACTCAGTATTAGCAGGCAATGTGGTGGTCTGTCTCTGTAATTTTATCATGCAACTGGCTGAAGTGATAAGTTGGAGTTATAGGTCTGCCTGGGAGGCACATCAAAATCTTGTTGCAGGCAGCCAGACTACAACCAGCCAACAATCACAAATTATTCCATTTATATAACAACAGCACGTACCAAAATAGGTAAGAATGTAGTTCATTTATTTTTCTTCCTTTCTTTCACATACTTTTTAAAAGTTCCATGGTCTACCTTGTGCAATTTTTCATTATAACACAATAATAAGAGATAAATGAAACTCAGTTCATGTTTCTGACTTCTTGTATTCAGAAACCTCTTGATATTTTTCTTTGTTTTTTTTAAATATAGGCAAAATAATTACTGTCAGAATATTTTTACTGTATAATATTCCACATTAATCATAAAATCATAAGCTTCATTTGTTTTTATGAATTTAGTGACACCAACATTTCTTAATAAAATTATATTAATTCTCTAAGAAGGTTAAATAGTGTATCAGTGAGATAATACTTTCTTGCAAAACACATATTGTTTTTTAGTTTACTTAGAAAAAAAATTCCAAGCAAGTTGCCAAGAAAATGGGAATCAAAATAACCATTCAGTTTATGTGTCTCTGTGGTCCTTCATCATGGCACAGGAGGGGTGACTGACCGTGAAATAGAGGATGAAGGGAAACATTATCAATTAAAAGAAGAGTGTTCAATTATTTTAAAACATTAATTAAATATTCCCAAAGAAATATGGTAATCAGAGATATGCAAACTACTGATTGCACTCCAGTTAGCACTGAATTTGCAGCATATGGAGCAATTAAATCTTTATGGATCAATGAGAATGTAACAAAAGTGCTTTCCAAAGTCACTGTTGAGATCATCACTCAGAGAAACATGAAGGTCTTGTAAGTTAAGGCAACTTCATAAATTTATAATTTGTGTGCAAATTTGTAATTACATTACCAATAAATTATATTTAAACATTTAAATATTCTTCAAACAAAATAGTAATTATATTTCTAGAATAAGTCATAACTTGAATGACTAAGTAGTTACCTTATCTGTAAAATTTCAGAGACACAATAAATCATACACATACATGCCCCCCCACACACATAAACACACCTACACCCATACAAACACACAAGGCCAGTCTGGCTTTCTGTAATTTACTCTGTTAAATAACATATCTAAATCCATCAATTACTTCTGAACAACAAAGAACAACAGCAGTATCCTAAACTGGGTGGTGTATGAGAAAATTCTTACCAAGAACTTGGAAGTGGTATCATTCACACTCAACAATGGTATGCTAGGGCTTCTGGGAGTTGTGTAATACCTTTTGTATTATACTTCCTACATATTTGCACTGAAGTGTGTGTGTGTGTGTGTGTGTGTGTGTGTGTGTGTGTGAGACACATATAAAATAGGAAGATTCCATACTCTTTTTCAAATATATTTAGAATTAGTTATCTTTTCCCAAGCTCCAGTCTCATTTCTTTCCCCATTTAAATATCTAAACATCCATTATTTCTCCTTCTCCCCTCATATCATGTTTTGCTCTTAATTGTCAACCATGAGATAATGATATGACTCATTATTGAGTACACCAAAAACATTGGTCACAGAACATGGGGAAACGAACTTGGACCTAGACTAGAAGCTTCCTCTATGTTTGATACCTCTCATAGTACCTTCTCTCATACACAGTATTATGGTGCTTCCTTGGGAACACAGATCAACAGTTTTATTCAGCTACGAATGTTAAGAACTCTAAGAGAGACTGAAATAGCAAGATATGTTCTTGGATGAAAAAATGATGTGAATCCTAGGAGAAAATCAGCTTTTTTTTTTTTAATTCAATTTTTGGTCTACTCATTCTTCAGGGAAAATAGTTTGTCTGGTACTGAAAATCTGGGGAAATATTCAAGCATGGAGAGCTCATCGGCTCCAAGGATAAACCTACTATCATTATTTTACTAAAGTAACAGTACAAAATGATGCTCTAAATATATAAGTGTCTAACTGTAAATTGGTGTAGTTCTGATACCTTTTGAGAGAACACAGGAGGTTAATGTAGAATCTTGCAGCTGATCAAAGTGAAGAAGGTTGACACATAACTGTGCAGCCCTCAAGTGTCAATGGGTCATCTATAGCACACTCTTTCCCTAAGGTTAAGTAGAAGTAGAAGGGGCACAGGAAAATTTTAAGTCAGGAAGAATTGTAGTTAAATAGTGTCTTCTGTACATTTTGGACTGCTACTCAGATGAACTAAAAGCAGCTATGGTTGTTGCTGGCAGAGTATCAGTACATCCAACACTCTAAAACGGGATCGGAAGACATTCATGAATCCTCAACATTTCCTAAGAAGCTATGAAAATATGAAGTTATCTGAGGGAAGGAGTCAGTTTTCTTGAAGTGTGAGGTACTTAATAGACCAAGTGTGGTCCCACATCAAGACTTATATGGGCTGACGAAATTGCACTTGAGGTTATAGTAAATGAAAAAAAATGAAAAAGGACATAGAGTTTGCTGAAGAGGGAGTGAGAATGGACCTGCAGGGAGTTACGCGGAAGAGCAGGGGATATATATATATATGTGTATGTGTGTGTGTGTCTGTGTGTGTGTGTCTGTGTGTGTGTGTGTGCACATGCATGCACATGCACATGTGTGTGTATGTGTGTGTATAGTGAAATTCTCAAAGAATAAAATGTACAATAAAAATTTTAAAATAACATTATGCACAAATGCAAACAGAAGATATCATTAGGAGAAAAATGAATGAGATTAATGAGATTGAGGACATAGTTGAAGCATTTAATAGATATCACATAATATCCAGCCTTGGAAAAAATATGCTTTTATCATTATTTTCTTTATTTTATAGGTTCAATTACTAGTTTTCTACTAGTATTTATATAATACATAATTTGAACCTAAACAACATAGCATAATTATGGCATTATAAATGTAAGCAGTTATATTATTTCTTTAGGTAAATGTCCTGTTAGCTGAATTTTAGTATTCTCTTCAGCAAGAAATATTATATTGAATTTGTAATATTGGTGTTCTATGCAGCAGAAATAAAAATGAATACAATATTCTCTAAGCTGTAAAATAAAGATAGTCCATTGATAAATTTAATTAAAGCTGAGAGTAAGTAGCATCATTTTACAGAATAATTTATACAGAGATGATCTTTTAAAGAAATAAATTTCTAACTACGCTAGAGTGCATTAAGTTCTTCGACAACTAGTTAAAATTAAATAATTTATTGATACCCTTTAGAATTTCATGCAGAAAGCTTCAGTGCTTTTATTAATGAATTTAACATTTATGAAACTGGCCTACACATACATAATCGTTGGTGACATTTTTAAATATTTTGTCGTTTGGAATACAAATGCTTAAAATTTTATAAAATTCTAAATGAAGTAAAAACTGTAATTATTTTTACACATCAATATTAAGATAGAATGTAATTAAAATACATGAGTAATATCACCTATGGTTCATGATTTAGTGTTAAATAAGTGACAAATTGATACTTCTTATCAGTTTACTTGAATAAATGTGAAAATATCAAGTAAATTAAACATATTATACACTGATATTGAAACATAATAGTAAATATGCAAATTTGTTATAAATTAGGTATGAGTAATGTATAAATTGTTCATGCATTTTCAGCAAACTTTCTGAATAGCCACACTAGATTGCATTTTGTGTTCTCCATCAATTAATATTTTATGAAGTATCAATCATTTGGAGTCTTTCATATTTTAAGAAATTTAGCAAAATATTCTGAAATTCTAAGATTAGTGTCAAATAAATTCTAAGAATGTATCGGGTAGAATGATGACGTCTGGTAATTCTTTTTAAAAATTATTTCATTTATTCGTATTCCACTCGTTGTCCCCTCTCGTGGTGGCTGCTCCTACTGTTCCTTCGTCTCATTCCCCTTCCACATTGGCTCCAAGACACTGGTGGTCTCCACCTTCCCCAGGCATACCCCTTCCTTAGAGCCTCAAAACACTTGAAGATTAGGAACATTTTCTCCCCCTGAGTTCAGACAAGACATTCCATTGGTATGCTGGAGGCCACAGACCAACCTGCTTATGCTCCATGGTTGGTGGCTCAGTCTCTAGGAGCACCCAGGTGTCTGGGTAAGTTGAGACTCCTGGTCTTCCTATGGGGTTGCTCTCCCCTTCAACTCCTTCAACCCTTCCCTGAATTCAACTATAGGATTCCCAGACGTCAGTCCAATGGTTGGATATAAAAGTATCTACCTCTGTCTCAGTGAGCTGCTGGTAAGGCCTCTCAGAGACAGGCCAGGCTCCTGTCTGTAAGCTCATCATAGCATCAGTAATAGTGTCAGGCCTTGGTGCCCTCCCATGAGATGAATCCCAAGTTGGGCTGCTCACTGAATAGAGTTTCCTTCATTCATTGCTCCAATTTTTGTCCCTGTAGTAGTTTTAGACAGGAACAATTCTGGATCTATGGTACTTTCTAGAGGGTCCTCCACACCTCTTACCACTGACGCCAGATATTTCCATTCAGTCTCCTGGTCCTCAGGGCTTCTCTCCTGTCTGTCCCATACCTCATCCTGTTCCCCCTTTCCCCTCCCTCTCCCCTGTCCTACCCAATTCCTCCCTCTTCCTCTGGTGATTATTTTCTTCCCACTTTAGTGTAGGTTTGAAGAATCCTCAATTGAGTCTTCCTTCTTGTTAAACTTCTTACACTTTGTGGGTTTTATTCTAGGTATTCTGTACTTTTTGGATAATATCTAATTATCAGTGAGTACATACCATGCATAACCTTTTGGATATTATATACATATACATATTTCTGTGATATTGTTCAAATATCTTTGAAACTTAGTGCACTGCCGCCTACTAACAATTTAAAGGTCATAGTTTTAAACTATTGTTGTCATACCAGTGCTGATCACTTTCAGTACCTTTATCAAATGTCGATCTTCTCATTGGTATAGTTTCACGTGCGCTAAGGAATGTAGATTAGTCCGGGAAATTGCTGAATCAGGGAAGTCGCTGAAAAGTTCAGTGACTTGCTATTTCCTGACATAACAAAAATAGTGACATTTCCTGCCTTGATTGGCTCTTCTTCTCTTTCAATGTTTCTCTGTTCACAGGATGCCTTCTTATTACATTTATCCTCAGGATTCACACTGTCAATGCCTTCCAATGTGCTAACATCTAGCTTCAGGGAAAACCTTGAATCATTTTTTTTATTTTTGTCATGTAACAATATGCATACCACGTTAAAGAGGAGGGCAGACTTTATAAACAATGTATGTAATCTCAGACTTCTATTCTGTATCTTTTAATGTTTCTTGGCCTTCAGAGAATTAAAGGAAATAGAGGTTTGGGTTGTGACTAGCCTTTGGTATTCAGGCTATTCTGTGGTTACTTTAACTGGTATCCTTTAATGAGAACTAGCAGTCTCTTTATATCAGTAAAAACACTGTAGCTCATGCTCGTATTGTCAATGGAGTAGCACTTCATTCCTTTATTTGCCTTTTCTTTGCATTCACGCAAGGTAATCCAACACAAATGTGCTGACTTTATTCAGTTTACCCTTTTAAAGTGCGGTCATGCTTTCCTCAATAAGTTTAATTACTTCTAGTTTTTCTTAGCTTTTAACTGAGTACTCTGTCCAGTTTTATTCACTTGAGCACAGAGACTCTGTTCTGGGGATTATTAGTCAGCATTTTGGCCATCTTTTATTCTTTATTTTTGGATATTTTCTTTATTCACATTTCAATTTGTTTTCCCCTATCCAGGTCTCTCCTTCAGAAACCTTCTATCCCATCCCCCCTCCCCTGCCTCTATGAGGGTGCTCTCCCACCCTCCAACCCCACTCCAATCTTCCTGTCTGGGCATCTTAAAATGGTGTCACTTTGAAGGAGAAGTAGAATCGTTAAAAACATGAATTAGAACAAACTCATCAAAGATAAGCAAACATCATAGGGCCTCAAATTATTTAATCTACCTAACCAAAGTTAACATCTTTTTACAGGTCAGTAAAACAGATAACATAGGAGCCATCTGTATATGTAGGGGAGGATGGCCTTGTCAGTTAAAGGTGGGAGAGGAGATCCTTGGTCCCATGAAGTCTGGATGCTGAGTGTGGGGAAATTCAAGAGTGGGGAGGTGGGCGTAGGGGTAGGAGGGTCACATCCTCATAGAAGCAGGAGGAGGGAGATGGATAGTGGTCTCCTGGGCAGGGGAGTGTTGAATGGGGTAAGGGATAACTTCTGAAATGTAAATAAAATATCCAATGATAAAAACAGATAACATAGTAGTGAAACAGATAAAAATGATGCAAAGAATATACAAATATAATAGAGAAGAGAAAATAAATGAAATCAAAACAAAACAAACAAACAAACAAACAAACGAAAAAACCCTACAGAAAAGTGATCGTACCCTGTGAGGGAAAACTGCTGTCTAAGCACGTTTCTTAGCTTAGGTTTGGCAGAGAACCTCAATAGTATCATAGCTGACAACTTATGTGTTTGTTGTTTGTTTCAGTGTTGGTGTTGTTGTTGCTTTGCTGTGACCTTCGGGTGAATTCTTTCACATACAGTGAAGACACCTTGATAATAAAGCCCACACATATTTACTTACTTCTGTTATAATCCACTCATTGCATTTTAGTGATCCAAATCTGTTTTTCACAGGGTCTGTTTCTACCCATTGTGTTTGCACCCAAGTATTTCTTCCCTGCTGTTTTCTGCTGGGACTCTGCTTTTTGTCCTCCAGCTGCCCTCAAGTCTTTGCTTTTACTTTCTTTGGAGCCTGGCTATCTTAATGTCTGAGTTCTAAAAGGGTTCTAAAACTGAGTCACAGATGTTCACCTGTGAATGCCCACATATGGACGGATACAACACACCTGCACCATTTGTAGCTACCTTTTGCAAGATACTAGTATAATTCAGAACGCTGTCCTGGCTAGTATTGGAATTCCCTGTTAACATTTAAAACATAATTACATTTAAATCTTTCAGTAGGCTGCTTTTCTTTGTCGGTTATTGCACTTTAAATGGTCCAGCCTGCTGTTTTGCAGACACTTTGTCATGCTATCTATATTTTTAGGAAACTTGTGAGAGCTAATTTTCAGTGGGATTGCTTCCTGTAGAAGCAAACACTCCTCTTTTGGGGATTGCCTGTGGAAATATCTTCAAGTTTAAAGGGCTTTGATTCACTATTTATATGAGTGTGTTTGCTAAGTGCTCCCAGCACATACATAGTGTGCATCTGTATCCAATTCCCATGCTGAAAGGAAGAGGATATTTTTGCCTGGTGAAGATGAATTTTGGCTAGATCAACATTAAAGTTGATCATTAAAGCTCCACTTTGGCTCTCATACTCACAGAGTGTTATCGAGTAAAATCTTTCTTGCCAAACTTCGAAATCTCTTTTGCTTTCACCTATCTAGAAAATGTCATCTGGGTTATGAGTTTAATAACATATTTAACATTTGTGTCTTTCTTGGAAATGTTTATGTTATTATTACTGTCACAGTTATTTTAAAGCGGTATCCTTACTCTTTCTGTTTTGTAATCTATATTAAGCAGAAGCGTTGGTAAGAGTTTTAACTGAAGTCGGATATTCTAATATGCTTCCTAGGAAGGTCAACCTCTAAATTTAAATAGTTTACCTATTTCTCATTTATATTTGAGGCATGTACTGAGAAGTAAAAAAAAAAAATATATGTGATAAAGACATACAGGGAATTATGAGTACTTGGATAGGTGGCAGCTTTATCATTTTATGTCAGCAACAACTCTGGAGGCTACAGTGCCATAATATTAACAGCCACAAAGCCACCAAGGCTTCTTGGTACTGCGTGCCAACAATTAAAGATTGACATTCATAGAAAAACATAAATTGATTTTCCGAAGGGAGTTTTATTAAAGTTATAAGTTTAAGAAAATTTTAAAAATTAAAAAAAGAAAACAAAAAGAAATAAATCTGTTCTCCTTTAGAACAGAGGCAGATCTCAAGAAAAGTTTGCTATTGAGGGTTCCAATTTAAAACTTAAAAAGTTTTCCTGGATTCAGGCCTGGGGGTCAGACTGTCAGTGTAATCTAACAGCTTTGAGTGTTCTGTCACTCTCTATCCAGAGTCTTGATTGGAGTTTTGTACACACCTTCTATCACACGTGTAGTATCTGGTCTCTCTTAGATTGCAGGCAGTTGTTCTAAGTCCATAGGTAAAACAAAGATAAAACATACAAATAACCAAAACTAAGAATGCAGATCATGAATGTGATGTATTATGGTTTTTCCTATCATGTTTTGTATTTCTATATTCTAACAAAAACAAAAAATGCTGATCTGGATTCAGATCAAGACAGATTTGGTTATCATCACTAAGAAGCCCAACTGTTTTTGAGACTCCTATTCTAAGATGTTTAACCAATTCTATTTTTTGTCCTCATCAAGAACGCTATGACCTAATAATACTAATAAAATGAATATCATTTTTTGTAGGTGTTTTAAATGTTTGGGAAAATAGTTGAACATGCCTTAACATGACTGACAGTATAACCTGCAACTTGATTGAAATTGTATATCAAATGTCTTCAGAGGAAAGATATTACTGAATTTTACCTAACAAATATTCACTTTTATGTTTTTTGTTTATTGTCCACCTTTATCAAGTAAAATAAATATTATTCTATTTATAAAAGTGATAAAATTGTATACAATATTTAAATTAGACTGTTATGGATTTAGTTAATCACTTTCTAGTTTGATCTAAGGCCTGTTTAATGAGATGGGACACATATTTGGTCTAGGCAAAGGGGCCAAAGACCAGTAATTAGATAAGTCATAGGCCCTAGGGAAGAAACAAATAGGAGTGTTCTGCCAAATTAGCATAGTATTTAAATGCCTCCTAAGACATAGTGTTATATTCATAGACCTTAGCATCTCTCAAACTTCATTAGGCTAGTTTACCTTACAGCAGATGGCTATTAATGCAGAGGATTCCCCCTCAGCTGATAGAAAGGAAGAGAAAGAGAGACTGTGGAGGATTCAGCCCTAAATGGGCCATGTACATCACATTCCTTCCCACAACACTCAAAGATCTTTGCCAAAAAATGTGGAGAAAGCTTGTAAGTTTGATTATATAAATGTGTATATTTATGTGTATGTGTGTAGTATGAATACATACTAGAGTGAAACTATTAACTACAACTGTATGCTTTCCTGTTCAATTTTCATGAAGAAATGGGAATTTATGTTTGAAAGACAGAATATAAAATACTGTTCTATGAGCTGAGAATGCTCACAAATTTATGGAATGACTGTCAAGTTGTATATAAATTGGTTTGTATAAAGATATCCTTATATTTGACAATGACTCCTTTTATTTTGTAATCAACATTCTGTGACTCAACCAAGTAAATGCCTTCTATGATGTCATACAATTGGGCATCATGATTCCAGGCCTTAAGAAATTTAACTCATATGAGCACAGACTGAAAAAGGTCATATTCATATTTGATTCACTAAAGTTCTATTTCATATAGGTTTAGAAGTTTACTTATAAAACTCAGCTTTTAATAAAAAGGTTTTAAAAATCTCTTAGAAATTTACATAATTCTAATGAAAAAAAAGTAAAATTAGGCTCCAGTTTGTCATATTACATAAGGACTTAGAAATCATGATATCCTAGTTTTGAAAAGCATTTTCAACAGTGCTGTTTAAGAAACTAGACAATAGGAAATTTTTATGTATTTCATTTAAATCATTAATTTATAGGTAATTGCTTTGTGCATATATTTGTGATATGTGGTGTAGTTAAGCAAAATAAATAAAGAAGTTAGCAATGTAGACAATTAAATATTTTTCAATAATGGACATATTGCATTATTCTGTTATACAAATGTTAGGTGTAAGGAAAGAATATTTAACTGTTAAAATATCATGCTGTTAACCATAGCATAAAATAAACCTTCATGATACATTTTGGCAATTTGTGTGTTGAACCAGGGCCTAGTACAAACTGAGAAAATGGGTCACTCTATGAGCTATAATACCTCTCACAAATCAATTTTCACTCACAAACATAATCTTTGTAGAGAGTTAATTTAGTTGAGCAAGCAGAACAAAATTTCATAATAACAAAATGCATTCCTTCATTTGCTATTTAGAATTGTAGGAAAAAAACAATTATTCACAATTAATACTAATACATTTTTACTCAGTAAGTTATGCCAAGCTAATGGGCATTTTGAATACACAAGATAATATATTCAGTACAGAAAGTATTAAGCTTAACATAAATAGGAAACCTATGGTAGCTGAAATGAATCATGTTGTTTAAAGCATTGAAAATAGCCTTTATACGTAGTATGGATGATTTAATTTTCTTAATACAATTTTCTACACTGGTAAAAGCAGATCAGTGTTTTCCACATAGAAATAATCATAAATAAAAATTATATTACTATAATTTTTCAAGAGATTCATGCTTACGCATTTTAAAAGTTTAAATAACAATAGGCATTCTTGATAGAGATTCTATTTCTTAACCTAATACCATAAAATGGTTAGATGTTAAACTACAAAGCATGTGTTCATTAAATGAAATTATGTAAAACCTTCTTATCATGAAAAATTATGTGCTTTAATAAGAGTATAGTATTCAAATTTTGAAGAACTATTATTATTTCAATTTTGTATTGCAGTGATGTAAACACAGAGATTCATGCAGAGCAATACCTTAAGATCCAGGTGTTCTTTAGGACTAAATAATTACAGTGCAGACCAAATGGCACCATGAAGATAATTCATGGTGAACAGATAACTTCGATTCTCTGTACCTCTCTCCTCCAACTCCTCTGTTTTGATGACTTCTTAAATTATTAGTACACTTAGAAGTAAAATTTAGCTCTGTATACACTGAAAGGCACTGGGAGCAAAGTTCTCATAGGCCTGAAACTCAAGAATATCCATATATCTTAGTGTTGTGAAAAATTATTATTGTCTGTGGTGAAATGTCTCTTAGGAAGGTAAAAATCTATTCCCTATTCATTGCAATAAATGTGTACAACAGAGTTTGATTATAATCACTCTGTATTAAACTTTTATATCACTGTTCCTTTCCCATTGATCTCCTTCAGTAGGCAAGAGTCTTAAATTAACTTAGAGTGTTGTTTTAATTACAGAATATAATTTAGGAAACATACATATACTCACTAAAATTTTCCCTCTACCTCACTAACATGTCCTAATATTGTTCTTGTTTCATTATTATTTATGTAACTATTTCTACTAAGACAAAATATGTACCACAGTCTTTCTAGTATGTTCAATAATATAATATTTTTGTATACTCCTCTGTTATCTACTCTGTGCTATGATTAAACTACGATATTGGCAATTGTGCTGACCTTCCCACAATCCCTAAATCTCTTGATCTCTGTACTGTTTCCACTTTTTGTTTTTGTTTGATTGGATGCTTGGTTGGTTGGTTTTCATGAAGCTTACTCTTTTCTTCAGAGAATGTACTTTGATGAAAGCTGGTAGCTACATTTATCTCTAGGTATGAAGATAATATTTAGAATGTAATAAGGAATTGTGCTGGTTTACCCAAATGGGAGAATTAGTTCCTTCTCTAAGAGAATGGCCTTATGAGCCACGAAATCCTAGTTAGGTTTCAGTATGAGGTATGATTTTCCTCCTGTTAAGTGGGCCTTAAGTCTGCCTATACAGCTATTGGTTGTCACAGATATATGAGTAACACTTATTGCAACTTTATGGATATTTTGCTGTGCTCATCATTGTGACGTTTCACAGGTGTTTCAGCTATGGAGGACTGATTAATTGTTTCCCACACACAGTGTCTTGAATAGTATTTTCTGTCATCGCAGAAACTAGACAAAAGAAGATATTTTAAGTCACATATGAGCACTTTAACTTTAACTCTTCACTCTTAGTTTCTTACCTCTTCCCTCTCCTCCCAAATTAATGAACATTTTATATTATTTATTTATTTTGTATTATTTTTGGCACGATATATAATATATATATCCTTAGAGAGACGAAATATAGGTATGGATATGAATAAAGAAATATGTGTGTATGTGTGTGTGTGTTACATACTTATATAACCTTCTGGGTCTATTAAACTCTTCATGTGTATATGTGTCCAGAGCTAAACTGAACATTTAGAATTGGAATCTATGTGTGGGCATTCATCACTGAAGGCCTGAAGGCAAATAATGCTCCCTCACTCAAGAGCTGCTAATGTCTTGTGCTTTTCAAGTACATAGTGCATCAAACATGTACCAATAAACTTTCAACTGTAAAGTTTTCTTAAGAAAATCATCCTAATGTTAACACCAGCTCACATGCTAATATGAACAGGAGAAACCTGACATTGTCACACAATTAGATTATGCTTATAGCTTTGAACAGTCTTCATGCTGTTTTCCATACTGGCTACTCTATTTAACAATGCCAATGGCCTTGCTTTAAGTAATCATTTCATTCTATACACACATCCACATTTATCACATAAATAGTTCTAAGCATTTGTAGCATTATTTAAACCTCTCACTTTCCATGCCTTGATAAATATTATTTTTGCTTTTGTTTTTTGTTGCTGAAATTCTATTTGTCAATATTTATTCCTGTCTCTGATTTTTGGAGTCATTCCCAGAAATTAACTGCCCGTAGCAATGGCTTGAAAAGTACGATTATGGTTATATAATGTCACTAATGGCATTTAGTTCTTTTATCTATTTTGAATGGACTTCTATGTAAGCTCATTCAATAGTGCTATACATTAATGACTCTATATAGAGGTATCTTGTTTTCTTTTGGAAGATGTCTTAGTTAGGGTTTAATGCTGTGAACAGACACTGTGACCAAGGCAACTCTTATAAGAACAACATTTACTTGGGAATGGCTTACATGCTCAGAGGGTCAGTCTATTATCATCAAGGCAAGAACATGGGAGCACCCAGGCAGGCATGGTGAGGGGAGCTGAGTTTTACATCTTCATCTGAAGGGTGCTACAAAATACTAACTTCCTAGAAGCTAGGATGAGGATCTTAAAGCCCTCAAGCACAGTGACACACCTACTTCAACAAAACCACCCCTATTCCAACATGACCACACCCTCTAATAGAGCCATTCCCTGGGTTAAGCTTATAGAAACTATCACAGAAGACTTGCAAACAAATACTGTGAGTAATTAAATGAGAAAACACAAGCGCAGAAAGAATATGGTCTTTGGTAGAGCAATTAACAGGCTAGCAAAGATACTTGCACTTTCTAAAAATATCCAGAGTATAATAAATTTTATACATATACACTGCTGTAAAAAGTGAGCATTTAAAAGGGATATAATTAAAATGATTCCAAATAAATCCAGTAATTCCAATTAACAAGAGTCATAACATTGGTTACATCTGTAGAATATTTAAATAAATTAAAAAAGTTTAAATAATACAGACAATCTAAGAGATATATCTAGTGTTGATTTGCTGGTGATTGGCTGTGATAAAGATCTGACAGACAGACAATAGTTGGGGCAGGAAGTACAAGGGCAGAACTTCTGAGAAAATTAAGTGGAACAGAAAGCACACACACACACACACACACACACGTGTGTGTGTGTGTGTGTGTGTGTGTGTGTGTATGTATGTATATATGTGTATATACAGTCTCTGGAATGTTACTCACATAAAATGTTTTAGGGTTTGCTAGTATAAATGTAAAAAAAAAATAAAGTTATATAGATAGAGAAGGGTTCATGGACTCCAAGGATCATATATCATCAAACACATTGTATGAAGTTTACAAGATGAATTTATAAACATGAATACATCTAATCAGAGAGCAAATTATCTATAACACATCATAGTTAAGAGGATAAAATATAAAGTCAAAAAATGGTCTAAAAGTGTCATGAATATAATGTAAACTCCTATAAAAAGAAAGGGGGTGCTATCAGAATAACATCAGACCTTCCATAGACACCTCAAAAAGCCAGAAAAGCATTTTTGACAACTCAAGTATTTCTCCAGAGATTCATAATAAAATAAAATAGAAATACCTAATTTGGCACTTCCCTCTCTCTGGACTTTGATATGCAACAAGCTCCAAATAAGAGTCTTTCTTACTCAATAAGAGTTTAGCCAAGGAGATCCCATAGACTGTAAAGCTGTTGCCAGTATTTTCTTACCCTCCAGAACTTGAAGGAAAGACCTGATTCCTAGAGTTATTACATAATAGATTCACAGATTATGAAGAAAAAAAAGTATGAAGTTACATTTCCCTGTTCAAATAGAGTTCAAAAACAATTCGTGAAGTTACTGTTCAGTCAGAGTATGTTATACTTCATTTAGTTCTGGGTAAATAAACTGGTGGAAAATCTCCTGGAATGGTCCAATATTAACTTCTTGGATGTTGAAATGATAGATACAATAAGAACTGAAAAAAATATATTAAGATGCTACATGCATGTAATAGAACAGGAAAAGTTGAAACTGTTTTTAACTGAAGCTGAAAGCAGAAAATGCCTAGGGGCAAAGAGAGGGAGAGACAGAAGGAGAGGAAGAGGAAAAGGAAAAGAGGGAGAGGAAGAAGGAGAGGGAGAGACAAAGAGACCGAGAAAAAGAATTTTATTTTATAAAAATGAGTATCTTTCACTTTTAGAATTTCATAAACAATCCAACTAAGTCATTTACAAAATAATAATTTGTTATTGAAAACAAAACAAATTAATAATATTCCTTTGTATGTATGATGATAATTTATCTCACGTTATCTTATTATATGTGATCACGGTTTACTTTCATATGCTCCATTGTGGTAATTCATATTTATGTATTTAAACTATATATTTTAAAGACAAAATAGAAGTAGAAATGTCCATGATTGTAAATATAAAGGTAGATGGAATTTTGACATATAGAGACCCACATTAACCTTCATGCCATTATACTCAGAGAATTTAATATTTTATATAATTATACCTCTTAATAAATTTATAGTTAATTTTATTCTTATAAATTAGCTTCACTCATCCCAAAACTTAAAATAGATGATTAGATTATGCAAGTTTTCCTTTCTATTTCCTGTAAATAATTTTTACAAAAAATCCATCCATAATTTTAGTGTTGTTATAGTTTATTTGTTGACCTTTCAGTTCATGTCATTGATCAATACCCTGCACCATACTTACCCATTCTATCATGAATATATAAGAATTTCTCAAAGAGGAATTCTTGTTCTCAGAGAATTCTCACCAATCTTTTGGGGAGAAATGCAAATATTTATTATTGATGATATATCCATTCAGTTCAAAACACAGAGTAAAGGACAACATCCTGTACCCATTTCTTCTGGTTAAGGTTTGTATTATCTTTAGTTAGGGTTTTAAAAGACTATGATACTCAATAATATGAAAAAAAAGAGTAACATGTATATCACCATAAAAATAGACACAGAATCATTATATTATCAAACCATTATCAGAGATAATAGATATTAGGAGTTCAGAGTAGTCTTGGAAGTTAAAGAGTAAATAAATAATATGGGAAGGGTTAGTTTGGCTGACTTGGGTACAAGAAATTTCTTGTGTTTCTAGGCAATGTAATTATTTCATTTGAGTGGCATAAGGACCTGGAAACGATGTGTGACATTCCTGTAATTATTATGTTTATATGTGTGAGATAGCTATGCAAGAGCATGTGTGTGCAGGTGCAAGCTAATGATAGTAGGTCATATTCCCCTAGAGCAGGAGTTACAAGCAGTTTGGGTTATAAGCTTGGCTTCTCAGAAACTGAAATTTGGGCTTCTGCAAGAATGATAGATGTTCTTAAGCTCTGAGCCATCCTTCAAGCCCTTTATTATCTTATTTTACATGGCAAATTAAAGAAAATTTTTACACCTGTGAGGTCTTCATTACATGAAGCTGGCTTCATTTAGATATCTATTTCTGAAATAGGATGAGTTCAAGGATTTGAGGATGATAAAGTAGGAATCGAAGAGTTATTTTTCCTGCTGGCACCTTAATTGGAGTGAGTTGATCCTTCCAACCTGAGGAAGAATAACGTAAGACTACAGAAATTAAGAACTACAGACAACGTGTAAACATGAAAAGGACATTCAGCTAAAAATAGAAACTAAGTCTTGGTGTGTGTGTGTGTGTGTGTGTGTGTGTGTGTGTGTGTGTGCATTTGTCTGTCCATATACAATATCAAATTTTTGGTGATTTGCTCTGAGTAACAGGAACATTTATCTATAGGTAGGAAATAGAATAAGATGTAGATAAGAAATAGAATAAGATGTAGCGAATTGTCGCTAGAAGCTAAGCTGATACTACCACTAACAGCATGCATGTTCCTGGCTTCCTAGTCACCAGAACTGTGGACCACAGCCCGCATCAATTCTTTATAAATTGCACTTTAGAGTTTTCTTCTCTTCCTTTCAGAGGAAGAGAAGAAAAATTACTTAAGGTTAAATGAACTATCTACTTTGTCAAAACACAGGATGAAGTAGAATGCTGTATAAATTGCAATTATTTCAAATGGTTGTAAACGTTATAAGAGAATTATTATTATTATTATTATTATTATTATTATTATTATATTGTCAACATTTCAAACAGACTTTCAGCAAATAATTCATTGTTTTAGGCATTTTTTTCTTGAATCATCTAATAATTACAGTAACATCAAATCAGTTTTACAATCATCTTCATTTTATAGACATGATAATAGATATGAATAAAGACCTGTTTTAAGTTTTGCAAAGTAAAAAACCTCATTTCAGCAAGATACAAATGTAGATAGTCTACCTTTAGGGAGCCAGAAAGCTCTGGCAGGATCTCAATACTATGGTGTAATAAACAGACAAAATTTCAGAACATTATTTATTTATCAACTTAATTTATTTATCTAAATTAAGATAGAGTTCTATAGAAGAAATAGAGCCCAACTTTTAATAATAGGTGATAACTTTCACACATAATCTTTATATTAATTTTACAAGTATACATTATGAAACTGAAGGATTTTGAACAAATTCATAATATTTTGTTTGTGATATACATAATATGGATAAGTATAGTTCTGTAAATTATCAAACAACTATAGAAAAAAATTACATTTTTTTATTATTTGATTTGAATTATTATTTTGATTTAAAAATACATCTAGTAATTCTAAATGTTATGACATTACATGTAATTCTTAATGAGTGGTAAAAAAAAACTCATAAGGTTTAATACTGAAAACATTGGGCTTCTAGGTCAACCTAAAGAGCATTTCCAAGAAGATATGCTATTATTACATGAATTATACATATTTTGAAACAGAGAATTGTAAAAGGTGAGAGATTTGTGGACTCTGAAGAGAAACAAGAATAACACCATCTAAAGACAGCAAAGAGGAGACAGAAACTTTTTGATAGCAAGCTCTGGTTTTGAACTGAGTTGATTGTATAACGTTTACGTTCTTTGAGGCCAAGTGCTTGTCAAACCAAGAATTAGATAGGAAAAATTGTGGGTAGGTTTTTTGACTGCATTGGTATTTCTTCTCTACATTGGAATTTTCAATGGTTACAGAAGATGACCATTTCTTTTTCCATGTTCTCTGTTACCAGGAGTCTTAGCTATTGTCACCAACAGAGATTCCTGAGAGTTTCCTTTGTCTTAGATTTCCAGCTTTTGTCGAGATACCTGGCTTACTGAATCCAGTTCTCTCTCTCAGTTCTCTCTCACACTATCCTGAAATTTTGCAGGCAAACGTGGAACTGGAAAAGATCATCTGGAGAGAGGTAACCTAGACACAGAAAGACTAATATAGCCTGTACTCATAAGTGGATACTAGCCATAAAGTACAGGATAACCATGCAACAATCCATCTACCCAAAGAAGCTAAGTAGTAAGTAGCAACCCAGGAAGGATGCTTGTCTGTCACTGAAAAGGTGAAATAAAGTAGGATTCTGGAGTATATGTTGGGATGAGACTGGGTAGGAGATGAGATAGTGATGGGAACAGGAGAATAAAAGATTATTTATACTTAAAGCAAGTACTTCATAAAGAAAAACTTTTACTCATGTATTCCCATTCATTTTGTGACAAGTCCAAAATCTGTAGCTCCTCCTTCTAAAGTAATATCTGACTTCTATTTTACACTGTAATGAATTAACTTCTAATCATCTTCTTGTCCTCAGCTTCAAATGTGTAATATTATTGAGGAAAGCCAACTATTACTTGAGTTTGCCAGAGGTCAGTTAGCCTTTGGTAAATGATTCCATTGTTATGATCTAGTCCTGTAATTTTAGCCCATCATTGTCAGGATTTTGATAGTCTCAATTCTTTCTTTTCTCATTATAACTCTCATTTATAATACAATGTTCCATTCTGGCTACAGAGATTTTTCTGTCTTTAAATTTAAGACTCACAAACAGAAGAATTGCTGTTATCTTCTATTAAAGAGATGCTTCCTTATGCATAGATGGGAACAAATACAAATAACTACAAACAGATATTATGGAGAGAAGGAGAGAGATCTTGAAACACATAGCTCTAAATGAAACATTTTCATTAAAACCCTCATGCCAGAGCTCAAGGAACCTAGTGGAAGACCAGGCAGAAAGAGTATAAGAACCAGAGAGGATGAAGGACACCAGGAGAATAAGGCCACGTACATCAACTAAGCAAAGAATGTATGCATGCACAGAGACTGAAGCAGTAAGCACAGGGACTATACTGGTTTGTACCAGGTACTTGATACATATATTATAACCTTTAGTTTAGTATTTTTATGAGACTCCTGAGGCTATGGGTCTCTAAAACTTGTGCTTCTCTTGGATACTTTCCTTCTATTCTGCCTTGTCCAAATTCAGTGTTATGGTTTATTTTTTCTTTGTTTTACCTTACTTTATTTTCTGTATTTTATCTTTTGTTATCTCTTTGAATATGATTCTTTATTACTAGAAGACAGAAAGACAATGGATCTGGGTAGGAAAGGAGGTCTAATAAAACTGGGAAGAATAAAGCAAAGGAAATATGTAGTAAGGATATATTGTATAAATATCTATTTATCAAAAAATCTATCATTTTAACAAATAAATAAAATAAAAGAAGTTTTCCATGTCAGTAAAATTGGCATTTCATTTAAAGATTTTCTTTAAAACAGAGTATAATTATTAATATGTAAATTAATATATTTGAAAATATATGAGATTCTAGGAAGAGGGGGAGGAAGAATTGTAGGAATCAGAGAGGTCCAGGACACCAGAAGAACTTGGCTCACAGAATCAACTAACCAGTGCTCACAGAGGATTACAGAGATTGAAGCGACTATAAGGAAGTTTGAATGGGTTTCAGCTAGGTCCTCTGCATATGTGTTATGGTTGTATAGTTTGGTGTGTTTGTAAGACATCTAATAGTGGAAACTGGGGATGTTTCAGATTCTTTTGCCTGTTATTTGGGATAGTTTTCCTCTTTCTGAGTTGTTTCACACAGTCTTGATATGAGAGTACGTGGCTAGAATTAATGAAACATATCCTGACATGTTCAGCTGATATGTGGAAGGCCTATGAGAAACCTAGGAGGAGTGGATCTGGGGCAGAGGACTTGTGTTGAGGAGGGACTGGGAGGAGAGGAGAGAGGAAAAACTGCATGCTGTAGAGGCATAGATAGAGAGATAGATTAGATAGATAGATAGATAGATAGATAGATAGATAGATAGATAGATAGATAGACAGATAGAGAAAAATTAAAACTGGTACTTAAAACATGAAAAACAAAATGTATTTGAGATTTCATAGAAGAGTGAAAACAAAATTTTTACATTAAATTTTATGTGAATAAGTATTTTTCAAGGATAACTTTGACATCCTTTATTTGCTCTATTTTTTTCATTATTTCATACTCACATCTTGGTACACATTAATTTGTATATAATCTCTTCTACCACCAACTTATTTATATTAATGACACCACATACTTCTTGGTCTACTACTTAACTCCGTATGGTTTGCATATGAATCTGGCTTTCTGATACTGATTACATATTCCTCAGATATAAATGGACAATCTATACATATGCTAAAAGGAAGATTTCCTAATGTGCAAGCTATTGTTTATAATTTCTTAATGACTGCTTAATATTTTGTTATAAAGTGCAATTTTTAAAAATATCAAGTGATAGCACATTAATAATTAAAACACTTTGCTGTCATTCTATTTACAAAATAATGTTACTAGAAGTTTTAATAATGTTCCATACTTTCTTATTAAAAGAGTATTTCAAAAGTGCTGAAATTAGTGATAAAGATCATGGTCTGCTACTTATCTAACACACAAAATATTTATTGATTTATGTTAACTTATTTATTAACTGTCAAACGTTGTTTGGTTTTGATGGTTCTCCCTTCATTTCTTAACAATACAATATAACCTAGTACACTTCTGTATCAGCACAGGTTCTTAGAGAATCACAAGTTAGTACAAACAATAATTCTTAAGTCTACAGTTCTTACTACCATTTGTAATGCATGTCAAACAAAGTAATTGTGTTTATTCATTCCAAAGATTGGGTGTTAGTTTTTGGTGTTAGGTGTACTCTACTATAATATCTATGTGTAGATTGGGAAAATACTTCATATACAGTATTTAGATAATAAATTTCTAACTTTGATGATTGAAGTCCTGAATACTTGCATGCACTTCAAATGGTATACAAGAAAAAGGAGGAGGGGGATGCAATAGGGGGTCCTAGGGAGAGGAAATGGGGAAAGGGGATGACATGTGAAATGTAAATGAATAAAATATCCAAGAAAGAAAACAATAATCAAATATGAAAGTCATTTGATATTTATTGACACTTACACAAAGCTACTCACTATATTTTGCCTATCTTAATATATGTTTGTTAGCACATTAATATTCCTAAAATGAAACAGTCTTTATTTGAAATGTGAATATATTATCAATTCAGGATCAAATTTAATAACTCTAAAATAAGATCAATTTTTCAAGTTTCTAATAACTTTGAAGAACATTACTTTAAATTTACATTTATTGTCCAATTACATGTGATACAATGATCACAAATAATGTTTTCAAAAATATGACACTCAATATAGGAACCTAATGCGATAACTTAGCCATTAAGAGAACCTGCTCTACAGTAAACAGAGTCAGCATTCAAAGACCAGCATCCATATAAAGAAGAAGGCATCCTAACAAACACCTGAATATGCAGCTGTCAAGGTACCTGGAGATAAGAAGAGGATTGGAAAGGCTTGTTTCATTTCTAGATTAGAAAATGTGAGTCTCAGACTCA
Organism: Mastomys natalensis; assembly: GCA_021653895.1. NCBI lineage: Eukaryota > Metazoa > Chordata > Mammalia > Rodentia > Muridae > Mastomys > Mastomys natalensis. The sequence continues at coordinate 371,834 of JAJTUV010000485.1, forward strand.
AAGGAGAGAGAGATTCTTCCTTTCTCAAAGGATTATATGAACAGTTATAGAAGAAGAAACCTGTGGCCCCAAAAACTCCATCAGAGAACTCCTAAACCTGATAAACAACTTAAGCAAAGTGGCTGGATATAATATTAACTTTAACAAAACAGTAGCATTCCTCTACTCAAAGGATAAAAAGGCTGAGAAAGATATTAGGGAAATAACACCTTTCACCACAGTCACAAATAATATAAAATACCTGTTGTGACTCTGAACAAGTAAGTGAAATAACTGTTTAACAAGAACTTCAAGTCTCTGAAGAAAAATAATCAAAGTACTCAGACGATGGAAAGATCTCCCATGATCTGGATTGGCGGGATTAAAATAGTAAAAATGGCCATCTTGCCAAAAACAATCTACATATTCAATGCAATCCCTATCAAAATTTTAACTCAGTTCTTTATAGAGTTAGAAAGAGCAATTTGTGCACTTATTTGAAATAACAACAAACCCAGGATAGCGAAAACTAATATCAAAAATAAAAGTACTTCTAGGGGAATCACCATAGCTGAACTCAAGCTGTATCACAAAGCAATAGTGAATAAAAACTGTGTGGTATTGGGACAGACACAGGCAGGTAGATCAATGGAATAGAATTGAAGACCCAGAAATGAACTCACACAACTATGGTTACTTGATCTTTGAAAAAGGAGCTAAAACTGTCCAGTGTAAAAAGGACACCATTTTCAACAAATGGTGCTGGTTCAACTGGAGGTAAGCATGTAGAAGAATGTAAACTGATATTGTCTCCTTATACGAAGATCAAGTCCAAGTGGATCAAGGACCTCCACATAAAACCAGATACACTGAAACTAATAGAAGAAAAAGTGGGTAAGAGCCTCAAACACATAGGCATAGGGGAAAATTTCCTGAACAGAACACCAATGGTTTATGCTTTAAGATCAAGAATTGACAAATGTGACCTCATAAAATTGCAAAGCTTCTGTAAGGCAAAGCACACTGTCAATAGGACAAAATGACAACCAACAGATTGGGAAAAGATCTTTACCAATCCTACATCAGATAGAGGGCTCATATCCAACATATATAAAGAACTCAAAAAATTAGACTCCAGACAACCAAATAACCCTAATTAAAAATGGGGTACAGAGCTAAACAAAGAATTCTCAACTGAAGGATATCAAGTGGCCATGAAGCACCGAAAGAAATGTTCAATATCCTTAGTCATCAGGGAAATGCAAAGCAAAACAACCCGGAGATTCCACCTCACATCAGTAAGAATGGCTAAGATCAAACAACTCAGGTGACAACAGATGCTGGCAAGGATGTGGAGAAAGAGGAACACTCCTCCATTGTTGGTGAGATTGCAAGCTCTTAACAACCACTCTGGAAATAGGTCTGGTGGTTATTTAGAAAACTGGACATATCATTACCTGAGGACCCAGCTATACCACTCCTGGGCATATACCCAGAAGATGCTTCAACATATAACAAGGACACATGTTCCACTATGTTCATAGAAGCCTTATTTTCAATAACCAGAAGCTGGAAAGAACCCAGATGTCCTTCAAAAGAGGAATGGATACAAAAAATGTGGTACATTTACACAATGGAGTACTATTCAGCTATTAAAAACTATGACTTCATGAAATTCTTAGGTAATTGGCTGGAACTAGAAAATATTATCCTGAGTGAGGTAACCCTGTCACAAAAGAAGACACATAGTATGCACTCACTGATAAGTGGACATTAGTCCAAAAGCTTGGAATACCCAAGGTAGAGTTCACTGATCACATGAAGCTCAAGAAGAAGGAAGATCAAAGTGTGGATGCTTCGGTCCTTCTTAGAAGGGGGAACAAAATACTCAAGGGAGGAAATATGGAGACAAAGTGTGGAGCACAGACTAAAGGATAGGCCTTCCAGAGAATGTGCCACCTGGGAATCTATCCCATATGCAAACACCAAACCTAGACACTATTTTGGATGCCAAGAAGTGCTGACAGGTGCCTAATATAGCTGTCTCCCGAGAGAATCTGCCAGATCCTGACAAATACAGATGTTGATGCTTGCAGCCAACCATTGGAATGAGCACTAGGTCTCCAATGGAAGATTTAGAAAAAGGACTGAAGGAGTCGAAGGGGTTTACAACAACAATATAAACTAACCAGACCCCCCAGAGCTCCTAGGGACTAAACCACCAACCAAAGAGTACACATGGAGAGACCAATAGCTCCAGCTGCATATGTAGCAGAGAATGGCCTTGTCAGGCATCAATGTGAGAAGTCCTTGGTCCCATGAAGGCTAGATTCCCCAGAGTAGGGGAATTCCAGGCAATGAGGTGGGAGTATGTGGGTGGGTGTTGAAACACCCCATAGAAGCAAGGGGTGGGGGATGGGATGGGGGTTTTCATAGGGAAAATCAGGAAAACGGATAACAATTGAAATGTAAATAACAAAAATATCCAATACAAAACAATATAAAAGGAAGCACATACATTATGGTGATGAATTCTAGAGCTTTAAAGATTAAAAAGAAGGTTTTTATTAAAACAAAACAAAACACAAAACGAAGAAACCCAGTGTCACTTGCTGGCCTCTTTACTTGTACTCACACTTGTATGTGCACACACAAACCCACAAGCAGAATCATTAAAATAAAATTAATATTAAAGTTTTTAATTGCCAATTGAATTTTTAGAGAAGCTAAATACAACATATAAAACCCTGAGTCACTTAGAATGTGTTCATCCTAGGCTAACTAATTATGTAAATCAGAAAGATAATGTGAACAGATTTGTAGTACACATATATTTAAAGGTATTGTACAGATCAATGTTTATCTGTAGCAAATACATATACTTAATTTTTAAGTAATTATATAAAAATATCAAACCTTGTTCCTGTCTAGTTTGAAATGTGAAATAACTCATACAACAAAATGTAAATATTTAATTAAACTACTTAAGTGGCAAAATATATCTTTTGAATGGATGAGGAACACTGAACAACCGGTTAGACGGGCATTTAAAATGCCCAGTCTTTTCATATATTTGAATACTTCTGTGTCCCTTAATCATTAATAAATTAAGGTTTAAGTATGATTTTTTATTATTGTTCTAAATGAAGATTTATTATAGTTTGTAGTATGTATTTTACCAGTTAGTCTTTCCAGTAAGAATAATTTAACACCCTTAAAAGATTTAGAATAACACTACTAAAATATTCACATTTGCTTCAAGAGATTTTTTTCTCCTAAGTAACATGTGATATTTAGTAATTTGAAAGATAGATCAATGCTACTGAATATCCATATAGAAATATAAAGTTGAGGTTTGAATGCTTTGAAAAATATTTTTGAACTTTGCTGCTCAAGACGTCTAGTATTTGAGTTTGCATATCATTTGTTTGGATAACTGTTGTGGTTTACATTTTTCAAATATAAAAATGGTGTCAGCATTTATTTTTAAAGTATTACATGAATTGTTAATCAGTTAGCAAAAGTATGGTCATGAGAATAAACAAAAAAGTTAATATTGTTAAAATTTTAAAAACATACTTAAAAAATTTTATTTCAAATTAACATGTCCATTAATATTATTGTTACCTGCTTGGGTTGTATTTTTTTTTAAACAAAGAATCTATTTAATCATGTGGAATATATTAATATAATTAAGAGCTCCACTTTTAAAATTTTCTCATGAAATATATTATACCACAAAAATAGTATTGTTACAGAAATATATTTGAGGTAATTAATAGTTTCCTTTCCAAAAATTGAATACAATTATTATCATCTATTGATTCAGCTGGAAGATGCCACTGGAAATTATGATCTATAATTCCCTTACTCCCTTTTTATTCTCCATTTGGCCTATAATTATATTAAGAGAGCTATTAGCAGAATTCTTCCCACTGTGTGTCCTTATGAAATAATTGCACCACATGCCACACACGCGGTTCATATTCAGACTGTTATATTTTGTTCCTTTAGCAACACAAATGCACCTGTTCTCGACACAATTAGGCATGGCCATATTGAAGGTAATCAAAACAAATAATGAAAAATGGTTTTGTTTGATTTGGAAAATAAGCCATAATGTCTACTCAGGCATTGGGAAAGCTTTGATAATGAGTCTGGGTGGAATTAACATAGTTAATGAAAATTGATTCTGTTTATGTACAGAGGTAATAGATATGCATGCATAAATTCTGGGCACTCACTCTGAGATATTAATTATTATTTTGTAATTTACCCAAGACAATTCCAGCCAAAGGTAGCATCTGTTTGGCACCAAAATTCTACTTTGGTTTAATTGTCCAGTGCAAGAGAAATAGCTACAAAGAGTCAGGTAAGGTAGTCAAGGTCACAAAGACATTTTACTTTGATTATAGATAGAAAAATTTGATCCATATCAGATACTCAATTAGAACATTTTTCTAGGGATTTAAATGTTTATTCATATGTTACATAGACACAAAAGTGGGAGACTGAATAAAGGATAGAGATCAGGTCAGTTTTTATTTAAAATTCTTTCCCTTCAAATTTACTTCACTTTAAATTCATAATTTGTTTTCAAGAGTATTTTTTTAAATGTCATTGAATCACAATCATTATCGTATTCCTATTACTCAGAAAAAAATATAATGGACCTTGAAAGATATATGTTGTCAAATTGAAAAAAACTCCATGAATTAATTTTTATATACTTGTGTTAAAACTTACATATCTGTACATATGGCTCAAATTCAAGGTAACAATTTGAGAGGCCTGAAAGAAGAAAGCTCACCGAATAAACATGCTTTGTCTCTGAGCATGTTGATGCTTGTTCAGTCTCTAGAAATCATGTAAAAGTGGGAGGAGAGAACAAACTCCATAAAATTATCTTCTGAGTTTCATATTCCTTGGCATGCACAATCATGTGAGTGTGTACCCCTCCACACACACAGACAAGCAGCACTGTGAATCCATATTCACATGCCAATGTTGTTGATGATGATACCAATAATAAATGTTTTAAAATAATTTTATTTTTAAAAATTGATCATTACCATAGCTGTCTAAAATATTTTTAAAGACTTCACATTCCTAAAAATTTCTACAATATGCTTTTGGTGGTTTGAATGTGTCTGGATGAGGGAGTGGCACCATTTGGAGGTATGACCTTTTTGGAATAGGTCTGGCCTTGTTGGAGGAAGTGTGTCACTATGGGCATGGATTTTAAAATCCTCTACCTAGCTGCTTGGAAGCCAGTCTTCTTGCAGCCTTCTGATGAAAATGTAGAACTCTCAGCTCCTCCTGCACCATACCTGACTGGATGCTGTCATGCTCCCATCGTGATGATAACAGACTGAACCTCGAATTCTGTAAGCCAGTCCCAATTAAATGTTGTTTTTATAAATTGCCTTGGTCATGGTGTCAGATCACAGCAGTAAAACCCTAACTAAGACAATGCTCTGACATTTATGTAATCATTTACATTTTCATATTCATCTCATACTAGAATTATAATATAGTGTTGACATTATTACTTCACAGAGTATTTGCGACTAGGAAAGACTATTACTGTAGTTAATCATGGTAAAATGAGGACTTTTAACAAGTGTCATCGAAGGAATCTTGTTAGGTTGTAATACAAGACTTCTTTCTCTATCTCTGCCGTTGCTCTAATTTTGAACTATTGTAAAGTACAGAATGCAGTTCCACCAACACGGGGAGAGATGAGTCATTTAAATCTTTGTTTAACTGCTTTTTCTCCTAGGCATTGCATCATTGATAGTTTCAAATATAGGTTTTTGTTCTGTTTGTTTCTGTGTATGTAACTAATGTAAAAAAAAAAATCCCTAATATATTCCTTTAAAAAAGTTCTATAGTTTTATTGAAAAGAGCTTCTTTGAGGTCAAATAATACTTTAGTTCCTAGTGTAGAGCAATATTATTTAGCACATAACTGTGCCTTTGTAAAAGTTTCACAGCACATCCACAGATGCAAAGTGGCTTGCATGCACTTGTCTTCAGCATGGAGTCCTGAGACCACTCAAACAGTGGGCGCTCATCAAAGCTACTGTGAGAGAAAGTTGCTGATAATAGTTTTCTATGAAAACTAATGTTTGAAAATAACTGAAATAGGACTAAAATCATTATATTTAGTCTTAGATTTTCTGCATGGCAGTGACTCTGTGGACAACATTTGGTAGATACTTTTTCTCATTTGTTTAAGGGCATTATAAACATACACTGAAATAATAAAGATGTAAAACTATTTGGAACTGAAATTTCTTCATCTTGTAATGAAAAAAACCTGAAGGAAACACAGGGTTTATTTATTCGTTGACAATAGAGGAAGCCTAGTGTCTTATACACAATGAAAAAAAAAGTATTTTTTTTCTTTATGGGAAAATTTAAATTTAATGCTTTTTATCACAGAAGCCATAATGTGCACAGCTTTGGAAAACTACTGCAGTGTGTATTTAGGATGTTTTTGTCATATTAATTACAGGTATAGATTTGCAGGAATGGCATAGATTTTTCTGTAAGGTACAACATAATAATGGAAGAAATGTGCATTGGGTATCCACATCGATCCTGTGTGCAGATTCAAACAGGTCATTAGAAATTTTAAAAAATTGAAAACTTTTAGGATGATGTTTTTTATATTGATCATGTCTTTATTAATGGAAAACAATTCAGATCAACTCAGAGGTTCTAATATTCTACTAAAATGTATGTCTTTGCTAATGTATAAAAATCATGTGATTCTATACATATATACATAAATAGGAATAGATAAGGATTTACATATAGTGAGAGATTTAACAGAAGTATATAAAATAATGAGGTTTTCTTATATGTAACATTAGCATTGGAGATCTAAACTCTAGGGGCAAAAGAACAGAGAAATACAATTTTTGTATAAACATAGTACAATACCTAAGGAATGTATTTGAGTAAATAACAACTCAAGATAGAAAATCGTATCTTTGCTCAGAATCAAAATTATTTCTCCAGGGCAGAGGAAATGTCAGATAAACCAGTAATCCTATTAAGCACTATAGCCAGTGTTATGGAATTGAGATGCAAAGATAGATAGGTAGATAGATAGGTAGGTAGGTAGGTAGATAGATAGATAGATAGATGATAGATAGATAGATAGATAGATAGATAGATAAATAGGTAGGTAGGTAGGTAGATAGATAGATAATATGTTAGTATCATAATTCTGACAAAACTATTTCTAGTAAATCTGGTTTTAAGTCATATGGTAATCACTAAAATAATGTGCACTAATTTGTACAACCAAATTAATATATACTTTTTAATTACCACTAACCTCAAAGATAAAATATTCAACTTTTCTTTCAAACCGAATAATAAAATTAAAAGTATTTATCTTTCAACATAGAGTTCATTTTGTGGGGGAGTCTGTCAAATAAAATAACCAATGGTGGCCTTAAAACTTCTGAGAGGTAGAAAATTCATGAAAAGCTCTTACTGAGGCATATTTTGATTTCATTTATTTATTTTATTAATTCATTTATTTACTTTACATCCTGATTGCAGTTTCCCACCACTCCTCTCCTCCTAGTCCTTCCTTCTGACCTATCCCATCCCTCCTTCCCTTTCTCCTCAGAGAAATGGAGGCCTCCTATAGATATTAACTCTTCTCGGCATAACAAGAGTCATATTTAGACACTAAATGTCATAGAATTTGACTACAATATTTAATATCTTGTGTATTGTAACTATTAAGTATTAATATGTAAATTGTTAAATGTATTTGGGGGAAGCACTTCTTAATCATTAGAAAGAAGTAACCACCAATGTATTGGAATTCAAGGTTAACTTCAAGTGCGTATTCTCAGTAAGAAACAGACAGGAAGCTTTTATTTCAACTTAAGAAAATGGACACCAAACTTTAGTAAGTTGAGATTAGTTACAAACGACTCCTCTGGGTGTCTGAATCAAATAATGTGTGGGATAAACTCCTGCATATTATCATCTTCTGCTATCATGAAAGAAAACTGCTCTGATTTAATTTATTCCTCTACTGAAGCACTGCTGACCTAAACAGAGCTATTGTTTAATCATGTTTTTATCTCTGTGAAATTGGTGTATACACTTTATTAATTCTCTAAAATATTTAATTAATTCCAGTTCATCTCCTAGTTTTTGTTAATTATTATTTTATTGAGTGCACACTATATTCATCTTACTGGGTGTTCTAATTACCGCAAACAAGTGTGCAACACATGGTATGTTCTGGACACCATCATTGACGTTTCTGATAAGATTATCTTAGACAGCTGTTACAATGCTGTCTTTTCAGGATCTGCTATTTTATTCCTGAATTCCAATACATCATAATAGTTTTGTGTGTTATTTAGTAATAAACCACTCTCAAACCAAAATATGTTGACACAATGAACAAATTTTCTTATCAGTTTAAGTATGTAATTAATGTTGGAAGAAGTGGGAGGAAAGAATCAGTGCTCATCCAATCAAGTGTCTGAAATTACAGATTGTTTATCATTCCTGTGCTTCCTTTAGATGGGGAGAAAGCATTACAGCTTATGCAGATTATTGAAGTAAGCAAACCGTGGTTACATGTTAACTCTGCTTATGTTTCAGCTAGGAATAGACCAAGTGTTCCTTATAAAATACAAAATAGTGGAAACCATTATCAAATGCTGGAAGAGAAGTGCAGAATATACTATGATAGAGTATAATGCTTTCTATATCTAGGTTTTTTACTCTATCAAAAATAATAATAATTAAATATTAATAATTAATATGAGAGTAACATGATATGATAATTAAAAATGAAAGATAAAAATTATTTTCACAAAAATGGCCACATAAATAAAGATATGTTGATTTCATCACTAAAATTGAATTAAAAAATATGTTCAAGATCTGGTATTTGTTACAAAGTCACGATGTTTACTAAATGCAGACATAGATGTATGTGATACTGTATATAAAATACTGATATAAACTTAAAGAAATACTGAGTAATCAGTAAAAGAACATGTAGCAGAAGAATTGGCTCATCGATAAAGGAAATGTATTTTTCTTTCAGAGTACAGGAATGTGGTTTTCAGCACCCATCAGCTTATGGCTGCCTAAAATTTCAGTTTCAGATGAACTATTAACATATTTCAGCTTCTGCACTCACATGAATATGCCCACAGACACACATTAGTGCACATAATTAAAATTAACAAAATAATAATAATTCAAGAAAGTGGTCAACTTTTCACCTATCAGTTCCAGGTCAGAATCACCATGGTTCATGGTATTCTAATCTTTTGATATTTAGTTTAGCTCATGACTGCATGAAAGTTACAAAAGTACCTTACATCTGCTTTCAGCTGCACAGAATGAGCATTATAATTTATAAATTTGACATAACTTTCCTCCATTGACTCAAGATTATAGTGAGCCCCTAAGGTTCAAATGGTCTATAAAATTCTCTGGGCTTTTAAGGAAAAGTTAGGACACTGATCAGCCTCTTGAAATTTAAGACCTGGGAGCACAGGAGAATAGCAGGGCTCAATCCATTTTGTTCCATTTTGAGAATGAAGGAGCTCATGGGAGAACAGTGAGTGAAGGTTCTCAACTGGAAGTTGAGACAAAAGATTATTTCATCCTTGTGTATAACCAAAATTATGCTCACTTGAAGTCATGAGGGATGCAATTTAGAAATAGGTGAGATCCTCTCTAGGGGGGAAAAAACATTGACGAATAAGATAGGTGATAGCTCTCTATGCTCTTACCAACTGAATTCATTTTAAAATGTAGATTCAAATAATGTAATCAATGTCCTAGGAAAGCTATAAAAATGAATATACAAAAATGGTAAACTCCTTCCCAAATCCACTAAGGCAAGACACCATACATCTGTATCTTACTAATTCATGTCTTACATATCTTATGGTGTGTGTCACCCTGATTACTTTTTAGATTTAGATATGATAGCAACATGCAATTAACTGCCATACAGAAGTATATATTTGCTTTGTATCAATCTTTATTACAGATTTCGCTATTGCATTAAAAGATTTCAGCTAACACTCCCCTAACTTGTTTTTCAAAGACACAAACAAGAGTATAAAAATTATCTTGATATGTTACCTGTAAATTATTTTACACACTTTATGGCTATTTGAAGTTTGTCTTATAAAAACTTTTGCTTTATGTGTACCATAAGTGTAAAGTTGAATAATAAGAGTTTTTGCTTACCATCAGAATTTATCAATCAGTAACTCAAATATCAATTCAAAGTCCAGTTACTTTAGGTCTTATCAACCCCAAACTGTATAAGGCAAACATATTGGAATTGCTCTTAGCATTTCTAAGAAATGAAAATATATCCAAATTAATTTACCTCAACCCCTTTGCCAATAAATTAAATTCTTTTACACCTGACAAGAAGTGCTGCACTTCCATGGCAAAAGACTATACTTGATCTCCATTGTTGGGGATGACTTAGATATTTAGCATAAAATAACTTAAATAAAAGAGATCATTTAGAATAATGAATCCAGACATCTTATATTGAGGTCACTCTTGCTTAGGTTATAATATATCTGATGTGGGCAGATGCAGACTCCAGAGCCTAACAGAAAATTAAAGGACAGCTCAGAATTTTTTTCTACCATTCCGTAATATATTATTTCCTTACTTAAGTTCAAGTCATTTGTCCTTCTCAAATAATTCAGTACATGACAAAGTCTAGAATAGCCAGCTGGAGAATATAACAAAATTGTTTTGAAGGCATACATGATGTAGGCATTAAAACTCTGAGCAGGTGGACAGCATAACTGAAGCCTCTATGCCCGGTTACCCAGAAATAACCCCGAAGCACATGCCAGAATACCACCATGACCCATTCCCAGGAATGCTTTACTGTTTTCTATTAGAGAAGAAAGTGATTCAGAGTGTTTCACTTATCCCCAGCTTACTTTGTAGGGAACTATTTACCCAGGCGGAATTTCTGCTTATAATTCAGTAACTCAGAAGTGCAGTTTTGGAGTCTAAAAATACTCTGGCTGGGACTTCTGTTATCAACATACCTGACATTCATTTTCGACATCTCCTGCACAGCTTTCTCATAGTTTTCTACAGAGGAAGCAGTGTCCTCAAAAATTACTGTGTGTTCTCTCATTTCACTCGATGTTTGGCTAATCTGCTACAGACACTCACTGAGTATTTAAGTCCACATTTTCAGAAAAACATTTCATACTTTAAACTGGACTATACATGAGTCACATAATTAGAAAGATGTATTCACTTAGTAAAATAACACTAAAACAAAGAAAAATAAGACAGGTATAGGAAAGGGAATTTGATAAGAAGTGATAAAAATGATGAGATCAGGAGAATAAATCTTGATGGAGACTCTGAAATTGCTGTCTTCCTCACACAGGAAAGGATGTATAACCTTGGGAGACTAATTCCACTCTTGCTCAGATAGTCCATCATTTATACCAAGTAGGGAAAATAATGCAATCACCTCCAAGAACTGTTCCAACTGCCTCACCGGAAACTAACTGCATGGTAAATTAGTATTGATTATTATTCATATTTTTGTCTCTGATTTTAATGTTTTCATAATTTTATGAAGGGAATTATAAGACCCATTTCTCATGGCTGTTGAAGATGTAATGATTCACATTTAAATGCTCTGCGATGTGGGAAAGAAAATAATGTACTCAGGCTAGGCAACTGGGGTCGTTGCTACTAATGGAAACTACTCAAACAAACATTTTAAGAGATGACACTAATTTAATAATTCATTATTACTATTTCTACTTATAAAGTATTAAAATGCTTATCAAAGGTAGGAAATTTTTCATTAATCACAGAGCTACAGAAAAGGGAAGGATGAAAGTCTTAAATATTTTGTGGCTAAAGAACACCAATAATATTTCAGAAATAATTTATCTTTGGTTTTATATGTATGTTTAAATGGTAATATTTCTTAATTGTCAAATATACTCAGTTGAACACAGGTGCCTTATATTAATGAAAAATTAGACCACTATATTATCACAATATAGATATCTAAGAAAAGCAATAAAATTTCCAAAAAATATTACTTTAGAATAACATAATATCGTTTTCATTATATATATATATATATATATACACACACACACACACACACACACACACACACACACACATACATACATCTCAGGATCATTACCATGTGAAGTAAACATCACCTTTCTGTTTCCCTGAACAAAGACACAAATCTTTAATGAAGAATAAAAAAAATCACATTTGAATTATCAATGCCTCACCAGAACGAAATCTGTCTTTAGGTTCAATCCTATCATAGAAATAGTTCATTTCTAATTTGAAAGGACACAAAAAACTCAATGACATTATCAATTTTAATAAAATATAATTTAGTAAATTGAACCGCGAATGCTGAAACTAATATACAGATATTGTGTGATAAACAAAAAAAAAAAAAAAAAAAAAAAAAAGAAAATAAGAAGTCTCAACTAGCCCAGACGCTAGGGAGCTCCCAGAGACTGAGCCACCAACCTGTTGCACACATGGGCCAGTCCAAGGCCCTTGGCACATGTGTAGCAGAGGTCTGTCTGGTCAGGCCTCAGTGGGAGATGTGCTTAATCCTTGATGGATGAGGAACTGTGTGTGTGGCGGGATGGGGGGGCAGAAGGAGGGAAACAACTGGAATGTAAATAAATAAAATAATGTTAAAAATAAATAAAAAAAATAAGAGTTACTAATAAATAGTAATCAAGCAATTCTTTTCTTTTCTTTTTTTCTTTTTTGGATATTTTATTTACATCTCATATGTCATTCCTTTTGCCCATCCCCATGCACCCAGGAACCCCCTATCCCATCTCCCCTCCCCCTTCTTTTATGAGGATGTTCCCCCACCCACCCACCTACTCCCTCCTCCCCACCCTTGAATTCCTCCTTGCTGGGGCATCCAGCCTTCACGGGACCAAGGATCTCCTCTCCCACCTATGCTTGACAAGACCATCCTCCCCTACATATACAGCTAGAGCCATGGGTCCCTCCTTATGTGCTCCCAGGCTGGTGGTTTAGACACTGGGAGCTCTGGTTGGTTGGTATTGTTGCCCTCCCATGAGGCCACAAAACCTTTTAGCTCTTTCAGTTTTCTCTCTAACTTCTCCATTGGGAACCCCATGATCAGTTCTATGCTTATCAAGCAATTGTTCTTGCAAGGCCCATGCCTTTTAAAATGATTTTCAATGGCGATATGTCAACATGTTACTTTGAGTCATGTATAGTCCCCAAATCTATTTATTTAATTAAGAATAGTACTAGTTGATTTTAGATACTGGATTTTAGACATTTTTTCTTTTGTGTTTTTAAGGGAATATTTTGAAGTCTGATATTCTTTATGATCGTTCTGACATTAGGATTTCCCCATCCTACAATATCAGCTTGACATTAGGTTAGCATCCTGTAAAAGTTCTAAGTTTTAAAGGTGGAGGTCACTGTTTGTCAATATTTTATTCATGTGTCTGCATGGTAAAATTTAGTTCCTATTTAATCTTATGCACATGGTAATTTTGTAGAGTAAAATGCTTCTGTTTATTTTAATCACTTGGCATTTCCTCAGGTAGGAGCATATGTGTGGGGGAGGATACTTGGTATGTAGAAGGAATACAATCAGTCATCCTGCCTTTCCCAAAAGGCCTCCTAATCATTGCAAAGGGAGGAGGGATATCAAGATGGGGAAAATATTAACTTTAAGTTGTTCTGATGGTGCATAGTTCTGTTGAATTCTTTTGAAAATACTTTATATTATTGAGGTCTTCAAAGGCAAATAATGATAGTGTGTCAGTAATGTCAGAGGGTCTGGGTTACTGAGCTTTGTGCATTTTTAGACTATATCATATTTATTCTAATTACATTAATCCATTTGTTTATTCATCTATTAACACATATGTTGCTATTAACTAGCACACACAAAGAGATATGCCAGCTTCTGAAAACACAAGGTGAAAAAAGGAAGTTTCTTCCTGCCTTTGGGTTTTGAAAGTAAACTTCAAATGAAAAACTATTCTATCAGATGAAACGTAATTCACTAGAAACAAGTATGAGGTTTATAAAATAACAACAAAATCCGTGTTTGACTTTATTTAGCCAACACATGGGTGTTGCAAGGAAGATGTGAGAATGGAGAATTTAAGTAAAACTTATATAGTGTTATCTGAACTGAATATCAAAGAATAAATCAGATGTAGATAAGTTTTCATCTCCAGAAGATGGTGTCAGACTGTGTGGCCTCTGCCTCTGTGACCTATTTATTGAGCATTGTCTTTAGAGCTGTTTAGACTGGCATCATTATGATATTGTGCAGGAAACAGTCAATATTAATTAGGCAGGAAACCACTTTTTTCTCTCCCATGTATATTATATTATTCTTCTGTTTTTTCCATTGCTTTGTGATATTTTTCTACAGTTATCTCCATTCAGTCACTTCATTTTGGGTGTAATTAGATATGATCAATGAGAAGCCCTGGGAGGAAAAGCCTGGAGGGTAAATAGAAATTAATATCAAGGTCTTCATTACTACAGCCCTAGACACAGACATGTCTGTATCATAGGATGTTTTAGTTGAGAGTTACTGCTCCCCTGTGAGCCATGACAACTACAGTTGCCTGAACAGTGCAACCTCAGGTTCATTTTCACAGTCAAAAATCCCTTTTTTGAAAGAATAAATTGAAAGAATTTCTGGTAGCACACAGTGTTGGTGTAGTTTTTCTTCAGTATTGGAATGATTTGATCAAAAGTGTTAAATACTACAATTTTCATCAATGAAAACTAAAATCTCCTCACATGGATTAGGTCAGTAGTACACCCTACAGCAGTGCCCCCCTTTCTTTTGCCTATAAGGTTATTATGTTTCACAAGGACTCAAGAAAGTTGATATCTCACATTGCAGTTTCTGATTGGCAGCAATTTGCCATGAATTTCTATCATCCTGATAGTCAGAATCAGGCAAACATAGATCCTTTTATTTCTACGTTGAATATAAATACTGAGACTCCATAGTAAATGCATGTATATCTATTTGTCTTTCTATCTATTCATATATCTTTCTATCTTTGATCTATCTATACATTATCCCATATAACTAAATTGATATTTATATCTATATCTATTTCTGTCTGTCTATATGTATTTCTGTCTGTATAATCTATTTTCATATATATGCATAGCATATATATCAATATCTTTCTGTATTAGATATTAATTTCGAATATATATATATATTTATGTAACTATCTATATTTGTCTATAAAAGAGGAAAAAGTCTATGAGAGATTTCAAAGTATTTAAAAGTAGTCTTGAAATCTAAATCTAAGTTAATTCTAAGAAAATAAAGGAGAGTATATGTATTGATAAGACTCTGAACCAAGCAGATGGTCTGCTCAAGAAATTGTTGACACTGTAAAGTCTGGCTTATAATTTAATTTTAGTAGATCTTAGAGTTGAGTCTAGATGGAGAGGTAAAATGTGAGACTATAAGAGAGAAGAAAGGACTGGATTTCTTCCTGTCTCAATAGCTTTATCTTGATTTAATATCTATGGTTGACATGGCCAACTCATATCTGTCATTTTTCCACTCTACAGCATGCCTATTTTATCCTGTTATTCATTCATTCACATAGACTATGTCCACCTCTCAAAAAGTTAGATGTATAATGATGCTAACAACTTGATAATAAGAGTCTATATCTTACAAAGTAACTAAGGAAGAGAGTGCACTCAAATATGAAACTTTGCATGTGCAGATGTACATACACAATCAAAAAGCTTCTAAGAGTTTTTGAATTGACAGTCTTCTTTCACGCCTTCAAAAGGCTGAAGTTTCCAAGAACCAAATTCAAGATTGGATCACACAACTAGATGACTATGATGCATGTCAAATCCCATATTGGTTACTGTTAGCTGTTAAAATGTCTATACTCATGATTTATGAAAATTAGTCCTGTACTAAGAAACTAACACTGACCCTTCCTGAAGGACATGGGAAGCTAGACAATGTTAGTTTCCTTCGCACTAATTCTTATTAATAAATTTTGCCTATAAACTTATACCTACACTTAGCAAATATGTATCACTTAAAGATGAAGTAGAGACTATAACCAATGAGAAACTGTGCAGCTCCATTCACAAAATCTCTTAAAAAGTATTATGGTTGAGCAAGTATTTTTGTAGGATGTTGAAGCATTTTATGGGTATATGCCCAGGAGTAGTAGAGCTATGTCTTGAGGTAGAACTATTCCCATTTTTCTGAGAAATCACCAAATATATTTCCATAGAGATTGTATACTTTTGTGCTTCCATAAGCAATGGGAAAAAACGGATATTACTCATAAAATACTGGTACCATGCTACAGCCCACAGAGCGAAAGAAGCTATACAAAAAAGAAGGCCAAGATAGGAAGTCTGAATGTTACTTAGAAGCCGAATAAAATAGTCATGAGAGGCAGATGGAGGGAGGTAATTGAGAAGGAGGGAGATGGAGAGTTGAATGGGGGATTCAGGGTCAGGTGTGGGGAAGGACAAGAGGGATGGATAGATTGCCATGAAAATAAATTGAAGTCTGCTACTGATGGGGGTGAGATGGTTGGGTGGCACTTCCAGGAGAAAGATAAGATAGAGTCCTGAGATAAGAGAGGCACTTAAAAATCAATGGGATGACCTGTGCTGTGACTCACAACATTGTGGATATGGAACCTGAAGAGACCTGGCTACCTCCTGTAGTCACCAGGAAACACAGTGGAGTGATCTGATCGAGATACAAACCCACCCACAAAACCCAAAAATTTATCCTGTCTACAAAAAAATACAGGCATTAGAGTCAGAGCAGAGACTAAGGGAATGGCCAAACAATAACTGGCCCAATTTGAGACTCATACCATGGGCAACCACTCATCCCTGACACTATTAATTTTACTTTGTTATGATTGCAGACAGGAATGTGCTGTTCTCTGAGAGGCCCCACCCAGCAGCTGACTAAGACAAATATAGATACCCAAAGCCAAATAATGGATGGAGCTTGGAGATTTTTATTGAAAAATAGGAGGAAAGATTGTGAGCCCTAAAGAGAATAGAAACTCCAACACAGTCAACCAACCTGGACCCTTCAAGCTCTCAGCATGTGAAGCACCAACCAAAGAACATACACGGCTAAACCTAGGCTCCCTGCAGATATGTAGCAGATGTGCAGCTTGATCTTCATGTAGCTCCTGAACAACTGGAGCAGGAGGCTATACCAAAAGCCATTGCCTGTATGTGGGACAGATCCTTCTAGATGGGCTTTCTTGTCTGGCTTCAGTTAGAGAGGAAGCACCTGCCCTGGCAGAGACCTGAAGTGAATACCTGGGAAGGGCACCTGCTTTGAGAATGGGAGGGGTAAGGGAAAAAAGGATTAGGGGAGGGAGTGATGGGGAGGGTGGCAGTGAATGGGATGTAAAGTGAATAAGTAAAAATATAAAATTAAATTTAAAATGTTTTGTAATTTATATAATTATAATTCTCTAATATCTGGGAATGAATACTCAGAGTATGGGTTAATGGTGGAGGAATATAAACTAGATAAGACTGAGTTTACTGAAATGAGTCCATCAAGCAGGGTTCTGGAATTAATACTGTTTCTCATACAGATCAAATGGGTGTCATTAGTTTATGCCATTATTTGTATGTTCAAGAAAGGTCCACTGTGAATGATGTGGAAATGCAAACCTTTCGTTGGTTTTATTCTATTAAAGTAACTAAAAGATACAGACCAAGATTAATGACAGGTTTGATTTGCCATGAGAAACCTAGTGTGCCTTAATGATAGAGACTAGGAAATATGCATTCCATGAATACTATAAGAAACAGTTTCATGAGGGAATTACAATCATACTTAGAAATCTCTGGCATTGTATTTTCCTGTGTTTCAGGGAACACTTTGGAATCCACAGCTGCTTAATTGGATAACTTAAATGCAATAGGTGTAATTGGACCCTGGAGTGACAGTGCTCTAGCAGCAGCACTGAATTGACAAAGATAAGATGAATACACTTACTTTAATGGACAAAATAGACAAAACAATGTCTCTAATGATCTGACTTGTATACACTTTTGCCACTGGTTAATGAATCACTGTATTCCAAGAAACAAAACAAATAGGAAGTCCATTAAGTTCTTGCTAGATCTGTGTAAGTGGAAAAAGAAAAGAAATTAACAAATCTGACTTTCAATCACAGAGACAGAAAATCCTGGTCTCTTAATCAGTTTTTGGATGAGCCAGTTTATACATCCCTAGCCCTGCAAACAAAAGGGAGGGCAAGTCCCATAAAGAAGGATTTATCTATTTTGCTTTAATTATTATTCCTTCCTTCCCTAATGGCATCTCCAGCCATTTCCCATGCTATTGTACATTGGAATAAAATATATAATAAAATCTTTCAGCACCTCATAGAGACTAGCTGTGTATTAACATCAATTCTTGGAGATGACAATCAACATGTTGGCCCTTTAGGCAAAGGAAAGCCTTGTAATGTTCAGGGAACCAAGAAAATTTAGTCAAACTCTCACTATGGTGTTTCCACTGGGTCTCAGATTCATACTGTGTTTATTTCCCTCTTATAAGCATTTATGAATGAGATAAATAGATATAATTAGCAGTTCACAGAATCTTCACTTTGTTACACTGACCTGTGGACCGGAGGTTATTTTTATTGGAAGTCCAAATAGAATCCAAATTTGAGCTGCTACTATTGAGAACATTAAGGAACTAAAAACGCTATTACATACATGGAAGGATTTCAGAAACTACTGCCACCACCTAGGCCTTGAAAGATGTAAGAATTGTGCTTCGTTTTACTTTACATTTTCCCATGCGTGTTCAGGAAACAGAAGGATCTAGAGAACTCTAGTAGCTTTGCCAGAAGTGATTTCTTTACTTGATCAGATTAACCTATCTCTTGGTGTCTGGTTTGTAGTTTCCTCTCACAAATGCTTTTTCTCCCCATACTTTCACACAGCATCTCTCAGAAGCAATATGCTTTCAGTTGGTTTAGCCAGCAGTAAAGAATAACTAATGGATATTTTTCTAGCCTTGGGTACAACTTAATTTGCAAAGATGTTGATCACCATCAAATCTACAAGGTATTATACTGGTCAATAATATTGACCACAGTGTAGTTAGACCAAGTGAGCAAGAGACACTAAACCACTCAAAACTTGACTACCTGTGTCTTAGCATGTCAAGTAAATCCAAAGAAACTTGAAGTAACTTGTACTTCAATAAATTATCTACCAATATAATATTCATTGATATTCTTTTATATTGAAAATACTTTTTTCATACCATATATTCTGATTGTGTTTTTTCTACCCCAACTTCTCCTATATCCTAACCACGTCTTCAGTCATCCAAATTCATACCCTTCTTGCTTTATTTCCTTAGAAAACAAACAAGCATATAAAGAAAAAGAAAATAAATAAAATAAGATAAAATTTAAGAACTGAATAGAAGAAAAATTTAATAGAATAAAACAAGCAAACTAAGAATAGATACAAAGACATACACAGTCACAAACAAACACATAAAGAGAGAGAGATTAAATAAAATCCCACAATCGCAATCAGAAGCTTTAATGTAAATGTAAAAGACCAGTATGGTAAAAGTCAAGAAAAAAAATGCCCACAAAGCATTCTGAAACAAGAAAGAATCCTTCCAAAAGTAAAATTGAGTTTATTTTCCATTGTTCATCTCCTCCTGGGCATTGGATCTTCCTTTAAGTGTGGTTTGTATACTCAGTGAAATTCTGAAGGGAAGATTAAGTTTCTTCTGCAACTGATAATCACTTGGAGATAGCTTCTTAACTAGGGCTAGGAATTTGTGTCCACTTTCCCTATTAGAGTTACAGCCCATATGTCCTAGACCTGTGCAGGCCCTACACATGCTGCCGAAGTCTATGCAAGTTCAATTATCCATCAGCACTTTTATTTGTAGACAACATTGCTTCTTTGGTATCTTCGCTCTCCATTGTTTTTACAATAATTTCATTTCAAACTGTTTTAATCTCTCTTTCTCCCAGCACATCTTCTAGTTTTGGGTATCTGTGCAGAGGAAAACTTCTCAAATAATGGCTGAACAAGATACAAGTATAGAAGAATATCATTAGGAATCATTTCGTTGCTAAATCCCTTTAACAGTATAATAGTATTTAGCTTTCACTCAGGTTCATGACCTATTTAGTACCAGGCCTTTAGTAACTGGGTTCCATCTCCTGGTGTAGGTCCTTAATCCAATCGGATAATGGTTGGTTGTGCTGGTCTGGTTGGTAAAAAGTCAAGCAGTCCTCTGAGGGGGGAGTGAGGATTATAGAAAAGACAGAAAAGAAAACTCAGAGACATAGGTTAAACATCAAGAGAACTGCAGCAGCCTCAAGTTTGGGAAACAAAGTCACAAACCAGCAGAGATCATGGCTGACGTATATTTAATATCTGTACCTGTCCAGAGGCCTTCCTATTCTTCTTTGTTCTTCCTCCAAGATTAACAGAACATTCAGACCCTTGTGTTGAGCTTCAAGTGTATCTCCTCTTATCGTCCCATTCAAAGGCAGGCCAGGAACTCTTCCAGTTGATCCTGGCCTGACTTGACTGCCTGACAGGCAGGGTGTCACAGAAGCAGGCAATATAGCTCCCAACATTTGGTTACTCCACAACTCTAGTTCTGCTGCATCTGCACATCTTTCAGGTCACTATCATAGACTGAAGGGTCTTTAACTGGGTTGGTATTTAATTTTCTGGATTATGTATCAGCCTTTCATGGCACTGGAACTTTCATTTGATAGGCATAAATATCTAATTGCAGTTTTGTACCCCCTGTTGTTTGGTATTTTTATATTTCTTAGGTGAGTGCATGTATGTGTGTGTGTGTATGTGTGTGTGTGTGTGTGTGTGTGTGTGTGTGTTTCCATATGACCTCTCAATGTCTCTTAGTTCTAGCTGTCTCTCCCCATATTTCCCCCTTACCACCTTCTTCCCTCTCTCTCCTTAATACAAATGATTTGCCACACCCATCTATTACAGTCTATTCTATTTCTGCCTCCTAACAACTGGGGTGGTATGGACTATAGTGTGCTCATCAAAGACTTAATAGTTACCATCAACATATAAGAGATAAATTTTGTTCTAGATTACCTCAGTTCAGTTGTTTTTTTCTCGCTCTATCCTTTTACTTGTGAATTTCATTATTTCATTATCTTAAGCACTGATTAGTATCTTCTTGTGTAAATGTATCAATTTTCTTTATCCATTCATCTTTTGATGGGTATCAAGGCTATTTCCAATTTCTGCCTTGGATGAATACAACATCTGTGAACACGACTGAGCAACCATCTTCCTAGTAAGATGTGTCCTTGGAGTCTATACCCAAGAGTGATGGAGCTGGATGTTGTAAATGTATTCTCAATGTCATGAGGAACTGCCACAATGATTTCCATAGTGACTGTACAAGTTTGCAATCCCACTAGCGGTAGATAAGTGTTTTCTTTGCTTCATATACTTGACAGAACGAGATATTTGTTTTACTGTTCCCAGCCATTTTGATGGATCTAAAATGAAGTTTTAAAGTAGCTTTATTTAGCAGTTTCCTGATAACTAAGGATGATGAACATTTTCTAAACTGTTTCTCAACCACTTTTGTTAACTCTTTTGCTAGCTGTCTGTTTAAATCTATATCCTATAACTAAATTGAGTTATTTGCTTCTTTAATATTAAATGATTTGAAATCTTTATATATTTTAGTTTAGCCTTTATATAAAGAAAAAGGAATCCTTTCATCACAAAGAAAGATTCATAGAATTAATTGGGGTAGTTCCTTTGTAGAGACACTGCAACATGCTGTGGTCACTACTATACATATACTGATGAACCAACAAAGTTAATGGTTTTGAATTGGGCTCAGGACAGATGAGAGACGTTCAACAGATAAAGGATTCTGAGTATCCCACATAGACACTTAGGTAATATTGTCCAGTGTACGAAGTGGTACTGAAATAGTGTCAAGAAGAGATGCTCTCTGTGGTTTTAGCAGACACATATCATAACTAAAGTCATGGATAATTCAGAATTATGACTCAGCATCATCTGGAGACAGTTATTGTCCCTTTTGAAAGAAGTTGTTGTTGTGTGTGTGTGTGTGTGTGTCTGTGTTTGTGCTTGTGTATATGTGTGTGTGCACGCTATGAACTACATTTAGTCAGAGGACAATTCCTAGGAGTATCTCTCTCCATTTTGTTAGTTCTATGGATGAAATTCAGCTTGTCAATTTGGGAAGCAAGTACCATAAGCCATGACTTAGACCTTGAAATGAATTTTAAATAATAATGTTTATAAAATTGAGGTTATTAATTTCATGTTTATTTGATTTTATTTTTATTAAAAGTAGCAAGAACTATTTACCATGTTTTATGTATACAGCTGAAATTTGTGAAAGCTAAATATTGAAAAATAGTTTTCCTGGATATAGATCATGATTATAAATTTAAAGCAATTTAAGTCATATCAACTCCTTCTTTGTGACTGATTTTCTGAAAGCACACTAAGAATTACATTGACTTTCATCTGTTCACAAACACATATGTAACATGTAGGATATAACCATACATTTTAAAATGCTATCAGATAATGATTATCCTGTACTGATTTCTTAACTTAATCACACTGTCTTTTCTAACATAGGATAGTATAATTAGCCAACCATTAGTTGGGAATGTGCTTTGAGCTGTTTTCTCTTAGTAATTAGTAAGGTGATCGACTATCCACTAAATAAAGTTAGGGAATTTGAAAAAACCACAAGGGAAGTGTATGCATTAAACAAGCATAGTCTTTCCATAATCACTACATTAGAACCTAATTAAACTCAGCAGAATCCAATTAAGTGATGGGATACAATAAGGCAATAAAATGATTTGAGAATGAGCTTCATACTTGTAATCCAAAATCTTTAAAAAAGCCCTATGATTAAAGTTTTAGGAAAGGGTAAATGGCCTATTTGTGAAGTTCAAGATGAATTTCAAGTTGAATCCTGAATTCTATCTCCTAGATGAATGAATTTGGTTTAAAAGGAGACAGAATTATAGACATAGCTCAGTAGTAAAGTCTATGGTTATGCTGGAATCCAAAGAATGGTGCCCATCATATAACAAAAACTATATCAGAATGAACACAACATAATTGTCATAGATATAAGTAAAATTATTAGATTAGCATTGCTAGATCCAGCATATTTTATTATAGTCTTAACTTCATTTCTTTAAATTTAAAAAATACAACATACTGATTTAATAACATATTTTCCAAGTATATTAAAGTATGTAAAAGAAATATAATATTAATAATAAATGCACACAAAATTATCATATATAATATCAAATATCATCACCTAGTTATTAATCAAATGAATATGCATACATCTAATGTAAAAATGCAAGGCTAAACATAGTAACACATCTGATTGCAACACTTTGGAGGCTGACACAGAAAAATTGAAAAGCTAGGCTATTGCCTAAGGAGACTTTATCTTCAGAAAAAAAATTAAATGTAGCCTAAAGTCTTATTATGGAAAATTCTATAAAGTCATTAAAATAGCACATAATTTCTTTGTTCAAGGCTTATGGATGGATAAATAAGAGGGTATACTTGAACTTGCAAGAGCTTGTGGGAAACTTGTTACTTATAATCTTCATTTAGTCTACTAGTGTTAAATCATTTTTGCCATAAAATGACAGTGACATTGTAAAATAATGTTACCTATTTCTGGGGTCAGTAAAATAAAGAAGAATTTTCAAACACTTTTTTATTCATGTAAACCATGCTAAAGTAAAGCATCAAAGACATCAAAATATTACTTCTGTGTGTATGCATATGTGTGTTTGTGTGTGTGAGTTTGAATAAAACTTTAGATCTTTCTGCAAATATCAGGAAGATGTAGAATAAAGACAGTAAAATCCAGCAAGTGTCAGAGAAAAACAACATAAGCTGTGTTTTCTGTGCTGACTTACACCATGCAGGAAAGCACTAAGTGTCTCATGACGCATAAGAATAGCATAGCACAGAAAGGAAAAGCAGAGTATACTTTTGAAACAGGAGACTTAATTGGAGATTCAATACAAGTCTTGTTATTTGTACAAATATTAAACAATTGAAGTCAGTGTAATAGGCAAATCACAGCAGCTTTACATTTTATTAAAGGTCAAAGAACTGAGTGGACTGTTCATGACCATAATGGACACAGAAAGAGAACATCTCAGAAGGTACTGGAACAAATTGTTGTTATGGTTTTGTGTAGTTTGTCTTCTAAAGGTATCAGTGTAAGTCTGTCCCCTAATATAATACTGTACATTGGTGATAGAAGAGTCTAATGAAAGGGCTTTTGTTCCTATTTAGTGGAATAATTTGAGGAGTATTGGTATTAGGTCTTCTTTGAAGTCTTGTAGAATTCTGCATAAAATCATATGGCCCTTGGCCTTTTTGGTTTAGGGGGATTTTAATAACTGCTTCTATTTCATTAGAGGTTATAGGATTGTTTACATAGTTTACCACCTATCATTTATCTTTGATATGTGGTATCTGTCTAAAAAATCATCCACATTATCTAGATTTTTTTTTTTTTTTTTTTTTTTTAGTTTTGTTGAGTATAGGCTTTTGTCATAAAATCAGATGTTTTTAATTTCCTCAGTTTCTGTTGTTCTGTTTCCCTTTTTACTTCTGATTTGTTAACTGGTATACTGTCTCAGTGACCTTCAGTTAGTTTGGCTATGGGTTTATTTTTCTTGTTCATTTTCTCAAAGAACTAGCACTTGGTTTGTTGATGCTCTGTATTGTTGCCTTTGTTTCTAGTTGGTTGATTTCTGCCCTGAGTTTCATTATTTCCTGCATTCTACTTCTCTTAGGTGTGTATGCTTCATTTTGTTCTAGAGTTTTCAAATGAGCAATTAAGTTGCTAGTGTAGGATCACCTCAACTTCTTTATCAGGGCACTTCATGATATGAATTTTCCTCTTAGTACTGCTTTCATTGTGTCCTATAAATTTGAGCATGTTGTGTCATCATTTTCATTGAATTCTAGAAAATCTTTAAAGTCTTCCTTTTTTTCTTCCTGATCAAGTTATCATTGAGTAGAGCATTGTTCAATTTTCATAAGTATGTGGACTTTCTGTTGTTATTGTTGTTATTGAAGTCTATTCTTATTTCATGGAGATCTGATAGGATGCACAGAATTATTTCAATATTCTTTTATCTGTTGAGGCTTGTTTTGTGGTTGATTATATGGTCAGTTTTGGAGAAGGTACCATGAGGTGCTGAAAAGAAAGTATATTATTTTGTTTTAGGGTGAAATTCATTCTATGAAGCCACAGTTACTAAACCACTCAAGAAACAAAAAAGAAAGAAAAATTCAGACAAATCAATTCAAAAATACTGCAGAAAATTCTTTCAAACAGAATCCAAGAACAGATCCAAACCGATATTCATCAAGATCAAGTAGGCTTCATAATAGGCATGCAGGGATGGCATCAACCTTGAAGTAAATCATCACATAATCATTTCATTAGATGATGAAAAAGTCTTTGAACATCCCACATTCCTTCATCTTAAAAGTCTTGGAGATATCAGGAATTCAAAGTCCATACCTAAACATAATAAAAGCAGTATATAGCAAACCAACAACCAGTATCAAATTAAATGGAGAGAAACTTGAAGCAATCCCACTAAGATCAGGAAAAAAGACCAAGGCTGCCCACTCATTCCCTATTTATTCAATATAATACTCAAAGAACTAGCTAGAACATTTAGGAGGTCAAAGGGATAAAATTGGAAAGGAAGAATTCAAGGTATCACTATTTGCAGATGAGATGATAATATAGATAAGTGACCCTAAAAATTTTACCAGAGAACAGCTACAGATGATGAATAGCTTCCATAAAGTGACTATATATAAAATTAACTTAAACAAATAAGTATCCTTCCTTTATACAACTGAAAAATGGGAGGAGAAAGAAAATAGGGAAATGATGTAATCATGGGAGGCAGAGTGAGGGAGGAAACTGGATGGGAGATGGGAACAGGGAGGCTAAATTAGGGGCAATTAGGACATGGGAGAGTGTTTTTTGTATATCACATATTTTCCAAAAAATAATTTATGTAGAATGTTTTAAAATGAACAATTCTGGGCATTGATACATGAAGGTTTGTTTACCAGACTGATAAGAACCTATGTTATAATAGACCTTATTCAGAAAAAGCCAAAAAGCAAATAAAGTGAGGTTTATAAAGATAAAACTACATAAGTAAATCTTTCTAATAGGAAACCAAAGTTACTATTACCCAGTGGTCTCAACTAGTATCACTTGGTTTTGTTTTTATTGTTCTTTGTTTGTTTGGGTTTTAGTTTGGTTTTGATTGGTGGGTTTTTCGTTCAGTTATCCCAGCAGTCTAGAAATGATGAGAATGTTCTTGCACTACTGAGCACTGGGCATGAGATTCTACAATTGCAGAAAGCTACGGTGCCCCAGGGAGGATCAGGAGATAAAAAGAAGATTTGAGTATCTATCAAATCGTTAAGAACCATTTTCTTGCATACCAGGGGCATGAAGAGAGTATTCAATTTTCATATATATATATATATATATATATATATATATAATATATATATAATATATATATATATAAATAAATATATAATATATATATATATATATATTAATTTGAACTTTTGCGGTTTTAAACCTTCTTTGATCAGAGGTGACCAACAAGGGAAAGTTTATCTGTGATTCAAGGTGAACTACTCAAGCTTAAAAAAATATACCCGCAGACTTTAATAAGGTCACTGACTGTATCTAGATCTTTGAGATAGACTAAATGGTATCTATACCTCCTTCTAAGGAAAAGGATTCTGAGATGAATTTTGCTGAATGCATTCCTGGTATGTCATCTGTTCTGTATGCCAAAACTGATCATTTCCAAAAGAAATATCCAGATCAATTGATATATCACTGTCAACCAGTGCCGAGCACCCTACTTCATCTTTTGAAATTAAAAAGATGACTGGGAATATAAGTCCTTCAAATATAAAATGTCTGGGCATCTGAAAAAGAATGGTGACATCCAAGAATAGGAGGAACGTAAACAGAGTTTGCTTGTTAGAACTACTTAAGAAGTCACAGAAAGTGATATCATTTCATTGTTTATGGATATATATACATATATATATGTATATATATATATATAATATATGCACTTATAGTCTATATATGATGCATACAATGTATACCATGTATAATACTTTGATATTCTTAATATTTTGAAGTATTTATAAAGTACTCAAATTTATTTTTAGTCCATTGTTCCATTTGTTTCTGTCTATATGCATGTGTCTCTCTGTCTATATACAAATATGTACCATTGTCTCTATCCCTATTGCATGAGCCTGGCTTGCTATACATACTTGCTGTATATTAATACATGCAGGTAAAGGGTAATATAGTTTATTCATTTCAATCATTTACCTTCTTCTATGTGCAGGTGAGAAATTTCATATTTGAAAAGGCATATTGGTTCTTACTGACAAAGTCAATCCCTGCTACAGCATAGGGAATAATCAGTTCTGCATGGAAGATGCAGGAAAGTCCTACTGAAGTGACATGTGAGCCAAATTTTGAAGCTAGGAGTATCTACGTTCAACTCAATATTTATTGCTGGCTTATTAAATGCAAGGTATTCTGCTAAGGTGCTATGAAGCATAGAGAAGTGAATAAAATATGGTTTCTTCAATTCAAGGATTTACAATCTAATGAAGGAGACTGACACGTACACAGAAGCCCCTGTGGAAGTTCTCTAGACATCTTTAAGTTTGATCCTGAGACATTCTGAGATGTCTGGCATTCGTAAAAGGATTATCCATTGCAATATCCTCTACAATGACTTGGGACATGTTGGCTGGATAGAAATTAGTCTGTGGAGAATGGGCTTCACTATAAAGTAGCAATGTAGTCACTCAATATGAAGTTACTTTTCTTTTTTCTCTGCTACAACATGTACAGGCAGATAGGCATTTCATTTACTTTCCTCAAAGGGCTTGTGCCCTGCTGTAACAGGCTAAGCCCATATTTCCCCAGAATGCGGCTTCCAGCATGTGCTAATACCCAGATATGCTAATAAAAATAAGTTTTGACCACCTATATCTATTTTTCTTTTAATTTCTTATAATGATTTCTTTTTACCAACAGTAATTATTATTTGCAGATGATGATGCAAATAATAATACATATATATATGTATATACATACATAATATGTACATACAGAGACTATCAGTATAGGAAAGCCTTAAATTGTAAACTAAGGGCTCTTCCTCTGAAGTCCAAATTATGAAGAAAAGATAGGAAACTGTGCATTCTTACAAAAATTCCAAAAGTATGAAAATGGAATTTACTTCAAAGTTCATAAAGAGCTCTAATGTAAAAAAAAAAAAAAAAAAAAAAAAACCAAAAAACTGCAGTCCAGCACAGGAATAAACTGGAAATAGCTATATATGATTGCTGGCATGGAAACTTTTTGAACTTTAGATGCTAACAATATTTATTTACCTTTGAAGTTTGGTGGTTGGAGATGTGTAATTTAATTAGTGTTTGTGTCTGGTTATTTCAGTCTTAGTAATTGTTGATTGCATAGCTGATTGGGAAATTTTCTGGGCCATAATCTGAGATCACACCGTTCTTTTATTTTTAAACCATTCCTGTTAGCAGAGGTTCTGTAACCTAAAAACACTGTTGCATCTTTTTCTCATCTCCCTTCTGCTCTGCTGGATAGCATCCCATTCTCTATACCATTTGTTCACGTGTTAAGAGCAACTAATAATACATTTCTCTTGGATGATCGAATCAAAAATCAGGTGTCTTCCTGATCTCAAGCCAATTTTAATTATTTCAAATCATTGAACTAAGATTGTTTTCAAGGAATTTTCACAGAATATGCTTCATAAGTTTGTTACTATTCAAGTAAAGTCTCCTGCCTCAAAATTCATCACAAGAATCTCTACAACCCTCCTCCTGATCTTGCGCAGTCACGCTCCACTGCTCATCAGCCCCATTAAGCACTTCGTCCTCCCCTGATTAAATTTATTCTGCACTTTCAGGATTTTGCACTTGTTTTGATCTCCTCAAATTGTTTTATTTACTACTACAATACTTTAAATTCCAGACCATTCTCACATTGTAAGTCTTTAGGGCAGCCTTTCTATCTTCTGCTGTGCATGAACTCCAATAGCTTCTGTGATTACTGTCATTTCAGACAGTTCCTGCCTAGCGTTGTCATGACAAACTTGACTGTGGTCATCGTTTATGCCCTATACTCATAATTGTGTCTTGTGTACTAGATATCATTTTTGCAAGTTTATCTGTTCATGACCATTTGCTTTTTCATTTGCTTATGCTTTCCCACTACACAAAAATCATGCTCCTTAAATATGATTCTCAATTTAACTGGGTTTATAATTTGAAAAGTCATTATGGAGTAGCTGTAGGTGTATTTGAGAGAACATTCTCAGGGAGGATTAAGGAAATGAACTACTACACATATGGTCACATGTCTTATGGGAGGGGTCCAAAACCAGATTAAAATAGCAGGAAGTAAGCAGGATGCATCTTTTACCTCTTCTGTGCCTCATGTGACCTGATTCGAACTGTTCTACACAGTGCACCGGCACCTCGGAAACTGCAAGACAAACAAATATCCCTGCCTCTGATGGTTTATAAAATATTTTGCACAAAGGTGAGAAAATTGACTAATACACCATTGTTCTGTACCTTTTCTCATACATTTTCTGCCCTGTCTATATAGAATATTCAAAGATACATCCACCCCTGAATGTATTTATGTAGTTTTCAATTCACTACACGTTCAGATGTTGATCTTCTATATGAAGAACAAGAGTTCATCCTGTTTCTTTGGAGATCACTGATATTTTATAAAGTAATTTTGATGCACAGACAGCATACATATAGAGAGGTAAATTATCATTAGAGAGTTTTCTCGTGAGTTAGCACTTCTGTTTATTACTCAAAGTATATTTCCATATATAGATTGCTTTATAATATTTTTCCAGTTTCTATTTTTTCTGACTTATTTTTGTTTATTTGGTAAACTTCTCAAAGATTATATCCATTCATCCCGTGAACATGTATTCTGAATTATAAGTTTCTCCCCAAAAAGCAATTTTAATTTTCGTTCACCAGTTATAACTTACATAGTATATCACAATTTACATTTAGAGAATTGTGCTTTCTTGAAGCATTTCAAAATAAATATATTGGTAAATATTGTTTTAAGTGTGAAGTTTAATCCTTCTCCTTACAGAGCACCTGAGACTCCTTAACTGGTGTAAGTACATTGTGTGTCTCCAATCCCTATTGATCAAAGATCTTGCACAAAAGCCTTAGATATTTATGTCTTATAATTACACATAGAAAATGAGAAGTGTTTCTTACAAGTTAATTTTTAACTAATAAGGTGAGATTGCTATGTTTTGTTTATTTAAGCTCTGAGAGATATCCTGTTTCTTTTATCTTCACCTGAATTGAGTTTTTTCTTGTTAATTCCATCTGGCCTTTCTGTCCCCACAAGGATATATTTTTCAGCTGGGAAGTCTACTGAACACTCAAGTGAACTTGCCAATTCAGCCTTGAGAATGGGGCAGATGAACTAGTAGTAATTGAAATAAAAAATATTAGTGTAAACCATTTTGTTCATGACTTTTTTCCTTAACAGAAACATAATATAGTACTGATAGAAAACTAGTATACTCTTTTAAATCCAAAATTTCACATGAAAAAAATACATGTGTAACTATTTCTAAGAAGACTCTTTATTTGAGAAATGAGCCTTGAGCTAAACTGGGGAGGATATGTGAAAATCTTCTGTTGTGTATAGGTCACGGTAGCTCATTAGTGGGAAAATAAAACCTTAGCTTTATTCAGATTTATGAAGACAGAGGGGGGCTATATACTAATTCTAATTATTGCTAGTCAAATAGAACTTTACTTTATAAATTGCTTTAACCAATATTCAAATAAATGATGATTATTTTTCTTTTCTTAGGTTAAGCCTGTTGACATCCAAAACTCCTAATTATTTGCATTAATAATCTTCATCTTTAGAAAAAACTCTTCCCATCACTTCTCAGGAGAAGAGAAGCAAAATTCTTTAAAGTAAAGATGAACTTTCATCCTCATGTGTGTGTATACACAACACACACACACACACACACACACACACACACACACACACTTATATATATATATATTATAATTATATATATATATATTATTACACAGAACTCTCATTACAGAAACAAAAGGATTCGAATTTCTAAGTGAATAATTTTATTCTCACTCTAATGATTTCTGTTTGGATGTTCTGTTGAGCCTGTTGAGGTCTTATGAACAAAACTTTAACTCCAAGTCCTTCAAATACAGTGAACAGTTCTTGAGATTGCAGCTAAGCATCTAAAGAGCACTGTGCTGTTAGGACAGTATCTGCTGTTGGACTATGCACACTGTATCTAAGATGCTCTCATTCATTACTCATAAAATTCATTCTTCTTCCCCAAATCTTATTTTTCATTTTATTTTTTCCAATAGATTATTCAAAATCTTCTGAAAAATTTGAGACTCTTTGTATATTTATTTATTTGCTTGCCTTATACTACTATTTTAATCAGATAATTTTTTGTGTGACTATCTTTTCTTTTCTTTGTTTAATTATACCTTATGTATAACTTGCTTAGACTCTATTATTATTCTAACTATGGCAGAAGAAACAATCATAGAACAGGCACTGGAAAGCCAGTGAGTTGATATTGCTTTTTTACTGACATACTGGTAGTAGAACCATTAGAATATAGCCCATTCTTTGTCCAAATGAAAAGTGGCCTACATAGCAAGAATCGAATGAGGAAAAATTTGATACATATATAACCTTTGTTTACCAATCTAACTTGATTATAAGTCATCAGAGATAACATACTTTATTTTTTGTCAACAAATTCTCTGGAAGCAACATATGTCTTCATATGTACATATTGAAATGCTTAAAATTATAATTTTTATTCAGGATAGCCATAATTTTGTCTTTTTTCATAATATAATTAATGAAGCTGTGACTTTGAAGACTTCTCAATAAAGAAGTATGTTCAATAAGTAAATCAGTATTGCTAAGTTACTTTTAAATGCACTTCTGTGCATAGAACATTTCATACCTCAAAATTATTTGGCAATACAGGATAATTTATCTTTTCAAGACATAGATAGTATCTGTAACTATTATGTATAAGCTATGCGCACACACACACACACACACACACACACACACCATCACACACTCTTTTGTGTGTACCTCAAAAGTGTAGTGCATGTAAAGTATAAATAATATAATGATAAAGAATATTAATATTATTTACTATATCATTAGACTATAACATCCTAATGAGTATAATACTGTAAAATGATTGTATATTTAATTAACATTGGTAAAATTGGAAGCACTCTCTCTATATAGAAAGAATATACACGCCACTAATTCCAATGTACAGCTGAAGAATTTATCCTGTTTTGTCTTAAGTCCCCTTGGATTATTGTGATAATATAGAACACACACACATTTTAATTATTTGTTCAGTCATTAGCACATGAATAATACAAGGTACATACCATGTCTATTTGTTCAAGTAAATAAAAAAACATTCTATAGTTCTTATTTTTTTTTTTTTTACAATTTCTAAGACTAGTTTTTAGGTATTAAATTGAGCTTCTGTAGAAATGGCTAAGATTTACCAATATAATAATTGAATTAATTAATTAATTAATTAATTAAAAATGGAGCAAGTATTTGGATTCTATTGCATTCTATTACTGCTGAGACAGAGGAGAGAGGGGTTCACCTTAGTCACTTAGTTTTGGTGAATTTATTACCTTGATTATCTAGTATATGCTGCCATTAAATAATGTTCCTATTAGAGTTCTCCCCTTTGGTTTTATTATATATTCTGTCATGTGTCTACCATTATAGTACAATATGCAATACTCTTACTAATGTAATCTCTCCTCCTTATGTCACTTGAAGGCCTAGGAAGCTTTTATTGTTTTACTCTATTCAGTGTCACATAATTGGACAATATCATTCATCACTTTTACAAACTGCCTTCTTTCCCTTAATAATGCTCACACATGACACTTCTGTGTATTTTATGGATTGACAGATCGGTATTATTTTGAAATTGCATTTGTTTTGTGGACAGTTCCACAATTTCTTTATCAAATTCCCTACTAAAAACTTATGCATTCTTGGCTGTGGGTCAGGATATGCAGCTGTTTGGTAGAGTCCTTGCCTACATGCTACACATCTCAGGTGTGGTCTGCCGCACCAGAAAGCATTCTTGTAAATTCTTGGATGTGTTTTCAGACATTCATTTTGTGCTTTTGAAACTTATTTTATTGATAGTAAATTTGTTTGTCTTATGCTGCCAACTACTTAAAAATTAGTTTCACTAGGGTCTGTTCATTCTCATTATCTCCAGAAGCTAATTAAAGTATGTCCATCTGACACAGCATCTACTTCCTGCCAAAGATCATTTATCATTCTCATATTGTTGGCGGTATGCATCTTCAAAGACATGTTTCAACTCGTTCATATTATAGGTTTGTGAGTTTGTAATTATATAAATGTAACTGTAGGGAAAATCATATTAAGAACCTCTTTAGACACTGGAAGAATAGTTTCTTAATCAAGTTTTAAATTTCATTTCCTCATTGATGCCTCCTATTGGCTTTGTACATATGCCTAGTATCCATGACTTTTCAGTGGCTCAATGTCACAATCTAGGTCTAAGAACTTCATTTTTTTATTTCTGTTTATTTAATAAGTTATAAATTCGGTTTTTTAATGCAACTCAAAAGTTTTTCAGAAGCAAGATCCATAATCAAATTAAAATTTCAAGAACAAAAGTAAACACAGAGCAGGATTTTGACTGACATATTATAAATTATTGCCCAGACATTAGTTTTTACAGCAAGTTTACTAACTGCAATAATGAAATTTCCATTTGGGCTTTATTTGTTACGTTTTAATTTTATTTTCAGTGATGCTATTAATGCTACTTATGAGTTTTCAATTAAGCTTGCCCACAAATTCCATTAGCAAGCTGTTTAATTTACAAATAAGAAATTAATAGCTATTATAGTAATATTTTTAATGAGAGATAGAAAAATTATCACAGAATTAGGATTTTATAACAGCTCTCTCACAAATCCTCTAGAACAACAATTATTAATACACAAAACATTCAATATCTAAGGAAACTAGATGAGAGCATGTATTTTTAAGTACAACACAACTTGATGTTTCAATTTTATTTCCAATGTTTACATTATATTATCTATGAGATTTTATTGAACTTATTTACAAACTCCTTTTTAGCTTGTTGTTTAACTTTCAAATGAAAGACACATCCTATCTGGGAAACAGAAAAATTAAATTTAGGCCATATGCTTTAAATTTGTAACTGGGCAGCTAGGGTAAAAATTTGTGCCAAGCACAACTCCCATTTGTGAGCAGATAGTTATAGACTAACATGCTACAATAGCATTATCCATGAAGCACAGACAGGCTTTGTAACTCTTCCCCCAATGTCAGCCACATGAGCAGGAAGAAAACATTATTTAGTGAAATTTCATAAATCTATAACAAGATATGTTTTTCTTATAACTTAGTAACACATTTGGCAGGTGGGAACCAAAAGATCTA
This sequence comes from Mastomys natalensis, assembly GCA_021653895.1. Classification (NCBI taxonomy): domain Eukaryota; kingdom Metazoa; phylum Chordata; class Mammalia; order Rodentia; family Muridae; genus Mastomys; species Mastomys natalensis. Next base: position 406,715 of record JAJTUV010000485.1, read on the forward strand.
AGTAAAAGCAGTACTTGGAGACAGTCTATAAGCTGTGTCCTCTGTGGTTGGGAATTAATATGAGCAGACTGAGTTTTCCTGTGTATCTAGTTTTAGCACAGTTCTTAATGCATCTTTGATATACTAAAGCCCTTTTAGTTTATTATATGTTGGTCAACTACTCCAAAATATGAGGCCTGCTATGGAGTATTTGATATACACAGTATCACTTCAATGGAGAAAACAATTTTTCCCTCTGTCTGAGGGAAGAAGAATATAAATAACATAAAAATTCACTTTTTGTTCTTCTTGTTGTTCCAGACCAGGTCTCACTTTGAAGCTGTCTTATGGTTTCTCTTGCTGTGAAGTTACAGTGTGACCACAGGAACTCTTATAAGATTTAATTGGGGCTGGATCACAGTTTAGAGTTTAGTACATTATCACCATGGCAGGAAGTATGGGAGACACAAGGCTGGAGAAGGAGCCCAGTGTTCTATTTTGAGATCTTCAGGAAGCAGGAGGAAGAGTAAGCCTCCTCTGGGCCTGACTTGAACTTCTGAAACCACAAACCCCACTTACAGACTTCCTCCTATAAGGCCTCAAAATGCTAACAAAGCCAAAAGTCAAATAATACCACTCCTTTAATATTATAGGGGTAATTTATTATTCAAACTAACACGGTAGTCCTGTCTCTCCTTGAACTAAGAGTGCATCCTTTCCCTGCCTTCATAGTCTTGGCATGCTGTACTTATTTGATTACAGGGATTTTTGTTAGTTTAAATTTGTAGGGATTTTGTTTGTTTTGTTTACTTTCCTTTTTCTTCTGGGTCATAATTTATTTGCGGTATTTTTTTAAATTGTTGGTGGATTGTTATACTGAGATTTGTTTGTTTTTGAAGAAGGAACATAAATTAAGGTGGGTAGGGAGGGGGAAAGGATATGGATGTACTTGGGGGAGACAAAATATATGATCAAAATATATTTAAATTAATTATATTTTAAAATAATTTTTCGTAAAAGCTTAAAAATTCATTTTAGTTGAGAAATTTAGGTGAGATTCAACTTATTATCAAACTAAATGATCAACAGACTAACAACTCCAATCACAGGCAATACTGAGGACTATAAGACCACATTTGCCACTGGCAAGATTATGACTTTTCCCTACAACTTGAGTCAGGCATGTGAAACCTGAGTCAATTCTAATGTGCTCTGTACCCAGGTCTCTGTATGGGGACATCCTCTGCAATGTTCCTGGTGACAGGAACCATTTATAATCTATTGAATATCTATTTTGTCCACAATTGCCTACATCTTTTTTCAGTGGGCTGGAATATGGATCCATTTCAACAGTGTCATTCTTCTATTAGGGTCGACTTTTTCACATCATCCCAGGATTGAACATTTTTGTACACATTCCCAGAATCTGTGTGAGGTTGGAGTTGTTCAAGACATAGTCTGTTGACCTGCAAGATCACAGGCATGATAGTGATCTATAATGATGCCTCATATACATCTATTGCTTGCCATCATTGGGTCAACAATAACAAATATTTCATTACCTTTATAGACCCAAAAATAGGGTTATAGAAAACGGGTACCTATAGAGGTATTTGTCTTATTTATTTAGAATAAATATCAAGTATGGATTTAGGACAAAGAGGAACATGTACCACTCTTTTGTGGCAAAACAATACTAGCCCAAGAATGGCAAACTGATAGCAAATCTAGGCTTAGGTCTAATATAATGTATGAAATTGGGGAAGTGATTATACACTTACAGAAAAGCAGAAATCCATTAGATACACATAAACAAAGCTTCAAAGTAAAAATGATATGCTCGCTAGTCTTTCTTAACTACGATAGTCTAACTCAATTATGATACATAAAATCATTAATATTGTAACAATTACATCTAGATGTTAATGGTAAGTAATTCCTCAACAATCTTGTCAGTTTTATTTTACCAAAAAAAGCACTTAAGCTAATATACTTAAGAAAAATTGGAGACATAGGTATTTCTGAAAATACACAAATGACCAATAGGTACATGCAAACATCTTAAACTTCAGCATTTGTTATAGAAGGTGAAAGCCAAATCCATCATGAGGTGTTACTTCACACTGTTTCAAATGGTGAGTTATCAAAATGGCATAATGCTGGTGAGGAAGTAGAGCAAAGGGACACAATGTGACCTCCTCATAGGAGGGAAAAATTTGGACATCCACCATGGAAAACAACAAGTTTCCTGAAGCAGCCTTATAAATAGCCATTCATTGAGCCATTCCACCTTCAAATATACATATAAAGAAAATGAACTATTGTCTCAAGTGGAAAGTTCACACCCAAGTTTACTGCAGCACTCTTTCTAGTAGCCAAGGAATGGAATCAATTCAGTGTCTATCAATAGATAAATGAAGGAATCTGGTGCATTTATAAAATGGAAAGTAATTTAGTTTAAAAAGAAAAAGAGGAGGAGGGAATTGTACCCTGTTATGTAAGAAAACAAAACAAAAACAAACAAAAGCAAAAACAAAAGAAAAGAAAGAGGAGAAAAAGTAAGGTAGAACTGAGGACTTCTTTTTAAAGAGATGTTAGAGAAACTAAGCAATGCAAATTGTGGGACTGCGTAAGGGTATCCTGGTTCTTGGCTGGGCATGAGCCTAGAACCCCGAGACTCCAAGGGAGAAACGGCAGGAGTTCAGCCACGCCCCCAGAACTAAGGATCCTGAAAAGCAGTCCAATCTCCATAGACCTACATTGTTCAGTCACGAGGCCATTACAGCCCCTCCCAAAGTGCACAGGTAGAGGGTGTACTACAAGCCTCAGGCCCTAGAGATTTACATACTAATGAAGGTCAGAGGGCGGAGCCAATTAACATTCCTCCCCAGAACCTCCCCTTTCTCCCTCCCTACTTAACCAGGCTGCTCTGAGTTTGGGGGCGGGGGGTACATCCAGATCCATCTACCATCCGCCATGACAATAAAGCCTTTTGGAACCAAGGACTTCCTTCAGTCATTGGGGCCTGCTGGGCCTGCTGTCGCCAAAGCCTCCAGCCACTGGAACCATGGACCTTCCTCCAGTATGTGAGACAGACTGCCTGGAAGCCTCCAGGAAGCCTCCACCTCGCAGGTCCCAGGCCACTGCTGCCTGGGCGGGGCCGCTGCCAGTGGGCCTGGGGCTGCCACTGCGGGCCCCACAGGTTTTTCCCACAGCAAATTTTGCCTGCTTCTATTAGTTCATATAATCTAGCAAAGTAGATCTCACGTTACTAGACACTGTATAAAATAGAGGTAAGGATGATATGGGAGGGTCTCATGAGCTCCCACCACTAGCTGATGTTCTACTGAAAACTGTTGTCTGTTTGAGGAGGGAAACTCAGTCTTGGTACCTGGTAAGCCAATCTTGTTCTTTTACATGGCCCTTTACCTAACTGTAATGGACTCAATGAATTCCATTATATTTACAACTTTTTAAAGAACATGAAATTCAGATAAATGACCATGACAAGGTATATTTATTTGGGAGATGTAAAAAGGAATAATAGGTGTGCACTAAATAAAAATACATTGTATACATACTATGAAATTCTGTGAGTATCAATAAATATTATATTTCAAAGATATATAAAAGTTTAATCAACAAGAAGTAAGTCTTTGTTACACAAGAAAAGGACATTCTTTTGTGTTATTACATACATAAGTGAGCACAAGTGATATGCAGCAAATACCTAACAGCTAGAACAAATGATTTTGAAGCTTTAACTTTAACAGATAATATTTAAAAAGATAGGTATGATTGCCTTGATGTAAACATGTAATATGAAATATTTTTTGAAAAACCATTGTGATAAATTAATATGTGCAATGATTATATTTTTACATATTAAATAACCAAATTTTACAGAATAAACTAGAATATATATATTTTTAAAATTTTTATTGGATATTTTATTTATTTAAATTTCAGCTGTTATCCCTTTTCAGACTTCTCCTCCACAAACCCCCTATCTTAACCCCTCCACCTGTTTCTATGAGGGTGTTCAAACAAACCCCATTCCCACCTCCCCACCCTGGCATTCCCCTACACTGGGACATCAAGCATTCACAGGACCAAGGGCCTCTTCTCCCTTCCTCTGCTACATATGCAGGTGGAGCCATAGTTACCACACATATTTGTAACACATCTTATGCTGCCTTTGACTTAGTTGTAAAGATGTCTAAGGTTGCATGTGCATGTTCCCCATAGTTTTCTTACATAAGGATAGGAGATTATTCAAAACAGGAAAATGCCATTGGCTGAAAATCTATATTATATATTAAAGTTGCTACAGGGCGGTGAGGTGGGAGTGAGTGGGTGGGTAGGAGAGCACCCTATAGAAGTAAGGCGACAGGATGAGATGGGGCGCTTGGGAGGGGAAACAGGGAAAGGGGATAACATCTGAAATGTAAATACATAACATATCCAATAAAAAATTAAATTGCAGACTATGTGACTAACTTAGATAACCTTGGGTTTGTTTTTTACAACCAAATAGGCTTCAGTGCTCAGAAAAATTAAATGTAACCTAATATTTTACAAATCTGTTTTTTTTGTCAAAAAGTTGCTCTATATCGTAGAGTAATTTGACCTTTTTGTATTATTTCTTTCTGTTCTGCTTTGTTCTTTTGTTCACAAATTATAATGTTCCTTTTTATGGGCCAGGTTCGAGTGCATGACCAAGGATGCATTTAAAATATTCATTCTTGAGAGAGTATTATAAATACTTGACATAGTTGGGCAAGTTATGATAGTTTAAAGCAAGAATGATAGAGAAGTACAACTCTAAAGTGTGAAAAATAGGAAAAACTTTGCTTAATTCACCCAAATTCCAATGAACACTTAAATTTTACAGAATTCAAAGTATTACAGATAAGAACATGGATACACAGCTCATTCTGATTTAAATTCTGCAAGTCCATACAAACATACTTTTGAATGGTTTTCTAGAATTAGAACTATTCTTTATCAAATATTACTGTATTCTAACTTTTAAGCACAGAAGAGAAATGAGAAGGCAAAAACAAGTTTGCCAGAGTTATAAAATTTGGCACATGAGATTTATTTTCTGTCAAATTTATTTCAGCAAAACGGTGCCAAGAATAATTATTAGTCTCAATTTCTGTCCTGCCAGACTAATCAAGAAACGTCTGTCCCTTTCCATATCTGTGGTCTCTTGCTTATCCCAAAGCAGACCATTAGTTTGAGATTGGCACTTTTAAAACAATCTTGTTAGTCTTCATATTCTTGTGGAAGTGTACATGATCATGAAAGTCTTCAGTCATAGGGTACTGTTATCATATATCATAGTAGGAAATTCATATTTGTCACTAAGATCCACATAAGTATTGCCTCCAAAATGACTGCTTAGTTGTTTTCATATAAATCTCACAGTGTGAAATTATTTCAAAGCATCCATAATTAAATCTTACACATTTTAAAATTCTGGTAATTTAGTCAGTGTTGATTTGTAAAGACAAGTATTTCCCTGCTTATTAACTAAAAAGTTAAATTTTACTTCAGAGAAGACTTTACCATGAGGAGCAAGTTATTTTTCATGTCTTCTAAAATATAAGGTCTGAAATAATCTTGATAGGGCAGAAATGATGTAATGCAATTGGTTATTTTAATTATTTACATTTCAAATGTTATTCCCCTTCCCAGTTTCCCCTCCACAAGCCCTTTAACCCTTCCCCCTCCCTGCCTCTATGATGGTGCTCCCCTGTCAGTGCTCTAGCTTTCCTCTATCCTGAGTCATCAAGCTTCCATGGAACCAAGGCCAAAGAGAAGAAAGAAAGTGGTGGGTTGGAGGGGGGCTCTGTCCCGCTCACCCAATGTATATATGTATGTGTCTGTTTCAGGGTTTTGTGTGAGTGTGTGTGTGTGTATGTGTGTGTGTGTTTCTGTGCGCATTGTCTGTGTAAATGATTGTCTTTTCTTTTCTCTCTGGTTCACAGAAGATTTAATGAGTTTCAAGCCTGTGGCCTGACTAGCAAGAGTCCTTGAGCTAGAGAGAAAAGATTCTCAGCAATTAAGTCTTTTTTCTTCTTAATACCATGCAGCTATACAGCAGGAGTTAATCACCAGAAGCCTGCAGCTTTTGTTTTTAGAATAGCATAGAGTTAAAGACAAAAGCATTGTCAAAGATAAAGCTGCTTTGTTCCCCATTGCTGCCTTCCCTGGGATACCATTAAATGTCAGGAAGTCCTCCAGCAATTGATTTTAAATTGATATAAAAGAAGTAAGTTGTAATTTACTAGTTAAGTAAACAAATAAGAATTAAAAATAAGATGGCAATGTTGTCTGAAAATATGAAACCATAGTAATTTTTTTCTTTGTCCAGATAATTTCCTCCATTTTAATATGGTATAGGCTATAAAAACACATTGTAACATGAATCACTTATATTTCTCACTCTGAAAAGTGCTTTATGTGGTTACAAAAATATATCAAATATAAGTTGATCTGATCACAAAAGAGCAATTAATTATTGAAACAGCTTAAACCAATCAATGAAACTTATAAATACTGTAACAGTAAAATGGATATACCTCAAAATATATCATACCTCTTTATTAAAATTGGAAATAGACTCTCTCATTGATTATTATTCTTTAAAGGCTATATGTTTCACCATATCAGTTTCTTTGGTTTAAACTTGACACTTCCTGCATCTGGTAAAATTTCTTGCCTGTACATTTGCATTCCTACAAACTTTAATCAGCTTTGATAATTTATCTCTTATGTTTGAGTAGCAATTTATGCATGGTATAATTTTAACTTTTGAGATTTGTAAGACAAAAATTCCCACTGTAATAAAATATTCTTGGCCATTTAAACTATATAAAACTTGGAAATGTTGAGCTGTTCAGATGGTGGATTATAGTCTTTTCATATTCACATCTACATATTATATATTGCTCCAAGTTATCTGGAGGAGATAACAATGTATATGAGTGTCACGATGTCTGTTAATTCTCAAATATGTTTCTTATGTCAGTAAGGTATATGTTTGAGAATGGTAAAAGGTAATCAAAGCTATGTATTAAATAAAAAATTAAAGCAAATCAATTGTGACACTTTAATAGATTTTTTTAGTAATATAAACAACTCTTGAATATTTCTGTGTTTAACATATTAGCAAAAATTAGTATTTGTTTTAGGGAGCTTGCAGGAAAGGCAGGACACTAGACTCATTTTCTCATGTTTTTTCTCCAGAAATACTATGAAGTCACTGACAGAAATATATGTATGCCATTAGTGTCTCAGCACATGAAATCAGAGAATACAAAGAACTGCAGAAACAAAATAGAAAAATAGTACTATATCACAGCAGAGAATACCTTCTTATTATGCATCTAAATCTTCAATGGGTGTTCAAGTAGAAAGTGTGGCCTGTAGATACTAAATGAGTCAGAAATAAGAAAATACTGAGTGCAAGGTGAAATCTCAGGCTATCATTTAAAAGACTGGGCCCATGCTTATTTATTTTAGAAGAATTATTTGTACCTGGTAGTAAAATGTATGGTCAACATATGTCCCTGAGATATACCCAAATGTTATATTAAACTCACCAAGTAGTAGAAGATTCTATATAGTAAAGGAACAAATTCCTTGGCAATTCAGCAAAGCAGAAAGAAATGTTAACAAGACGAGGTTTCATGTCACAAGAAAACTAATATTTTCATAGAGAGCATGGTCACTGGACCCTGTAAAACAGGGACAAAGACACTAGAAACATGGATTTATTCGCCCATCAATAAAAATTCTGAACTAAGAAGATATAAATAATCTTCCATCATACAAGAATAAGCACAAAATAAAAACCAGAAAACAAAGACTAATACACAATGGCTGAGTGAAATCCTTCTCAAAGACGTAATGACAGTCACTTTGAAGCTTGAAGGAGTTATTTGGCATAGACTTAATTATACAAATAATTAAACAATGTAATTTGGAATTTGGAAATTTACCCTTAATAATCACACAAAACCGACACATTCACAAACACACATTGACCAAATGCAAAATGGGTTGGCTATTGTTTTCTCAATTTGACATAAGCTAGATTCAGTTTGAAGAGGTAGCCTGAGGTGAGAAAGTCTCTCTTTCTATGGGCAAACCTGTAGGGGCATTTCCTTGATTACAGGTTGATGAAGAGTGAATCATGTTGCTGGTGACACCGCTGTTGGTAAGTGGGCCTGAGTAATATAATAATGCATAATGAACAAACTATGAGGACTCATCTAATAAGAGGAATTGCTACATGGCCTCTGATTCAAAACTTGTCTCCAGGTTCCCGCCTTTACTTGAAGACCTGACTTGCCTAGGTAATGGACTGTAAATTATAAGGAAAAAAATCAATCATTTCCTGCACAAGATGCTTGTGGCTATGTGTTTTACCACACAGAAGTAGAAACTGTGGTTTGAGAGGGAAAAATAGTAATAATTTTTTTAAAAAATCAGATTTAAAATATAGAAAAACACTCTAAAATAATCAAATTCTATTTCCTGCCAACATCATTTCCTTTTTTTCTATATAACTAAATGAATGTTCATTCTGTACATTTATTATGCTTTTATAAAGTCACCAAAGAATCTACCAAGTTGGTAAACTAAGGAGAGATGGCTCACTGGAGAAAACCATGAGAGTCAAATTCATACAGGAAAAAATAATATGAGAAACTTTTTTAACTCATTGACTGGGGCTACTCAGAACTACCAGAAATTTCATTAGAAATTGTGGATAAAGTTGCATACAAAACAAGAAAATATTTACTTTTATATATCACTGAATCACCATTCCCGAGAACATACATTCTCAGAACCTAATATTCATTTACAACTGTATTTTACTAGAGGATTAAAAATGTTCATTGAATCTATTTGCATAGGCATACATTTTAAAAATTTACTCAAGATAAATGAAGATGATTTGAACAAAATGTAGTAATTAACGAAAATGTAACATATGTGGGTTCCATCTATTCCTAAATACGTGAAAAGCTCAACAGAATTATAGAAAGTATTCATTACCCAGCTCAAATATTTTCTGGTAATTTCACAATAACATTTTTTTTTCAGCCAAGCTTAGCAGTTTGATTTTTGAATCTGGCACATTCACAAGCATCAGAGTTAATGCTAATAAATGCAGAAATAAAACAAGAAAATTGGGAGTTGCCTTACTATGATTTGGGTAGCCAAACAAGGAAAGAACATTTAAGATCATCTTCCACAACATAGATGCCAGTACTGCTCTGTAGAGCTGTACTAAAAGGAGGATTTTGTGTTGATTTATGTTTTTCTCTATCTTAGATGCTAAGAACAGAATTTTATTTGTAAATTTTAAATAACTTATTCAACAATAACCAATAAATAATATATGTAAACATAGAAATTGGTTCTTATAAGAAAAGTTTTAGAATATGTTTTAAATGAGATAAAATCAATGGATTAAAGTATCAAATTCTTGCAAAAGCATTCAGAGAAAATGCCTAATTAATTACATAATTACATTAAGAAATGATGCAAAAGTCTAAATTACTGAAGGTAAATATAAAATTTCTAAAGTCTTAAATAGTATCCTGTAATTAACATTAGATCCCTATCACACAAGTAATTAATGTTAAATATATTTGATAAAGAAGTTGCTTTATAAATTTACCATCTATGATAAAACTTGGACAAACTTGTACAGAGAATAATACTTCCACTTCATCCAGCAATTGAAAATATAAAATATCACCTTTATGAAACTGCAAAAACATAATTTTATTGAATCGACACCAATATCTTCTTGTGAATGGATTTCTAACAAACTGAAAATTGTGCCAAAAGGCAACTATGGTAACTCATGCCTTTAAATTCAAAGCCTGGTGATTGAAATATGAGAGTTGGCATGAGTTTGAAACCAGCCTAGGAAATAAAATTTTATTCTGGGAGGCCTGTGTTATCATCATTGAAACATTGTCTCAAAAGCACAATGAAGATAAATTTCGAACATTCTAATGTAGGACTGTTCCTGTAAATCTAATCATTTTTAACAATGACTTGCTTGTATACTTTTTCCCCAGGTATACAGTATTGAGTGTTGTATTCAAATTCTTTGCGAAATACTTCTCCTTTCTTATGCAGTCAATGTGAAAGGGCTTTTTGTGATGTTGGGACTGAATGATAAAGAGAAAATCTAACAATGTATGTGTTTCTCTATGATTCATTATCCATCACCCAAACATTGTGTCATACTCCATGCCCTTTGGATATTCACAGTCAGTAATATTTGTCTTTGGTGTAAGAGCCTTCATACTAAGAAAATAAGGTCACAGTCCATATAGCTGTAACAAAAGAAAAATTTTAAGAAATAAGGCTGAAAAGTTCCTTTTAATATGAGCCATACATAACTTTAAATACTTCAATCTCATTATTTAGAAATTGTTTCTCCAAAGTTTAAGGTCATGGAAATACTTGTCCTTCATATTTGAATTTGTGTATGTTATTCAAAGAAAAAAACAAAATTCTTTCATCACCATAAGTATTTATTTTTATTATATAGATTATAAAATAAGTATGAATTTCGTTCTATAACCTCTCCCTTATTTGTACTTTGATTGCCCTGTGTGCAAATTACACAATATTAAACTCCAATGGATAACACATCTTTATGAAATTTCAGTAAATAGCATTTATTGAAAGAATGATTTATGCTTCACAATTACATTTAATATTAATAAACACATCAGTTAATTACAGGTTAGAAAATATAGCAAGTTTTAAAGTAATACTTAAACATGTCATTTTTGCTTGAAAATATTCTAGTTGTTTTCCAACATGGATCAATATGTAGAAATGTATTTTCTAAAGATGCCCCACCATGCCAATGGGGCATGTGTTCCATTATGTTCATAACAGTCTTATTTGTGATAGCCAGAAGCTGGAAACAACTCATATGTCCCACAATGGAAGAATGGATACAGAAAAATGTGGTTCATTTACACAATGGAATATTATTCAGCTATTATGAATGAGAACATCATGAGGTTTGCAGGTAAATGGATGGAACTAGAAAATATTATCGTGACTGAGGTAACTCAGACTCAAAAGGAGATGCATTGTATGTACTCACTAAAAAGTGGATATTAGTCAGAAAAATACAGAATACCCAGTATACAATCTATAGAACTCAAGAAGGTTAACAAGCTGAAGGTCCAAGTGAGGATGCCTTAATTGAACTTGGGAGGGAGAAGAAAGCAGTCACAGAAGTGGGGGGAGGAGAAACCTGAGCAGGAAAGGCAGCAGAAAGGGGAAGAGGGAACATGATCAGGTATTGGGGGATGGGGAGAAACAGGACTAAAGCCCTGAGAGCCAGCAGAAAAGAATGGAAAAAAAGGCAACCTCAGGAGGTAGGAGGAGGTCAGGGACCCTCTAGAATGTACCAGAAACCTGGGAGGTGAGAGACTCTCAGTGCTCAAAGGGATGGACCTTAGATGAAATGCCAGACAATAAAGAGAGGGAACTTACAGAGCCCACCTCCAGCAGAAAGAGAGGGCATCGAGTGGACGGAGGGGATTGCCATCTCACAGTCAAAACTCTGACCCATAATTGTTCCTGTCTGAAAGAATTGCAAAGAGATGGAGAGGAGCTGAGGGTGGGATTCATCGTAAGGGGAGGCCTGGAGTCCTGACACTGTTACTGATGCTGTGGTGTTTTACAGAAGGATCCCTCTGATAGTCCCAACAAGCCGCTGAAGGTGTTAGATGTAGATAAGAACATGCTGATATGAGGCCCTAACACATACAGCAGAGGGCTGCCTGGTCTGGCCTCAGTGAGAGAAGATGCAGCTAACCCTTGAAAGACTTGAGGCCCCAGGGAGTAGGAAAGTCTAGGGGGTGAGTGTGGGTGGGAGGAGCCATCCTCTTGAGCTTCAGGAGTGGGTGGGGAGTAGTCAGAGGGCAGACTGAAGGGGGATGGCAACAGGAATGTGAAAAAAGATTAAATAATAATAATAATAATAATAATAATAATAATAATAATAATAATGTGTTTTCTATTTAATTCATAACGTTGCACTATTAAAGTAAAAGCACTGACAATACGATTTCACTTACAATAAGATGATGAAGGGAACTATTTTTCTTTTGAAAAATACAGGGCTAACTAAGTAACTGCCTGTCCTGGAATATGTAATTCTTTAACCTAGCCTTCTCAATGTAATCAAATTGTATAAACAAAGGTATTAGAGATAAGGAAAATACATCTATATTCATAAAATGGCAAAAAAATCAAACCTTAATTTTTTTCTTATTTTCTATCAGTGCTAAGAACTTATTTCATGAGTCGAGTGATCTACTGACAGTTTCTAAATGGCCTATTTAGCCCAAACTGATGATTATGTTTCCAATTTGATCCTTTTCAATATCCCAAATTAAGTGCTTTATCAATTCTGTTTTATTATGCCTCCATAATGAATATCTCTGCAATTAATTAATATATGAGAATGTGTGATAATTTGCCATTTAAACCTCTGCCTGATGAAACTCTTTAACCAGCATTTAGACTCATTTTTCTGGTTCCAAGACTTTCTTTTTCTGATTCTCTTAATTAATTTAAATTAATTTAAAACTAAGTTCGATAAACATAACAAGCCTTAGAGTATCACCTTCTGCCTTAAATGATTAGCGAGGTTGGAGATTTCAACAGACTTGCACAGTTTTTCATATAAGTTGTCTCAAATGCAGTCAGACATACACATGCCATCGAAAAATAATTAATGAGAAATGGATCTGAGGATTTAGATATCATCTATTCAGTTGTCCATCAGGTGAAAATGGTCAATATTTAAAATGGTACTAGGATCCATTTGATTCATTTTCTGTACTCAATCCAATAAATTACTTGCTCGAATTTGGTTGAAATTATAATGAGTCTCTTTGTTATTATTAGGGTACTTTGACACCATATTTATATAAATCCCTCACTTTATGACCATGGTTATAACACACACAGGTGCTCGTGAGTGCTTGCGCACACACACACACACACACACACACATACACACAAACACACACTCACACCAGATTCCTGAAAAATGTAGGCAATAACCTTGATAATGCTATCTAATATTTCACTTCAGCAAAAATATAATGGTGATATTTACATTGCTACATGACTTTTAGCTAAATTATACTACATACGTGTACAGATAAAAAAATGGAAAATAGTTTACATAACTCAGAAAACACATGAAATAAAAAACTTATATTTGTAATGTAAAATTAAAAATATATTGGATAAATAAATAAATGTCAAATTAAGTCTTATATGAATCAAATAAACAACAATATATATCATTTGATCTATTAACTCAGATTTATTCAATTAATTATAACAATTAAATTAAGCTAAAAATGTAGTCATATAGAGGTAGAATGAATGAGGGTCAAAAGAGCAAACTGGAGAGAGTTAATGCTAGAATTATGTGAATAATATATATATTTTTAAATGTATTGAACTTTCAAATAAACAAAATATTTTCCAAAACTATTCTCTATTCTTTATTCATCATTTTTTTTATTTTTATTTTCAGCAAATCAAAAAAATTTAAAAAGCATTCAAACAGAATAAAATGAAAAGAAACAAACAAGCAAAATACCAAGTGTCAGATATACTTATACAAGAATTCTATAGAGCCTTCAAACAAGCATATTTTGGTCATCGTTTAAAAACTTCAGAACCACAATAACTACTTCACAAAGCAATAATATTGAAATAGTGAAATCAAGATAAACCCGAAACAAAAAATATAATGTATAGTCCAGTACATCCCTTCATGAATATATACATACTGAAAATTCACAATGAAGTAGTTGCAAACTGAATACAAGAATATAAAAAAATTATATTCAATGTAACAACTGAATAACTGTTTTTTTTTTTAGAAGACCATACTCAATATACAGCTGCATGTTTTGATACCCACTCCCGATTTGAGCCTACATAAAACCAAGCTGCACATTACAAATATGTGCAGGGAGGCCTAGGTTCAGCAGAGCTAGATCTGTGAGACTAGATATGCTCAGGTTGTGATTCACTCTGAACTCCAAGTTCAGTTGTTACTTGTTGATCTTCCTGGCATTTCCTATCTCCTTAGCCCACAATCCTATTCATCATTTTACTTTTCAAACCTAATTAAAATTCCTCTCAAATATGAACACTACTTTGTATATGGTATAAAATATGATAATTTATAAAATAAAATTTATATAATGCTGTCAATAAAATTTTATATCATTGTGAAAATGTAAATAGCATCAGATATGTGTGTGTGTGTGTGTTGTGTGTGTTTGTGTGTGTGTATTTCTCAATTTCAGCTTATTTTACATTAATAAACAACACAATACAGTTTGTTTACTAATGCTATTTGTCATTTTAAGAAACTCAATAGAACACTATAGTAAGTGAATCATACTTTTTAAATTTAAAAGCATACAAATTTGCAAATTAATTTAACTGAAACATCACAGTTTGTTTTCTTTAAATTTCATTTTGTTAGGATATTTTTATATGTAATTTATTTTACTATATTTTATTTTGTTGTCATCCATAGAACCCTTTCTGTTTCTTACTGAAAGTTAGAAGAAGGGAATCTAGAGGGAGGGAAGTATGGAGAAGCTGGAGGAGTAGATCACAAATGGTAAATAGGATGTTTTTTGTGTGTGCTATATATATATATATATATATATATATTATATTATATAAAATATATGAATAGTGTTCATTAGCATACCTATACCTATATACATATATATATATACACACATATACACTTACATATATATATATTACATATATATGTTATACTGATTGCACATATTTGTTGTTGTGTGTGTGTGTAATATATATATATGCGCAATCAATAGGTTTAAGTTAGGAACTTGCCTTTAAATGCTGAGCCAACTTTCCAGCCCATAATCACTAAGTTTTAGAAAATCAGGCAGGCTAATTTCATTGGCTTTGAATGAGGACCTCATGAATGATTCAAGTGATTCCCAAACCAGCCTTGTGATGAACTTATAAAGATGTCTAAGTATGTGCACATTAATAAGCATTCATAAAATATATTTTCATAAATAATTCAACATTAATCATGTTTATCGTCACTTCAATGTACATTTAATATTTTTCTCTGAGGAATACAATGACATTTTCACTCTTTACTATTTCAATTTGTTTAAATATTTACCAGTCTTCTGAGATAGTTAAATTTCACAAAACGTTAGTCATTAATACTTAACATAGCACTTTCTGAGCTGATGAATATCTCTTTCAAATGTACTCCCAAAACAGATGAACAAGGTTGGAAATTTATTATTTAATAGATTGACACTCATTCCATCTCTAGTGAGATGTACCAGAAATATATTTCAGATGAATTAAGACAATGTTATTTAAAAATATTTTAGCTTCTCGGCCTTTGGCTAGACAAGTGTAATATAGTTTTATTATAAAGACATTCAGTCTCAATACAGAAATCTGTTGTTATTCTTTTTACTGCTTTTTCTCAAATCAATAATATTCTAGGTTATTACACACAAACATATATATATATTATATGTATATGTATATGTATATGTAATTATAATAGAAATATAATAAAACACTCCATTTTTGATTGGGTTGTTTTTTTGTTTGGTTGGGTTTTTTTTGAGGGGGGGGGGTGTTGGTGATTAGCTTCTTGAGTCCTTTAGATATTTTGGATATTAGCCCTCCATCAGATGTAGGGTTAGTGAAAATATTTTACCAATCAGTAGGTTGTCGATTTGTCTTATTGTCTATGTCTTTTGCCTTACAGAAGCTTTCCTGTTTCATGAGGTCCTTTTACCAATTCTTGATCTTAGAGAATGAGTCATTGGAGTTCTCTTTAGGAAATTTCTCCCTGTGACAATGAGTTCAAGGCTCTTTCCCAATTTCATTTCTATTACATTCAGTGTATCAGGTTTTATGAAGAAGTCCTTGATCCACTTGGACTTGAGCTTTGTGCAAGGTGACAAACATGTGTCTATTTTCATTTTTTAAATATTGACAGCCAGTTAGACCAGCACCATTTGTTGAAGATATTTTCTTTGTTCCATTGTATATTTTTGGCATCTTTGTCAAATATCAAGTGCTCAAATCAAGTGTGTGGATTTATTTCTGGGTCTTCAATTCTATTCCATTGATCAATGTGTCTATCTCTTATCATACCATGCAGTTTTTATCAATATTGCTCTGTAGTAAAGCTTGAGGTCAAGGATGGTGATTCCCCCAGCCATTCTTTAATGTTGTTGAGTTTTCGCTATGCTGTTTTTTGCCTTTCCAGATGAATTTGAGAATTGCTCTTTCCATATCTTTGAAGAATTTTGTTGAGACTTAGATGGGGATTTCATTGAATCTGTAGGTTTCCTTTTGTAGGATGTTCATTTGTACCATTTTACTTCTGCAAGACCATGAGCATGGGAGATCTCTCCATTTTCTGATATCTTGTTTGATTTCTTTCTTGAGAGACTTGAAGTTGTTGTCATACAAATCTTTCAGTTGTTTACTTAGAGTTACTTCAAGATATTTTATATTATTTGTGGCTATTGTGAAGGGAGTTGTTGCCCTACTTTCTTTCTCAGCCTATTTATCATTTGTATAAAGGAGGACTACTGAATTTCATCTAGATTTTCCAGTTTTGTTGAGTATAGGCTTTTGTAGTAGGATCTGATGATTTTTTTTAATTTCTTCCACTTCTGTTGTTTTGTCTCCCTTTTCATTCTAATTTTGTTAACTTGGATACTGCTTCTGGACCCTTTGAGTTAGTTTGGCTAGGGGTTTATCTATCTTGTTGATTCTCTCAAAGAACCAGCTTTTGGGTTTGTTGATTCTTTGTATTGTTCTCTTTGTTTCTATTTGGTTCATTTCGACCTGACCTGGAGTTTGACTATTTCCTGCAGTCTATTCCTCTTGGCTGTGTTTGCTTCCTTTTGTTTTAGAGCTTTCGTGTGTGCTGTTAGGTTGCTAGTGTAAGATCCCTCCAGTTTCTTTACCAGGGCAGTTAGAACTATGAGTTTTCCTCTTACCACTGCTTTCATTGTGTCCCATAAGTTAGGGTAGCAGAATATTGTTAGAAGTCATTATGTATTTTTTGTTTTGCAATAATAATTGGTTTTCCCCTAGGTCCTTGGCCTATGTGATCTCAGGTTCTTGGAGCCCCTGTGTTCTATCTCATAATGTAAGTCTGATTCTCTTTCAAAGAGTAGGTCATAAGTTCAATCAAATATTGGTTGGCTACTTCAATAAGCTTAGTGTCAGTATTGCTCTAGCACACTATGTAGGCTACATTGTAGTTCAATGAGTTTGTAGCTGGGTTGTTGTTTATTTTTCTTCTTTCCTAGTGTTCAAAGTACCTTCCTTTACCATAAATACTAGTCAGTGGGGGTAAAGGCTTTAAGTAGGTACCAACTTAACTTCTCTTCTGTTCAATGAGTTGTGTACCTGTTGTCTTCAAAAATTGGGCATTAGTTAATGTCAGTTTGTGGAAGGCAACCAAGAGCCTGTGTAATATCTGAGGTTTGGGGTGGATTTTACTGGGATCCTTTGACAAAAACAATATCCTACATGAGAGAAGTCCTGGAGAAATATTAGATAAAGGGCACAACTTAAATACTTTCAGCAAAGTAGCTGTAGCAAAGAAACACTCAAAACAATTTGTCACCCTCCTATCCCCAAACAACAAATGAAATGGAAGTAACTGAGAAAAACAATACCTTTCACAATAATTGGGGTAACTGTAACCAGACATATATAAGTTTATATGTTTAAAAATTTAAGACATTGAAGAAAGAAATTGAAGAAGATATCAGAAGATGAAAGCTCTCCCATGCTCATGGATCAGAAGGATTACTACAGTAAAAGTGTCATCTTACCAAAAGGAATCTTCATCAAAATTCTCACAAAAATTCTTCACAGAACTTCAAAAGATGATTTTAAGATTCATGTAGAATTGTTTTTGAAAGCATTCTTAGTTCAAGCCATTGTTATAATAGATCATCCACTAAGATCTGTAATTGGTGGGATTTATTTGGTAATTTCTACATCCTAGGTTATTGGACTCCTGTGGTTCTAAAAGTTAAGCCCTACTGTTGGAGCTGCCAGATTATCACTGGTCTGTCACATGCTTCAGATAGTCAAGGGAGAACAAGATGACTCATTGTTTGTTATATGAGTTCTGATCTTACTCCTTAAACAATCATTTTATAATTTAAATTCTATCCATAGGGCATATTTTTTTTTAAATTCTAAAAGCATTCAAGTTGTTAAAAACTCTATTTATAATAGATTGATAAAAATGTTCAACATAAAAACATGTGATTCATGAATAAAATATTGTCAATTGATATGATACAAATTAATTTCAGTGTTATGGAAAATTAACAATGATGTTATGCCTATATGAAACAATTAAATTATTATAATTCTCTTGGATGTTTCCTTAACCTTAAAAATATACAAGAGTTAAAGAAAGTAGATTATCTAGATGTAGAGAAGACCCAGAAAAAAAAGCCAATAATAATAGGAGTAAAGAATGAAAACAAAGAATGAATCATATGTTTTGAGAGTATTTATGAAAGATACAAACATAAACTGACAATAACTTTGTTATTTAGAAATAATTAAGATATAAAAATAATTGAATAAACCTTCAGTAGCTTAGTTAACTGATGGATACAACAAACTTAACAGCAAACTTTAGAAAAAATAAGTATATACATTAACAAATTCAAGCATGCTGATTTAACTCATATTCAGAACACTTCATTGGAACTATTTCAAAAGTTTTGGGGTAGAACAAATTTTTCAACAAATTCCTTAACAGTTTCCCTGAGAGAAATTTATGACTGAATTGTTTAGAGTATTGGTATAGCAAAATGTGAAGCCTCGAAGATAAAAATAGACAAATATTAAAGGGAAAACTTATTTTTTTTATTCCCACACATATAGCGTGTCCTCTTGATGCCAAACCAGAAGAAATAAGTGTCCTGATAGATGAGGTGATTAGAGAGAGGACACAGGATAAAAACCAACAAACATACAAAAAAAGAATACAAAAGTAATTGCTAGGACCAGAAGATTTTTGTACAAACTAATGACTTATACTAAGAAAGTTTATTAAAAATTACAGAATTGTATATACTATATGCTTGTGGGAAAATGGCCAAAATCAACAGAGAGCTTTGTCGGAGAATGTTGTCAAAGAGATAATTTTTGCCAACAGGATACCTCTGACACAACTCTCTAAAGACTTGTAAACCAAGGGAAAGGGTCAGACCTCCAGAACCTACTGACTCCTTCTAAAAACTGGCTCCAGCATCACTCTGGCCTTGCCAAGTCTATTCCTAGAAAAGAACACAGAACTGAAGTTCCTTTTGTCTTATCATTGGGATCTCTGAGTCAGTCTGGCTCTCTAAACTCAACCTTTAAATTATTGACAGTAAGTGTTGTATTTAATTTTCATCCAATTATGTGAGATGAACAGGGTAAAATAGATTATTTCCAATAATAAAATGATAAACAATTTTTCAAAATTTATTTTAGATGAGTTGTGGATGGATAGTAGCCATTGTAGCTTGAAATCTACTAGGCTGCCAGGACTTCACCTCATTGAAACATTCTTACTTCTGTGTCTAGAATACTACATTGTCCGTCCCCTCGACCAGCAAGAAAGACATGACAGGTCGGATTCTTCCAGTCAGCTTTATTGCGGGAACTATCTTTACTCAATGGACAGGGACCCCAAGCAGCAGAAGCAAGCTGCTTATATATCTGCCCAAGGCGGGCTAAGCAGAGTGTTCTCTCAGGATAGGTTAAGCTGCCAATACCTCATTAGCATAAGCCCACTTGGGAGGGGCTCGAGGCTGATGCATGCACAACGGGCTTGTTTACTCAGAAAGCTGAGCTAGCCATGCCGGAAACCGGCGCCATCTTAAATCGGCTGCCTACACTACATAAGATTAGAAACATGTGTATGATGCAACAGTGGCACTTCAGGCTCTTTATACAGGCTCACAACTTATCTTTAGCTGGTGTAGTTGGGTTAAGATAGAATTAGTTTCTTGTGTAAAGCATAAATAAGTGAATGTAGTCATTAGTTATTTCTGTGTTTTTATGGTAAAGCACCACGACACAGGCAACATAAAAGAACGTTATTTGAGCTTCTGGTTTTTAGAAGGATGAGAGTCTATCTCAGGTGATGATGCATGACAGAAAGTAGTAAGCATGTCAGAGCAAGCAGGATGCTGTGAGTTCACATATTTTACCATAAATATAAGTAGAAAGATTAAACTAGAATTAGTAAGGCATTTTACTCAATGCCTATATCACTGACATACTTTTTCTAGGAATACCACACATCTAAATATCTGTGATCAAGGCCACCAACTTAAGAACAAGTACTCAAATGCATGAGATGAGGGTAGATCTGTATTCTGCCTCCACATATAATGGAGCATGCGATGAGGAGCATTATGCATGAATATGTGTCAAACTAGGAATCTATCCTTTGTGACTGAAAAATAAAGTATTAAATAAAAATGGCACGATATACCTACTTAATATTGCTCATAAAACCTTAGAAATTTCTATCTCTAAACATTCTGATATCAGCTGGAGTAGTTATGCTACGTGGCCCACACTATGATTTTTCTTTATCAGCCCATCACGTGATGATCCTATGTAATATGTTTTTATTTTTCTTATATTTATTGGACATTTTATTTATTTACATTTCACATATCTGCTTTCCCGGTTTCCCTTCTGAAAGCATCCTATAACTTACTCCTTCCCCACCAACCCCTGCTTCTATGAGGATGCTAACCCACCCACTCACCCACTCCTGCCTCTTTGCCTTGGCATTCCCTACACTGAGGCATCAAGCCTTCAAAGGACCAAGGACCTCTCTAACTCATTAATGGCCAACAAGGTCATCCTCTGCTACATGTGCAACTGGAGCCCTGGGACCTTCCATGTGTATTTTTTGGCTGGTGGTTTAGTCCTGGGAGCTCTGGGGGATCTGGTTGGTTGATATTGTTGTTCTTCCTATGAGTTGCAAACCACTTCAGCTCCTTCAGTCCTTTCTCTAACTTCTCCAATGTTTGGCTGAGAGCATATACCTTCAGTCTCTGCTCCACACTTTGTCTCTGTAGTTCCTCCATCAGTATTTTGTTCCTTCTACTGAAAAGGGCTGAAGCATCCACACTTTGTTTTCCTTCTTCTTGAGCTTCACATGGTCTGTAAATTGTATCTTGGGTATTCCACACTTTTAGGCTAGTATCCACTTATCAATGAGTGCATACAATGTGTGTTCTTTTGTGACTGGGTTACCTCAATTGCAGCCATTCTTTCCCCAATGTGGTAGTATTCACAGTATTTTCATTGTGATTGTTTAACTATATTAGTATTATACAATGGCTTGCTATACACACATATCAGCTGAAGACATAGGTCTATTATATTTCTTTTTATATATTGTGTGTAACCTTCTGTGACTATGGGAATCCAGATATATTAGCAAGTTAGTTATTATTTTATTGATCTATTTCAAGAGATAAATGGATAATAGAATATTTGGTTGTATGTGTAATAATTTTCATAAACATTCATATGGATGTTCATAATGGATATAATAATTTAAAGTCCTATGAGCAGAGTACAAAATATCTTTTGTCTCCATACCCATGAAAGACCAGTTGTTAGGGTAACTCTCATGATGACTTTGGTTGCCTTTCACTGATGAATAAATCTGTAAGACAACTTTCAATATATTAGTTGCCCATTTTGCTGTCTTATTTGCAAAAACATATTTTTGATGTTTTGCACAAGTTTAAACATTTTCCAGAGTCCATTGATGAAAATGACTGTGTAAAACTGAAGATAAATTTTAATAAATCATCATACTTCTAGCTTTCAAGTTATATTTGATAACTGTAATGATCATAACATGAACCAATCAAACAAGGAAACCTCCAAAGTCAGCCCAAATGAGGAGTAAAAAAGTTTCTAAGGACCCTTTAAACACTAAACAGTAAAACATTAATATATAAATGGTTTAGAGAGAACTGTTATCTACATTCAAAATAATCAAACATATTTTTATATACAGGCAATAGTCAAGTCAAAATGGATTTAAAATGTTAGTCTATAAAGGTACAGTTTGATTTGAACTTATGAACTCTACTTCACTTATAGAGAGTTTTTTTTTCATGCAACACACATAACCAGACAACAACAGAAAAAGAAATGTTACCGTATCTCTGAAACTTCATAAAATATAAGATATCTTACTAGAGTAGGTGACAATTGAAATGTAAGAGCCATAATCTAAGTGCAAAGTTACTCTGGAACTATCGCTATTTTCTTTGTACATAAAACTAATGCAAACAGATACATAAACCAAATAAAACTGAGGACCAAAAGTAAAAGCAATGGTAACATAGAGTTTAGGAGAAAATTTTTGCAAACCATGAAGATAGAAAATTAAATTCATAGGATGTCACAGGCTAATTTCTCAAGATAAATCTCTGAGAAAGTCATGATAGTTAATATTATTAATTTGACAAAATATATGAACTTCTAAGGAAAAGATTCAGGTCATGACTGTAAAGCATTACATAAACTAAGAAAACTGAGCTGAGAATACCTTATAATTGCTGAACTAGATAAAAAGGAGAATGAAAAGAAAGTTATCCATTGATCTTTGTTTTTGACTGAAAACATTGGAAACAGAGGCCTCAAGTTCCTGACATCATGATCTCACACAATAGTCTATGCTGTTAAAAGATTAGCCCAAATAAACCCTTCCTTAAGTTAGAGTCTCGTTAGATATTTTGATGCATAAACAACGCAACTGACTAATAAAAAGGTTCAGAAGAGGAAGTCTTAATTGAAGGAAACATAATATGTAGTTTATTACATATAAAACAATCAGAAAACACATTGAATCTAACATTTCAAAGAACAAGTGTTCAGATATTACAACTGTCAAAACCACCTCAGAGGAAAGCTTAGTTGGCTAATAGAGCCTGACCACTGTGGCATGTAGCACTCTTTCACATATACATATACATGTGCATGCGAATGTATAGGTATATATATGTATATTATGTATATGAATATGTATATGTATACATATATGTAAATATGTGTGTAAATATATATACACACATATCGTGGTTTGTAAACACCTGAAAACAGGTGTTGGAGGAGAGAGAGAGTAGAAATTCAGATATCTCAAATGTGAAGAAGACTCTCATTGACTAGACTGTGATCTTAACTGTGCTTCGGTTTTCCCATTTTGATATGTCCATTTCACACTACCAAGATTGAACAACTGCAATTTTCCAAGCCTCTTTAACATGAAAGAAAGAATGACTGTTAGTTTAATGGATGGATGACAACACCCATGAAGCAGGTTTACATTGACATAATTTATCTCCTACTTCCTTGGCGATCCTCCCTAGTTGTGACTATCCTGTTATTCTACTTGACTTCAATATTCACTAAAGCAAAACAAACAGTAATTTTAAAAAAGTGGTACTATATCATTTCAAGTGAAAATAACAGTTTAACTGTGTTCTAGGTGTTGATTTCTTAGAGTTTGTCTTGACTGACAGGATATACAACATCTTAATAAAGATTCTCTTGAAGAATGAAGAATATTTAAGCATTGTTTTTTCAGATTATAGTCATTGTATTATCTGTTACCATAACATTCTACAGATAACATAATTCTAACATCAAATGTAAAAGAAAATATCTCGAAAATCTAGTGTTTAGCATACTAAGGTCCTATCAAAATGCAAGTTGGTGCTGAGATCAAACTGGAAATTCCAGTTCTCAAAGGCCCCTCTCTTTATGACGAAACCCAAACTGGAAGCGTCTAAGCATGAGTAGCAGTGTATGCAGCCAACTCATTGTATTTACATATCTTGCAGCTTTGCTAGCAGATGATCAAGGGTAAATATCATAGTGAATTTTCTTCCCCTCCAGAAAAGAAAAACATACATATAAATTCATAAGCTAAAAGTGAAAATGTCACTGTGCATTTGCAGAAGCTAAATATGCTTCCTTAAAAGGTTGCCTCGTTATATACTCAGCTCTTTAGTCAGAAAATACTGATTGTTCTGTCTATTTGAAAAGGTTCTAGACATAGTAACTGACTGAGCATTAAGTCACGTATTCCACCATATTGGGCACCGGATTCAAAGTCTCAAAAGCCTCCACCATGTTCCCAGCAGCGTTTTACATGTTTCATGGCTGCCATGGTGTTTATTATCATTGATAATAGTGACCAATTATAGATAAGATGTGTTTAGTCTTTGAATTCATTGACTGAGTTTTCCTGAGAATATAAAATTTAGTTTGGATGAATTTTAGAAATTTTAGCTAGCAACATTTTTGATGTCAGTGACAACTGAAATGGAAGAAAGACAGCCATGATGTAAGTGTTGAGTTTCATCTCTTATTCATGGTAGATTACCACAACATCCATTTGTTTTAGCCTGACTCAACCTCTAACTATGTGTTAGCATTTAACAGATTTACTGTCTGATAATGATAATGTCTCCATAAATACATACTGTATGTTTTATTTATCATATTGTCATAAAATGTTTGTAGAAATCATATTACCATTTTCAAAACTAGCTTGAGACTAAGTAGGATATAGTTTTTTCATAATATTCTTCAAAAATATTCAATACACTCCCATCTTTGCTTGTATTGAGTACAGTCATCATTTTCATTTTTATTTTGCTACCCAAGGCAAAAACCTTTCATCTATACCAGTGGCTTTAATATTAAAACAGTGAAAATGCTTGTCTTCTTGTCCAGATTTTTGGAGTTACCTTTCAAACATGAGATCAAGATGATAAAACACCAGGAACAAAAAATGACTTTTAGATTCAAGTTCATTTTGACTAAAATTTTCAAGGAGATTTCATAATGCTTGGAGAGAAATCAAAACACAAAATGGTACAGCAAGAAGGTACACATTTATTATAAACAGCCTTTATTATGGTTAGTTGTGTTCTGTCCATGCTAAGTCCCTTTTACTTCAATGAAGTAATATTGGATTTTTGTCAATTTTTTATGCATTTATTGAGATTAATAAATCATATGAATATTATATTTGATGTACTGTATATATTGATTTATATTTGTTGATTGATTTATTATTTGATCTCTGGAATGATGTAAACATTGTTAATATATTATTTTAATGAACTGACCATGGATTACTTTTGCCAGTATTTTATTCAGAATTTTACATCTATGTTCATTAAGAAACCTCTCTGTTAATTGCTTTTTGTTGTTATTTACTTATTAGGTTTGTGTATTTTCTTTATGACATGATCTTTGGGAAATAGAGTTATTTCAATACTAGAGTCATTACAAGAAAATTTAATATCAAATAAAAGAATCCCTCACTTGGAGTAATGTTTTAGGCAGCTGATAATTTTGTGTGGTTGTTTTTGGTGCCAACCCCTGTGTCGTATGGTATAAAGGTTTGACAATGCCATTCCCTTCATATGTCTGGACATTGTTACCTGAGACTGACATTTAAATTCCTGAATTTGGAGTCACAATGAGTCATATCTGAAACACCAGAATAAAAACAAAAAACTGGTTTTAAATAATTCCTCAAAACTAACTTAATCTTAAATATCCATATTGTCTTTCTCTGTATTTGTGTTTGAACTAAATAATTTTCTGTTTCCACCTCTTACTTCTAAAAGGTAGATAAAAATAAAACATTAGGAAATTATTTGCTATTCAAGACATAGAAAATCACTTTTAAATGAAGATGGGAAAAGATCAATAATGCAGTTTAATGTTTGGTTTTCACATTGATTCACAGCAAGACACACTACCAGTTCTCATCTGTCACCTCAACTCTAGCAGCATGAAACAAAAACAAACCTTGGTGACACTTCTTAACACTAGGAAGACTCTGACACTTTCTTCTTCTGATCACCCCTGAAATTACATTCAGCAAATACAACAGCATGAATAAAAATTCCTCCAAAGATGCAAATCAATTGCAGTGTAAGTTACCAAGAAAAAGGCAGAGCTGACCCCATGGTGTCAGTAATGCAAGAGTAGAAAGAAGGTTAAAAACAAGAGGAGGAATCCAAATTTGTTTTTATGAAAAGCAAAGCTTATTACAAGTGTACAAAAGTCACAATGATTGGTTGCAAATTATTATATATAGTATTCTCATTAATTGTACAAAGTAAATTAACTGAAATATAGAATAATTTATCATGATACTTGAAGAAGTATGAGAAGAATGAATAACGCACACAGATGGGTATAAGATGGAAGAAAGGAGGAAAAAGAAAGCATTAAAATTATTTTTATTCTCCTTTACAGTTGTGAGCTATTTTATGCATATATTCAGGGAAGCATGCTATCATGTTTCAGATAAAGTCCCGAAAGAAAGGGAAAAACAAAACTAATAGACACACATAATAAGATCTACATGCACTAGGGGTTTCCTTAGAGGATTTATGTAACTGTGGATGAAAATTTTGAGGGGAAAAAAGATTAGGTCTGTAGGGGTAAGACTTTAATTAATTCATAAGTTTATTAGTTTCAAAAACAAACTTCTACCTATATTCTTTAATTCTTTGCTTGCAAAATTGTTTAAAGAATGACTTAAAATATCACATTTGAACTTCACATAACAGCATTTTGGGATGCTGATATTGGTTATTGCATGTTCTATTTAATGATATCCTCCCTAACATAATAAGACAGGAATCAAACTCTCGCATTGTTATTCATGAGTGTTGTCTTCTCCCTTGCTTATTGTTTTACACTCTAAATTTGCATTGACAGGAATCAGAAAGTTTTCTAGGTGACATATTATGCACCTGCCAAAACCCAACTGAGAGACTTGGTCTTTCATTTTAATGAGTGGTTTTTCACTTCCCATGGCGTACCCAAGAATCAAAACTTAAGAAATAGGAAACAACACAAGAAGCACAAGAGACGCTCTGAATTTGGCTATGGACTTCTGAGAGGGATTAAATATTTACTAGCGAATGTAATAACACAAAAAAGAATGTACTCTATGTAGACTACTTTTCAGAAGAAAAAAATCCAGTTTTACAGACATCTATATGCAGATACTAATTGTAATAGACCTAATGTATATGTATGTGTATGTTATGTATATGTGCATGTATATATGGCTACACCTTAGAAAATTTGTAAAAACATTAACTCAAATAAATACTGTTTTCTCCTACTACTGAAATGTGATTATTTTTTATGAACATTCTTAAATGGTTAAATGACCTTAGATTCAAGACATATTAATCTTCTCTGTTAAGTTTTTCTAAGATATATATATGTATATGATGTATATGTATGTATATGTATATGTATACAGGAATAAATTCTTTCAGAAATAAAGAAGCTAGCATGAGAATAAAGTTGACTGTAATGCTTTAATTGCCATGACTCAGCTATCAAATAAGATACCAGGTTCAATATGAGGTATAATACTGATAGAGAATATTTCTTCTTACTAAAGAATATCATCATGCTGAATCTGACTGCATAATTTAGCCTGCAAATAAAAGAAAAAACAGCACATTATCCTTACAGAGTGTCTCATGTGCATATATGTATGTAAATAATTTTTCAATTATTTTTATAATTTTATTATGAGAGTAAAATCTATACACCTCTACCTATGGTTTATATACATACATATCTACCTACATACATAGATACACACACACACATTAGATAGATAGATAAAAGATATAGATAAATATAGATAAAATATAGATATAAATATAGACATAAATATAAATAAATATAGATATAAATATAGATATAAATATAGATATAGACGGATATATATGGTTATCTTGTAGCCCAGGCTGGTTGTGAAAGTTGAAGACTCTACTTTGAACTACATTATTTCAGTTTGAGACATTATTTCTATGTAACTCAGACAAGCTGAATCTCGGCTCTGGTGGCCTAAAACTTGACCTGGATATGAATACAGGTATGAACCATCATACCCAGCTCCTTTTCTAAATTTTCACAAAGCTTAAACTCCATGAAATTTTAAGTTCAATTTCTTGAAATGGCAAAGAACGTAATGTCAATTAATGGATAATCTCTAGAAATGGGGTTTTTTTGGGGACAGAACATGTAAAATATAAATTACCTTATTTCTGAGAGTCGTCGATTGAATATGTACACAATAAAAGTCATTAAGTCAATTCTTGACTTTTACCTTCACTCTTTCAAATAAGAAATAAACAAGTAATATGTTTCTAATGTGTTTATAACTGCCGCTACTTCATAGATTTAGATCAAGTTCTGCTAATTCCAGTTTTAATGCAAATTTCTTTTTTTAATTATTAGAAAAAACTTACAGTTTTTTTGACCCTTTTCATTTTCCCATTCACATTGCCTCCCTGATCCCCAGTCAACTTTCTGTTACTGCACGACCTCCATTAAGGTCAATTTTGCTGCCAAAATATTCTTGAACATGTGATCTGTCGCTGAGTATGAAACATGTAGACTTATGAGGTGTCATACATTTTTTTAAACATAATTATAATCTAATCTTTCCCTTCCCAGAAACTAAGATTTGCCACTAGCTTTAACACTAAGGGCAGAACTCTATGCCCAACGACCCTCTCCATTTTTTTTTTTTTTTTTATTTTGCTCTGGTTTAGGCTTGCTGAGGTCTTTTACGTGGTATGAAAACAGTTTTAACTTCATATGTGTGGCTGCCCTGCTGCACACAGAAGGTCTACTTTATTTTAAAAGGTATTTGTAGATTCTCTAGTTATTTAACATATTTAGCATATTTTCTTTATGTAATATGTATGTATATATACACACATATATGTTGTAATTATTAGTGGCGTGTACTGTGTTGCTGCCACACTTGTACCCAGAGAATATTCATCACATCAATATTAGTTTTTCACTAGAAGTGGTATTATCCTAGGCTTGTGGTCCTGGGTGCTATAAGAAAGCATATTGAACAATCAATAAGAAGAAGCCATTATGCAGTGTTTTTATTTTTCCCTTTTTTTTATTAGATATTTTCTTTATATACATTTCATATTATCCCCTTTCTCAGTTTCTGTCCCCGGAATCCCCCTATCCCATTGCAATTCCACCTGCTTCTATGAGAGTGTTCTCTCATCCACTAACCCACTCCTGCCTCCTGGCCCTTCCATCTGGATACACTGTGGCATTGAACCTTCACAGGACCAAGGGTCTTCGCTTCCATTGATGCCATATGCTGCTGGAGCCATGGTTTAGGCCTGACTCTGGGGGGGGGGGGGGGGGTCGGGGAAAGGGGGCTAGTTAGTTGGTTGATGTTGTTCTTTCTATGGGGTTGTAAACCCCTTCAGCTCCTTCAGTCCTTCTGTAACTCCTCCATTGGGACCCAGTGCTGAGTCCAAAGGTTGGCTGTGAGCATGCACCCTCTATTTTGACAGGTCTGGCAAAGCTTCTCAGGAGACAGCTACATGAGTCAAATACGAGGCGCATGCTCACAGCCAACCTTTTATCACAACAATATAAAGCAATGTAGAATAGAAATGATCCGTGTATTAGACACCCAATGCAAAGTTTGTTTTTTTGAGTTAGGGTCAGTTTGCTACATTTTATATTTTCAGAAACATTTGCTCTGTCTTTGCTTCCTGTCTGCTTAATCCCTCCCTTTCTCCCTTCCTTCTTTCATTCTTTCCTTCCTTGCTTCCTTCCTTCCTCCTTTCTATTTCTTTTATCTTTGAACTGTCTTCCTTTCTTTCTTTATTTCTTCTTTCTTCCTTTCCTTCCTTCCTTCCTTCCTTCCTTCCTTCCTCTTCCTTCCTTCCTTCCTTCCTTCCTTCCTTCCTTTCTTTTTACATCTTTTTGTTTCTTCCCCCATGTTATTTTTTTTTTTTACTCAAATGCTTCTAGGGGTCAAATGGAGTATCAGCCATACGTCCACCTTCTACATAAAACCTTTTTTCAGCCTTTGATTTAATCTGAAAAGTTTCATATTGTCTGTGTTCAATCAGAGATGACGTACCTAACTCTCAAATAGACTGAAAGCCCCAAGGAGTTTAGAGGTCAGGTGGGGGTGGGGATGAGGTGTGGGGACAGCCTCCTGGAGACAGGGGGAGTGGGTTGGAGTTATGGGATGTGGAACAGTTGCAGAGTGGAGGAAAGATATGTAATAAAATGTACTTTGAAAAGAAAATACTATGAATATTAATGTTACACCTGAGGTGTGTGCTGAAAGTCATGAGTAGCTATTAATAAAATGAGTACCACTCAATAAACCGTCTTACGTACAGTAGAACAATAGGAAGGTTCTAAACACTGTTGTTGGATAGGAAAAATTATACCTTTATATACATATATAGGTATAATATATATATCCCAGTAACCAAGAGTCTCTACCCTGCGGGTACCACCAGAGCTTCTCTACCTCTGTTGGCTGCGGGCTGTCCAGCCATATGCCCTCCATCTCAGTTCTTCCACGGCTCCCAGGGGTGTCTGGGAGCCCAAAGACAAAGATCACTGGTCCTCTGGCCAGATGCTTCAGTCCAGGACTGACCCCCACTCAGGAGCTCTGCCCCCACAGGACTTTCAGATCTTATGATGAGCCATTACGTGGCAGAATCTTGAAACTCAGATTGCCAAGAAAACAATTTTATAACAAATATACTCTCGAAATCGGTGTCCTACTGCAGTGATATTTACATTACTGCATTCACTCGGCACAATTTTCAGGTCCCTGTTGTAGTGTTGGTTGAGTTTCATGACCTTTAGAATATACATTCAGACCATAGCAGATTATGTCAAAATTGGAAAATGCAGGCAAACATGTAGACTCAAAGTATTCAATATGCTGATATGTTTTGCTGAAAATATTCAAGTAAATTGCCTACAGATATACATGGAGTATTAAAAAATTCAGACTTGATGTAAGAATTTGAACATGCAGTTGTATTTCTGTTGTTTTGGTTAATTAAGGCAAGGGCTGTCAGAACGTTTGGTCTGGATAGTGTTACCGAGTTGTTCTAAACTCATCCTAATTTTTGTTTCAGACTTCCTAAATTCTCTGTCTGTGTATTTTTTCTTTCCTCCCTTTCCATTCTTTCATCTTAAATGTCTTAGATTTTAAGCTCAGTGCTACTTTACTTCTTATGCATGTTCTTGCTACTGAATTTGTAAGAACTCTTGATGAAATTCAGTCAGTATATTCACAAAAGCAGAAAATGTCATGATGGATTTACAGTCACTAATGACTCTTAGATCTCCATTATTTAGTGCAGTTAATTTGTTCTTTAATTACCAGATATTCTAAATTCCATCTGATATTTATTTTCAAATGAAATCTCCTTTTTCCACAGAGGACAGATGTCTACACTATCATTTATTAATAAATCTGCTAGGAAATGGGAACCCCCATACTTATTTGTCACCTAAGCTCAAGATTTATAAACTTTTCAATCTTTCTTTCTTCCATTTCTGTTTTAATAAGTCAACAATTTTCCTGTGTCCTTAGGCTAGTTGTTTTATGTCTCTGAATGTCACTCTAACTTTAGCTTCTGAGACAAATGTATATTAATATGCATACATTCTCATTCAAGTTTATAATGTAAAATTTTATAAGTATTTCTACTATGCATTTAATAGTCCTAAATTAATCTACAATCAGTGAACCTAATAATTTTATCTTAGTGTTATCACTTAATTTTCTGGCTAACCAATGAGAGGAGTTTGCTAGGGAACATTCGTGAACCCCACAAAGACCACCAAAGTGCTGATTCTGATCCAATCTCATTAGAATCTCTTTATTCAAGCTGGAGCTTGGGCCACAGCACTGTCACTGACACAGGAGAACTGGGAAGGGGCCGAAGTCCACTTTCAGGCAAGCATTTTTAGAGGCAAGAAGGGGTTATCTAGCATGACACCCATCTGATTGGTTGGTCATTATGGCCCTTAACATAATTGGCTGGAGCGGAGCCAAACCATAAACATAAACTTTGCTTTTGTCCTGATTGGTGGTTGTTAGGAAGTAAAGTGTCAGCGGCAGGCTCGTAACATGGGGGTGGAGACTTGTACGGCAATAACTGGAAACTGGCATGAGATGCAGGTTTTGTTGGAGGTCACCCGGAAGTTGCTGCTAGACACAGGTCTTGTTAGTGGGAAGCCTGGAAATTGGTGCTAGGTACTGGCCTGTTAGTTAACTTGAGTTTAAATTTAGGTCAGGTTCTCTACGATAGGATCTGAATCTAAAAAATCTAGTCTTTCAAGAACACTTCAACTGCTTCTCACTAGCTTCCAGTAACATAGCAGTGCCCAAACACAACATCCTGTGCTTTCCTTCCCCAAAATAACTTTAAATATTTTTTTCTTTACTATTATAGCTCCTGTGAGTAGAACTACTAATCAGCATGGTACCAGATGCAGAAAATTTTCCTTCTGTTCTGAAGGACTTTAGTTCTTCATTTTCTGTATTTCCGGGTCACTTTGCTATGTGGTCCATATGGACACATTCACACTCATTTAATTTTCAAAGTAAGCTTGAAACATGTCTTTTTATCAAATGCATCAATTTTATTATATATATATATATATATATATATTATATATGGTCGTTGTTAACCTTGTTCTTTGTAACCTGAAGATTCAGAGTCTACAGTTGGCCCAGCTCTATTGCACAACCAAGTGGATTTCTTGTGGAGGTTCCTATATCATCTTGTCTTGGTTTTGTATTTGTCAAGGTTCTCAAAAGAAAAGAACTAACAGAATGGATACACACATACAAACATGAACACACATTGCACATAGTGTATCCATTTAATATATATAATAACCATTTTATAATTAATATACTTATGTAGAAATGAATACATACATATATAAAATTATATATATATATGCAATGGCTCAATTTATATCACTTTAAAAAGTACTATACATAATATCTAATACTTATATATTATATATTATACTTGTATATACTTATAGAATAACTTATATATTATATAGTATGTATAGTACACAGTATTCATATTAATCATTTTATAAGTTAATGCCATATTATCTCATAAAGGAAAGGCTAAGAATCCAGTAGTTGTTCATTACATAAGACTGGATATTTCAGCACTCCCAATCTGGTTCAGGGTTCTAGGGGGATTCCTAGAGAGCCGGTCTTAGTAAAAGTTGAATTCTTGAAGAAGCAGGAGTATAATAGGTTCTAATGTCAGCAAACAGAAACCTCTATAAATAGAGAGATGAGCTTGTCAGAAAAAGAGAGTGCAAGCAGGGGAAAAAATCTCTCTTCTTCCTCTTCCTGTATGTTAGTTGTCACCAGCAGGTGTGTGTGGGTCCCCGGTTCTGGAGGGTGTCCCACGATGATCTCCCGGCTGAGGACAGAGTGAGAGTAGGGAGGGTCCTCTGCCCAGTGTCTGTTGGTCTTCAACCCAGCCTGGTGTGAGAGGTCTGGGCCAAAGGGTGCAAGTGCAAGCGGGGAGAAGAGATTGCCTGCCTCCTCTGCTGCCTCTGCTCAATCTCAGTTGTTGCAGCTCAGTCACTCCCAGGTGCTGCACCTGTCTCTCCACACTGAGCCGCCTGGGCTGGGCCAATAGAAGCCAGCTAGCAGGCAAGGAAGCAGCTTGGTGCCCCAGGAAGGTTCTGGGAGAGCGGATCTCTCCCGAAGTGTTACAGCTCTTGAGACAGAAACTCTCGGACACCAGGATGATTCTCGAACACACCTTTACTTCTCCTGAATAGAGCCCTTATATACAGTTTCAGGTTGGGTTAGAGTCTAACAGCAGATAATGCCTATTGGCTTGGTTGGAGAGCTTAGAGATACCTCATCTACATGTGGGAGAGCCTGAGGCACTGTTCCTCCTGACTGATGGTCATAGACCTCCCTTTGGGAGAGGCTGTGGAGGGCGGAAGCTGAATGAGAAGAACCAGCGCCTGGGGGAAGCACGAACACCTGCCGTCCTGATAAAGGTCCGGGTTCAAGACTTGCTCAACCAGGCATCCAGCTGATTCCCACAGCCCACCGCCCCACAGGTGTGCCCAGATTTTGAACAAGTAATACAATTAGTAAAATCATTGACAGGTATGGTGCCTGTTAGGTTTTAGTTGATTCTAGATGTAGTCACATTGACCTTCAAGATTAACCATCATGGGTTTGTACAGTAAGTCAAACACTATCTCCTTAGAGTTTTCAAATGCTATAATCTTTACTTTACCTTTTATACTTGTTCATAACATAACAGAAATTTTTGTAATCTATTTAGCTGACATTTGCTCTCTTCAGTATGCTCTCAATACTTCAAGATTGAATAAATGCTCATCAATTCCTCATATGATAACCTGTATTTTTAAAATCGATAGACTTCCTTAAATAATTTTCTCCTTTTAAATTCTCGTGTTTATTTTTGAAATACTACTTATTTTCTTACCTCATTAAAAATGTTGGTAAAAGTTCCTTGATTCACATGTGGAAATTAGGTGTCCTTACTACTCTAGGATTTTTATTCCTGCTGTTTTTATAACATAGTTTCCATCATTCTGACTTCTATATCCCCTGATCAGATAGCATGCTATGTTACACATCAAGACATTATAAAATGATTGAGAACTTCCTGTCCAATGAATATAAGCTGCGCCATTTTCAAGAACTAACAGTGATAAATGTAAAGAGAACTCCTGCTCACCGAATCAGTTAAGTGGCTTACTGCTGTGTTTCTGCCTCATTCAACAGAAATGGAAAAGGAGGGGCCAGCTGATACCTAGTAATGAAAACGTGGATTTCTGTCTTCACTTCTAATAACAGTCTATGACAAATAAAAACGTAACGATTTTCTACCAAAACTGATCTGAGGAGGACCCTATAGTTGTTATCAAAGTATATAACTGTTACCATATTTAGTTTTTAATAAATTGATTTACTTGTTTACATCCCAAACACTGCCCCCTCCCACTCATCCCCTCATAGAGGCCCTCTCCCATCCCACATTTGCTTCTCCTCTGAGAGGGTAGGGCCCCTGTAGGCCACCTCCTCCCCACCTCCCTCCCACCCCGTACTGGCTCATCAAGTCTCTGCAGAGTTAGGGCAGTCTCTCCCACTGCTGACAAACAAGGCAGCCCTATAAGCAGGGGGCACAATGAACCTCATGTATGTGCTCTTTGGTGTTGACTCAGTCTCTGAAACTGCCAAGAGACCATATTAGTTGACTCCATTCATTGTTCTACTTGTAGAGTTCTTGTCCCTTCAGGCCCTTCCAGCCTTCCTCAACTCTTCCAAGGCATCAACAACCTTGGTCCAGTATTTAGCTGGGGGTATCTGCATCTATTTCAGTCAACTCTCTGTATAACCTTTTGGAGAAGAGTTATGCTAGTTCTACAAGCATCACAGTATAATTAACCATGTCAGGGATTGGTGTTTGCCAATAGGACTGCTTACATAGTTTAACGGATCTTGTAAGCAGTCCTATTACCCTCTAAGGAAATAGAAGCAGTCATTAAAAATTTCCCAACCCCAAAAGCCCAGGGCCAGGTGGTTTTAGTGAGAATTCTATAATTTTTAATTTTAAAAATTGAGTTCTATGTCATTTTACTTCATTTTATCAACTAAATATCAGCAATAAAAATATAAAAGTCATATTAAATATACACATTATCCTGTGCTATATCTTAATTATCATTTCAATTTAAATTGGCAGATATACTACACAAAATGTTTTCTTTTTTAAAGTATTTATTATTATTATTATTATTATTATTGTTATTACTATTTAATCTTTTTTTACAGTTCAGTCTTTATCCCCCTCCAAGTCTGCCCTCTGACTGTCCCTCAGTCCCATTCCTCCTCCCCATCTCCAAAAAGATGTCCCCACCCCCACCTCCACCCCACCAGACCTCCCACTCCCTGAGGCCCCAGGTCTCTCAAGAGTTAGGTGTGTTTCTTCTCTCACCTAAGGCCAGATCAGGCTGTCCTCTGCCTATGTGTCAGGGGCCTCAGACACTCATGGGTCTGTTGTGGCTCAGTGTCTGAGAGTTCTCCCAGGTCCAGGTTAGTTGAAAAAGCTGATGTTCCTATGGGGTCACTGTCGTCCTTAGCTTCTTCCAGCCTTTTTCTAATTCAACCACGTGGTCTCCGACTTCAGTCCAATGGTTGGGCATAGGTATCCGTATCTGTTTCAGTGAGCTGCTGTGAGTCACCATCCTCCGCATCTGCCGTTGTCCCACTCCCCCATCTCTCATGCTTTCCCCTAAAGGACTGCTCAAGGAGAAATCCAAACTTAGGTGATAGGCTGCCAAATGTATCTCTTGTTCCTGATTTGTGGAGAGTATAAAAAAGAGCTCCACAGTTGAAAATACAGCATTTGGCCTTTACCAAATGACTCGCGTTTTCTTTCTCTCGCCCTCAGCCCTCCGCCGATCCAAAGAACCGGTCAGCTGCCCGGGCACAGCTGACAAGCTGCTTGTTAGGTCCTCTCAGAGGACAGCTAGGAAAGGATCCTATCTGTGAGCATAACAGAGCATCAGTAATTAGGTCAGGCCTTGGATTCCAATTTGGGCCAATCGCTGTTTTCTTTCTTTCTTTTTCCTTTTGTTTAAACTGGATATTTTATTTATTTACATTTCGGATGTTATCCCCTTTACCCATTCCCTCCCCCCCAGACACCTCCAATCTCATCTCCCCTCCAGTTTTCTTATATACAGTAATAATTTTAACTTTAAATTTAACTAAAAATGTAATGCATAAATCATCATTTATCACATATTTCTGCTTTTATTTTAGAAGGAATGTTGAAAGCTCGAGTAGTGTATAGAATGTACTGTATCCATTAGCATTTTTTAAAACTGAGCAATTCATAACATATACTAGCTAATAACTTCAAACCAGTTTACACTAAATTTGATCACCAGAAATACAATTTAAAACAGAAAAAACAATTTAATTGTTAATTCAAGAATCTTAGAGAGCTGGCCAGCGGTGGTGCACCGCAGCAGTCGCTGCGCTCAGGAGTCCGAGTGAGCCCTCTCTCCTGAGTTCAAATCCCCGCCTGTGCTTGTCAATCACCAGAAAAAAAAAAGAAAAAGAAAAAAAAAAGAATTTTAGAGGATACCTTTTTCTTTTTTGCAAAGCAGTAAAAGAAATGCAATTGACATTCTGAATTAATAAATTATATACTACCAAATTAATTATTTGTTCTATAATTTTTATTTACAAAAAATATTTTCAAAGTATTAGAGTTCTGGCAGATGGTTTTTCCAGTAAAAGAACATGCTAATAACCTAACTGCTTGTATTTAATCACCAAAACAACATGATCAAAAGAGATCAACTGCCTTCAATTATCCTCTGACATCTATACGTGTGCTTTGGTAATCATTTGGAAATAACAGAGCAAAAGCAGTTTCAACTTCATTTGGTTGATCAGCTAGTTTTGAGATATGGCCTCATTATGTATTTCTAGCTGTCCTGAAGCTTACTATATAGACTGGGTTGGCATCAAACTCACAGAGATCTCCCTGCTTTTCCACTAAGCACAGGTTTAAGTACGTTTTTTTTCCCAATATGTTTTATTATAATTTATAAGAGTTTCAAATATAAATTTAAAAAATACAAAACAAATAATGTCCATTGTATGTGAATAAATGTAAAGTTGGCTATTTACAGATTTGAGGAATTTAACCACATATTCACTTTATTATTTTATTTGATATATTATATATATATATATATATATATATATATATATATATATATATATTTAAGTCTACAAATAATTCAATTAATAAAACATAATGGATATTTTTAAATTAACAAAACAGTATGTTTTTCAGATCTGATACATATATTAATAGAAATTTACTTATTTCTCCACTTATGAGTTAACAACATAAAGTTAATGAAGACAATAGGTATATAAATGACAATGGTGTGAGAGTGGAGGTTGTGATATAATATGTTGTGTACATGGACCAAGAAGATGTATCTCCACAGGAAGATAAATGCATATGTGTGATAAGACCTAAGTTAAATCACAGAAGTAAAAATATAAATCACTTAGCATGATATTATCTTTATCTCTTGCTCACTAGCAACTAAAAGGTACATTTAGCATAACCCCAACTCTTAAAACAAAAACACTATCAAAGTAAATATCAAAACCACAAATAATATCACTGAAGTTTCTATAAGTGTCCCCCATTTCCGATTCAAAACTCAAGCGTTATTAAGACTCATTGAGCAATGTAGGGTGAGTTATTAGAACTAAGTTCTTTCCAGTTTGGCCGTGGGGGCACTTTTAACTGTTATATGTGACTGAATACTGATTTGCTTCATTCCCTGTGACACACTTATTTTGTGCCTTAGTCGCCATGGCCATATGTATCTCTAATTAATTACAGGTTACCTTCTCAACTGGTACCTGACACAGCTGTTCCACACAAGCCCCAGAGAAACTCTTTAAGCAGTTTTGTCTTCATTAACTTCTGTAACCATGAGGACATTTACATTTTTGAAGTGCATGAGTTTAATTACACATTACAAAGTGTATTCTTTTCTAATTATCATGAACATTAATATTTAATCAATGAAATTGAAAACTTACACATAGATGTTGTAATTTGCTTCATTTCAATGACAATAGTTGGAATAATTCATGGCTATTACTCTTCCAGTTGTTCCAGTAGTTGCAACTGTAAGGCACATTCATCAGATGACATAATGACAGCAAAGCCAATCTTCAGATTCTACATAGCTCAGTCGCCCTTCATGCATTTTTATTTTCCTGCTACAGACATTGTATAAAATTCTATTGCTGTGTGCCTCTGATGTAGCTCTGTAAGCAGAGTGAAGAGAGAGAGAGGGAAAGGGAAGAAAGGGAAAGAGAGAGGAGAGCAAGCAGAGAGAGAGAGAGAGAGAGAGAGAGAAAGGTTGGATAAAAAAATATAACTTTCAACATGAAGGTTTTCAGGGAAGAAGTTGAACAGATATGCTAAACAAAGAAAGAAACTTCATGATACAGTAGAAACAATTAACAACTTGTGAACCTATCTATAAATAAATCTACCATGAGTTTCCTTCATGAACTTTAACATAAATTTTGTCTTCCCCACTATATTTTAATATGTTAATTTCTATTCTAATGTTTATTGATAATCAAGGTTTTCCGTCACCAGGCTCATGGGAATTAAAGAGTACTTTTGATGAAATATAACATGAAATATAGCATGTGCGTATGACTCTTACACATATGCATATAAAATATTATATCCACACATGTATACATATACGTGCAACTTAAAATCCTAAGGTACATGGATATATGCGTGTGTAAAACTTTATGTGCATATGTGTAATACTACACACCACACAAATATGCTTAAACATAATAACATATAAAATTCAAAACAAGAGAATAATAATAAAAAATGCATCTTGAACAAAAGGAAACAAGACAATTATATAAGATTTATTTTAATGTCCAAATAGAATCATGACTTGGAAAATGAACAGCAAAATAAGTGATTCTTACAATGTGTTGTGGATATAGAACAATGTTTCCCGTGAATGTGTGTATATATTTAATATGTATTGAGTTCTCCCTATAGTATGTTTCAAGACAGGGGCATATTCACATTGCACTTCCATATCTCTTCTAAAATCCATCACATATAGAACTAATCCTTCCTCTCACTATGCAGTCTCTATGTCATTATTCTGTGTAGGTTGTACATGCTATTTCTAACCCTGTACAGAAAACATTGGAATTGAATATGCTCTCCTTGCCCTGGCTTGGAACCATTCTCATATCGTCTGGTTTTCACATAGCATCTTGTCAATTCTGTTTTAGAAATGCTCAGATCTGTTTGCACCCCATCCTCCTTTTCATGTTCTGTAGAATGAAGAATGATTTAGTTGTAAGATCAGATTTTTTTCATATTTTATAGATACTGACAGATAATAGTATAAACTACATGAAAGAAAGTTGGTATTTTTACAGAGGTGAAAAGAAAAATATACTTCATTTCTTTACATGTCACTGACAGAAAAAGCAAAACAAATGTACTTCATTATTTCTGAGATGATAAACCCAGAAAATTTTCTCAATAGGTACCACTTAACAAAGTTAACTGAATATGTAAACAACTTAAGTAGACATATAACCCCAAGTGAATAGAGGCAGTTATCAAAAGTCTTTCAAACTGCAAAATGTGAATGAATATATGCACTCAGTACAATAATTGATTTTTTTTAACAATTATTCTAACACATAGTGGAAAATAATATGATAAATAAATATTTTTGCATTACTTCATTGGTTAAAATCAAAAAAAGTTGAAAATCATCCTTATATATAATGAAATAGTATTTTGAGGTGTAAGCTTTCAATTTAAATTGAAATGATAACAAGTTATAATTGGTAGAAACAGAAGATAGGTAAAGAAATATTTTAAGAGTTGGAACTGATGGAGGACACAAGGAGAACATGGTATCATTAATGATCTAAATAAGATGCTATAAGCCCAGTGAGACTGAAGCAGCAAACCATGACTACATGGGTATACATTAGCTCCTCTGCATATATATTATGGCCATTAGCCTTGTATATTTATGGAATTCCTGACTCGGAGGACAATTAGAGCTCTGACTCTTGCCTGCTTTTGTGACTCTTTTCATCCTTTTGGGTTGCCATGTCCAACTTAGATATGGAAGTTTTTGCTGTATCTTATTTGTCAGATTGTTATCTCTAGAAAACCTTTCTTTTCTAATGAGCCAGAGAAAGGGAAGGATCCATAGGGGAGGGAAAGTGTGGAGGAACTAGGATTAGAAGAAAGAGGGGAAATATTTTAAAATTATTTTATTTATTTAAATTGCAAGTGTTGCTCCTCCTTATCTTCCCTCCCAGAATTCTTCACCCCATCCTTCCCTGCCCTTTGACAATGAGAGAGTGCTGCCCAATCATATACCCACCACATCCTACCACCATCCCCTGGGTTTCCTGATTCCCTAGGCCATCAAGTCTCTGGGATTAGACACATCCTCTCCCACTGAGGCCAGACAAGCAGTCCTCTTCTACATATGTGACAGGGGCTATTGACCAGTGTAAGTATGCTCTTTGGTTAGTGACATAGTCTCTAGATCTCCCTGGGGTCTAGGTTAGTTGACATTGTTGTTCCTCGTATGGGGTTGCCATCTCTTGCATCTCCTTTAGTCCTTTTCCTAACTCTACCAGAATTGTTCCCAACCTCATCCCAATCTTTGGTTATATCTGCATCTGTGTCAGTCAGCTGCTTGTTGATCCTTTCAGTGGATAACCATGCTAGAATTGTATATGCAAGCACAACATAACTTCAGTAAAATTGACATGGTTTGGTGCCCACCCATGAAATGGAGGCCAAGTTGGTCCAGTCAGTGGATGGACTTTCCTTCAGTCTCTGCTCCATTTTTGTCTTTACATTTCTTTTAGAGAGGCACAGTTCTGGGTCAAGCATTTTGAAGGTAGCTTGGTGACCCCATCAAGGAGAAAATATTTTAAAAAAATAAAATAACAAAAATGAAAAGTATATAATCACTCATATGAAAAAACCCTAGAACTTATCTAAGTTATTCTTAACATCAATAATTTTATGTAACAGAAATTTCCATAAATAAATAAGAAACATTGATATGCTTGCTTGAGCATATCTTATTTTATGTGACCTAGGAAAGGTTTTTATGCCACTATCTACATCTAGTCTTTAATACTATAATGGTTTGTATATGCACAGTCCAGGGAATGGCACTATAAGAGGGTGTTGCCCTTCTGAAGTAGGTGTGGCCTTGTTGGAGTAGGTGTGTCACTGTGGGTGTGGGCTTTAAGACCCTTGCGATAGCTGCCTGGGAGCTACTATTGTGATAGCAGCCTTCAGATGAAGATGCAGAACTCTCAAGGTCTCCTGTACCATGCCCATCTGGATTCTGCCATGTTCCTGCCTTGATGATATGGACTAAACTTCTGAACCTGTAAGCCAGCCCCAATTAAATGTTGTCCTTATAAGAATTGCCTTGTCCGTGGTATCTG
Source organism: Mastomys natalensis (assembly GCA_021653895.1). NCBI lineage: Eukaryota > Metazoa > Chordata > Mammalia > Rodentia > Muridae > Mastomys > Mastomys natalensis. Next base: position 448,890 of record JAJTUV010000485.1, read on the forward strand.
TTCACAGGAGTAAAACCCTAACTAAACAGAAGTTGGTACCACGGTATTGCTGGTATGGGCCTGATCATGCTTTTGTTTGGAAGAATGTTGATTTTGGGACTTTAGATTTGGAAAGCAATGGAATGCTTTAAGTTGGATTTAATGAGTTATCCTAGTAGGAATATAAAAGACTTTGTTACTGAGAGTGATTTGAACTATGTGGACCTGGCCCAAGAAATTTCAGTGGACTTTTTGCGGAGTTTTGGTGAAAAAATGTGGCTACTTTTTCCCCTTGTCTAAAGAGTCTGCATGAGGCCAAGTTGAAGAGACTCAGATTAATTGCATTGACAAAGGAAGTCTCAGAGATGCCCATCAGAGACTTTGTTTGTGGTTATGTCTCATGAAGAGCATTTTGAACAAGCATACCAAGCTTAGAAAGGAGAAATATAAAATATATGGTTCAAGTATTAAAGAGGCACTAGGAAGTGAAATGGAACTGATTCCTATGTTCTAGGAGATTACAGATTAAGAGAGTGGGACTTTTGGGCAAGATCCTACCTAGCTAAATTTAGGTCTAGGCATAGTATACAAGCCTTTAATCCCAGGAGGTAAAACCAAACAGATCTCTAAGTTCAAGATCAGGCTGTGACAGAACAAGTTCTAGGTGAAGAAAAACTTAAATCCAGGCTTGTGGACCACACCTTTACTTCTACTGCTTAGGAAACAGGCATTCAGATCTCTGAGTTCAAAGTCAGTCTACAGAGCAAATTCCAGAACAACCAAGCTCAGGCAGTGAAGAAGTTGAAAAACATAGCCATGTTCTAGTCCCAGAAAGAAAAAAAAAAAAATACTCAGTAGCTTTGGCCACATGGCTCTGGCTTTAGAGTCCAGAATAGAAGGGACTAGTGAGAAAATTGATGCTGGTTAGCTGGAGCTAAGAAATTAGTGGTGACTAAGAAAAGACTAGAATCACTGAGGTGAAATCTTCTGGGAAGTATTTTCTGAGAGAACAAAGAAGCTGTGTTTCAGAAATAGCCAAGGTTGTACCTCATGCTGCAGTCGTACTTGGTAATGTGTAAGAGTCACTCAGGTAGTAATGGTTTTGAAGGCACGAAGGAGTCTTGAAGAGCAGCTGAGGCTTGGCACTATGAATGCCATGGAAGGCCATTGGTGAAGGTGCAGCCTCAGTTTTAGCTGCCTGGGAGCCACTTTTCTGCTAGCAGCCTTCAGATGAAGATGTAGAACTTTCAACTCTTCCTGTACCATGCCTGTCTGTATGCTGCTGTGTTTCTGCCTTGATGATAGTGGACTAAACCTCTGAACCTGTAAGCCAGCCCCAATTAAATATTGTCCTTATAAGATTTGCCTTGGTCATGCTATTGTTCACAGTAGTAAAACCCTAATGCCTATCATCATAGTGTTGGAAAGCACTCTCCATTCTATCAAAGTAGAAAGGTAAATGTCAACTTAGCTTCAAATCCTGTGATCTACAATAGTGACCTACTTGCAAGATACAATGCTGCATTAGAGATACTAAGCTTGTATGAATAGCTATCCAATATCTTATTTGATTTGATTTGAACTCTTTGAGATAGAACACATCCCAAACGCCACATAAGTGGTCCATGATCCTAAGACTGCATAGACTAAGTACCTAGGGAAAAATCAAATATTGCTGTTCTGATAAAGGAATGCAGTAATAAGATAACCCCTAACCACATTCTTCTGTACTCATAGATCAGTGTCTTATTCAGCACTATTGATGAAGCGTTCTCCTGCAGTCTAAGGGAAGGCATACAGAGACCCACAGCCAAAAATCTGTAGAAAGTGAGAGACCATGGAACACTCAGTTCTAAATAGATTGTTTCCATAAAATTCTTTCTCTCAGAGCTGAGGGAACCATGAGAGACAGGAAACCCAAAACATGTAAGAGAAAAAAATGAAATAGAAGACACTGAGAAAACAAGGCCTGTCAAACACAATATGACACAAGTATATACAAACTCAGAGAAATTGATGCAGCCTGACCATGGCCTGAACCAGAATGGGTCCCAACACAGAGAGGAGAAATGTACACAAGCCCCAATCACTAACATAGAACATATCTCCAATTTATAAGGACTCTCACACAAATAATTAATTTTCTCCAATGGAGTCTCACTGGAGATATAGAACATTCTTAAGGCAAGAGGCCCTATGAAGCACTAGACAGGCAGCAGCCAATGAAGTCAATAGCATCTTTAGAGGGTCTTTGTTTCATAGGATTTTCTCAACACATTTTGTTAATCGTTCAAAGATCATTTGTGTATGTTTTTATGAAGATTTTTAATTAATTAATTAATTTTACATTCCAACCACAGTTTCCCCCTCCCTCCTCTTCTCCTAGATTGCCCTCCCTTCTCCCTCAACTCCACTTCTCCCTTTCTCTTCAGAATGTACTGGTCTTCCAGGGATAACTACCAAATCTGTCATATCAAGTTGCAGTAAGACTAGGCATGATCTCTCTTATTAAGACTAGACAAGGAAACCCAGTTGGAGGCAAGAGTTTCATAGACAGGCAACAAAGAAAAAGACAGTTTCTCCTTCCACTTCCAAGCAAAAGAAGCTATAGATAAGTAATATATGAACAGAGGATCTTGGTTAGGTCAGGGCTATGCATGCTTTCTTGTTGGCAGTTCAGTCTTCGTTGGCTCCTGTATGCCAAGTTTAGTTGATTCTATGGGTTTTCTTGTGGTGTACTTTACTTATCTGGCTCCTCCAATCATTCCTTCCTATCCTCTACAGGATGGAGCTCCCAAGCTCCATCTAATGTTTGGCTGTTGGTTTTGGCATCTGTTTGTTTAATTTCATTGATATACCATCTTTGATAAAAATTGGAATAGACACCAATCTATGGGTATAGCAGACTATCATTAGTAATCATTATAGTCATTGACATACTTCTTCATTTGTGTTTGGTTCTATCATGGCTGTCAGAGCTATAAAGCCTCTGGTTCCTGAACCTCCAGGAAGACAGGACAGACACTGAGGAAATTCAAAGAATCATTAGGTCTTACTTCAAAAGGCTGTACTCTATAACATTAGAAAATTTAAATGAAATGCATACTTTTTTAGACAGATACAAATTACCAAAGCTTAAGATCAGATAGTCTATCTGAATAGTCCTATTACCTATATGGAAAGAGAATCAGTCATTAAACATCTCCCAACCAAAATAAAAGCCCTGGGCCATATAGTTTTTGTGCAGATAATGCTAACACTCTTCAAACTATTCCACAATTAGAAACAGAAGGAAAATTGTTACACCCATTCTATGAGGCCATAGTTACCCTAACTCCTAAACCACACAAAGACTCAACAAAAATAAGAGAATTTCAGACCAATTTCCCTCATGAATTTTGATACAAAAATACTCAATTAAATACTTACCAACTGAATCCAAGCACACAACAAAGACATCATCTATCATGATCAAGTTAGGCTTTATTCCAATTATGCAGGAATGGTTCAATATATGAAAATGCATTAATATAACCACCATATAAACAAACCAAAAGAAAATAAAGACAACAACAAAACAACAAATAATCATCTTACTAGATGCCAGAAAAGTGTTTAAGAAAATCCCACAATCTTTCATGCTAAAAGTCTTAGAGAAATGAGTGATACAATGTGTGTTATTAAGCAAAATAAAAGGAATACACAGCAAGTCAATGGCCAACATCAAATTAAATGCAGAGAAATTTAAAACATTTCCAATAAAATCTGGGACAAGACAATGCTGTTGACCCCGCACCACCATATCTTCAATATAGTACTTGAAGTTCTAGCTAGAGTAATAAGACAACTAAAGGAGACCAAGGGTAAACAAATTATAAAATAATATAGCTATTTGCAGATGATATGAAAATATACATAACTGACCCTCCAAGAAAAATTCTACCAGACAACATATACAGCTAATCAACACCTTTAGCAAAGTGACTGGATACAAAATGTACTCAAACAAAAATCAGTAGCTCTAATCTAAATGATGATCAATGACCTGAGAAAAAAGACAGAAAGGCATTACTATTCACAATAGCCACAAATAATATAAAATACCTTGGTGTACCTTTAAGCAAGTGAAAGACCAGTCTTTGAAAAAAGCAATTGAGGAAGTTTTCAACAGATGGAAAGATCTATGCTAATGATTGGGTAGGATTAACATAGTAAAACTTTTCAATGTACCAACATCAATGTACAGATTCAGCCCAATTCACTTCAAAGTTCTAACACAATTCTTTAAAGTACATAAAAGAACAATACTCAATAGTTCAATACTCATTACTCAATAGTTCTCCTTCAAAACCCAGCTATACCAGCTATACTGGACATTTTCCCACAGGATTTTCCACTATCCCACAAGGCCAATTGCTGAACTATGTTCAATGCAGCTTTATTCATAATACCCAGAAGCTGGAATAAAACTAGATGTCCCTCAACCAAAGAATGGATAAAAAATGTGGTATATTAATACCATGGAATTCTACTCAGTTATCAAAAACAAAAACATCGTGAAATTTGCACACAAATGGTTAGAATTAAAAAAGATCATTTTGAGAGAAGTAAATGAGTTCCCCAAACACAAATATGCTATATATTCACTTGTAAGTGGATATTAGCAATATAGTAAATTATGACTGTTACCACTACCTGAAGGACACTAAGTAACAAGGAGGGCTCAAGGAGAATGTGGGAATCTCAATGAAAATCTGTATTTTTAATAGAAAGTTATAAAACTTCTTGTAGTAGAATATATGCTCATTCATGGATGTTAGGATAATTCTTGCCTTCAATAATAATAAGAGAAAAATCAATATATTAAGATTGTATTAGATGGTTTTACATAATGAGTAGTTATCACAAAGATTTCACATGCATATAAAAATGATGTGACAAAAGCAGTTCTATTTCTTTATAGACATCTCATTCAATGTTAACCTAAGGTCTTTCAAACATTATGTCATTGATATAATACTTTCTTATACTGCCTTTTCTTCTTTCATCCAATGCCTTTCTTAAGCCAATACAGTTAAAAGTTTCAAAACTAGCAAACCACATACATCTTTATAAAGAATAAGTACAAAACCATTAGGAATGCAGAAATCTTTGCTGGTGGTTGCTGTCAGACAGATGCTTGCTTCTCACTAATGGAACAAGAATTCAAGTCAGCAGATTGTGCCCTAAGTAATTCCAAAATAAGGAGCAGAGTGCTATAGAAATATACAGTGAGATGAAACACAATGGAACAGAGATCATGAACTCAAAACACCCTAAAGCATGGTTCTTATCCTTTAGAGGGGATGAATATGTTTTTAGGAGTTCTACAGGAAACTGGCAAATGTGAAATATGGAAACTGTACATTGGATGATAGAACAAATCAAAGATTTTGTGGTAGGCCAGGTAGATGTTATAGCATTCAAAACAGGAATGAGTGAAAATACACACATTAGCCAAAGGTAATCTCATAGTTAAGGCTCCCAGGCAGGAAACAGACATTATTAAAATAAATAAGTAGGATAAGGCACATCTTCTCTCACTGAAGATGAAGAGATGAGGAATTGTGGGAGGGGGCACCAGTGGGGGGGCAACAGCTAGATTATAAATAAATAAATAAAATAATAATAATTTAAAAATGAATAAATAGAAAATATACAATATATGAGTATATAAATAGGAAAGAAATAAGAATAAATAAGAAAACAAATGAGTGGGTCACAGCATGAGAACATGGGCCATAGAATCAACTGACTGAGACTCATTGTGACTTGCAGAGATCAGGAAGACTAGAGGAATCTGACTTTGGTCCTCTGCAATTATGGCTGAGTAGCTTTAAGCTCTTTTGAGGATCCTAACAGTGGGACCAGGGATTGTCTCTAACTCTTTAGTCTACTTGTGGGCTTCCTTTTTTCTTGCTGAGTTGCTTTGTCCAGCCTTGATGTGATGATGTGTCTAGTCTTATTGAAGGTTTTTATGCCATGTTTGATTGATGTCCCTGGGAGGTTTGCTTTTTTCTGTGGAGAGGTGGTGGGCATGGATATATGGAGAAAGGAAGTATGAGGAGAAACTGGGGAGGGAAAACCTGTGAGGGGAAGCAAAGATCAGGATGTAGTGTAGGAGAGAATTAAAAAGTCAAACTATCAAAAACTTTATTTATTATGCAAAGTGTACTTTATGGTAAAAGTATTAATATGTTCACATATTTACAAGTCATTGAACACTCTCTAATTTATTTTATTTTCATCTAGTCTAAACTGGAAAGTCATGGCTTATGAAGTGGTCATGGTGAATGATACAACTAGCAATAGCCTTTCAAAGAACCACTGAAAAGGTTTTTATAATGATCTAATTTGTAGTGAACTTAAATGTTATAATTAATTTTATTTGTTGTTGAAATAAACTCCAGAAGTTAATTTAAATATAATAATATAAATTCCATAGTGTAAATGAATGTCATAGAACAACATTGCTTTTTAAATATTTCGGGTTTTTTGCTGTCAATAGAAATGACAAACTTCATACAGAAAAGTGAAAAATAAATCACCCTCAGCCTAAAGTTCTATGATACTAATCTGAGGCATCAATTTTATGAAAATTCTGTTGAAATTCTCATACTAACATTAAGAATAATATGGAGTAGAGACATTCTGTTTATATCTAGTTTTCTGTGGCAATGATTTTTTGACATTTAAAATCTTTGCTATATTAAATGTGTTGGAGAGTCTCATTTTTGTCTGCAGATTCAAATTTAGCCCAGTTAAGTATTCAGAAAATACCAGATGGGAACATGACAAAACTCTAGCACCAGCTGGAAGAAACCTATATTGGCCAAATCCAGGACAAATTAAACATCTGAATGAGTCGTGGTATTGATGTATTATAAGATACCAAATTAAAATTTAAAATGTTATATTTTGATAATGTATCAAGTAATAATAATAAATCATTATTTTGTATTTACTATTTTCATTTAGAATAATGGAATTTCATGCTTAGAATGTAAATCCAAAGTGGAATTAACAAGATATTCTCAGCAACAAGCTGACCTTACCAGCATGATTTCTGCTTTGCCCACTCACTTGTAAAAGTGAACCAATGTGTATTTTCTGGAGAAATCTAAAAATAACACATAAAACCACAAACAAAATACTTTTAGTGTTTTATTGCATTTAAAAAATATAAATGTGAACTTAGATAAATTCTTAACACAAATCAATAACCGCTTAATTGCTGTGTAAAGAAAATTTTCCATGGATAACATTTTATTTGAGGCAATTGCCATAGGATATTACCAGTTATTTTAAGTATTTAAAGGCAGATGAAACATTTTAGTTCAATTTTAAGTCTTACAACTGTATGAGTTTGACTCTTGACTTTCATTTATGATTAATCTGCAAAACAAGAGTGGTATTTTATAAGCAGCACCTTAGTGTCTGTGAGAAATAAAGAGTTTATCATTGTGTGAAAAAGAAAAGCACTTAGTATATAACAATAATAGTCTGATAATAATCAACATTTTAATAATTTTATAATTAATTTGTATATAAGAAGCCATATTAATAATCAAACTTTATGAACATTATATTATATTTAAGTTTAAAACTTAGCAGTATCATCTACAGTTTAAAAAACAAAGAAATAAAGTACTATTCTTAGTTTATATACTGATAAATTGCAACATGTGCATCTAAATTTACATGTGTGATGACTATCTGAACCTTTATAGTTTATGTCTTTATGTTGCATTTGGAAGGTTCTTCTGATGGCAACTATTTGGTGGTGTTGACATAATTAACCATAGTTGCTGCTATTAAAATATGATCTGTAAAATATATTATTTCATCTTTGAGATATTTTTTAAAATACTTTCTTTATCATAACTTTTTATACTGTTTGCACTAAGAATTGTTAGAGTTTGACTTTACTTGGGCACTGTTTGCAGTCTCTGTTTCTCTCTGTCTCTGTCTGTCTCTGTCTGTCTCTGTCTTTTTCTCCCTCCCTCTCCCTCTCTCCCTCTCTCTCTCTCTCTCTCTCTCTCTCTCGTCTCTCTCTCTCTCTGTCTCTCTCCTCTCTCCTCTCCCTCTCTCTCTCTCTCTCTCTCTCTCTCTCTCTCTCTCTCTTTCTCTCTCTCATGTGTGTGTGTGTGTGTAATACTATTTTTATTTCAAAATATAAAATTGATATTTTCTGAATCCTCTGAAAGTTCCCAGATGCTGGTCTCAAAATTTAGTTACAATTATAATCATACAACGTAGCTTTTAATTTGTTTTTTTCTGGTCTGTTGAGCAAGACATTTCATCTTTGACAGCACCCACCTGTCCATCCATGATGTTTCCATAGCTATGAAGCTTCTGCATATGATTTATCCAGACTGGAGACAGTTTTGAATGAGCATATTAAAATGCCTAGACTTAAGCAGAATCTTTATTCAAGCTTAAAACTTCATTGTTTTGGAGAGTGACCTTATACTGATTGCCAATAAAGTTCATGTGGGTAATGGTCTTTCCTAAGGAAAGTTTATTTTAAAGGTTAGTCAACAAACTAATAAAGTTAAGACATCCTGAACCCCTTTCTCCTGCCCACTGCCTTCTGTGGGAAGCATCAGAGTCATGAAGGTTTGCTACAGCCCAATCCACTGTACAAGAAAACACAAAATATCCTCAACTGAAGTGTGAATCTTTAAACTGTTCAAGTAATCTACATTCATGTTCACATTCATGACTTTCAATTATCATAACATTGGATCAATTGATGTATCCTTTTAGAAACTGTAAGATTTTAAATATTACATAGGTTGTCAATAATTGCTTGGAATTTACCTTGGTATTATTTAAATACTTCATGGACTGTGTGTCTGTAAGTCAGCTTTGAATAGTTGGGATTAATTTTAGAAAACATTTCCACAAGTTTTTTGTGTAGTCAAAATGGAAAGACTAGTTAATGGAGAACATACTTGATTCCATCCATTTTTCTTTCATAAAATATTAAATACATTTCTGTGGGATAAAGGGGGGCGCATCAGAGGAGTCCTGGAGGCTTCCAGGAGGCGGGTCCCACATACTGGAGAAAGTCTAAGGTTCCAGATGCTGGAAGCTTTGACGAAGGCAGGCCCCAATGATACGAGGAAGTCCTTGGTTCCAAAAGGGTTTATTTTCATGGTGGGTGGTGGATGGATCTGGATGTTACTCCCCACCCCAAACTCGGGGCAAACCAGAGTCAAATAGGGAGGGAAAAGTGGGAAGGGTCTGGGGAGGAATGCTTAATTGGCTCCACCCTCTGACCTTCATTAGTATGTAAATCTCTCTAGGGCCTGAGGCCTATAGTCACACCCTCAACCTGTGCACTTTGGGAGGGGCCGTAATGGACTAGGTAAAGGATTGAACTACGTAGGTCCACGGAGACTAGACTGCTTGTCAGGACTCTGGGTTCTGGGGATGTGGCCGAACTCCTGCCATTTCTCCCTTGGAGTCTTGGGGTTCCAGGCCTATGTCCAGCCAAGAACCAAGATACCCTTATGTAGTCCCACATCTCCTCCCCTTTACTTTAAAAAAAAGGGGGGGTTGTCACTGTATCATCTGTGATGAAAATTTTGGATGAGGAAGTCAAAAGAAAGCACTATTTAGGCCAGAGGGGTTAGCACAATTAAGTCACAGGGTAAGGGGAGATGAGGGTAGGGGTTGGGAAGGCAAAGGATCATTGAATCAATTGAATACAGGTGGTACAGTTTGAGGGCAATAACATCTGACTAATCTAGATAGACATTAAATTTTCCTCACTAACATGTATATTTAGCTATTTGACTTTGGCAAAAGAGTTCATCTGTAGCTGTAAGGTCTGGATTTGTGTTCTGTAGGATTTAGCATGTGTCTCTGGATCTCAGGGTTGTCTCTGAAGTCTTCAGTCAGGTGGTGTGGCTGGAAGAAGACAGCTTGGCCTCCTAGACAGGTTTCAGGAGGTGGCATTGTCTCTGTTGGACTTGTGGGAGCCCCTATAGGATAATCACAACAGGAAAGCAGCACCCTGGCAGCTGGATGTCTGCAATGGGTTTGTACAAAGCATTAGGCTACTTGGGAAAAAGTATGTCAAGGTGTGCTGTTAAGATCCTAGAAAAGCAAAGGTGTTTGAGGAAATTTAGTCTTGGCACCTTTGAGTAACAAAAAGAGAAAAAAATTTGGGTTGAAAAGCACAAACACTGTTGTTTCAGGTCTTCCTGTTGGGGAGAAAAAACATTAATGGTGAGGTTAGAAGCAATGGGGGGGGGGCTGCTCTGCCCTGTTGTGACTGGGCTGCCATGTGGTGGCTGGGTGCTCTAGCAGAGGCCAGGGTATTCCCCATTTGTTTTTTCTTAGCAATCTTAAATGTAGAGAAGTAAAAGGCCAACCATGAAGAAAAGCTCAAAGCAAGAAACACAGGGGCTTGATAGGAGAGCCAGAGTTAGAAGGAGTGAGATTCTGTGTGAGAGACTGAATTATGGGAGAGAGACACATGGAGGCTGGCTTCTCCTGGGAGAAGCTGGCAGAGCCAGTGTTCCTGAGAAGCTAGCACATTTCCAGTGATTCTGCTTTCAGCATCCTTTACATTTAAAACTTGTTCCTGTCATACTATCACTGTAATTTTGAGATATTTCTGCAGTGTTAATTAAATTAATCAAATAAATAAAGCACCTCAATAGCATGAGAGACTGCATTCTCAGGTGATAAAGACAGTAGAAATAAATGAATAAAAGGTATTTCATTAATATCTAAGTTTCTCAATACTTAAAAAGATTTTTCTTGATAAGACTAAGAATATATAATTTTAAACCTAAAAACAGTTGCACACAAAAACATGTGATGTTGCTAGTTTTAAGTTGTCTTTCTGCTGAAGGTGAACTCTATGAGATTTCCCTCTCACCAAAGTAGTGCATTTCATTTAAGGTCTCTCTCTTTGCGTCCTGAGAGTCTCTTACCTCCCAGGTCTCTGGTATATTCTGGAGGGTCCCCCAACCACCTACCTCCTGAAGTTGCATGTTTCCATTCTCTCTGCTATTCCTCAGGGATTTCAGTCATTTTCCCCCACCCAATACCAGATTATGTTCCCCTCACTGACTCCCCCATCCCTTTTCCCTCCCAAGTCCCTTTGATCCCCCTCGTGGTTGCTTTCTTTTCCCTCTCAAGTAGGACTGAAGCATCCTCACTTGGGCCCTTCAGCTTGTTGTGAATTCTCAGTTTAGTTCTATACCCCAAAGAAGCCCTGATACCAACAGACAACTCTCAAATGGCTGAAAAACACCTAAAGAAATGTTCAAAGTCCTTAGTGATCAAAGAAATGCATATCAAAATGACCCTAAGATTCCTCCTTAAACCAATCAGAATGGCTAAGATCAAAGCATCAGGTAACAGCACATGTTGGCAAGGATGTAGAGAAAGAGGAACACTCCTCCATTGTTGGTGGGATTAAAAACTGGTAGGACCACTCTGGAAATCAATCTGGACTTCCTCAGAAAATTGAAAATAGATCTACCTGAAGACCTAGCAATTCCCACTCTTAGGAATATACTCAAAAGATGCCCCACCATGTCACAGGGGCATGTGTTTCACAATGTTGATAAGGGCCTTATTTGTAATAGACAGAAACTGGAAACAACCCAGATGTCCCACGACATAAGAATGAATACAGAAAATGTGTTTTATCTACACAGTGGAATACTACTTACCTATTAAGAATGAGGACATCCTAAATTTTGCAGGCAAATGGATGGAACTAGAAAATGTCATCGTGAGTAGGGTAACTCAGACCCCAAAGGACATGCATGGTATGTACGCACTAATAAGTGGACATTAGCCAGTAAAAACTTATAGAATACCCAAGATACAATCCACAGAACTCAAAAAGTTCAAGAAGCTGAAAGGCCCAAGTGAGGAGGCATAAGTCCCACTTAGGAGGAAGAAAGAAGCAATCATAGGTTGGGAGGGAGGGAGGAACCAGGGAGGGAAAGTGGATGAAGGAGGGGGAGAAGAGGAGAACCTGATCTGGTATTTGGTGAGGGAAAAGGACTGAAGCCCTATAGGCCAGCAGAAAGAGTGAAAATAGGCAATCTCTGGAAGTAGGAGGTTGGGGAAATCCACCAGAATGCAGCAGAGACCAGGGATGAAAGACTCTCAAGACTCAAAGTGAGGGACCTTAGATGTAATGCCTGACAATAGAGAGTGTGAAATTATAAAGCCCACATCCAACAGGAAGACAGGGCATCAAGTGAGGGATGGGGTTGCCATCCACAGTCAAAATCTCTGAGCCAGTATTGTTCCTGTCTGAAAGAACTGCAGGGATGGAACTGGAGAGGAGTCTGAGGAAAAGAAGGTCCAGTGACAGGCCCAAAGTGGGATCCAGCTCAAGGGGAGGCCCCAAGGACTGACACTGTTACTGAGGCTATGGAGCACTCACAAAAAAAAAAAAAAAAAAAAAACCCAACAAGCAGCTGAAATATACAGATGCAGATATTTGCACCCAACCAATGAGCAGAAGCTGCTGACTCCTGTGGTTGAATGGGGAAAAACTGAAAGAAGCTCAGGAGGACGGCGATCCTGTAGGAGGACCAGCAGTCTCAATTAACCTGGACCACTGAGATCTCTCAAACACTGGACTACCAACCTGGCAGCATACACCAGCTGATATGAGGCCCCCAACACATATACAGCAGAGGACTGCTGGGTCTGGGGTTACTCAGAGAAGATGCACCTAGCCCTCAAGAGACTGGATGCCCCAGGAGGGTTGGGGACATCCTCATGGAGACAAGGGGTGGGGACGAGGTATGGGATATGAAACAGTCAGAGGTGGAAAAGAAGAGGAATAAAAATTGGAGTTAAATAAATAAATTAATTTAAAAAACCAAAAAAGCAACAGACAAAATCCAATAAAATAAAACAAAAAAACATAATCTGCTATGCTTTTAGATTAGTATCCTGCTCAGACATCATTAAAGAAGCTTTCTCTTGCTGTATATGTGAAAAAATACAGAAGTCCACTGTCAGACAACATGCAGAGAGTAAGAGAACCTGAAACACTCAATCTTAAATGTGATATTTTTATCAAATCTGTCCTTCCAGGTCCTAGGGTCTCCTGTGAAAAGGAAGCAGAACAAATTTGAGAGCAGAGGGAAAGGAGATGATTATAAAGCAAGGACTATTAAACACACTGTGACCAAAGCATCCACGAACTCACAGAAATATTGGAAGCATGCACAGGACCTACACATGTCTGCAGCAGCTAGGGTCCCAGTACTGACAAGAAAGGTAAGAACAAGACTCCATTCTTAAGCCAGATACTGTATTCAACTGATAACTACTTACAAATCCAAACAGTAAGCCAGGCAGTGGTGGTGCATGCCTTTAATCCTAGCACTTGGGAGGCAGAGGCAGAGGCAGGTGGATTTCTGAGTTTGAGGCCAGCCTGATCCAGGACAGCCAGGGCTACACAGAGAAACCCTGTCTTGAAAAACCAAAAAAAAAAAAAAAAAAAAAAAGAAAGCAAAGAAAAAAGTTTAGAAATCCAAACAGTAATCTCTGTCAGATTTTCACTGGGTATAAAAACCACTCTTAAGGATAGGCTGCATTCTCAGCAGTAGATGGGCAACATAAAATAAACTTAGTAGTATCCTTGGAAGTTCATTATTCCAAGCTTGGTTGTTAGGTTTTTTTTGTTGTGGATAGCCTCAGCCTTGTATTTTGATCCTAGTTCCACCCTCCTGGGAGGGGCTGCAGAGGATGATTGAATCTGTACACAGGTGACTCTTGTAAACCTTCTGTCCAATTAAAACCTGTAAAATAAAGGCTAGAGCCAGAGATTGGCAGTAGAAGAGGAGGCGGAGAAAAAGGCTTATGGAGGAGAGATGAGAGTGAATTCGATATAAAAGGAGGCAGAAGCAGAAGCAGAGAGAAGAAAGAAGAAAGAAGAAGCAGGAGGAAGCAGGCAGAAGGAAGCCAGAGATAGAAGGAAGCCCACAAAGGAGGAGCTGGAGCTTGGAAGGACAACCACACATGAGGCCTGGATGAACCTCAAGTTATAAGGGATCTCATAGCCAGGGATTAGAGTAGTATAGTGGTAAATCTGCCCAATCTAGGTGTGCTATTTATACATAATTATTGAGTTGTGTCTTCCTTTACTGGTCTCCTTCGGGTAGGAGATCTTACAGCAACAAATTTGGGATTAAATATTCCCTCTACTACAAATTGGCACCCAACGCCAGAGGCTATTAAATAATTTCTACTACATTTTTTGTTTGTTTGTTTGTTTTGTTTTTTTACCTGTTACATCTTTCCTTTTATGGAATTCCAATGTGAGTGAATATGAGGGTTTTTTTTTTTCTAAATCTTATTATGTTTTCTGTTTTCTTTGCCTTTTATTCTTCTTGTGTTTCCTGTGTCCTACTGATTTTTCCATGCATTTTTCTCATTTTATGTTATTATTATTCTTTCGATGCTTGTTGGTTTTTAAGGATGGACAGAGAGGTTGTGTATCTGGATGATAGGAGATATAGGAAGAATCCTTTGAAAAGATGGGGAGAGAAACTGTAATTAGAATATACTGTGTGAAAAAAAATTCCATTTTCCATAAAAGAATATTTCTATTGCCTCATTAAACATTTAAATTATTTAAAAGAACATACTAGAAGTTTACAAAGTATTTGTAATTTCTTATTCCCTATCCTACATCTATCCTACATGTAAGGACCTTTTATTTTTAACCCATAACTAAACCACAGGAAATAGTGATTTATTACCATTACCAATTATGTTCCCAACCTAGGTTTTCTCTGTGCCTTCTTCCCTGAAACATCCATATTCTGAACAGCACTTCTTCTACCCTTGGTGTCATGAACTGCACAGGCACATAATTTATTTATACAGAATGAGGAGTGGACCTGCCTTGCCTGAGATGATTCAATGTATCACTTTGTCTTAAGTAATTACAATAAAAAGGAATGCATATTTATTAATTTATTTTTTTTTTCTATTTGGCCTATGTAGGCCTATGTGGCTAAAATTCAGATAACACGAACAATGATTAACTTACTGTTCTCTTAATGAAAGTATCCTAAATTAATTAATTAATCTCCTAATTGATATGTGAAAAGAGCTCGACTCCTTTAAATTTGGCAATGATTTTCTTTTGCTATTTTAATTTGTGGGCGCTTTGAAAATAAGATCAGCCTTTCAAACATTAGGGGATTTGGATAAGTTTAGCCTCAAACTACACCTTCAGGCATAGAGAATTGAAATCACTTGCCTAAGGCCCTAAAATCTGTTAAAAGCAAAGTATATCAGAGCTTTCTATGGGAATTTTAATGTTGAAGGTGCTGGAGTCTCAGTTTGGGCATGGATGTCATCTTGCTGCATATCAGACATAAAGAAAGGGCTGGGTACTTTTTTTCTCACACTTGCTAGGGTTGTATGCTAAGAATGGCAAGGAGGTTTTCAGGCTTCAGCAGGAGCTGAGGCCCCCTCTGGGGCTTAAGTGCTTATTTTAAACTCACAGAAATCTAACTCATGAAGCTCTGGAAGACTATGTCTTCAACACTCGCATGCTGGCTAGGGCAGCACTGACTCAGGTAATCTCTGTACATTTGCTTAATCCAAAGATTTATTATTTCTTTTCTTTCTCTTCTTCTTTCATTTTTTTATTTCCCCATCAGCTTTCATTTGGCTTTGAGTTCACACCTGAAGAGTCACAGCAGCTCTGCCTAGCTTTTGTTTTTTCTTTAATGCTGGGTTGTTCGCCGAGTCTGAAGCTCATCTATTCTGCCACTCTGGCAATCTAACATAGTTTCTAGTTGTGCCTCCAGCTCAACTACAGATGCTTTTCACTGTATTCAAACAAAGGACACTTCTTAATCCTCAGGGAATTCTGCTGAAAGCATGTTACCATTCAGGAAGTTTTCAAGGGAGACTCCATTAAAAATGCCCCATAGACTTAGGGAGTCCCTAAAACATAATACACTTACAAGGATCCCTTCTCTCCCAAATTACATAACCAGTAAGGAATGCTGCAGAGGAGACTGTTTTGGCAACTCTACATTGAGCAGGTGGTCCCAGTGTTCCAGCTTGCATGATATCAGAAAGAAATGCTGAGTTTTTCCTGTTAAATATTGTACCTTGGGAAATAAATGAATCCATACTTACACTTTTTCCTTTTATCAATGAATTCTTTGATAAATACAAAAGAAAATTAATCACTAAGTTCTCTGCTTTTGACTGTTCTATGATCCTGTAACCAATACCTTATGCCTACTTGCATAAGTAAATCCAATACACTCATTGATTGTCCAAATTGGTCTTTGCTGGACTGCTTTGCTTAGTATTGGGTTTGCTATCCATGTGTGTGTGTGTGTATATATACATATCACATCTCCCCAGTAATAGCAACAATGATGCAGAACCTGATATTTATGAGGCTCTTCAGATGCCAAACCTTGATCCTCCTGCTTATGCAACAAATACATTAGTAACTGAGGCATATCCTCAGACATTCCGCCATCTTATCTATTGTAACCATAACCCTAATTTTAACCCTAAGTTGTTAATTTTATTTTTATTTTTGGAGTTCCTTCCTTCCTCCCATCCTTCTTCCCCTACTTCACTCTGTCCCCCTCTCCAGCCTTTTCTCCTTCAATATTCAAGCAATGTGATGGGTTTTATTATGGAAAATCCATACATGTGCATAATTATTTCTTATTCTAATTCATTGCTGTCTCTATGCTCCACTCTTGCAAGTCCCTTATCCTTTGCTTTCATGTTGACTATTCCATCACTACCACAGCATACTTACAATAATGCCTACTCCCCATGGCATATTTTAGAACTTTTTAACACACACACACACATGCACACACACATGCGAAGACGAGACAGAGACAGAGACAGAGAGACAGAGACAAGAGAGAGAAACAGACAGAGACAAAGGGACAGAGAGACAGAGAAATGATTATTCTAATATAATATTTCTGAACCTGGTACAAGTATTTGTACAGAAAATAATATTTTTTGAGAATTATTGCATTATATTCTTGGTTTCTGTCCACCAATCTCTATTTCTACATCTCTACTCTATGAATTAGCTGGAATAAGCTGTTTTGTGAATTGGTTTTCTGCATAATTAATGCATTCTTAATTGTTTAATATCAAATGTGGAAGAAAGCTAATGGGAAAATTTCCAGCACATCTGTCAACTTGCAACCTCTATTCTGTTTTCCTAGTTTGTTTCTCTTAATTATTGTAAATTGGAGCTAAATGAATATATGGTTACACTTTCTCCTTTTCTTAATTATTTTCATAACTTAAAAGGGACTTAATTATTCATATACCTATATTTACAAGTCTTTATTTTACAAAATTTATCTGTAAGCACCAAATAAATATTGTTGACATACTTACTCCTCATAAATAAAGTATGTAGGAAAGCAAAACAGTGAGTTTTTATGACATATCAGTTTAGCTGCGGCAAAGCAAGGCAACAGGCTACTTTATTGATTGAACAGCACAGCAGATTAGTAGATACAGTATGCTTCTCAGTGAGCATCTCAGGTGCAGGAGTCTCCAGGTGAGTAGACAGTTAGAGTCTGAATGTCAATTCTCATTGCTACAATAAGAAACATAACCTGTGGAGATCTGTTATCCCTAAAATGAGCCCACACATTAATTTACACTCACTGCCATGAATTAGATTTCAGCATAATTTGTCCATGTTTACTTTTCAACAATATTTAGTACATTAATTAAATTTCATTTTAGTTTTCTTAATCTAGCTGTACATATTTCTACAGGTTATGGGATACCATATCATAGTCTTTTTTTTTTTTTAATTTACAAAGTGCTGATTGACATTTAAAAATCGTTATTTTATAACTTAGCTTACACTATGTCTAGAGGGATGAGATATAGAAAATACACTTACATTTGACATTATTTTTCCTCAAGGAGTATGATAATATGTGTCTATAAGAAAATATTGAACTCATGGACTGTGAAAATATGAAAAAATATGGATACAAACGATAGCTTTACTTCTTTCCTGGTTGACATATTTCATACCTGCACTGACTCTAGATTTTACAGATGACAGCAGTGAGGGGTTGATTTAGTTTCTCATCACTTCAATACCTTTAACAACAGTGTACAACTATTGATATCTTTTCAATGAGTTATGGAAACATTAGACATCATTTTCAGAGTCATAAAGTTACTGAAGTCCAGCATAAGTTGCCATTTCAGCTTGTAATGATACTTTTAGTAGTTTCAGTAACTTCTTGTAACAATATCAAATTTTAGTCTTCTTTGTTCTTCACAATTATTTTGATATATATTCGATAACTCAGAGTTATTAGATTTTCAGTTCTGTAAACTGGTATATTAGAAAGTTATACACAACAGAGACCTCAGGAATTTTATATTAACTAAATGTAAATAAAATATAATCCAATATGTTCATATCTGTAGGATAAAGGTATGTATTTCACAAAAATAAATGTTATTGTTTGGTAAATGACTCAGGACTGTAAACCAGGAAAAAAATATCCAAATATTTACCTTTGTTTTGATACTATTCTCTTTTTTCCTCTCTATAAATGTCTAATTTTTAAAGGTATTTGAGCTAAATATAAAAATATAAATAATTTTAAAATGTGATATAATCCTTAAGGTGAAAATTGGAAATTAACATAAGAATCTTTCTTTCCAATTCTATAACTTATCCTTTTCATACATATTTTTGATAACAAATATATATTTCTCCTTTCTTATACAAAAATATGTTAATCTAGTGTTGTTCAACTTATATCACTGACACTGTAATTCCTTGATGAAGGAGGATTGGAGGTGGCTGTCTCTGTAAAAAACGACAGGACCATGTAGCTTCAAAGGCATCTCCTATAGGAAAACTTGATGACTGCCTGAGAGACCAAAGATTGCTGACACAGACAATGCCAGCCAATCAGAACTGCTGTTTAGAAGAGGCGCTTGTTTGGAAACATGGGGAGCAGGTGGAGAGCATTAAAGAAGCTTGCAGTAGCATTCATAAGCTCTCATGGCTGCATTATTGCCTGATCAATCGAGGAGTCTAAGCTTTGATTCCATGCCACCTTATCTCTAACCCTGAAGGGAAAGTAGGCGGTCCAGGGTACAAGCAGCATCATGTAGTAAATGATACAGTATTAAAGATAGTTATTAATTCTAAGGATATTGACTATTTACATTCTTTCTCATTGTCACTTTTATTCTTTCATATACATATCATATGCAATATTTTTTGGAAATATGGAGTATTCATTCCAAATTGTCACCTTGGTATTGTAAATACATAGAAATACAATTACCCAACTGTTTTCATGTTCTCATTAGATATTTTATATTTTAAGAAGATGTATTTTTTAAAAAATTTATTACTGAGCATTATGTTTTCATATACAGGTTATGTAGGGTAACAGCATTGGATGCTTGAATGGAGTTATATTCATCTCGCTCTGGTTCATGTCTTGACACAGAAAGCATAGTTCTTTAACTCTGGCTTATTCTTGCATTCAATTGATGGTATTATATAATTGATAGTACACATAGGAGCTACTGTATTTTTCCTTCTCAATTCACCATCTCTTTGAGCATATCTAACATTGGATGTCACCATTTACTATCAGTTTATCTGGTAATAAGTCATTGTTCCTGTTAAAACCATCAGAGCATCTGACACTGCTCTCATTATTAAATCTTTCGTTCAGTTTTACACTATTTATTCAACTTTACATTGTGATAGGTGCCAGAAATCTGACTCAGTAAGCCTTACCAGATCCCCTAGTTCTTCCATCTCTTGCCATCAAAGAAAATTCATTCATGCCATGTCTTATCATGTGGTGTTATATGCTGATTTACTCTTAGTCAAGATATTTTGCATTTTGAACAGAACCCAGATCAACATATTACTTCATAATTTGTCTATTGTAATTGGAATCTAATGTGAATATGTGATTAGCATATTTTGTATTTAATTTTGCTTAATGTGGGAAACATTCATCATAAATTATATTGTTCCAGAACTTAGTTTGTCAAAATATTTTTTCTGAATTATTTTCCATGTATATATCTTCATTGATTGCTTCTCTATATCAATAAATTATAAATTCTTTCTGGTCTGTGGTTAAACAAGATACCTTAGCATGCAATTTGATATGAACTAATTTATGATACCCATATTGCCATAAACTATTTAGACATGCTTCAGTGTTATACTAGAGCTTTTTAGTAGATTTCCTCCAGTGTACAAATGACAGTGACCACTGTCTCAAGCTTAATGACATCACTCTTTCATCTCAATGAGACCTCAAAATTGTAGGAGTTTGCTATTCAAATATGAATAAAATAACCTGTAAAAATAAATAAAAAGTAGAATACAAGCACACTGTGGGTTTCTGGGTTACATATATATAGCTCAGGTCTCTTCCTCAATGGTTACAGCATAAGTAATCAACATGGAAATCACATTTTTTGGGGTATCAGGATATTACTACAAAGATAAAGGGAAATTCAGAGCTTTTATAGACTTCCACCAATGTACAAGTGACACTGACCACTGTCTCAAGTTTAGTGACACTGTTCTTTCATCACAATGATAGCTCAGAATTGTAGGTGTTTGCTGTTCAAATATATATATATGTATATTGTCTGTAAAAATAAATGAAAAATAGGACACAAGCACTCTGGGGTTCTTGGTCATTTATATACCACTCAGTGGCTACAGCATATTTAATCAACATCGAAATCACTTTTTTTTAAAAGTTGTCAGGATACTATGACAAAGATAAAAGAAAATTTAGAGGTTTTCACCCAGAACAAGAAAAACCTAAGTTTCTGGGAGTGTCCAAAGCTCCTCTCCTTCCTGAATATACTACCTCCCGGTCGGATTTTAATCCTATACTGCATCAGCTGAAAAGAATTCGCTGTTTGAAAAAGATTGTCCAGGTGGGAGCATCAGTCTTAATCTTGACTCTGCTTAGGAAAATGTCTTTATATTTTTCGTATAAAAACCCTACAAAGCGTAAATTACTTTTAATTTTACATTTATTTGGCAAAGTCACATAAATAAGATTTTCTTTATTAAAGAGATATAATACAGTAGATTAATAGTGATGAATCAGCTCCCTGCCCTCTAATATAGCACTAACATTCACACATCCTAAGCACGAGAAACTTCCGTTCTTGTGGAAGCAACTTAGCTTTACTAGAAACCTGACCTACAAAATCTGAAAAGGTGTACATTTATTAATTTATTCATTTGTATTTTATGTGTATTAATTCTTTTGCCTGCGTGTATATCTGCAAGTCATATGAACAATATCCATGGAGTCCAGACTTAGACAGATTTCCGGACCTTGGAGTCAGATTTTCCAGTATTGAAGTTGCAAAAAGCTGATAGCTGATGTCAGTGCTGGGAATTAAATCCAAATCTTCTAGAAGAGCAACCAATGCTCTTAACCACCAAGCAGTTTCGTTTAGCACCAAATCCCAAATCTACTTTTTTTTTTTTTTAAAGAGTTTGACTGTTATCTATACATTGCTACTTTGTTAAAAAAAAAAAAAAAAAAAAAAAAAAACTAAAGAAGCAGTTTATATTCACCCAAAACTGTCAATAGTTTAATTCATAATGAAAATGTATTATGTATGTGGATATGCATATACCTCCATTCCACATAAAATATGTTTTTCATACTATAGAAATATCCTTTAACATATTACTGTCAACTTCAGAATGTTAGGATTTAATAAAATGTCATTCACCACAGTAATGTATTTGTGGTTCTTCTTACAACAGACATGTATTTTAATTTTTAATTATTATATGTGTGTGAATAAACAAAAATATCTATGTATTAAATTCTCCAGAGAGTGTGACAAATTTTGAAATGTATTCGCATTATCTGAAAAATAACTAAAGACTTTCTCTCATAAATATTGATGCCTGAATCCTCTGTCCTGCCCAGTGTCCTCTTGGGGGATAGTGTGTAGAAGGCAAGGAATCAACAACACAGACTTAGGGAACAAGTGAGAATCTGGCAGCGAACTTGTGTATTAATTCTCAGGGAGCACCCTTTATACCTTCCACTGCATCCCATTGGTCCCAAGCAAAGGGTGTTCTCAAAGTGGCAATTCCTGATTGACTGTAATTGCGTCAGCAGTCTCTCGCTCTCAGGCAGGCTTGAGTTTGGTCCTCATTCAGAAGTTTCCTCTGCAGCTGTGGGCCCACTTGCTGTTTCCCTAAGATTATGCGGAGTAATCCACCAGCCTGGCAGCAGGGCCTTTCTGTTCCTCCTACAAAAAATACTCTTATTACATTTGGAACAAGTCATCTTCAGACTGCAATCCTGGGATGCCAAGAACCTGGTCTAGTCTGAGACAAAAGGCTTGAAAAAAAATATGGCCAATGGTAAAACTCAGCTCAAATTCTGGAGCCTACTATCCTCAAACAAATACGCTAGTATAACTCAGAATCTATCCAGGAGGCCTAAGGATTTGATATGCAAGTCAGGAATTTGATGAGTTTCATCTCTCAGCAGGAAAAAGAGCTATTTGTTTCTGAATTCATTTTCTCCAGTCTGGTTCTGTGAACCCTACAAATATTACTGTACAACTCTGAATATCACAAACTAAACCCACTTAAAAACACCCTCTCAGAAATGATGCTTTGTCTGGTTTCTGGTAGAGTCGTAAACTTATTCACTTAAACTATAATATCCTTTAAATTAGTTAATATCATAAATTCAAGACTTGCCTAGACTAGACAGTCCAAAAGAAATTCCTAGACATTTTGAGAACTTGGGCTATGTCTAAAATGTAATAACTAAATTTTAGAACACATAAATAAATTCCTTTGATAATAACAGTAGTTAAGTACTTGTGTAACATGTGAAATTGTCTTTAGTACTAACTAAATTCAATTTAACTAATGATTCAATCTGACTACTCTCAGCTTCTTACTGAATTGCTCTGCTAGGCTTCAAACTAACTGGTAATTTATTCTAATCATCTGACTCTGTTACATTCTTTGCCTTCAACTTCCTCTGCTGACCTGCAGTGAACTGCATGACCTCATGAAGCAACTCAACTCCACTTCACTGCACTAACTGCACTGGCTCCCAACTGACTGACCAAACTTCCTTCACTCCCCTGTTCTGCTTTTACATAGCTCTTCTCCTGGCAGTTGAGCATATCCTATCTCTGACTCATTCTGTCACTTCATTCTCTTTTGGGGACTAAAGGTTTACACTAAGGGCATGTCTGCATTCCAGCCAGATCAAACAGACCTAGAAAGCCTTAGGATGTGATCAGAGATTTCACATTGCTGGGTTAAAATTCCTCTACAAGCTAGGTAATGAGTAAAGAATAATTTGTAGTGTCTGGCTATAGTCAAAATAGATGGTTTCTATTTTCTTCAGGAAGGTGTAAAGTGTTAGCCTTCCATAAAATTTATATTATGAAAACACACATACACACACACACACACACATATATATAAATGATAAACCTAATAAAGAAAGCATACTCAAGGCATTATATATTTACTGACAGTGCTATGGCCTTCATCTCTTCATCTGTGCAAGCTGAACGTCTCTTCCAGGGCTTTTTTTTTTTTTTTTAACTAGAGAAGAGCTTGCCTCAATACAAAAATATTATGCAGAGTTGTTCAAATTTTTAAAAATATGAATTTTACTTCTATTTTGAATTAAGGGTGTTAGAGGTACTGATATCCCTTCTTGTAAATTCATCATTGAAATAATCCAAATCAGTAAATAACCAAATGTCTATACAACTGAGCTTGATGCAACTATGGGAAAACAATGCCGAAACTTTACAGATTTATTTTCATAAAATTCTTAAAATATTGAATTCAATGTGTATAGACATATGCATCTGTTGAAACTGAAGCTTCCCCAAGGTACACAGACATGTAAGCATCTGCATTCCATAAACTATAACACTGACAGATAAAAACTGACAATTCAGAGTCAATCAAGCAAGAAACTACCTGGAGATGTCTATTATCAACAAACACTTTGGCCACAATTCAACTATGTTTTGTCTCTGTAAGAGCAGGATTTGAACTCTAATATCTTCACAATAGACATTTGTTAAGGCCATCCTACCCAATTGAAATCACATTTTTTTGATAGTATATGAGTAAACGGCTACTTCAAATTTAATATTCGTGAAACTTTGAAAAATCGATTGTAAAGTAACTTCTGTTTAAAAATATGATTCTAAATGCAGTACTCATGTAAAAACACTAATAAATAAATAGTAAGTTTAAAAGTTATATTTTAAAACATTTATACCTTAATATTCAATATAAAAATAGATTTATAGTCTTAGTTGCATTTTTTTTCTGGTGGCTAATGATATTAAACCTGTTTTCTTATTTATTGGATTTTCATTTTATCATTTCAGAGTTCTTCAATTCAATAACTGATTACTGTTTAGCTTGTTCAAATTAATATTGTTTTTAGTTTTCTCATATATTTTAAAACTTAATTATTTTTTAGATATATAGTTAAAATAGGTGGCGAAAGCCTCCTGGCCGGGAGAGGTAGTGGCATGGGCACAGAGTAGGACTCTGGTGATGGCTTTAGAGTCTGAGGGTCTCAGGGCTTTCTGGCTCTCTGACCTGTACTGAAATGCTGATGATAACTTCTAAAAAGTCTTAAAATTTTCTTGTTACTTGTGAGGGTAAAAGACTGCTGGCTTAAATGATTAACACCTGTAGCCTAACAGCAGAGGATTAGGTAATATGACCTTTGTTCTATCTCAGCAGGAACTGCTGGGCTCTAACTTTTATCCTGTGACACTTACAGATGTGGTTATAGCATTTACTACTAAGTTGTTAGAAGTTTTCTACAAAAGCTATCTAAGGGGAAAAGCAGAAAGATCCTAAATGGGGAAAGGGAAAAATTCTACCCTACCTGGGGAAAGGGAAAAAATTCTATTTTATCTCTCTATTCTATCTGCCTCTCATCTCTTTGTCCTCAGTACTTATACATCTTTCAGAATACATGGTCACATGTTACAAAGTTCATCACAAGTTCACACAAAAAATCAAATCATAAATTTAAATAGAAGTTTACAACAGAGAATGTTTACATGCATATCCATTAGGAGTATTATCTGGCTAAACATCCATCACCTATCTAACTCCAAAGGTTTAAAACTATGACTAAGTATTAGTGAAGTTTTGTATAGATAAGCCCAAGCAATATTTTATCTTCTGTCCTAACCCCTATAATAAATTGTTAGTTCCCTTTTTATGACTTTTGGTTAATTGTTTTACAACCTCTTGGAATGTGCTCTGATTAGGAGAAAGTCTGGTTACTATCTAAGACCAATTAACTAGTGACACTTGGGAGATCTGGCAGAGTTCTCATCACAGTTTTGACTATCAGAAAAGGACTTAACAGTAGTCCAGGTATAAAAGAGCTTAATAATCATTGATATAATGTTAGGAATTCTTACATGATCATCATTAAGACTTAAGAAGTCATCTATTTGTCTATATAGCATCTATAAGACAGTACATCTTCTTGGATCTGCAGAAATCTGCTCCAAAGGGTGTGGTATTACTTAGTGATTATTATATTTGTTTAATGATAATAGGAAAATTATATTTATAGGAGGAATCTTTTCTAAAATGAGTCCCTTACAACCTTGCTTAATAAGGCCTCACTTGTTCACAGATTATATAATAATCCAAGGCAAGCCATTTCATGATGATCTTCTGCTAGTTATTAGCTTGTGCCATTATGGCTCCTGAAAATAGGGTTTCTTCTTTTTGTAAAATGCCTTCAAATGATTTTTTTGTGTGTGCAGAATATTTTAATCATCATAAGATTCCACTTGTCTATCTGATATAATTGCCAGAGTTACTGGGGTTCTAACCAGAAAGTCCTTGTCCATGCTGATGTCACATTCCAGGCAGAATTGTAGTCATTAATTAACAAGACAGAAAAAGAATGTATTCTGAAGTGGATGCAAACAAGCAGGAACCATTACACAGTGATGATAAGAATACAAACTTATCCAACTAGTGTGGAAATAAGTATTATTTTATCTCAAAATTCTAAAATAAGTCTAACAGATATCTAACATTTTAATTCTTCATATTTTTCCAGACACCAATCCAACACATCATAACAGAACACTTGCATATTAATATTTACTTAGGCATTCATAATAGGTAAGTATGGACCCAACCTTAGTTAATAAAACCAAGAAATATAAGAAGAAAATATGATATATATGTACATTTCCATTTTTATGCTATAAAGATTATCAAAATTATGCTACAAAACCTCAATGAAACATACTAAGTGAATTAATCCATATTAAGGGTGGCTCCATTAAACTCCTGGCGTAGACAACTCAAAAGCTTCAGAAAGTACCTGAAACAGACCAGACACACAAGGCACCTCCATCCCAAGGGTTACATTATCAGTAAGGAGTTTTAAAAGACATGCCTAGATGATCAGATGTGCTTGAAAGAAACAAAGATCTGCCAAGGTAATTGGATGAGATGCTCTCAAAGCCATTGTCCAGTTGGGTAATACGCTAGATTTTTTTCAGCTTTCATTAATCATCACTTCTCCTGAGGTGGGCTTGAGAATTTTAGCTGATTTTAAATATTACTTCAATAATACTCTAATGATAAATATTCCTTTAAATATTATTTTAAAAATCTTAAATAATAAAGTAATTATTTAATTACTTTAAATAATATTCCTGTAAATAATTCCTCACACATACCCATGTAATTAATGTCAATGGTTCAGTATGTTGGAATCTATGCAACTCTTAAATTCATCTTCTTTCTTCTCAGTATTTGATGACAATAGAAATTCAAAGTTCAATATAATTCATACTTATGTGAAAATAGCCTTTATAACTTGGTATTATATACAATTAATATATACCAATGGTGAAATTATACTAACAAGTAAAATAAACAAGTAAGAAAACATTGTATGTAATAAACATTTATAAGTTTACAACTTAAGTTGCTTTTCAGAGGTTCTTGGGAGAAAGAGACATCACAGTCACATAAGTCCATACAGGCAAAGCATTTAAAAACTGAGAAAATATCCAAGAACCTGTGGGTGATTATAAAATGGACACTACCTCTTCATAAGGTTACAGTCTTCCCCCAAGTTAAGTAGAAACTCAATTTCCATAACATGGGTTATATGTTGGAAACACAGGCAAGCCAGCCTGCTGGGGCTGATTCCAGCTGTGCCACTTTTACTCCTTTTGGAAATGAATTCTGTACTCAGATAAACGAATCCATCTTATCTGACTTCAGGAAACCAAGGCTCTCAAAGTGACCCTTTGTTGTCCTTATTTACTGTAAATATACTTTACTTATGTAATAAATATACTCAGTGTTTTCAACTCGATGTTCACTGTGAGAAAGAGCACATGAAACTTGTAACAAAACACGGAATTTCCTGAAGGCATAAAACATATATTAAAAAACAAAACCAAACATAAGCTTTGAACATTCTTTTGGCTAACAACCTTTTTCACACCACTGCCCTAAATGTAGGTTCAGAATCCCTTATTAAGATAGCACCTACAGTCTGGCTAGGTAAGAACTCCACAGATTCTGTCCCTACTGAAGTTGAACTTGTCTGATTTTCATCAAATATATCATATCCTTAGCCTCAGATACTTAGAAAGTGATCCTTTCTTTCTGTTGATTCATTAACTACATTCTTAATCATTTAAAGTTACCCAGGTCTCTGAATAAACAATGACACAGTACTAATAATTTGTATCTGTTCTGAAAATCCAACATAGTTCATTTTCACACTAAATTAGAGTAATCATTTTATTCACTGCAGTTACAATTTTTGTTTGTTTGTTTTCCTTTAATGAGGACTCACAAATACAACCTCCCTCAGTAGATTCTAGAAATGCACTGTTCTGATAAGTTGGATTTTTCCTAGAAAAATAGTACAAAAGCATGATAATCGTAAGATATTTAAATATGCAAAGGGCTGACATTGGACTAGTGTAAAGAGCAATTAATATCAAGAATATAGCCGAACAATTAGAATACCATTTCTAAATATTAAAATTATTGCATCATTAACTTCATCATAGGTCCTGATCACTGGTTACAATCTTGAAAGTTGTGCAGTAACCACATACAAAGAACAGAAAAAAAGTATCAGGTTTGTTTATTTTTGTTATAATTTACTCAAACATGTTCAAGTTATATTTAATGTGAAATGAACAGTGGCAGAGAATTTCCAGCAGCAAAGTTGTATATCATTTATTTCCCTTTCACAATCAAAAGAATTACATATCTATATCAACACTGTACTTTTATTACAATAGAAAAACTATGACAACTGTTACATGATTGATTCATAGCATGAGAGCTATTCCTCAATACTTTTTATGGTCTCCTTTAAGATGTGCTAAAATATCACTGTAACAGTTATAAGCATCTTATCTTAATTTTTCTACAGGACGAACTAGATGTCGTCTGATTTTATTTTAAACTTTCATGTACATCTAATGTTAGCCTGTCATGGAGAAACTTATCCAAGTGACTGAGTTGCCTAATTGCCCTTGGTCTCAGCTAACATATTTTTTTTTTAATGTGATTATTTCCTCACATAGCTATTTTGAGAATCAACTTGATTTTGAAATAGTGTTCTTAAATTGAACATTTGAAAACAGAAGTAAAAATATTTCTGTTAACTGTAAAACCCCACGTTTGTCCCTTTTAAAAACACAAGATACATCCAACCAATGGACAGAAGCTGGTAACCCCTTTGGTTAAATTAGGGGAAAGCTGGAAGAAGCTGAGGAGGAGAGTGACCCTGTAGGAAGGCCAGCAGTCTTAACTAGCTTGGACTCCTGGGATCTCTCAGACAATGAGCCACCCACCAGGCAGCAAACACCAGCTGATATGAGGCTCATGACACATATATAGTAGATGACTGTGGGTTCTTGACTCAGTGAGAGAAAAAGCACCTAACCCTCATGAAACTTACTTGAGGCTGAAGGGAGTTGGGAAGATCTGATGGGGTGAGGGTGGGAGTGTGGGAGTATCCTCTTGAAGACTGGAGTCAGGGCTGGTAGATATGGGATGTGGAAAGTCAGTGCTTACTGGGAAGAGGATAAAGACTAGATTCTAAAAAATAAAAAAAATAAAAAACAGATTAAAGAATAATAATAAAAAGAAAACCACAAGATGTTCAGTCTACAAATGAATAGACTTGAGTCACCTGCACTGATTGGCAAAGAAATCTAAGTGGAATACTATACAGGAAGCAAACTAAAATGTGTTACCGAGCCCTATCAACCTTGCTAGATTCCAAACAAGCACAGTGGAACAACTAGGCAATAACAAGCACAAAAGGGGTTAACAGTTTTATAAATTGCAAACCCCTGTATTAAAATTGATGGATAAAATAAGTAGTGATGATTTTAAATGACTTTTGGGATGATGATGGAAAACTAAAGATCATGTATTGGTGAAAGTTTGCATCACTGACAAACTGCAATCTTCTGCTACATTAGCATGTGGAATACCTATTGGCTTTCCTGGAGGGTGAGCACAGCACGGTGGAGTTGCCTGTTACTCAGTCCTGTGAAAAGCATTTTCTGGTTGTCAAATGATGAATAGTATCACAGAAGTTAATTATTGTCTAGTAAAAGAACGATGTGGGCAAACAAATAAGATAGGTCCCAAATAATGGGCCCAAACAAAATGAATGAATTGACACTGAAAACTCAACCAATCTGATTAACTCACCCTTCAATTATGGAGGACAAGGTGTTTGAAATAGGAGACTGAGATAGCAATCCAGAGGAACTAACTGTATGTATCAGATAAATACAAATCTAATAACTTCTAGCATTAGTTTATACTAGCTGAGATGTATTCCAGTTTAAATGGTCTACACTTTCTGTATTATTTCTACACCACAGTTGTGGCTTCAAAACATTCATGAAAGGATAAATAATCTTCATCCCCTCTTTGGATGTATTCTGCAGTCTAGATAAAGATGTGTTAATCATACAGATAGTACCAGCGGGCTCTAGAAATTAAGCTTACTGAAAGCGATGAGTGGATGTTCTCACCACCTCCCATTAGCACTAGAAGACTAGGAAGGAAAATAGTATATTTAATGGATTTTCTCCAAGCCCAGAGAAGTTTGGAGTGAAATCAGAAACCTTTCTCAAACAGCATGCCTGCCAAGGGAAATTCTATACTTCTATGTAATCCTCCGGTGTCCGTTTCTTTGAGTTAACCTGATAAGGAGTCTAGGAGTATACCAATGCCATTGGCATCACTATTTCTCTATCTTTGTGATAAAGGTCTGGTCATCTTCAGAATCCTTGATCAGAAAATGAATTCTGTAAAAATGAGCCAGATTTGACATATGCCCTCTTCCTAAGATATGAGTTTCAATTTTTACAGGAAGGAAGAAACATAATCTTATTCTGGTTATGTACTTCTGTCATGTTTTCACTTAAGGTTTCTGAACACTCACAAAACTATCTATGTAGAAAACGTATTTTGTAAAATTGTTCTACTTTCTTTTTAAGGAAGATGTGGGTTTGCCCCAAAGTGCTGGTTCACTCATGAGAAGCTCTGTAAATATTACTCTACTTAATGTACATTTTAAGATTTTTACTGAATTTCTTCAATTTTTCTACTTTGCTCCAGAGTTTAGTAGTAAAATTTAGGACATATTTAGGTGAAACAATATTTTTTGTTGCTGTAATGAAATAAATATTTTTATGTATTTATTAATTATCCTTTAATATTTTTACAGTTCAGACTTTATCCCCCACCTGGTCTTCCTTCTGACTTTTCCACATCCCATACCTCCTCCCCCAACCTCATCTCCAAAAGGATGTACCAACCCACTCCCACCTCACCAAACAATATTATTGTATTCTAAAATATTTTACTATCATCCAACTTTCTTTGCTTCTCTTCTTACATTCCTGCTAGGTAACTAGTTGCAAGAGACACCTAATTTGAGATTTGAATATTTGTTGTAGACTCCCATATTATCTAGCCAACATTAGTTTTCTATATGTACTCACAATCATAATTAGTAAAGTCCTTAAACAAGTCAGAACTCTATTTCAATTCTTTAGTGTTTTCAGACTTAGAGGCAAACAGAAAAAAAATTGTTTTAATTAGTTTACACCTACTTGAGAAGTAGTTGAGATCTCTCAGGAAATGCACAACACATACCTCTCTTGCTATTGGTCTCAATTTCCAGGTAACTGTATGGATGAGATAATTGTGGACTCGTTTAGTAAAGGACCTTGTCTCCACCTCTCCCTAATTTGCATTGATGACTAATGTAATTAGTCTTTATTGTAAGTTTTTCTCTGCTTATTTTCTAAATCAATCTACTACAAAAATTCAAGATTTAGTTGGCAGTTTTTCCCTAATATTTATTTTTTTCTTTATTTTGATGTCTAATCATATCTAAGTATACTTTTTTTTTTAATACATGATTTCAGGAATTTGTGAAGTGGTAAAAATGAAATAGCTTTGTATGACTTTCTCATTTGCTAGCGTTATTTACATTAAACATCACTAAAATTCCCTACAATTTGTATTATGTGGTGTAAGAGAACTGCATACAAAGAACCAGCAGGCATATCAACTTAATTGGAGAAAAATTCAGTTTTGTGTACGGGAAAGGTTCTTCTACTTGAAATTATAGAGGGTCGTTTAATTCTGACTGTGATTAGGTGAAGGTCGTGTGAACCTGAAAGAATATTGCATCACTTTGGAAAAGGATTTTGGGTATATCTGTGAGGAAATAACTTGAATAAATTAATTGTGGTGAAAAGACCCACACGCTGTGTCCGGTATTGTGTGCTAACTGGAAGCTTGGACTGTCGTAAATGAAGAAACTAATGAGCAGTGGCACCCATACAATCACCTCCGATTCTCAACTGTGGTTGCAATATGATCACTTACTAAAAGCCTCACCCCCTACCTCTCCCTTCTTCTGTTTTTCAAGACAGGGTTTCGCTGTGTAGGCCTGGCTGTCTTGGAACTGACTCTGTAGACCAGGCTGTCTGAACTCGAAGATCAGACTCTGCCAGTCTCTCCTCCAAAATGCTAGGATTAAAGATAAGAACCACCACGCCCTGCCCCCTCCCTCCGTTTTTGCTTCTGCTTTCTTACTCTGACCATATACACAATACTTCGAATTGTTAGCTTAGAATATAAACATTTCCTTCATCAATTACTGTTGTCACTTATGTATCTCAGAAGGAAATCCTGATAGGTATAGACTATTTTTTCTTTATATGGCTATAAACGACAGGTATGACTATTTTTAAATATCTTAAATTCACAGTATATAAACACTGTTCATAAAATTAAGACTATTGTCAGTTTTGGAAATTTGCCTGACCTTGCCCATCTTTCTGTCTCTTCTGGATTACAACAGCATGGAAAATTGAATAGGAATCTCAGGACACTTAAGCATTTAACAAGTTGACAACTTCAAATAATCCATTTTATTTTCTTTTGATACATTTTTGTTTGTTTTTGCCCTTAATCCCACTTACTTTTGATCTTTTAGAAGTGATAAGATTCTGAGTATAGAGCATGGTATAGCAGAAGGATATGCAATTAGCACATATTTGCATTAACTTGCATTTGTAAAGGTTAATTAACATCCAGAGAATTAAAAGTAGAGGAGAAGCAAGATTATGTCATGAAACATATGGCAAAAAAAAAAAAAAAAAAAAAAAGTCTGTGGCATACACTGATTATTTTCCCTAAGGATTACAATGTGGAAATTATGACTATCAGTAGAGTATACAAATTCAGTGCTTTACTTAGCAATGTTTAGTAAAAGCATATGGTACAGGTGATGGTCTCTGAACCTCAGTGTCATTGAGATTATGAGGAAATTTTTGTTGTTTTTGTTCTTTTGATCAGAGAGTGCTCTTTCTGTACTGCACAGTGTATTACCGTTTATATGCCTTCTACTAAATAAGAGTAAAATTCTGTCTCATACCCCTGGATTTTTGGTTATCAAAGGAATGAGGATTTATGGAACCAAATAACTTCAAATCTCTTAAATATGTAGTATGACAATTATTAGATAGCATTTTTGATGAAATCACTATAGAACAATGATTTTTATTTTCAAAGCTTTGTATGGAAGTGTCTTAATATGACATCAATCTGAGAATGCATGAGATGTTGAACAATTTGGGACAAAGGCTACAGAAAGAAATTATAGAATTTCAATCATAAGAAGAAATTTATCTTACATGCCTTCCATAATCTTTGTGAATAAGCAAGGTTTCTAAGCTTTTACAAACTCAGATAGGTATATGATATTTATTTAAGTTATATTCTGTCTTAGAACAATGAAGTGATAATGATTCTCGAAAGTTCTACCATATAGCTCTCAGTGGTTATTGCAAGCTAACTTTATTAATATTCAGTAAGAAATTCTAAAATTATAATTTATTAGAATACATAGCATCTAGATAAAGATTTTTATTATAATAATTTTGTTTATGATATATATATATTTATGTTTAATATCAGAAACATAATAACCCTATTCATTATATGCAAGAATATTATGGAAAATGATATTCTATTTTATATTCTACTTTATTTTATTTTATTTTAATTTATTTTCTTATATTTCATTTATAATGTCTAAAATATTAGACATTAATTATAAATTTCAGCATATTGTTTATTTTTAATGTTCAGATTTTAATCTAAACTTGTTCTACTAATTCTAAGACATTCCATTCTACATGTAAACACATTCTTACTAAGGAATGCTACTACATCGTATCTGTAGCACAATCATGTAATAATGTTATAATATCACTTTTAAACATACTTTCCCAATTTTTATGCATTTACATCCCTCATAATATTCTCATTTCATTGAGTAATTGAATCAGGCAACATTGAAAATGGATTATCCAAACCCCTTTCTATATGGGTGAAATATGGGGAGGAGAGGCATTCTTTGCTTTTCAGTAATTTTAGTTTTGCCTTTGCAAACTTGAGACATTTTTATTAACTTTTCTCATTGTGAGAAAATACCTGAAAGAAACAGATAGAGGAGATAATACGTGTTTTTGCTTTTGGCTCTAACGCAGGACTTTTCAACCTTTCTAATGCAATAACAATCTTCTAATACATTTCCTCATGTCATTGTGACCCCCTAGTCATTAATTTATTTTTATTGCTACTTCATAACTGTAATTTTGCTACTGATATGAATCATAATGTAAATATCTGTGTTTTCTGAGGATCTTAGCTGTCTGAAAGAATCATTTGAGTGGTTGAGAATCACAAGATGAATACCAATATTCTAGGGAATATTCTGGCATCTTTAATAAGTTATATCAGCAAAAGCCAATGAAGCTATTCACATTTTATTCATGAATATTGGAACTCAGCTTGCTTTCTTCTTTTCATTGGGTCCTGCACCTAGTCAAGTAAATGGGTCTTCCCACATATAACAGGGTCACATCATCTAAATTAATCTTTAATAGATAACCTGTCAAAGCATACCCAGAGAAGTCAAATGCTGATTCCAATTGCATCAAGTTGACAGCTAAGATTAACCACCATAACCTACATATAGTCTCAGAGATTTTTTTCTTCCTCTTTGTACCATGAACTGTTACAAAATGTTTAGCACATAGATGAAAAATGATACAAGGATCATGCCATAGGCACTACATCCTTCCATGTCTATTTTCTAGTCAGTCCAACGACTTCTAGATACTTAATGTTTCTCTTATAAGACATTCTAGTAAGAAAGACATTGCCCATGAACAAGAAATATGGTACATACCTTCAGAAAGCCAAGATATGTTTGAAACTCCATGCTTTGTTTTTTTTTTTTTTTTTTTTTTTTTTTCTCCATCATTTCTCCAACTCATTCATTTCCAGGAGACTCTTTCTCCTTACTGTGGACTTCTGCCTTTGCAAAAATCTATTCTTTCCGTCTTACTCACATATATCCATCAACTCCACTCAAAAATAAAGTCAGTAGTCAGTACTTAGAATGAGTTTAATTGTATGCAATTACGCCAAGTATTACTCACTGGTTCTACAGAAATGTGATACCGCCATAGTTATAATTAATGCCATTTATAAGTGACATCAAGGAAAATGCAATAAAGTCTTAGATTTTAACTTCATACTCTTTTCATCAGGTAGCATTGACCACTGAAATCCATTTTTTCTTAAGTATATATTATCACGGGCTATTAACATAGTCTTTGACACAAAATACAGCTTTAACCAAATGAATGACAATGCAAACTCAGGCATTTCTGAGTAACATGCTTTGCTCTACAAAGTCTTCTTCCTATAATAACAAAACAAAAGATACATGGTAATCAGACTGTTAACCAAATGCAGTGTTCAGGACTTTATGTAGCTGGGTGCTATAGATAATCTTCCATGTCATTTCAGTACAAGATAAACACTCCTGTGTTTTTCTATAAGGTTCTTTATAGAAAAGTTTAACTGAAGAGAGTTTAACACATCACTTATACTGATGTGTATGACACCGTTCCCTTGGCTGATATACTAGACTTCATAAAAAGGAGAATGTGGAAAATACTGCTCTCCGACTAACTCAGTGCAAATGTAAATGAACATTTGTCTCACAATCCTGATTCTCTGTTTCTCTTCTAATGGTAGACTGTGCATTCAATCTGTAGCTGAAACATTCCTTTGATCCTTAAATTGATTTTTAAAATAATTTTACACATCAAAAATAAAAGTAACTAATATACTGAGCAGCAGCAAATTAGGAAACATCTGCCCCAAAGGTCCAGATCTTTTGAGATATTCCTAGCTTTAAGCTGATAGAAGCCATAAGTTTACTAAATCAATACATTTGAAATGTTAATCTGATAGTCCAATACATATAAAATCGTTTACAGAGATGCACAGGGAGTAACTTTTAAGGGATAAAAAAATAGCACCATATAATTTTAATACTTGAACTTAATCTTCTGATCTACAATATTGATCTTCTATCAGTCCATCAGCCTTATAAAATCATTAATATGGATTCTTGTTTGTTTTCGATCTTCAGTTTACTTAACACAAAAATAACCACATATACATTTGTTTATTTTAATTATATTTATACTGAAATGCAACTAATATCTGCATAAAAATCAAAACATCCCTTTTCTCCTAAAAACAAATCTCACCAAATTTTTTATGCATTCAATCTTACTTTCCCATTAAAATAAGATCTGAAAACTTATGACCTGTTTGATAATACTGTTGTATGGTAGGTTGTCTAGGGAGGATGAACACCCCTACTGTAAATGATCTAAACCTTAACAATAAAATCATTTAAATACTAGCATAGCATTTCAGAAATCAAGTTTTAT
This sequence comes from Mastomys natalensis, assembly GCA_021653895.1. NCBI lineage: Eukaryota > Metazoa > Chordata > Mammalia > Rodentia > Muridae > Mastomys > Mastomys natalensis. The sequence continues at coordinate 485,379 of JAJTUV010000485.1, forward strand.
TTATAACACAAAATTAAAGTACATTATCTACTCAAGTATAATACACATGACCTAAATGAACCTCATGCTTATAAGCTTGGCCTGTTCGCTTTTTGTTAGACATTGTTAACTGATGGTATTTGAAGAGTATAGTTGCTGATTCAAGTTATTAATGCTATGTAAAGTGAAATCAGTTTATACCAAATTTGTCTTACTGGCCAGGCAAAGACAGTATGAATCACATCTTAAAGGAATTATTAGGTATGGAACTGAGGATACTCAGACTAAGGACAGTTTCAGCTTGTAGTGGCAAAATTCAGGAGAACTCTGTTTTATTGTTATATTATTTATTTATTTATTTATTATTATTTTATTATTATTTTTATAATCTCTTTTTTATTAGAAAACAAACTGAATTTGACTTCTTCAAAAGAAAATCATGAGTCTGTTGGGGGTTGTATACACCTTTAATACCCAACTTGGGACATAGAAGCAGATGGATCTCTGAAATTTCCTGGCCTTCCTGGTCTATGGAGTTAGTTGAGGACATCCAGCATTACACAGTAAAATTCTGTCTCAAAACCATAAATGAATGAATGAATGAATGAATGAATGAAAAATAAATAAATACAAGAAGTGATTAGTTGTCCGTTGCCTCCAGAATTCTGACTTCTACTGTAATAGTTCTTTCTCATTCACCTGTCAAGCACATGATTTTATATTTTGATGCACAGACAGGAAGACCTCTTCTTAAATAAGTATTTATTGCAGTGTGGGAGAGTAAAATATAATAAAGTTTCCAATTCTCCTCTTCCTAGTATAATTTTTGTCAAAGGGTCTGGTCAAGTGTCCCACAGTAAAATAGAACACATATAGGAAAAAACTGAAGAAGAAAGGTAACAATTACAGTCTGTGTTTTAATAGGAGAATAATTCCATACCATATAAAGAATGTAGTTTTATAAAGAGTCCAGGGAGGGGCTCCACATGAGTAACCATGATAGACAGCAAGATTGTTCAAGTATCCAATTCCTGGTGTTTGAAAAGATTCAATAGGGCAAATTTAGACCAAGTAATAAAAAGGGTAATGGGCCATAGCATTGAAAAACAAGAAGTATGTTTATAGATTCAGAACTTTTATGGGTGAGTCCTGTGGAAACATGGGATAGTATTCACTTTGTGGGGAGTTCTGAATTATGTAATAAAATCAGCTGAACCAATCATGATGTGAAAGTCATTAAGACATATTATGCCATGAACACTGCTTTAGTTTCTGTCTCCCAGTTCCTCCCTTGTGTGCTTGCCCTCATTTTCCTTGGTAACTTGAGTTTGATCTGAGAATCATTAGTGAAAATAAACTCTTTAGTTACTTCTGGTTAAGGGCTTATGACAGAAGTACAAACTCTAAATGAGGCAATACTTTTATTATATTTTTCAAAAAATTAAAGTATGAGCAGGGGACCCCATTGGAGGAATTTGGGTAAGGACTGATGAAGCTGAAGTGGTTTGTAAACCATAGGTAGAAAAACAGTATCAACCAACCAGAATCCTCGAATCTCCCAAGGACTAAACCACTAACCAAAGAGTACACATCCAGGGACCCATGGCTTCAGCTGCACATGCAGCAGAGGATAGCCTTATTTGGAATCAATGAGAGGGGAGGCCCTTGATTCTTCGCAGCTTGATGTCTCAGTGTAAGAAGCTGGCAGTGAGTCAGGAGTGGTGGGTGAGCACCCTCATCGAAGCAGCAGAGAGCGGAGGGGATAGGGACTTTGTGGCAGGGAAACAGGGAAGGGGGATAACATTTGAAATTTAAATAAATATAATAACCAATAAAAATTAAAGTACGTAACATATAAAAGATCACAATCTATCATTCTATTTTGATATTTGTTTCACACTGGGTCGATTCAAATGAATTTTTTCAGAATTATAATGAATAATTTGTTTCCTTTTTATTTTTTTTTTTTTTGTTGTTGTGAACTTTGGGTTAAAGAACATTATCACGCTGCGGTGCAACATCGCTTGTCTCGGCTCGTCACTAGGCACGTCACCGTTTCGATCCTCGCTGTCCTTCATTGAAAAAAAAAAAAAAAAAAAAAAACATTATCATGTAAAACTTTCTTTCTCTTAGAATATACATCCTAGAGCAATTAGAATCAGAACCTTCAATTTTTCCTATTTCCTTTGTAAATTGCTTTTTCCCCCTAATTCTATATTGAGTTTGGAATCATCTTTTAATCTAAATTTTTGTTTAGCAAGTTTAGTTTACTTATTTGCCTATAGATGTCTAATTTTTCTAGAATATTGTTTTGTAAATTCTCTTTCCTCACCCTTAAATTTTCTGGTATTTCTTCAGAGAATCAGTTGTCCAAATTTGTGACTATTTACGGTTTTGATTATGTCCTTTCATGTGTTTGATTATCATTTTGATAACAACATGCATCTTGATGGCTGCAGCTGTGGAACAAGCCCACAATTCACACAAACGAGTTTCCCAAATGCTTTTATTCTAAATAATCTCAGTGAGTCCAGATGTTTTGAATTTTTGCAACAATTTTAGTATCATACTTTCAGATTTTATTTTTTAAAAATTCTGGTCTGAATTTAAAAAAAAAATCAGTTTACAGACCAACATGAGATTGTTATCTTAATAATCTTGAGATTTTCATTCGCTGAACTTTGCATATTTTATTATGTATTAGGAGTTTATGAGCATTCAGAAGATTGTTGTTAGTTATACAAATTTTGGACTTACTGTATAAATCTGTTATTATATTTTCTGTCGTGTACATGAATAATATTTTCTGAAATCTTATATTTGACTTTAATTTTACTTTCGACTGCATTATAACTAGCTATATAAATATGTATGTACACATACATATAGACAGTATATCTTCTAATTTTGCAAATGACATAGCCTTCCATTCTGCATGTGTGTATGTATTTTCTATATTACTTTGAATATAGAATGCATGTGTTATGTGTGTTTATGTACATGTAGAAACAATTTGAATTCCTGTTTCAATTTTACAAGTTTTTCTAGTTTGCTCTAAATTTATTATTTTAACTGTTGTCTTACCATACTACATTCTGAAAGTCAATGATGAACAAGGTGAAAATAAATTTTAACTTGTTCACATCCACAGGAAAAGAAATACCACATTGTTGTAGCAATAATTAGCTATGGCATTTGTTTATATATTGTAAGTGGCTAATACTTGGTTAAAATGTTGCTTTTATTTGTTCTAAGTGTTTAATCTGGAACTTGTGTTATATTTTCTTTCCTGCTTTTCTATGTGTTTTGTAATGATAATGTTATTTTCAGCTGTTTACTTCCATAACACAATTTGTTGACATCAAATAAATCAATAGAATACCATATGAAATATGCCTGATGTAGTTTACAATCTTCCTTTTACTTGTTGAATATAGTTACAGTATTGTTAAGTTCATATACATCTCTGATTTGCCATTGCTTTTTAATGGTTTCTTAAAGTCCCAGTGACACAATAGCCTTAACATGAGCCAAACAAGGACAACAATGGACTTGCCAAAATTTATAGTGAAAGCCTCCTAAGCCTCACCCTTACACAAAGAAAAACAGGCCAAAAAGTAATGTTGGGAGTGGGAGATGGGAGACATAGCATTGTTTAGGGAAAACAGACCCACTGGTTATCCAATACTAAGTAGTCAGCTGTAAATCATACAAACTAGTAACGTGAAATATGCTTTATAATTTATAATAAATATTATATATATATATAATATATACACACACACACACACACACACACAATGTGTGTGTTGTGTGCATATCACAATAATTACTGAAATAAACAGAGTGTGAATCTTTGACAAAGAAAAAGAACAGAGCAAGCTATATTTTGGAATGCAATCATAATGAATAGTCCATATCCCATTCCTTTCAGAAATAGAAAACTAAAACTATCCTAGAATTACTTATAGAATCACAAAGATCCTATGTGGGGTTGGGGTCTGTGAGAGGCAGCTGGGTACCTCATCGAGTGCAGGCCTCGAACTCTGGGACCCTAAAGGGATGGTAGGTGTTCGCCTTGCTTCTAGGCCCTGGTTCCTTTCACTTAGCTATAGCCCCTCCCCCCAAAAAATGTTTGTGGCCTTCAGTCACATAGCACAGGTAGTGGGCATGACTACAGGCCGCAGAGACTCAAGACATCTCCTTATTCATAAGATACCTAAAGGCCAGAGGGAGTAGCCAATTAAGCATTCCTTCCCAGTGCTCCTCCTACTTGCAAAAGATATTTAACCTCAGGCTTGGCCTGAGGACAAGGGGTACAGCTTCATCCACTTTCCACCATGACAATAAACTTTACAACCATGGACTTCCTCTTATCTTTGGTGCCCATCATGAAGAACCATAGAGGGGGCCTTCAACCAATGAGCCACTGCATGCTCCTGCTGGACGACTTCTCTATATTCTAGCCATGGAGGTCTGCCAACTCAAGCAAGCTAGCAGAGCCATCCATGACCCAGCCAAGCGAAGTCCACCGTTGACCAAGAGTCTCACTGCCCTCAGGCTGCCTCCAGAGCTTCTCCCCCTTGTCACCAGCCTATCTCTAGCTAGCCACTTGGCCTGGGGACCCCTAACCTAAGAACTCTGGCCCACAAGGAACCTCAATTGGGATTCTCCTTGCCCGGAGAGAAGTTCTGTGAATTCCTGCGCCTTCTGCCCCACTGAGCTGTGGCTCTAGCTGCCTGGGGCAGCAGACATGCAGGATTCACAACTCAGCCCAATGGACTCACATACACGATGGGTCATGAGTAAAGAGAACATATCTAGATGGATTAACATTCCAGCCCTTATGATATATTTCTGAGATAGAGTAATAAAAATTATATGATACTGACAGAAAACAGAAATGAACACTAAGAACACAAAATTAAAGAAAACTTGAGTACATATAACTTCAGCCATTTAACACTTGACAAAGTTATCAAAAACATAGGCTGTAAAAGAAACTAAGACAACTTATGTAACTAAAGAATTATGAGAGTGGAAAAAATATTCTTCTCCATAGAAGAGACACTAGTTTATTGTTCAATATCAAATGGTCAGTCCAAAAATCATACATACAAGAAATATTATGTAGATTGAGTAGATTTTTCCAGGTATTTGGGATATATTACAAAATTATAGTTGTATATTTAAATGTACAACATATGTACTTACAAGCATAATAAAAATTAATGAAAAAGAGGTCACAAATTTAAGGGAGGGGTGTGTAGAATAGTTTGACTGGTCAAAACAAAAGGGGAAATGGTGTCATTCAAATATTAAAATTTAAGGAAATAAAATAAACATAAAAGAGAGAATCAAATTAACTCATTTCAAAACAAGTCTATTTTTTTTAAATAATTCTCTTTAGAGAGAAAATATGGTATATATCCATACCTGTATTATTTAGGATCCTCCACAATTTACTTACACGTTTGTCTGTGTCACAGCTAGACAGTTAGACCATGACTCAATCCTTAAGGCACACAGACACAGCACACAACACACACACACACACATGCACACACACACATATATATATAAATATTAAATTTATATCTATAACCACAACACACACACCACACACAATATATATATATATATTTGAAATTCATGTGTGTGATATATCATGATATTTGAGGTTCATCTTTTATCTTTATTTTGTAAAAATAATTTTACATCAGCTTGCCAAAACTTGACATTCTCCCTTAATAACCAATTATAAAGGCTCCAAAAATCATGTACTAATCAAAAGCAAATGTTTAGCATAAGCAACTAGAATCATTGATTTGGAATTAGTGCACATAGACATTCATCAAAGGCTCTTTTTGTAGAGGAGACACTTGGCTATAGCTTACTTTATGACATCTTTAGTTCCAAGCTCTGCCGGATCTCCAAATGGATATGCAAAGCTGCTTGAAGGTTGTTTAGAGTAAAAGTTTGATATAGAAGCAGTAACTCTGTGTGTGTATTATACATATGCTCACTTTAGATGATAAATAACTTTATTCCAGGCTAAAATGATGGAATTCTATGTCTTCCCCATTCATTATCTTCCTATTAATCACATTTCTATCATGCATTTTTAATTTTATTAAACTGTTTCATTTATTTGAAAATTTGCCCATACTATCATATTATTATTTCAACAAACACTGGCCTGTCTTATGTGCTAGATTCTTCATAAAATACTGTTAACAGAAAAAAAAATTCTCTTTTTTGTGCGACAGTTCTGATTTTACTTTATGAATCACATGTAACTTTAATGCTATACATTCTGTGTTCATGGTTATTGAATGCCAAAACATCAGTTATGTACATCTAATAGTATGATTATTCAAATCACACTTCTGGAAAGAGCATCCTTATGTATGAGTGTTGAGATCGTGATGACAGGACAGGCAATGCAAGTGAAGCCGTTTTGTCTGTAAAGTACTGATTTGCAGTGCACACTGAACTGCTGTTGGCCAAACTCCAAGAGGCTTGAGTCAGCCAGCTGTATCTTTAGTCATGAATGCTGATGATACTCTTATTTCTCTCAGCAAAAGGACATTAGAAAGTTAGAAATTCTTTTCACTTCAAACGAAGCACATGTGGATATTTCCCAGGGACGTTGTCTTCTTCTTGATATTAAACCTCAGGATAGATGGGTGGTAATTCTTTCAGATAGCTTGGATATGGGTTTCCTTCTGCTGAGAAAAGTCATAGTGCATGATCTATATTCCTATAAAATTGAATAGGTGTAAAATTTACAGGTGGATTGTGACAAGCATTTGAGGGAAAAAAAGGACAAATCATGTTAGGCAGTCTTCCTCAAAAAAATATAGAATATTCTTTCTGAAGATTATTGTGACTAGGTAGAGATATCTATAGTGCCAAGTGCATAGCAGTAAATTAATCTTGTGAGGATAAGAGAAAATATTTTATTACTCATTAAATATTAACAATATATATATGCATATATATGTATATTTTTTACTAATGATAGAAAAATGGCCTCAATGCAAACTCTTCTTGAGAGAGCATGATTGACTGGAGTGTATTCCTGGGCTGTAGAGGAGTGGTGTGTTCCGGGGGTAATGCAACAGGTGATTAAGAGTATCCTTATCTAGAATCTGTGTGACATTTCAGAATCCCCCAAACTTTAACTGAAGTGCTGGAGTTCTCACTTTTTGTCATTGGATATAGATATGTAGCTAGAAACAAACATAATATTTGGGAAGAAAAGTGACATTTTAGAGTAGGATTCATCTAAGTCCTGCCAGTTAAAAAAATTTGAGAAAATTTTATTCCAGGTTTAATACAAGAAGAAATAAAATTTGAAGAATTATGTATCATTTTAACATTCATATATAAAGATTAAGACTAGCACTCAATATCATAACTAGTTTACTACTATAAATTGTTTGATCAAATTCATTTAATATGTATATGCTGTTTAATTTAAAAAATTTAATGAAATCCTTGTTCATACACTTCTGCATATTATTTGATAAAAATATACATTTCTATTTTAGCGAAGGAAATTTCACTTGCCTCAATTCTCTGTAATTTATAAAAATAAAATAAAACTCCGTTTTCATTGGCTTCATGCCAGAGTTTGAAAGAAGAATGTATCAAAATTATTGGAAAATTCCAGATATTTTAAAAATAAAACATGAAATTTGTCATGAATTGGGCAGTGTAATGGATTCCTACAAAGAAAGTGATGCACACACAACCTTAAGAGCATCTTGATCTCTTCCAGGTATCTGATGACTATCCAGCACTTGGAATTTGAGTATTCATCTTCATCTGTTGAATTTAAACTCCCTGCCCCCAACCCCAAAGGTCTGAGCATTGCATTTGTTCTGAATACAAAAAGACTTCCTTCTTTGTGCTATTTCTCAAACAATGTATTACAGCAATGACTTATATAGCTTTATATTGAATTAAGTTAAAAGCAATTCACAGGTGATTTAGTATACATAATGATATACAAAGATAATATGTATAAATTCCACAGCTCATCTAAAGTTGTGAGTGTTGTCTTAATTTGAGTTTTATTGCTGTGAATGGACACTGTGACCAAGGTAACTCTTATAAATGACAAATTTAATTGGGCTTAGATTACAGGTTCAGAGGTTAGGTCCATGATCATCATGGCAGAAAGCATGGCAACATCCATGCAGACATGGCTCTAGAGGAACTCAGAGGTCTACATCTTGCTCCAAATGCAAACGTGAGAAGAGTAATATCTTCCAGGTAACTAGGAAGAGGGTCCCCAATCCCACTCCCACAGTGACATACTTCCTCCAACAAGATAACACCTACTCCAACAAAGTCAAATGTCCTAATAGTGCCACTTCCTGGGCCAGCATTTTTAAAACACAAAAATATTTTCTATTATTTTGGTTCATTATTGTTTAACTTATTTTTTTATTATTTAGATTCCTGTGGTTTTTTATTTGTTTATTTGTTTGTTTGATTATCATTGTTTCTTTTCTTAATGAGAGACAGAATGTGTGTGGACACTGTTAGCAGGAGATGTGGAAAGGATCTCAAGGAATTGTGAAAGATGTACCATGATCAATATATTTTATGAAAAAAATTCATTTTCAATAATAGGCACTTATAATAATCTAATACAATTATAGGTGCCTTCTAAAAAGTAAAGAATACTTCTCAGCTGCAAATGCAATCTGATCAAGATTTAAAGAGTTACTGAGTTTAAAGAAAAAGTTATGAAATGAAATTAAGGTCTCTAGCAGCAGGGAGCAACATTTGGAAATTGATCAACAATGAAAATTTCACTTCAGATCTCTTTTTTTCAGAGACATAGTGGTTATGCCAATATCTTGGATGACTCTGGCAGAGAAATTTTCTAAAATTTCTGGATAAATTCATTCTGTTAATCACATTACAGCTTTGGAACTTATGAATTTATAATCTACAGAATATGAATGACTCTACCCATTATGCAATCTTTAATATTACAAATAATAGTTTTCTGATAGGTTGGCAACATGTCTAAGCATGTTGACTTAGTTTGATCCATAGAACCAATAGTCAAATTCCTCTTAACATCTGTATATGCACTGTGCTACATGTGCATTCACATATCTAAGCATGATGACTTAGTTTGATCCATGGAACCAACCGTTAAATTTCTCTTAACATCCAAATATGCACTGTGCTACATGTGCATCCACACTAAGGGCTATACACATGTGCACATATTCTCACAATAAATAAAAAAGATAAATTAATTATTTCTCAACACATAATAGGGTTTTGCTCATAATAAATGAAAATGCGTAAATTATTTTATTTAATCACTTTATTTATTTATTTATTTATTTATCATTTATTCATGTTACATCCCAATCACAGCCTCCTATAGCTCATTCTCTTCCCAGTCCCACCCTAATGAATCACTCCTCCATTAACCCTTCACCTTCTTCCAGAGAAGGTGAAGGCACCCTTGAGCACCACCCCTTCCTGAGACATCCAGTTACCAAAGGTCTAAACACATCCTCTCCCACTGAGGCCTAATTAGATAGTCCAGTTATGGGAAGGGGATCTGGTGGTAGGTGACTGAATCAGAGACATCTTCATCCCCAATTGTTTGAGAACCCACATGAAGATCAAGCTGCACATCTGCCACAAATGTGTAGGGGGCCTTAGGCACAGCCTCTGCATGTTCCTTAGCTGGTAATTAACTATCTGTGAGAGTCTATGAGACCAGGTCAGTTGAATCTGTCCATTTTCTTTTGGTGTACTTGACCCGTCTAGCTCACTAAATTCTACGACCCATTCTTCCACAAGACACCCCAACAGTGCCTGCTGTTTGTCTGTGGGTCTCTGTATCTGTTCACGACAGCTGCTGCATAAAGCCTCTCAGAAAAGAGTTATGTTAGGCTCCTGACTGCAACATAGAAGAATATTAATAGAATCAAGGTTGGTTATCTTACATGGGGTGTGTTTCAAATTGGGTGAGTCCTTGGCTGTTCATTCCCTCAATCTCTGCACAGTCTTTATCCTTGTGCATTTTGTAGTCAGGACAAACTTTGGATTTAAGGTTTTATGGATGGGTGTTGTTCCATGCTTTTCACTAGAAGTCCCACCTGGTTATAGGAGGTGGCCAATTCAGTATCTATGTCCCCTGCTGGTTGAAGTATCACCCTCATAGACTTCTCAGAATTTATCCTGTGCCTGGTCTCCAGAGGAACCCCATCAAATAAATTTATGATTTATTTTCTAACTTTCATAAGTATGAAAATGTACAATAAGATAATCTCTCTGAGAAATAAGATATGGTGGGTAATGAAGTTTCTTATATTTGTGAAGTCCAAAAGATCAAAAGAAATAATTCATATTTGCTTACATATAAATTAATACAAAGAAATATTGTGATATTATACAAATACAAATGGAGCATTTAATAAGTTTGTCTGAGTAATTACACCTCTTAATTAGCCATACAAGTTTCTAAATATGTTAAATTATTGTAAAATAAAGAGATATTAATTATATGTATATATAAATATACATATATTGTATATAATTGATAGGTAGACAGAAGATGATAGATGATATCAGAGTACAATATATAATTCAAAAAATTTTAATGAATATTGGTAAAAAATACAGTCGTTATTATAAACATGTATATTAGTTGCTGAAATGTTATGATGTGATGATTAATGCTAGAATGTAAAAATGTATATGGTTTAGACATTTGTTATATTGAACATTGATTGTATTTCAAAATGTGATGAAAACAAACAATTTATAACATTTTATTAGTGCTTCAAATTGTCCACAACTTGAGATGTGTAACTACACTACAGGCTAATTAACAAATAAAGCTCCAACACAGTCTTCTGCACTAGCACTTGGTTTTCTCAAGTTATTTTAATTAGACCATACCTCATCACCAGCCTTTCATGAGTAGGATATTAGTGACTCCAAAGTGAGTGAGAATAGAGGAAGGCACACAACTTCATTTTCAGTGTGGTAATACTACCCATTTTTCGGATCCTTTAATGGATTTTTTTCCCTAAGGATTTTAACCAGGAGCTATTGGCAGATACCTGTTATAAACCTTTTATATATAGGAGAAAAAGAAAGATCATCAGAAAATATTAACTATATTTTCTTTGTGTTACAAAAAGGGATAATTGGAATGTGCAGGTTACAATATAGTGAAATATTATATTAAAACATCTTTGGAATAAGCTTACCAGCACTGTCCCTCTAATTTATATACATATTGCTACTACAAAGGGAACATGTACACAAAGAATGGATTGAAGTGTTATTCTTCAATGCTTTCATGAGAAACTAAGGTTTTTTTTTTTTAATTTGCATGTAAAGAAACTTGTCCCTTTTTATTTGAATAGTTACAGTCATTGTGAATATTCATTAGATATATTTCTAAATCTTTTCATTAATAGTACATATATTTAAGTAAATATTTCTCCATGTACATGGAATATAAAAGTTTATATAATTTAGACACCTGGCATATTAAACACTAAATTTCAAAATGTAAAGTCAGAAATAGTCATAATTTATTAATTCTCAGAATTCCCCAAGAATTGATACAACCTTAAATGTCAACTAAAAAATAAAGGAAAAGCATAGAGCCTTTTAATATCAAGATTCATATTTATCAAGTGTTATTTTCCTATTACTGAGTTTTATAATTTATTTTTACCTTTCATTTTTAATTTATTAATAATTTTATTTGGCTACATTTCAAATGTTATCCCACTTGGATAACACGCCATGGTGATTGATATAATTCTGAAAACTGCTATTGTATCTATTTGAAAAGTGATGGAGTATGGCATAAATAAGACTTTACTTATTGCAGTATACAGAACATTATACCCTATTTGTTTTCATTGTCTTATGTCTCTTTAATATCAAAATTCCAGAAAAATTGCTCTACACCTTGTCATTATTTAGTGACACCTTCCTCCCTAAAACATTCTTTAAAATAAATATGCTTTCATTATCACCAATAGTGTTCAAATACTTTATCCTATTTTATTATCAATAATGTTTCTGAGCTACAATACAAACCTTCATATACCTCAATAGTTTCTTCATTGAAACACCCATTTCCTTTTATCCTGACACTGTATCCACAATTGTGTATTTTTTACAACTATCCAGACAGTATGCACATAGCTTCTACATTGTGTTAATTACTCATAGAAAGATGTGGTTTTGAATGTGAAATGCCTCCTTGGGCTCAGTTATTTGGTCCAAATTGATGAAACTATTTGGAAATATAGTGAAACCTAAAAGAGTAAGAGACTTATTGAAGGTGATTGTTATGTGTGGTCATGTTTAGACGTGTATAGCCAGGCCCCACCTCCTGATCATTCTCTGGATGCATGTTACTGCTCAATACTTCCATGGCTTCTCCAACTTGATGCCTTGTCTCTGTTGAATGATGCGGTTAGCCCTTAAAAATATACACAGAGAAAGTCCTTCCTTTTAAAAAGTTCTTTCTGTCAGCGTGGTTGTCAAAAAAAAAAAAAAAAAAAAAAAAAAAAAAAAAAAAAGGCCATGAAAATGTTGTATATAGCACTCTATCATGGGTAATATATCGAAGGGGGTGAATACCATGAGCATATTTTTCATAAAACTAAAGCATGTATGTATAAACAATACAAACTATAGTAACATTTTATCTCGCTATCTTTTTGTTTTCACATTAACTCTATACTTTTATTCTGGTAAGCCTCACATTTCTCAAGGGTTAAATACAGGTTTTCTGTTAATGTTAACATCCTTCCCAATAGGAGGATAAACTGCAATTGTGATTTATCATCAATGAACTGGCATTAGGGTAAGTAATGATATTAATTGAAAGTAATGGAAATAGCATGTGCTTCTATGCCAAAGCTTGTGATAGCCATGCCATAATTAGGCTTGGATCTTTAATCTTCTAATCATCTTTGAATTTTGGGTCTGATATAAAGTAAAAGACTAATATCATTTATTGTTTTAAAGTTCTTGACAAATTGGCTGTAATATTTTTGTATTTCATGATAGATATATAATCCCAACTGAAAACTCTGACAGGGACATGGTTCACTAAAACGGGTTCAATCAGTTTTAGCATAGAATAATAATTCAGGTCTCTATTACATCTGAATAAAGTGAGTCCTCAGAATTTTGAGAAAGTATTCATGGACTTTAATATGTCATAAATTAAATGATCTGTATATAATTATGCCAATTATTCTCACAATTAAACTACTTTACTATATGTACCACATAATTATAATGCTTTAACAAATGATTTTGGTATCGTGTAAAACAATAATAAAATTAAAATGTGATTTGTTATAAGATTTAAGACCACTAAAAACCTCATTATTATAACAGGATAAGTGATTTTTACCAGAATCTTTTGTGTCACCCTTAAAAGAACAGAGCTGTGCTACTGTATTTCACTTTAAATTACAAGTAGCTTGTATAGAGAATAGCATTACTTTGAGAAAGTCATGGTCATTTGGTCCTGCACACTTGGGTTATATAAATGCTGCCTTTAATGATGCTATATTTCCTTTGTAAAATTATCTTTTATGGTGGATTAACTGATCATTAATTTCACTATAAATGTATAATTTGTACATCTTAATATTTTTCACCTAATCTATTTTTGCAAGTGCAACAGCTGCTGGCTCCCAAATAAGGTAAGACAGAACAACACCATATTCAATGATTTATTTTAATTTATTTTCTCTGACACATAAAGCATAGCTTTCAAGTTTTATGTCTTTGCCATGTTAATGTCAGTTATTTTGAGTACAAGTACACCCTTGATGTGCCAGAGTTCCACCTGTAGAGCAATTCAACCCAGTTGCATAATGCTTTGTTAATGGTTTATTGTTGTTTCTTGTACATTGCTAAGGTGAAGTACTTGAAATTCAAGTATCTTCATTCGTATTTCACCAATATCATTCATTATTAGAAAATATTCTACACTTTTACTTCTTTAACACAATGCATGAACATCTTGATAATATGACATCTAAACCTTAACACTATGTCCGTCAGTAGCAAACAGTATCCTTTCCAGTAGTACTTTTTGTCTTTGTTAAAAGAGCAAGTTACAACAATTTATTTCCTACTACTGTCTTATAAAATATTTTGCATCAAAAAGTCAATATTTTAATAGTTTCAAGGAGAATCAAACCAGAAAAATTCATATACATTGGGATAGGGAAGAGATATGTATAAATTCATCATGAAATGCCCAATGATGGATTCAAGGGTAGATATTATTTTTGTTGCATGCTTAGATTTCTAACCTCACTGTTGATAGCAACTCATATTCTCATTGATCATTTTTGGACTCAAATTTTAATCCTGAAATAAAAAGTAATTGTTTTCTTTTACAAGGATCAAGATTCTGAAAAGGTAGTTTTTGCTATCCATACCCTGAAGAACTTTGGCTCTGTTAAGGTAAAAGCTTGGGTAATATATCTTGGCACAGTAGGAAAATGGGGCTTGCAAATGAGTAGAGCAACGACCATTGTTTTCTTTGTTGATCTTGGTTTTTCTTCTCCTTTGTACTTCATTGAAAAAATAGGTAGGACAATTGTTATTGTATTTAAAACATAATAATCATTGTTTTCATATTCCACTTTACCATAGATATAAGTAGAAATAAGTAGTATTGGGAACTAAATATTAAGGAAATAATAAATTTAGTATTAGACACATTTCAATTGCGGTAATAACTGCAAAGATCAAGATAACCTATAATCAGTAGGCTTTATTTGGGCTTGTGGTTCAGTAAAGCTCAGAATCTGTCATGGCTGGGATACATGGTGTTAAGTAGTAGGCATGAAAGAAGGAGTAGAAAAGAGAGAGGACATCACTTCATATTGAAAAATAAAGAGAACTGGAAAGAGAGGGCCATGAATACTGAAAACCTATCCCTAATACTTTCTCCATCATGGCCATATCTTATAAGCCTCCATAAATATGTCATCAACTGGATACCAAGTACTTAAATATCTGAGTCTATGGAGTACATTTTCACTTATAGTGCTACATTTTAGTTCCTGGACACTATGGATATCAGAGTTATACTGTAATATAAAATATCCATATTCCAAATTTAAAAGCCTATGAAGTGTTTCATAGCTTCAACTTGCTTCAAAGTTCAGTGTCCAGAAATTAAAAAGCAATCTACTAGTAAGCCGCTATGTAATAAACAAGCCACATAGGTACTTCTAACATATTCTGGTACAGAATCCTTTTTCTTTCATTTTGTTAGTCTGTGTCTCTTTATTTGGAAATTGATTCCATTGATATTGAGAGATATCAGTGACAAATGATTGTTAATTCAACTTATCTTGTTGGTTGTGATTGTGTGTGTGTGTGTGTGTGTGTGTGTGTGTGTATTCTCTTGTGTCTATTTACTGTTGCTTGGAAATAGTTACCTTATCAGTAATATCTGAAGAAGATTGATTTTTCCCTCTCTTGTAGTTATTGATAACCTGTCATTCTTCTTCCTGGTTTGGGCCCTTGTAAGATTTCTGCTTATCCTCATCTTTATATGGAAACATAATTCTAGCATTCTCCTCTCATCAAACATGCTTCTTTTTGAAATTGATGTGTATTTTCTTTTAAAGTAATTTTGATTGGAACAGAATTTTGTCACTGCCGTGCTTTTCACTCCTCCATGCCTTCCCAAACATTTTCTACTAAATCTCACCCATGCTCCATCAACTCTCATGTTGTTAGCCTCTTTTTTCTTGACCTTTTGCATAAAACACACACATATTAAATGCATGAAAGTGTATATGTGTGTGTATGTGTGTGTATATGATGTATATGTATATAATTCTGATAAGCCCATTTTTTGTTGTTTGTATATGGTTAGAAGATATGTAAGTAGCACATAGATAAAGGAAACGTATCCTTAAATAATAATGTGTGAACTGAAATGCATAATACCAATTGTATTATTGTTACACCCAGGTAATTGTAGCTATAAACTAATAGGTAGAATGAGTTAATGCTGCTGTTTATAGAGTATAGCAGCTAAATGCAATGATTCTGTATGTACCATATACTTGAGTCATGAAACACAGAGAAAGCTTACAATGACCTGGTAATAAAAGAAATAGAAATATTATGCAGTACCTTTGAGGATTGGTTAAAATAATTTTGGACTAACAGTTGATTAAGGATTCTTTTTTAACTTGCTCGCTGTCTTAAAATTATCTATAATATATTTTCCTCCCCACCCTGTGTATGCATTTACAGCCCAGCCTACTAAGTTGGCATAGTGATAATCTTCTCTCTCCCAAATGTAGTTGAAATCTGCTAAGCTTGTGGATTATTAAGGCAAATTTACAATTGTGTTTGACCTACTCACCTTACTGTAAATTTATTACAGCTACAGTGTCTATTTTCAAATGGAGTAAAATGTGTAATTACTGATTATTAGACCATCACCACTATTCTGAGGGCAGAGGCAATCTTATCATAATTCTATTTAACCCAAAAGAGTGAAAATTAAACAAACATATAGATGAAAATACATGTAAGCATGTTTCTTTCCAGATTTTCAGAATCATACTTAGGAATCATGACAAAATTATAAATAGAAATATAAATATATTTTCCTTATTGGTAGTCCCTCTGGCATCACTAATCATTAAAGTCTGAAATTTGATGGATATCTGAAATTTGGTAAATATTAATGCCATCTATAAGTACCCATCTATCATTATCTATCTATCTATCTATCTATCTATCTATCTATCTATCTATCTGTCATCTATCTTTGTATCTTCTATCAACCTATTTAATTATCTGCCATAAATATACATATTATATATGGATGTCTTTCTCTTTCTCTAACTATATCTACATATACATGTGCGCACACACACACACACACACACATATATATACACACATAAATATATACATACATATGTATACATTTACATGTGAACATAATACACATATACATACATATATTCATATATACATAGTTATATGTGCACTCAAATACACATATACCGATATATACATATACACATCAATATATATATACACATACACATATAAACATACATACCTGCATATATACATAATACATACATATATTATACACATATATATGTAGTCATATTAACATATATATTAGTAGAAGTAGTAATAGTAGTAGTATGCATGTATTGCTTGTACTAACTTTCATAAGAGTGCTTTGTTTCCATAATTTTCAATTAGTTTTCTCTCTCTCTCTCTCTCTCTCTCTCTCTCTCTCTCTCTCTCTCTTTCACTTTCTCTCTCACACACACACACAATTACACACACACACAAAACTTACAAACGGACAAATCCATATACACAGAGGAAATGTAAGGTAAAGGACAATCCATAAGAAGAATGGATCTGGTTAAACAATATTTTTAAATATAGATAACTTTTCAAATATAGAATTAACCTTCCCTCTTTGGAATTACTTTGATATTTCCACATCATTAGCCCTGAATCCAACGCTCTAATTCAAATAAAACTGTGTTTAAAATACAGTACATAATATCTTTGCTTTCCAGAGCCTGTAAAAAATTGCAAATGTCGAAGCCTTGGGGACTTAGCTACAAAATCTTATTACATTTTTCCTGTGGCCAAAGAAGAAGTCATCAATTCTGAAATTGTTTCAGTTGGTAATTGACTTTTAAGTATTTTAGCGGTATGATCCTGTAGTTGCTGGCATGACACAATATTTAGAAAACATTAGAATATTTCACAGAATTGATTATTCTTCAAAATTGGTTTTCTAAGTATTTCAATTGTTTAATGTTTAAGGAAATGCATTTGACTGGAGAAATTACAGCAGCTTATATCTAAGATGGAAAACAACCAAAATATCACTAATTTTTAAAGTTTCAATAAAATGTTGTTAAAATGTGGTATAATAAATTGTCACAGAATACATTTACAGTTAGCATTATATAAACCTAGTTTCATATGTAATGATAGTAAGATGTAGTAGTTTTCATTTGCCATATATTCAATATATCACATTATTATTCATATATTTTATTATAGGTCATTTCTTATATTTTGAACAGGGGACTTCATCCCAAACCATTGTATCTTATTCTGGTTTTTGAGATTTTTTTTTATGTGTAGGACTGCAAGGACTATGTTAGAGGATACTTCTGCTGAACTTGGTGAAGAGAAACATGAAACAGTCTTACTACATCATCCTCTTACTGTTTTTATTTTAATTCCTAGTTTTCTTCCCAACATCCTCTCCCCCAACAGATGCATACTACCTGCCTACCTTCACAAAAGAGTGTGCCTCCATGATATATCAACCAATCACAACATAAAAGGCTATAATAAGTCTAGGCACATACTAAATCGAGGCTGGATATGGCATCCCAGTTGGCAAACGGGGCTCCAAAAGTGAGCAAAAGAGTCAGAGACAACTCCTCCCACTGTTAGGATTTCCACAAAAACACCAAGCTACACAGTCATTACATATATATATATTATATACACATATATATATATGTGTGTGTGTGTGTGTGTGTGTGTGTGTGTGTGTGTATGTGTATATGTGTATATATGGTATGTATATATGCATATATGTATGTGTATATGTATATGCATATATGTATAATATGTATATGTATGTGTATATGTATGTATATATGAATATATGTTTATATATGTATATATATATATGTATACATATATATTATGGCTGTGTAGCTTGGTGTTTTTGTGGAGATATATATATTATATATATTCACGGGACTTATGTCAGATTCCAACAGAATCCCTGATCTCTGTGATCCCCCATGTGTCCTAGTCAGTTGATTCTATGGGCAGAATTTTCATGATGTATCCTTGACACCTCTGGTTTCTCCAATCCCTCATCCTCCTACTCTGCAGGACTCCTCACAGCTCCACCTCATGTTTTGTTGTGGGAATCTGCATCTGCTTCCATCAATTGCTTGTTTAAGTCACTTCGCCCTCTTTGATGACCATTCTGCTAGGATCCAGTCCCAGCACACTAAGCAGTCATGACAAAGTATAGGTAGAAGGTTTTGTTTCTTGGAAAGAAACAATGATACTAATTTCTAAGTCTATCAGGTTATGACAAATCAGGACAAACTCATGGTTATATAGACAACCCTGGTGAATTTCAATGGATTAGGGAAAAAATAAACAGTCAAAATTGTGACGGAGATTTATGGGGAGGAGAGAGGTTGATGTCATTACGAAGAATGTCAGGGGCAAGACAGGTCAGATCAAAATGATTATGTAAATAAATTTTCTCATAGATATTCTAATATCTTCTTCCTTAAAATATATTTAGAAATTCACAAACAATTCTGAACATTATTCTTTACTCAGTTTTCTATAGCATTTACATAATGAAATTAACTTTCCTGTCTGCTTTTCTCATTTATCCATATTGTCACCCATTTATTAGGTTGGCTTTTCTATGTAAGTTTAAATATAAGAGAACACAGGGTTTCAAGTATTGTATAATTCCTTTTATACTGATAGCATTACTTCATTCACTACTATGTTATGAATTTTATTATTTTTAATTTTTTATTAATCATTTTATTCGCTTACATTTTAAATGATATACCCAGTCCCAGTTTTTCTGCAAACGTATAATTCCATGCTCCTCCTCCTTGCCTCTATGAGGGTGCTTCTCCACTCACTCACAGACTCTCACCTCACCACTCCCTCCTCATCTTTCTCACATCCCCCTATGCTGGGAAATCAAGCCTCAACAGCACCTCCCCTCCCATTGATGCCAAGTAAGGCCATCCTGTGCTACATATGTAGTTGGAACCAAGGATCCCTCCATGTATATGTACACTTTGATTAGTGGTTTAATCCCTGGGAACTCTGAGTGGTCCGATTAATTGATACTGTTCTTATTGGGTTGCAATCTCATTCCGTTCCTTCAGTCCTTCCCTTAGCTATTCCATTGGAGCTCCCATGGTCAGTCCGCTGTTTGGCTGTGAGTATCTGCATCTGTATTAGTGACTGACAGAGTCTCTCCAGACAGCCATACTAGGGTTTGTCTGCAAGTGCTTCCAGGCATTAGCAATAGTGTCAGGGTTCGGTGTCTGCAGATAGAATGGTGCACTGTCTGCTCCATTTTTTGATCCATGCATTTCCTTTAGACAAGAATCATTCTGGGTTAAAATTTTTGATAAGGATGGGAGGTCCCATCCCTCAATTGGGGACAACGCCTGTCTATTGGAGGTGGTCTCTACAGGTGCTATTTCCCATTTGTTAGGTTATTTTGGCTAATGTCATGCCTGTTTGGTCATGGGAGCCTCTTGCTTCCCTGGCATCTGGGACTTTCTAGTGTCTACCCCCATTTTCCCATCCCCCAACTACTACACATTTTTATTCCATTCCTGACCCTCTGCACTTTTCTCCTGTTCCTTCCCATACCTTTTCCTGTTCCCCCTTTTTCCCTCCCACTCCCTTCTCCCTCCCTCCCTCTGCCTCCTGTGATTATTCTGTTTCCCTTCTATGTAGGATTGAAGCATCCACATTTTGGTTTCCTTCTTCTTAACCTTCATATGGTTTGAGGGTTGTATAACAGGTATTCTGAGCTTTTGAGCTAATACTCACTTAATAGTGAGTACATACCATGTGTGTTCTTTTGTGACTGGGTTACCTCACTCAGGATGGTATATTTTAGTTTCATTCATTTGTCAGTAAATTTCACGAAGTCATTGTGAACCCTAATTTGGATAGAGGGCTAACCTTCAAAATATACAAAGAACTCAAGAAATTAGATTCCAGAGAACCATATAACCTTATTAAAAATAGGGTACAGAGCTAAACGAAGAATTCTCAACTGAGGAATACTGAATGGCTGGGAAGCACCTAAAGAAATGTTCAACACCCTTAGTCATCAGGGAAATGCAAATCAAAACATCCCTAAGATTCCACCTCACACCAATCAATCAGAATGGCTAAGGTCAAAACTCAAGTGACAGCAGATGCTGGGGAGGATGTGGAGAAAGAGGAATACTCTTCCACTGTTGAAGGGATTACAAGCTCGTAAAACCACTTTGGAAAAATAATCTGGAGGTTCCTCAGAAAAAATGATATGGGTTTTAACATTTTAACATTAACATATAATTGCATGTCAAATCTAGATCTCATGTAAGAGATCCAGCCATCTTCGTTGTGCAATTTTACTCCCTGAAGTTCTTTTGTAATATGAGTTGTGCTGTGCACACTTTGGTTTCATTTTCTTTCAATTAAGGTGTTTCATTTTCTTATCTTTGTTTCTGTGTTTACTTGATGCTTTTTCTCCATGAGGTGTTTCTCACTAATTTTACTGTTTCAATCATCATACTCTCTTTTTCTCTGGAATTCTTACATTGAAGTCATATATTTATTTGTTCCTAGATTAGTATCTAACTTTATTTTTTAATGAAGGGCATACCTGACTGCACTCTTATGTTTGCTCTGTGACTAGAAAATTGCTTAAAACTTAATGAACCATTAGTATTTGTTGAATGTAATAAAACTTGTTTCATGATCATTACTTTTTTCTTTTTCTTTTTTTAGTGAAAATAGATTTTTTTTCCTAACATAATCTATCCTGATTCTGTGTTCCCTCCTTCTACTCTTTTTGGCTCCTACTCACCTATCTCTTATATTGAAATCCATGCCTTTTCTGTGTCTTGTTAGAAAACAAACAGATATCTATGCAATAATAACAAAGCAGTGAGAAAACATAGTAAGGTAAAACACAATCTAAGATATCTGAATTGGACAAAACAAACAAAAAACCAAGCATAATTAGAAAAAGAAAAAAACAAGCGAAGGCACAGAAGACAGAGCACAATATTTCATACATTCAAGAGTCTCATAAAAGAGTGAACTGGAAGAAATTATATATATGACAGACTTGGATGGTACAAAGAGAAAGGAAAATATTTAAATAAAGTGAAAATTTAAAATAAAAAAATGAAATAAAATTTTAATAAATTTAGACCCTGACACACTATGGCAAGGTTTTGCTGTGAAATATCAAATATTAAAATATATGACAGTTAATTACTGACATTATATTGGCAAAGGCTTTCTGAATATTAAAGGAAACAATACTGAAAAAAATCAGGTTTTCAAACATAAAATGAATGTATTCACTGACTTTTTCAAGTAAAATCATCTCTATCAGTAATGACAGAGTAAGACTATTAATATTTAAATGTTAGTATAGCAATGATATCTTAGAGTGAAATGTATCAAATGCTAAGTTTAAAAGCTTAACAGTTGACACAGGATGCAACTTTCATTCTGGTCTTCTTTTTTCTCCCTCTTTCAGTAAATGGAGAGCCTTTCTGAAATGTGTTGCTCAGTGCTTAAAACCAGAGAACCCAAGAAAGGAAGTAAGCAACTTTGGCCTGATGTGTGTATTTGAGTATTCGTTAGTGAAAGTGGAAGAGAACCTGGTATCAACACAGTTAGGCAGACTTTGGTCACATGGCGTTGTCTTCTACTTTAGATGCTCAAAATCACTAATAATCTTTTTGGTTTTGCTAGTTTTTAAATCAAGATATTTAATTTTTCCCAGGCTATTTTATATTGACATAGCATATTGAGCTCTCAAAATCTTTATGAACTCATGCCATGGTGTTTTCTAGTCTTCTCCGTTATAGAAATAATGCTAAATAATTTTAGTATAGTAGATAATTATAGTGTATTCTCCATTGTGTGATTTAATCTCCTTTTTCACTATTAATGAATTTGCATATATTTTCCCTATGCAATCTGTTTTGACAATTTACTTTAGCAAACTTTCAAACAATGATTGAAAAATTTCATGTTCTCCTTAAATATGCATTTCTAGAACAAAAATGAAAGATTAAGTAAATTTATCTAATGTCTTATAGCAAAAAGAAAAACTATATAGATAAGCTATTGAAAATTTTTGCACAGACTTATATAAGTTATTCAACCTTTTCGTTGTAGATAAAATAGTATTTAAAATAGTATTTAAGATCAGACTTTGCTGAAATTAATAGCCATTAGGAAATCTCCATGATGGTGTGATCCCTTTCTTATCAGAATATGTTAACTTTGACTTTTCAGAGCAGCCATTCTAGTAGAAGCTTTGAATGTTACATTTTTATAAACATATTTTAATTCAATTTTATAATTTATAGATTTGTATGCTTTATATATTTATACAATCGTGTAAATCAGAAGCATAATGTAGAAGAATGATCTACTTAAGTTAACAATGTCACAAGTTTGCTTCTTTTACCAAATTCAAAAAGAAAAATTTTAGTTCTTCCTTATTTCATTCATTTTTAATTTCAGTGCTGTTGATATATGAGTTGAATACAGTTATATATTTTAGTTCCAGGTCCTAAATTTCCAACTAGGCCAAATGTATTTATGTTAATGATCTCCAACAGCTGCCTTCTGCATTATCTGTGGTTTCTGGGTAGTCTTCCTTAGAAACTCCAAAGAGAGCATATTGCTGTGATCTAGACTGCTGTGCTGAAAATAATGTCCTACCTGCAAATATGTTTGTGCCCTGGGAGTGTTAATGTTCACACACATATAAACACACATACATACATACATACACACACACACACACACACACCACATAAACACACGCATACAACACACACACACACATACACACACACACATACAGACACACACACATACACATACACATACACATACACACATACACACAAACACACACACACACACAGTGAAATCGACACTTCCAAATGTTTTTTAATTCTGTTTGTCTCCCTTCATCCATCCTTGAGTTATTCAGAATAATAAACTGGTACCTCAATTACCACAAAGCACCTATATTCTATTATCTTTCTATACTCTGCCTCTTGCATTTTATTGTTTCCTGTGATGTGAGTAGCAGCAGCCCATGGAAAGAACTGGAGTGTAACTTTTTTGTTTAAAAGGCACAGTCTGAGAAAACACACTGATTCTTCTGGAGAAAAAGAATATAGATTTACCACTCTTCATACAAATGATTAATGAACATTCTGAGCTTTCTCTGTAAGACATATAACAGAGATGAATCAGTTCCACCACTACCCCGCCCCCTTGCAATGCAACTGAATCAAAGAGGCTACCACTCATGACAAATGATTTCGGTGTTCACAATATTAGCACTAATGATATTTAAAACATTTTCTTGAGCACATTCATATGCCTACACTGCAAAAAGAACAAACATAAAAAAAAAAACTTAAAAAAATAACCTTGTTCTTTGAACATATATTTTTAGCCCACAATTAATGACAGATTTTTGTAGTTCAGCTTTATAAGTTGTCTGACAAAAATTGAAACCCTTTTATTAATGTTTGAAAAATGACATTTCCTCCAAGAAATATATGGAATCATAACCACATTTTACATAGAAATAAGATGGAATATTTGAAAATAAAGTAGGTAAAGAAAAGATAATTTTACATTGTTAGTTAAAGAAAAGTCTTTTAACCATTTTCTGTTGTTCATTTATATACTTTAACCATGTACTTATCACTTCACAGTAAAATTACAATGGAAGCACCATTTAAATAAAACAAAATAAACAAATTATTCATTATATCTTATTATAGGTTTCAAATGCTCAAAACATAATTTATTATAACAATATTTCTCAAATTCATCCTGTTGATGAAACTTATCAAGTTAATGGATTTGATTTATAAAACATTTTATAAGATAAATAATAAAAAGCTAAGGTTTTAATTTTGTATTAGAAACCTAAGGGTTATTTCCTTTTCTTTCTTTCTTTTTTTTTTTTTTTTTTTTTGTACCAAGTAAAAGTCTACTGATGTTTCTGTGTCTTCTATGAGAATGGAAATTTATGAAAGGAGTAGTGTGTAAAATACTGATATAGACCATAATATGATACATTAACTGATAGAAAATTGATGTAGGCAGCAAAATAATCATTAGTTTAGAATTATTGCTTTTAGATATGTTTTACTTCCTAGTAAGCATTTCTGCATTTTTCTTCCTAATTGATTAGGAGAAAAATCAATATTAGTTGCATCTCTTACCACAATTAGTTAATTCTCTGTACTATGTAAAATGTACTGAGTTGTTCCAGTAGACACGTAGAGAACAATTACATAGAGGTGTATATCACTATGAGCATGACCAAGGTTTTAAAATCTGATTCAAGAAGATACCTTTCTGTTTCAGTAGGTTATTAAGTGTGAGAAGGGAAAGGTGGTGCCTTCGTAAGAAGAAAGTCTATGCATACATTAAATGAGCTCTAACACTGGATCTAAGGCTTTGACAAGTAAAATCTGATTCCAAAGGGGTATGTTACAATAATAGGTTTCCTGGAACTGAGCATCAATGAAACGCGGTAGAAATAGTTTTAAATGCTAAATTAGGTTTTTATAGTATTGACTATAATCCTTAAGCCTGTTTTACATCTTACTTTATATCACCCGTTTTTGCTTTTGTTAAAGGTCATGGTTAAAGTTCAAATTGCCTGTTGAGAGACATTTTTATTTTACTCTTTTTTTCAGAGTTTCTTCTCTGAATATTTATACCTCTATTTTCTGGATTTTGTTTCTATCTTATTAACCATTTCTGAACTTTGCTTAAAATTATTTTTTGACTGACTGACTCTCATTTGTACTGAATTATTGATATAGGATTTCTCTTTTCAGTAAGTAGAAAACTTATTCTCATAGATTAGAGTACAGTATGCAGTCAAAGACTCTAGAGAAGATATTTCTCTTGGACTCCAACTATATTATTTCTGGTTGCAGATCTCTTGTAAAATTGGGTAAATGAAAGAAAGAATTCTCTCTAACTCAAACTATAGGATGCTATATTAAAACATTTATTTTAAAACCTACTTCTATGCTAATATTCTGTCTTCATGAGCAGAAAAGTATTTTGTGTGCCTGGTGATGGTATCTTACATACCATTTTCCCAATTCCTTTTAGTAGCATATGGTAGAAAGTGGAGTGACCATAGAGATTTATTCTCAGAGAGTTAATCAGAGCTTGTAGTGTGGGACTTCAGGATGACCCATTTCCTAGTTTCTGATATTTGTATATAAAGTGTGTTTCATTGGTAATGATTTGTTCCTGTGCAGTTGGAAGCACATTATAAATACAGTTTCTGTTGTAGTGTCTTTTTACACCATTCTCTTAATACAGGTTATCACATACCAAAGTTATGACTTACAATATTGATTTATTTATCATCCCAACAGTAGCAGGTATTTTCATGTATATAAGAAAATCTTTCTTGTTTTAATATTGGTTATATATTTTTTGATATTAAGCTTACATGACTTAATTCCATTACACTTGAATTTTAATTTTGTTTTAATTATATCCTATTAGAAGATGGATTAATTTTATGTTTCTATCTCTTTTCTTCTCATGCTGTATATCATATATATATATATATATATATATATATATAGTGGTGTGTGTGTGTGTGTGTGTGTGTGTGTGTATATATACATTTATTCATATAAACATATGTACATTTATATGTATAATTTATATTTATATTAGATATCTATAAATAAGTAATTTGAAACCCCGAAAGAATCCATGTCATACAAGAAGATATGAAAATACAATATATTAACATTAATATTAATTAAACTCATCCACTCTGCAATCCCCTGTCAAACAATTATTTCATAAGTCTTCCATGAATTGAAGTGCAGCTTCTTTAAATCATTAACTACATTCTACCAGTCTCTGAATAGAACATAAGCTAAAGTCTTATTATTTCAACTAACATAATTATATCCAATGACGTTCTTCTTTTGTGTTTCCTAAATGGTAGTAGGAAGCATTTTTTTTTTTCTGGTAAAAGTATAAAAGCATTTCAATGTAAAGTTAATAGTGGTATTACATGGATTATCAAGTAAAAATGTCAAGAATGAATGTCTTCATGATATATAAGAATAGAAAAGCTCTTAATTTAGTTTAATTTCAATTTGATAGACATAGCAGCTAATGTTTGGGGCTGGTCCATATTATGGGAATCTAATTCTTCTAAATCAAGTCATTCTATTTAGCATATCTTTATATGTATTTTGTATGCTTCTGAGTCTGCTGCTCATAGAATTTGGGGTTTGGGAGGGTCAAATTCTTTCCTACCCTTTCGGACTGTTCTATTAATACACTAGTGAAATATGTTGATATATGTGTTAGAGTGATGGAAATAGATAGTCAAAACAAAGGCAGTCCCATCAATCTCTCTCATAGTACCTTCTTTACTTTCAGAATTGTGCTGTAATTTCTTGATAGAGATGGTTTTAGGCATGTCAAAATTTAGACTGCCTTAAGAGGATTTGTGCATCTTATGATAACAAGATTGTATTGATCAACAACAAGATTGTCTATGTCTATAACAATGCAGTGCAGTTTTATCATTATTGCTCTGTAGCACAGCTTGAGGTCAGGGATAGTGATTCATACAGAAGTTTCCTTATTGTTCAGAATTGTTTTGGCTATTCTGTTTGTGTTTTGTTTCCATATGAGGTTGAGAATTGCACTTTTCACACCTGTGAAGATGTAATTTTTATAGAAATTTCATGGAATGTGTAGATCAATGAAACAGGATCAAAGACCCAAAAGCATGCAATGGGGGAAAAAGTATCTTCAGCAAATGCTGCTGATTCAACTGGCAGTCTGCATGTGGAAGAATCCAAATTGATCCATATTTATCACCCCAGAAAATGCTCAAATAAAAGTGTATCAAGGACTTCAACATAAAACAAAATACACTGAATCTAATAGAAGAGAAAATGCAAAATAGCCTTTAGCACATTGCCATTGTGGACATTTTTCCTAAACAGAACACCAATGGCTCAGACTCTAAGATCTTGTGATACAAAATGACCCTGAGACTCCAGTTTAGACCAATCAGAATGACTAAGATCAAAAACTCAGATGACAGCACATGCTGGCAAGAATGTGGAGAAAAGGGAACTCTCCTCCATTGCTGGTGGCATTGCAAGTTTGTACAAGCACTATGAAAATCTATTTGATGTTTCCTCAGAACATTGGAAATAGCATTACCTGAAGACTCTTGGGCATATACTCAAAAGATACCCTAACATACCACAGCAGCACGTGCTCTGCTATGTTATTAGTCTTATTTGTGATAGCAAAGCTGGAAACAATCAAGATTTCCCACAACAAAATGGATACAGAAAATGTGGTTCATTTACACAATGGAATACTATTCAGTTATTAAGAATAAAGACATCATGAGTTTTGCAGGAAAGTAGATGGAACTAGAAAATGTCATCCTGAGTGAGGTATTTCAGACCTAAAAGGACATGCATGCTATGTACTCACTAATAAGTGGATATCAGAAAAGAGAAAAGAAGTACAGAATACACAGGATACAGTCCACAGAAACCAAGAGATTAACAAACTGAAAGAGCCCAAGTGAGGATGCTTCACAACCACTTGGGAAGGATAATAAAGCAGAAAACAAAAGGGGAGAGGGACCAGGATGGGAGAGGAGAAGGGGAGGGGAAAATGAGTACATGATCCTGTATTGTGGGGAAAAAGGAGTCAATCCACAAGGGCCAGCAAAATGAATAGAAATATGCAACCTCAGGAGACGTAAGTGGGGAGAGCCTCCAGAATGTACCAGAGACCGGGAGGTGAGAGACTCTTAGGATTCAAACGAAGGGACTTTAGAAGAAATACCCTACATTGGGGAGAGGGAACTTTTAGAGCCCACCTCCAGCAGAAAAACATGTCATCAAATGGAGGGATGAGATGTCATCCCTCAGTCAAAAACCCTGACCCAGAATTGTCTCTGTCTAAAAGAACTGCAAGGGACAAAAATGGAGAAGAGACTAGGGAAACCAGATCCAGTGATCAACCCAAATTCGGAACCATCACAAGTGGATACTCCAAGGCCTGACATTATTACTGATGCTACAGTGTGATTACAGACAGGACCCTAGCATGGCTGCCCTCGGAGAGGCCAAACAAGCACCTGACTGAGACAAAGTGATATACTTATACCTGACCAGTGGACTGAAGTTGGAGACCCCTGTGGTTGAATTAGGGAAAGGCTAAAAGAAGGTGAGAAGGAGGACAACCACATAGGAACACTTGCAGTCTCAACTAACCTGAGCCCCTGAGGTCTCTCAGATACTGAGCCACCAACCAGGCAGACATACACTAGCTGGTCCAAAGGCCCCTGTCACAAGTACAGCAGTGGACTGTCTGGTCTAGCTGGGCAGATGAGATAAGAGAAAATGCACCTAAACCTTGAGAGACTTAAAGTCCCAGGGAGTGGGGAGGCCTGGCAGGGTGTATGGAATGTGGTGTATGTGTGGGGGGATGGAGACATCCTTTTGGAGATGAGGGAGGAGAAATGGAATAAGGAAGTGTCAGAGGGCAGAATGGGAGAGGGATAATGACTAGACTGTAAAATAAGATTAAAGATAATATAAAAAGAAAAAATAAAACAAATCTCTGTTCTCTATTCTCTCTTTCTCTCTCTCTCTCTCTCTCTCTCTCTCTCTCTCACTCTCTTCTCTCTTCTCTCTCTCTCTGCTTGTCTTATGACTTGGAGATTGCCTCAGCATATTAGCTGAAAAATAAAAGCTCAGTATTAAACAGAGATAGATGCCTAAGTGTAGCTAGGAGAGAGAGCCTAAGAGTATAGAAGGTCCTTAAATTCTCAAACCTTGCCTATTCTTCTCTTTTTTCTTTCTTTCCATGAATAAAATACCTACTTAAAAAGCAGTCACAGAGACAGGATAGAAGGCATCAAGTTTTGAAATTATGAACTCATCTTCCACTGCTTGTAAAGGAAATGCTTATCATTGTTCAGAAATATAATCTTTATCTATGTTTATTTCAAAAGGATCCCATAATTTTGACAGATACTAATTATTTCTTTATATCACCTATATATGTATAATATGTCCATACTTACTGATTTTCATAAGAGCTTAGAGAAATACAGAGAACTTACTTTCTTATTTATTTTTCTCTTTCTTGACCACTTTATTTTGCCCATCATAAAGTCTATAAAACTTATGTTATAGCATGCACTAACATTTCTTTTTATCCCCTTTGTAGCCCAGGCTGGCCTCCAACTCATATTCCTTCTTTCTGAATGTCTATAGTACTGGAATTATAAACATGTATCTATCATACTATATCCCATCCCCAACCCCGAGAACTAGTGGTTGAATTTAGGGAATACTATAAAGTAAGTGCTCTACTGTTGGGTTGTAATGTGTGGGGGTTGATGTGTGGGTCCTCCCTCAATCTTGCCACATGGCTAGGGCCTTTTGTGGGGACAGAGGCAAGGGAATTTGACTGTGTTCATTGAAAGTTTGCCTGAGTCACACCTGGCTTGGTTTACTTGCTTGGATTGGTGGTCTCTGTGGCTAGGAATGTAAAGAGTTCTTCTGCAGGAGATTAGATAATGGCTTTGTGGATGAAGACATGCTCCACTGTTCCCCACAGCAGATTTCAAAGAAAAGAAATAGTCCATGGTTTTAAGATATTTATTGTCTTGGTGGAAAATAGATGAAAACTATATCCCAGTATTTTCAGGATGGGCCTAAGGTTAAATATCTTTTGCAAGGAGGAGGGTCTGGGAAGGAATGTTTAATTGGTTATGCCCCTCTAGCCTTTAGGTATCTCATTAATATGGAGATATGTCTTGAGGCTCTGTGGGCTATAGTCACTCCCTCTACTTGTGGAGGGACATTGTCCTACATGACTGAAAGGCACAGATAAATGGAGGTCTGCAGCCTTATGTCAGGAACCTGGAGTCTGAGAGCATGGCAAAGTGCATGCAGTCCCTTAGGATCACCTGGTGTCTCCCACCATTTCTAGCCGGTGCTCTACCAGAAACCATGCTGTCCTTTCATGGTCCTACACTCTACCATGGATATAGGTAAAGAAAAACACATTTATTGCCAATTGGAATACAAACTGGTGCAGCCACTATAGAAATCAATATCAAACAGTGGTTCTCAACCTTTTTAATTCTGCAATCTTTTAATAAAGTTTCTCATGTCCTGATGATCCCTAAGTATAAAAATTGTTGTTGCCATTTCATAACTGTAATTTTTAATTTTAATTGAAATATATGGCAGTAGGATGTCTGATATATAGCGCCTGTGAAAGGGTCACAATTCACAGTTGAGAAACACTGGTATAGAAAGAGGTTCCTTAATAAGCTGAAACTACACCTTTTATAAGATCCAGCTATCCCCTATTAAGCATATTCTAGAAGAACCTATGTGCAGTACAGAGAAAATTGATCAGCCTTCGCCATCACAGTTCTATTCACAAGAGTCAGGAAACAGTAACAACATAGAGGTAATAAAAGAATGAATAATGGGATATCTTATACTTGCATAATAGAATATTATTAACCTAAGAAGAACAAAGTTATAAATTTACACACAGGTAAATGGATGAAGCCTGGAAACAAAAATTCTGAATTAACTACACCTAGAAAGTAACTCCTTAATCATAACACCTGGAAGAAAGCTTCCATTTCTTCTGCTAACCTACTGACACAAAATGATGACATTTCATTATTTTATTATGAGCATTCATTTCCTATGATGTTGATGACTAAATATTGCATGTTTCATAAAATGACCCCTTTCATTATTACTGCTGGATATGTAACATTCAAAAATTTCCTGAAATAAAATTTCAATTTGTTATGCATTTTAATTAATTAATTCTTTTTGTAAGACACATTTTAATGCTCTGCTATACTTCCAGACTATTTCAGCTACACTTGCCTATATTACTGATAATAAGAAAATTAAATAGATTATAGCTTATGTTTCACTGGATAACTATATCATGCTTTTTATGTATGTTTATTTTATGACTTTAATTAAGTTCCCTAGAAAGCTTAGTTGAACATTGTGTAAGAGGAATGACGGAGAGGAATTCTGGGAAATATTGTCTTCTGGGAATGGCGTGGCAGTTGCAGTCATAAACTCACAGAAGTACAACTGCCTATGCTACCTGCTGAAGATGGAAAGAGTCAATATTCTAGCAGGAATGCAGAATGGCTAATGAGACATGAGGTATTCTGAATAAGAGAGCCTTATGGGTTCATAAATTCATATGCTTGGTCCCAGGTTGCAGAAGTGTTTTTGAAGGATTTGGAGATGAAGTCTTACTGGAAGAGGTGTATCTTTGATGGAGGAGGTGTGTCTCTGGGAGTGGTCTTTGAAGTTTCCAAAATATATACTATTTCCAGATAGGTCCTTCAGCCTCATGGTTGTTTCTCCAACCCTGTGTTCAGGTTCAGCTACTTCCAAATTGATGCTGGACTTGCTGCCAGCATCTTCCCCTCTAGAAAGGCTATGACTTCTAACTCTGTGAAATTCTAGGGACCAAATAAATTATTTCTTCTATAAATTGCCTTTACCATGTTATCTTATAATGCTATGCCCCTCCTGCCCCATGGTGCTATTGGTAGTTGGTGATTGATTGAAGGGTAATAATCACTTTCTTCAATGATGTAGTCACTGCTAATTTGTCTGTGGACAGATAAATAAACTTCCCACACTGGCTTATGTAAACAATCCTAATTAAACCACAGACAAAATAAAACAAAACCACCAACCAAACTCATTATATTAAAATAACACTGGTCTTTGATACTTGTTTAAAAATATGTAACAATAAAATGATTTTTAATGTTATTCTGCTATATGATCAGTGCATTAATCAAGCACTATCAGAAAACCTTCCTCTGGTAGTAGATAGTTATGAATGCAAAGATCCACAGCCATACAAAGTGAGAGAACCCTTGGGACACACAACTCTAAGTTGAATATCTCCATCAAATTCCTTTCCTGAGAAGGCAGAGAATCCAGTGGAAAAAAAAATGTATAAGGCGGAGGGGTTGAAGAATACCAGGAGACCTGGCTCTCTAAATCAACTAAACATAGTTCATGTGAACTCCTAGAAACCAAAACAAAAATGTAAGTGTCCAGCATGGGTCTGTCCCAGTTCCTCTGTATATAAAGTACAGTTTTTACTTTAGTATTTTTATGGAACTTGGGAGTATGTGAACCAGTAAGACCATGAATTTTGTGCTTCTGTGGTTTCTTTTCTTTCTTTTGGTTTGTCATGTCCAACTTCAATGTGATGGTTTCATTACATTAGCAAAATTAGAGTTATGATGTAGCAAGAAAAATAATTTTACGACTTGAGTTTATCACAGCATGAGAAAGTATATTGAAGGGTCCCAGTATTAGAAAAGTTGAGAAGCACTGATTTAGAGGGTCTTTTTGTCTTCTGTATTTTGGCCCTTACATTCTTTCTGCATTCTCTTCTGCAGGGTTTTCTGAGCTCTGAAATGGATAAGATGAAGCCCATAACTGATATGGCTAAGTCAGCTAACAACCTGAGATTGATAACTGAGCACCTAGGGTAAAAAGAAAATGAAAGAGAAGAGGAGGAGGAAAATAAAAAGAAAATATATGCATAAGTATAAAGGGAATCCTAATGTTAATCTGATACATTTGTTGATCAGTACCTCATGTAGCCATTAACAGAGATGCTTTCTTTCCTTAAGTAGATGTGAAGAAATATAGAGACCCACAGCCAGATAGGATGAAGACAGGCTAGAGACGTTGGAAACTCAGTACATCAATGTATCTATTTGTAAACGGCAGGTTAGACTGTATAATGGGATTATACATCCTCACTACATATTTTAGTATAATATTCAATTACCTGCCATCTTTGATGTTGACTAGAAATTTAATAATATATTTAAAAGCTACCTAAGACTTACAAATTAATGATAAAATAATTAATTAATTAATGTTTATCAACATATTTCCAAACAGAGAGAATTGTAGAGGAATAGCTCTGGAGCTCTATTTATAGTGAATTGTTACAAAATTCAGTGATTTGATTCTGTTCAACAAATACATCTTCATATATAGAAAAGAATATATTTCAATCAAGATTTTTAAGACATTTATTAGTTACTATAAAAAAGGGTAAATTCTGCATGAGTACATACTACTTTGTTAATTGTTGAAAAATAGAAATGCCAATTTTAACATCAACATCCTATCCTGATTGAAGACAATTTTTTACTAGATATCAATTATATTTTTGACAATATCTAGTACTATTATATAGTACAACTGAATGTCACCATTGTTGCTGAATTATTCCCAAAAGGACTGATGATTCTGACTGATTTAGGGTAATATGGAAAAACAATGAGTTGGTTAACTGAACATATTCCATAGAAAATAGCAATTACATATGATGGCAAGTATTGTTCTAATTCCTTCTTTTGTCTTGTGTTTTTCCATTCTTTTCAATTTTAACGATCTTTACTTATCAAAAACTAAGTGTATAAGCATTCATTTTTGTCAAAGGGATCGGGCTTATGATATCATTTAGTGTGCAAGTTTTTAGAAATTCATCTGTACTTAACATAGTGAAATCATAACTTTTTATCCATTTTGATATATGCAATGGATTTAGCTAGCTTTGGGCTGATGGACAAAGAAAGTTATATTTTTCATTTACTGTACCATTCATCAAACACCACAGTGGCTCAAAGCAATTTCATCCTGTCTTCCTTTCCCAGGGGTCCCAATATATATGTTCATTTTGCCAGCTGAAATGAGACTATGACTCTCCTGATGCTTGGTCTTGATCCACTGTTGGCTCTCATTGACTGGGTGAGACATTATTGTACCATCACTAAGCATCCAATGTTGAAGAGCAGCTTATACTATGATTGACTTTGTAATTTTTTTGTTTCGAATACAAAGCAAACCTGTTGAAAGACAATAGAAATTGCCTAAGCTAAATAATAAAAGCCCTCTCACTGGAACAGTCAAATGAAATGTAATTTGCAAACCCACATACTCACAGAGAAACATAAACACACACTTCAGAGAAACCTCTCTGTATTTTACGTTTCTCCTCGGCCATGTTTTTAGTTATGACCAGTGAAACATACTTTCTATTATCTAATTCCAAGTATCTTCATTTTCTTTTTAACATGATTTGTATAAAAAAAAAGAAGAAATGCAATTTCAGTCCACTTGGAACTTTTAATGTATTTTTTATTCAAATTAGTGCAGCATATGTGTGCACCAGAATTCTGTTCAGGAGAAAATTTAAATAGATAACGCTGATCATCAGACAACAAAATTATGTATAGGTTTGTTATTTCTTTTTTATTTATTCTTTTATTGACACATTATTAGTTACTAAAATTAGGAGTTCATATGCCTAATTGATTAATTTACAAAGTAAACCACGTCCAGTGTTTTATTTGCAAATTATTTTATGAAACAAAGATATTTAAGGAATTGTTTTGTGTTCTTTAATATGGTAAATATTAGAAATGTCAAGATAAACAGAAGTCATATTTGCCTGAAGAAAACAAAACTGAATTGTCCCATAAAAAAACAATAAAAGCACTGATGTAATAAAAATAGAGTCTCATGAGTTTTTTTTTCTAATTTTTTCACTTCAAATAATTGATAACAAACTTAAGATGCCAAGATTTAATGTTTTCTTTGAATATACTTACAACTATTTATTATTTTACAAAGCATATGCCAGTTTTAATTATATGATAATGAACACCAAATACTGCACAATGTAATGAAACGTAAAATAAATCATTGTCAGAGTAATTCAAAAAGGGCACCATGAGTATGGTTCGTTTGGTCCAAGATGTCTGAGACCTTAACTTAGAATATATAAAGACCCATGATAAGAAAGAATAAACTCAAAGAAATGGCTCCATTTTGATTTCTTCTAACCATATATCAGGCTGTTATACTCAGATGGTCTGTATAAGTGTCCCACTTGCACATGAAAATATGGATCTGGAATAGGAACATGGCTTTCCTTGTCACCTGTTTTAGGGAAGGAACTATGAAGTACATTCTCAAAGATAAAACTTCCATGATTCTGAAAGTTCATGGACATAAATTTCATATGGTAGGCACATAGACTCCCTGAGAAACATTATATTGATGAGTATAATAACCTATAGAGTTTCAGGACTAAAGTAACTTACTCAGGGTTATTTACAAGCGAAAGACATATGTGTCTCAGCTCAGGTGTCTGAGAATTAAGATCTGATGTCTGGCACCCTGCATATTGATGATAACTTGTTTTGTTTTTTTTTTTTTTTTTTTCACAAGATGAAACAAGATGACAGCTCTGTGA
This sequence comes from Mastomys natalensis, assembly GCA_021653895.1. Classification (NCBI taxonomy): domain Eukaryota; kingdom Metazoa; phylum Chordata; class Mammalia; order Rodentia; family Muridae; genus Mastomys; species Mastomys natalensis. The sequence goes on from JAJTUV010000485.1 coordinate 521,676, forward strand.
ATTGCAATTCATAAACATGTCAACAGATCAGTGTTAATTTCATGTGAGCTTTACCCAAGTTAGTTCTAGAAATAAGATTATTATAGAAAATGACTTGGTAATACTGTTCTTTAGACAATTCTTTAGCCCATTTTCTTAATTAATGATATGTATAGACTTAACACATTGAGGTGGTCTCAACCCTGGGCTGCTGACCCTAGATAGTATGAGATGTAGATTGCACAGGTCATGAGGAAATATCCAGGCAGCAGCACTCTTTCATGGCTTCTGATCCAGTTACTGCCTCATTTCAAGTTTTTGCCTTGACTTGCTTTGAAAATTAACTGAGAAGTGAAGGTAAAGGGGAAAAAAATTCCTCCTTAACTGGTTTTTGGTCAGGGTCTTTATATTAGAAATAGAAGGACTATGAGAGAAATTGGTGACAGACCATGATGTGTTTATGTTACAGTCATAAACATGTGATTTTTGGAAGACTGTGTTATAATTTCATATTGGTCTAGAAAACTATTTAGTATCAATTAGCTGTGATCAGTGGGAAGCTGAACGATAAAAAATGTTGGACATGTTTTTTTCTTTTGTCAAACAAAGCAGACAGTGCAGAAAATATCCCTGAATTTTGAAGTTTAAAATTGAAGTAAATATGTTATCAGAGACATTTATATAATACTTTGAATTAAGAATATGAGGTTTTGATCATCTGAAGATGAAGAGTTGACTGTGATTAACAAGTTGCCAGAACCAATAAAATGAAGCATCTCTTTGCTCTGACAATGGATATTGTTCCAATGGGGCTAAAGAGTAGATTATGATCAAAGAAACAGTAACATTGAGTTAAAGTTTTCTTGGAAATGTCTCCTCAGGGTTAGCCTGCAGAAGCATGGATTACTGTCATAAAAGAGTGTTGTACCTTTTACTGACCATTGAATTTATTTAAATTTGAGGAATTCCCATGTGGTACTGGTACTAAAGGCATTAAGGTATTATGGAGAGAAGCTGGTGACCGGCATCTTGAGAGACCAGAAGATCATGATAAAGATGCAGCCTCCGATACAGTAACAATCCTAGGTTTGTAGGTTATAAAGAGCAATTGAAGCTTGACATTCTGTGTCAGGGTCAGAATCCTTGAATGTAGTGAGGGAAAGGTGAATGGGGAAGGTTCCATCCTATTATAGTGCAGATCCCAGCATTTGAGAGATGCAAGTACCATAGGTTAACCAATAAGCATCACTTGGTTAGCACATTTTAAAAATATTTTCCCCCTGTGCCCAAGTATTCGAGGTTCTTCCCCACCTCTCTTCTATTAGTTTCGGTGTATCTGGTTGTTTGTGGAAGTCCTTTATCCACTTGGACTTGAGCTTTGTACAAGGAGATAAGAATGGATCGATTTGCATTCTTCTGCATGTTGTCCTCCAGTTGAACCAACACCATTTGTTGAAAATGCTGTCCTTTTTCCACTGGACAGTTTTAGCTCCTTTGTCAAAGATCAAGTGACCATAGATGTGTGGGTTCATTTCTGGGTCTTCAATTCTATTCCATTGATCTATCTGCCTGTCTCTGTATCAACACCATGCAGTTTTTATCACTATTGCTCTGTAGTACAGCTTGAGGTTAGGAATGATGATTCTTTCAGAAGTTCTTTTATTGTTGATAATAGTTTTCGCTATCCTGGGTTTTTTGTTATTCAATTGAATTTGAGAATTTCTGTTTCTAATTCTGTGAAGAATTGGGTTGGGATTTTAATGGGGATTGCATTGAATCTGTAGATTGTTTTTGGGAAAATGGCGATTTTTACCATATTAATCCTGCCAATCCATGAGCATGGAAGATCTTTCCATCTTCTGAGATCTTCAATTTCTTTCTTCAGAGACTTGAAGTTCTTATCATACAGACCTTTCACTTGCTTGGTTAGATTCACAACAAGGTATTTTATTTACTTTGTGACTATTATGAAGGGTGTCATTTCCCTAATTTCTTTTTCAGTCTGTTTATCTTTCATGTAGAGGAAGGCTACTGATTTGTTTGAGTTGATTTTATAACCAGCTACTTTGCTGAAGTTGTTTATCAGATTTAGGAGTTCTCTGTTGGAAGTTTTGTACAAAGCTCAAGTCCAAGTGGATAAAGGACCTCCACATAAAACCAGACACACTGAAACTAATAGAAGAGAAGATGGGGAAGACCCTCGATTACCTAGGCTCAGGGGAAAAGTTTCTGAACAGAACACCAATAGCTTATGCTCTAAGATCAAGAATTGACAAATGGGACTTCATAAAATTGCAAAGTTTCTGTAAGGCAAAGGCACGTCAATAGACAAAGCGGCAACCAACAGATTGGGAAAAGATCTTTACCAATCTCACATCCGATAGTAGGCTAATATCCAATATATACAAAGAACTCAAGAAATTAGACTCTAGACAACCAAATAACCCTATTAAAAATGGGGTATAAAGCTAAACAAAGAATTCTCAACTGAGGAAACTCAAATGGCTGAGAAACACCTAAAGAAATGTTCAGCAACCTTAGTCATCATGGAAATGCAAATCAAAACAACCTTGAGATTTCACCTCACACCAGGCAGAATGGCTAAGATCAAAAACTCAGGTGATAGTAGATGCTGGCAAGGATGTGGAGAAAGAGGAACACTCCTCCATTGTTGGTGGGATTGCAAGATGGTGCAACCACTTTGGAAATCAGTCAGGCAGTTCCTCAGAAAATTGGACATAGCATTACCTGAGAACCCAGCTATACCACCCCTTGGCATATACCCAGAAGATGCTCTAATATATACCAAGAATACATGCTCCACTATGTTCATAGCAGCCTTATTTATTATAGCCAGAATCTGAAAAAACCCAGATGTCCTTCAACAGAGGAATGGATACAAAAAAAGGTGGTACATTTACACAATAGAGTATTATCAGGTATTAAAAACAATGAGTTTGAGAAATTCTTATATAAATGGATGGAACTAGAAAATATCATCCTGAGTCGAGGTAACCCAATCACAAAAGAACACACATCATATTCACTCACTGATTATTGGATATTAGCCCAGAAGCTTGAAATACCCAAGATTCAACTCACTGAACACATGAAACTCATGAAGAAGGAAGACCAAGTGTGGGCACTTCAGTCCTTCTTAGAAGGGGTAACAAAATACTCAAGGGAGCAAATATGGAGACCAAGTGTGGGACAGAACCTGAAGGAGGTGACAGTCTGGAGAACATTCCACCTGGGTATCCATCCCATGTGCAGTCACCAAAGGTAGACACTGATGTGGATGTCAGGAAGTGCATGCTGACAGGAGCCTGATATATCTGTGTCCTTAGAGGTCTGCCACAGTTTGACATATTAAGAGGTGGATGCCCACAGCTAACCATTGAACTGATCAAGGGGTTCCCAATGGAGGATTTAGAGTGAAGACTGAAGGAGCTGAAAGGGTTTGCAGCCCCATGAGGAAAGCAACAATAACAACCAACCAGTGCTCCCAGAGTCTAAACCACCAGCCTGGGAGCACATAGGGAGAGACCCCTAGCTCCAGCTGTATATGTAGAGGAGGATGACATTGTCGGGCATAGGTGGAGAGGAAGTCCTTAGTCCAGTGAAGACTGGATGCCCTAGTATGGGGGAATTCAAGGGTGGGAGGTGGAAGTGAGTGGGTGGGTAGGGGCACACCCTCATAGAAGAAGGAGGATGGAGATGGGATGGGGGTTCCTGGGTGAGGAAATTGGGAAAGGGGATAACATCTGAAATGTAAATAAAATATCCAATAAAAAGACAAAACAAAGAAAAACCAAAATGGAAAAAGCAAAAACAACAACAACCACAACAACTACAAAAAAATAGGCTTTCTAAAAATTATCCTTTCATATAATTTTTCCAACCAACGTTTTCCTTCATTTCATTCCTCCAGTTTCAACCATGTCTCCTTTCACCCAGATCAACCTTTTCTGTTTCCCTTTAGAAAAGATTTTTCCCATAAATATCAACTGCACATGGCATAACAAATTACAGTGAGACTAGGCACAAGTCCTCATATCTAGGCTGAATAAGGCAACGCAGTAGAAGGAAAGAGTAGGCAAAAGAGTCAGAGATACTCCAAAAACCCACTATTGGGAATACAAGAACACCATACATAATCATAATATATATTCAGAAGATGAAGCATAGATAGACCCATGTAGACTGTGTTTTTTGCCTGGTTTTAAACTTAGGGTTGGAGCTGAAATGGGGTAAGGGGATAACATCTGGAATGTAAATAAAATATCCAAGAAAAAGAAAAAAGAAAGAAAAAGACACAATATTTTTCAATAACTAAGCCTGTCCACTCTCCAGGGAGAAGTGGGTCTCTTTCTTCCTCTCTGTCGTTATGAAGTGAAAAATTTAAAATTGTTACACCAGCACTGTCAAAGACCTATTTTGAATCAATGTAGCTGGATATGCAGTGTGGTTTTGAAGGGGAATGCATGAAACATCTCATGCTTAGAACAAAGTGAGAAATAGGGAACAAAAAGTCAAAAATGTTAATAATGTTAGTGTGATAAAGTCTGACATGAAGATGCTTACCGAACTTTATAGATATAAAGTTTCCTTGATAAGCCACAGAAAGGCTGAGATAATAGACTTATTCAGTCATAAAGGCAGAAAAGTTAAAAAAAAAATGGTGATTAGCAAATGAAACCCCATCTGTGTTCTGAGAAAAGAAAAGGAAAAAGAAAGAAAAGAAAGGAAGGAAGAGAAGGAAGGAAGGAAAGAAGAAAAAGAGAAAACTCTCACCAATAGGGCTTGGTTATCTTCACAATGAAGGAATGATTAATGTCCACAGATGATATCTAGTAGATGTTAATCATTAGAAAAAAAAAGAATAAAAAACTACATTATGCTAAACTCTGTGATACGTATTAAGTAAATGATGTTATCTGATGTATCATAAATAATTTTATTGTGTATTTTATTTATTTACATTTCAAATGTTATCCCCTTTCCTGATTTCCCCTCTGAAACTCCCTATCCCATCCCTCCTCCCCTTGCTTTTATGAGGGTGCTCACTCAGCTGCCCACCCACTCCTATCTGCCTGCCCTGGCATTCCCCTACACTAGGGCATCAAACCTTTGCAGAATCATAAATATTTTTAAGACTACATGTTACTATTCATTTAATATTTGTTACATCTACATATTAAGACTTTTATTCTGATTAGTAGCATATTCAAAGATTGAGAAATTTATTCGATTACATTGTCAGCCAAATGTTTTGAGAAACAAATTTCACAGCTAGCACAGAGGAGGAGGTTGCAAAAAGGAATGGCAACATTTTATTTTATTTTTACACATGCGGCTTTACTTGACTGTAGACAGATAGTAAATATAATGCAATGACACCTAAAACTCTGAGAGAGGGAAAGCAGAAAGTTCAAAATCAAATATAAAACTACATCAAGATTTCAGTGTCTAGACACACACAGTTGCAGACAACGTTGATGTTTGAGCAGGTTAAGCCATGGGATAAACACTCTATTTCCTAAACCATGCACAAATAATATCCATATATAGGCCATCTCTCCCCGTTAAGCATAGCATTTGTAAAAATACAGTTAACAAATACTAGACAGGAAATACAGAAAATTCAGTTATATATATATATATATATATATATATATATATATATATATATATATATGAATCACATGAATCACATGATATATGAATCATATGAATCACATGATATATATATATATATATATATATATATATATATATATATATATATATCATGTGATTCTATAGTCCCATTTCTGATTATATATCCAAGCTGGTGAATAGATATCTGTGTTCCATATGGGAGCAATATTTGCAATACCTAATAAATAGAAACACAGTTTTTTAACTGATAAAAAGAGTGAGAATCTCTTGCATGAGTACACTGTGGAATATTCTTCAGCCATAGAAGAGTGAAATCCTTCTTGGGGAGTTGAGATAAGTCTGTGCACTGATATAAGCTACTTACCGAAGAATCCATTATGTATTACACTTTGGATTATTAGAAGAATGGTCTTGTAGCTCTTCAGAATAGAATAGTGATTGCCACAGCTGAGAAAAAGAAAGGATAAGCATAGTAAATCCCTGAGAAGTAAGATAAATTTAGAAATTAACAAGTTGCCCATAGAGTTATTGCATAAATACGATCACTACTAATAAAAAATTCACACACTGTGTTTTCCACACAGGTACGGGGTGGGGGTGGGAGGTAGAGGGACCCTCTCAAAATTACCAGAGACTTGAGAGATGAGAGACTTTCAAGACTCAAAGGGAGGGGCCTCAGATTAAATGCCCTATAGTGGAGAGAGAGAACTTGTAGAGTCCACATCCAGTAGAAAGACAGGGCATCATGTAGAGGGATAGGTTTGCCATTCCACAGTCAAAAACTCTGACCCAGAATTGTTCCTGTCTAAAAGAATTTCAGGGACAAAAATGGAGAAGAACCTGAGGAAAAAGAGGTCCAGTGACTGTCTCAAATTGGGATCCATTTCAAGGGGAGGCTACAAGGCCTGACACTGTTATTGATGATATGGTTGTTTACATATAGGAACCTAGCATGGATGTTCTCTGAGAGGCCCAACAAGCAGCTGACTGACACAGAGGCAGATACTTACACCCAACTAACAGAATGAAGTTGGAGATAGTCTCAACTAACAGGGACCCCAATATCTCTCAGACACTTAGCCACCAACCAGGCAGCATACAGTATCTGGTCTGAGGCCCTGACACATTTACAGCAGAGGACTGCCTGGTCTGGCATCAATGAGAGAAGATTCACCTCTGCCGATGCCTCCGTAAACTCCAAGATATCCAAAGATCATTTCTATCCTCCCTATGTATCTGCAGGTATCCAAGCACAAATGCAAACATATGTATGCATCACACAGACACACACACACACACACACACACACACCACCAACAACACACACTCAACCTAATTTTAGCTATGCAATCGTCACATGCTTACCTTTTAGGATATTATTAATGGGTGTTCAATCAATTACTGTGTTGGAAATCAAATATGGGGCTCGCCTCACAAATCAATAATTAATATAAAGATGAAATTTATTGACACCTTAAAAAAAAACCAAAACTAATGACTTTAAAAAAAAACAAAATAATTAGTTAAAAAAAAAAAAACAAATTAATTATTAAAAAATAGATTTTGCGTAATTTAGCTTTCATTTTAGATTTGCGATTTAATTTTGCTTGTGTCAATGAAAACTTTCTAAAAGTTAGTGAAACAGAAATTTTAGAAAGTCAGTACAATTAAGAGAATTTTGAAGTGAATAGAAGAGTCAATGTTATAATTAAATTTAGGTGCCCAATATTTCAGATTGAAAATGTAATAATATAAAGGGAAAAATCTGTAAAAATGTAAGAGGAACTTAAGTTATTTAGAAGTTATGGGACTAAATTTAGAGAGACCATCTTAGAATTCACTGAGCACCCAAACAGAGGAGTCACATCTTAAAAACTTTCTAAAGTACAGCCAATAACTAACTAGGCACATTAAACACCCTGGGTACAATTTAACATAAACCTCGACACAGAAAACAGGGACTTTAAATTTACTTTTCTATAAATAATCAGTTGACTGCCAATCTTATTGGTAAAGTAGCTAAATGAATAGAAGTCTAATTGGATGATAGTGATAAGTAATATGTTTAAACTATTTGAATATGGGTGTGAAAAATTTAATCTTTTGAAAATATGAATTCAAAATCATAATGATTCTATTTATTATTGTAATTTTATTTGCAGCATCAAAAAATTTAAAGCATCAAACAGAATTATAGAAAAACAAAACTTGCCAATAGCAAGGCATAATTTATACAATGAAAATTGCGATAATTGGCCTTCAAATCAAGCAATATCTTTATTGTAGTATTTAAAAAGATATGCAGACACAGATATGCTTCTTCAAAAGCAAATATTTGAAGAAAAAGTGTAAACTGCAACAAAAATATATAAGTTATAGTCCATATCCCTCATGAATATACATACAAAAATTCTCAATGAAGTAGTTGCAAACTGAATACAAGAGTATAAAAAAATAATATTCATGAATAATGAACAACTGTTTTTTTTTTTTAGAAGACCATACTCCATATACAGGCTGCATGTTTTGGATAGCCCCCACTCCAGATGTTTGAGACCTACAATGAAAACCAAGCTGCACATTTACAACATATGTGCAGGGAGGCCCAGGTCCAGCCCATGAGGTAGATCTGTGTAGACTAGGTATGCTCCACGTTTGGTGATTCAGTCTCTTGAGAGCTCCAAGGGTTCAGGTTCATTTACTCTGTTGATCATCTAATTTAAACCTGTGCAATCACTGCAGATATTAAAAGAACATATAGGAACACGTATTTATATATGGTAGAAAAATGATGAGGAGGCTAGCTATCTTAATTCTCTATCTCCAAGCACAACCTAGGACATTATAAACAAAACGGAGAAAGCTTGCTCTATTTAGCAGCTTGATTTTATTTTCAGAATTGACAAAAAGAAGAAAAATTGACGCACCTCCACAAATGCCTATGACATCTATTTTTTATATAATGTGAACAATTAAAAATGTTATGGCAGGGAGGCATCTGGATTCATCTGTCATTTTGTAAATATAATGCAAAATATTTTAAGAAAAAGAAGAAGCTGAATTATTTATCTCTATTTTTCTCGCAGTTAAAAATACACAATAAAAAGCCCAGCACTGTTGATTGTTGATGCTTCTTCTCATTTAGCATAAAAGGAAATTGATTTTCTTTTCCTTGAGGGGCAAAAATAATAGTGCTGTTTGCATTTTCCAATTGCTTTTATCAAACACATTTTAGTGTATACCATATTTGCATCTTAGGCAAGCTTTTTTTCTTTTAAGTCAGAAATAATTTTTATTTTCAGCTCTGTGTGTTCCCTGAGGGTGTGTATTAACTGCCACATGTGGTGTAAATGCATAATTAGCCTTTTGCTCACTCTTTCTGTATTCTACATCCAGGTCGGTGGTCTTTAAACACTCAAGTAGTTTTTCCAAGGGCATTGAACACTTACCAGTTTGGCTCAGCAGCTGGGGTGAATGATTGATTTTAGTCGCTTGAGTCTGGCTTCACATGAAAAGGTTGCAGAATGTTCTGAAAATTTCAGTTCTTTAAGGAGTCTTTATACAACAAATGCCAAAGTTTGATGAACGATAAACATCCGGAAAGTAGGATGATGTAAAAACAATCATCCCATCATAAAGAAGAAATGGTGGAGAGAGAAAAAAAGGAATACATTTTTCTTAATTCTCTTAAGTAATACAAAATAGATAAAGATAAAATGTGTGTTTACTTTTATATTCAAATAAAATCAGGACACTTTTAATCAGTAAGTGATATTCATTGGTTTTTACTATTATGAGTTATAGTTATGATAAAACTATTGAATTATTCTAATAGGCTTCACTATTGAATGGTCATAAGGAAAAAATACAGGAGAAGTTTATTTACTATCTGGAGAACTTTGTAGTATATGATAAGGCCTTGAATACAATTACTTATACAATAATTTATGAATTAGAACCTTGATGATAAATGTCCCCTCCTTGTTTACAGTGCTCACTTTAATCCATTGTGCCAGTAATTCCATAAAGTCTATTGATGTATAATCGGACCTTTTCAATAAAACAAGTTGCCATTTAAATAATTCTAACTTTAAAGAAGATGAAAAATTGGAACACATATTCATGTGTGCCAAAGATTTCAATGGTGATTTACACATGTGTCTTTACATATAAAGATATTCCTGAGGTACTCCTATGTATGTGTAAACAACATATAATAGAAAACTCAAACCTAGTATCTTACAAAACTAATTATTTTGCCAGTTATTATGGAGACATTTAACCATACATAGTTACAATGTGATGGTTTCCCCAAGTTATTTGGTTGTTTTGTGTGGTTAGAATGAAAGTGTTTTACTTCCAATAATGTCCTGGTAATAACTTTGCTTTCAAGTAGTTTTGTGATGTAACTAGTTATATATTTATGAATCTACATTCATACATGACTTGCTTTGTTATGTGTTAAAAATGAGCTCGGAATTTTAAAAAGTTAAAACTGAATAAAAATTTCAAAATAATTATTATATAATTACTAATCCCATATACCTATTTTCTGTCACCTCTATTAAGGGATTATGCCTATAACATAATTATTTTAAAAATCAGGTGCATAAAGCCTAGACATATTAAATATGGCTTGTGTTCAACCACAGATAAACAATTATGTGACTTTTTATTCCTATAATGTCTCACTTTATTCATCTTAAAAGATATTAGCGATAATTTCAAAAGAGAACTGGGCACTTTTCTGAGACTTGTTCTATCCTACAAAGATCTTCTCACATATTAAGTTCTTAGTCAATGTTCATATTTGTGGTAGCATTAATATGAGATAGATTATTTTGTACAGCGTTTGAGTTACTTGAACTTTCAGACTGTGGGGGAATAATCTAGATAACAAAAGATCTTCACAAACTCTGATTGTCCAATGAAAAATACTATAAACTCTTTTTTCCTTCTGTGATAATGGGCACATCAGGATCAGATCTGGCAAATAAACACACACACACACACACACACACACACACACACACACACACACACAGTGAGACATTTATTTTAACTCTCTCTAGTTTGACTATTCTCTGAAACTTGTGATCTATGTTAGAATTGATATTTCCATTATTTTATTCTGAGTTAATTTAAAAAGAATAAAAATGGCACCATGTTTTATAATAACTTGTTCCTTTTACTTCACCACGGGATGTTCGTACTGTGTGTAGCCATTCTGAGATAATTTTACTGAGAAATATGTGTCTTATCAGTACACCAAATGATTTTTATTCATGATAATTATAAATGTTTTAGGACATTTGGATGTATATTTTTGTATTATCATTTATATAATGATAAATATATATTATGACTTTATTAAAAGATTGAATCATTGAAATACCTATGTATATATGCATATGTGTATCTATGTGTATCTCTATAGTTGTATATACATACATTATACACATATATATTTCCATATGTGTGTATGTGTATATATACACACACACATACACACACATATATATGTATGTTATATATGCAGTATATATGTATGTATATATACACATATACATGTACAAGTATACATGTTTATATGTATTTGTATTTATATTTGGACAATGGTTGTCAATTTGACTGAATGAAGAACTGACTAAAACATTTGGTAATATGCTTACGTTTGTATGTTTGAAAAAGTGTTTTCAGATTGACTGGCAGTTGATACATCAGCTACCAAGAGCAGAAGCATGAAAATAATTTTCCATAGTACCTCCAGCCAGCCATACACATAGTTATCAAAAACTTGTGTTTTTAGGATTTACACTTGCCAGATAAGTTCTCTTCTCTGATCAGTAGCTGTAATCACACTGGTATTGATGGTTCTTTGATTATTGTTACATTTACATAATAAGTACTTCTCTGTTTACTCAGAGAAGAGTCGGAGATAGTACCAGTAGAGACTTTTCTGCCCAACTTTAAAGAGTCCACTTTCTGACTCATGTCTTTAATTTTCTGAGTGAAAAATGGAGCAACCTGATTTCTCTAATCACTTTCTCTGTAGATTATAGCAATCACTAGCAGATCAGATTAAATATCTTGATCAAGTTTCATTGATGTTGCCATGACCTCAAAAGGCTAGGAACAGAAAAAGCCTTTATCAAACCTAGGAGGGACACAGGATAGTCCGAACTATTTCTATTCCTCAACCTTGCACTGCAGTGAAGCAGGTACAGACAGGTCTTATAAATATGTGTGGACACACTGCCTTGCACTCAAGAAAGGAAACCAGAATATAGAAGTTTAAAACCGGGCAGTGGTGACACACGCCTTTAATCCCAGCCTTAGGAGGCAGAGGCAGGCAGATTTCTGAGTTTGAGCCAGCCTGGTCTACAGAGTGAGTTCCAGGACAGCCAGGGCTACACAGAGAAACTTGTCTAGAAAAAACAAACAAACAAACAAAAAAAAGAAATTTAGACCTACATAATGACTATTGTTCAGTTCTGTTCTTTGCTCTGGGAACAGACATGAGTTTTAATCTTCTGGTCAAGACACAGCCTAGACTTACTCTTCAGTTAGACACACTAGCAATTTCTCCTGAGGCTTAATTACCTAAAATTGCCCATGAAATGGTTGATTCCAGAAAAATAAACATTAGTTTTAATTATAATACAACAATATATGTACTTACAGAATAATTAAGTGAAAAGAATATCTATCCTAAAACATTCTGTTTGTTTTAAAATTTTCTTTATTGGTATATTGATTTTCAGGGAGATAGCATCATGTTTTATAAAAGTTATACATTTTTAGAATTATATACATACATATAAGCATATTCTTATAAAATGACAAAACCTCAAATTATATAACTTAAATGTTATGACTGCATTAGTGGGGAGTCTAATAAAATATATAATACATGTAATTATTGTTAACTGATGTTTTATATACATTTAAAACAATTATTATTGATGAATATTTTTTTTTGTTTTCTGTGATAGAGATTTCACAAATACCAGCTCTAAATTCAAACTTAATATTACATATGTCGCAAAACAGTTTGTAAAGAGCATTTGTTATTAAAGTCACTAAAAGGTATAGTACAAAAGATTGATAAGTCCGTCTACACTTGGTTTGGAATGCTGGATAACTGTGTATCCCTTTTATGATTAGAAACACAATGGAAGTTTGTTTTCTGGCTTGTTTTACCAAAAGCTACTTACCAATTACATTCAGCATTTTAGTATTTTAATGTGTACAGAAGTTTGTATATCAGACATGTTTCTATTTAACTTAAGATAATGCTATTCGTTTTGTTGGAAACAAAATGTCAATGCTTGTGAGTGTATGAGTTTGTGTAGAAAATAACAATTCCACAATAAAGCTAATGCCATGGAGATTATTTACTGATTGAGCGGAGAGTAACTCTGCTAGCTTTCTTTGAGTGTCACACCTGCTTAGAGATTAAATTGAATTATCTTATGCTACATTAAAATGACATTTTCTAGAGTGATATGTTATGTTCTTGATATGCAGATGTGAATGGTTCTGTGAACTCAGCCGCATTCTCTTTTTTATGGTGAACAGTTCTATTAGTGACAATTCACCCATAATTTTATTTCAGAAAGAAGAAATTCCTGCCAGAAGTTATATTCATCCTCTCTGTCTCTGCACTAAAATAATAAGAAATTTAACATTGTTAGTAGCTTCTACATTCAGGCAGATGGAACTTCAATTTAATGCTTCAAGTGAACCGAATCACCTGCAAATACTACTACTGATTAAAAACCCTTGTTATTTTTTTTTAAATGCACTTTCTTTTTCTACATTAAATGTTTTAAAATATAAGCTGGTTAGCAACTTTTTTTCTTGCATTGGTGTACATTCATTGTGTTTATATAAAAGATTTTTTATCCAAATAAATAATGTACATCCGCCATAATACTTGAAAGACCATCTACCAAATCCATCATTACTATCATACTGCATGCCTATATTCTAAATTCTAATTTCATGTATACTGTCAATGCAAACTGAATAGGTAATGGCTTTTTTTTTGCTATAAAAATTCAATTACAAATTTATGATTTGATGTTTTAAATTACTGATGAAGTTGTTTAAACAATGACAACTTATGCACATTGTTGTTAATCAGTTAAGTATTTTGAGAGGTTTGGTTTGTTTGTTTTTATTCTGTAAGAACAAATTTTGCTACCCATATAGTCTTAGATGTGCTGTCTAATATTGGCGTATAATATACTTACCAGAGTTGCTTAAAGAAATTACATTTTTGTCTTCCAGAAGCTAACTATTGCCAATGCTCCTTATTGCCTAATAGAATCTTTAATTTGTTTAAAATCTATTTATTTTTAAGATTGTCTGTTCCATTTTCTTTTTTGATTTTGATACCTGGTGTCCTATTCATGTTAGCAAAACCTTTACCAGGAGTTATATATAGCCTTCTTCTTCATCATCAATTTTTCTTTTTTTCCCTCCCCTCTTCTCTTCACCCAACCTCCTCTTTCTCCTGCTCCTCTTTTTATACTGTCATGTGAAAGACAGTGTTCACTGGCATATCCAAGGTAGATTCAGGTTTGACTTTCAAATCATAAGGACCTTGAGTTTGCCATTCTTTAATCTTCAATACCTAAGACAGCTGAAACTAGAAGCCTAACACTGCTAACAGCCCATACACTAACAGCCCACACTTCTGTTTGGGTGTTTATTTGTTTGTTTGTTATTTGTTTGTTTTTAAGGTAATATATGATATTTGATGTTGGTCTGAACACATTGTGTAATCAAAGAGTCTTTAAAATTTTCAGTCTAATGCCTCTGTCTCCTGAGTCCTGGGAATACTGTCTGTGTCAACTGGATGTATACTAAGCTTCAGATATAGTTTCATAAATATTGTATAATTAATTTACAACAAAATAATCTACATAATTTATTAAAACAAATATACACAAATAAACTTTGCAACAGCATAAGATCCAAAAAAAAAAAAATAAAACTTAAATTACAACTCAAAGAAGATTTATGGTGAAATCACTTTTTCATTATTCTTTTGTCAGTATCTGGATAGATTGTTGTCTTGTCTTTTTTTTTTCCTTTTATAACCTAATTTTCTATTGTATTTTTGATGTTGCATCAAATGTCATCTGTAATTGTCTTCTCTCTTTGCTCTTTCTTACCTTCTCTTTTTAATATTTATGAAAGATGAAGCAACTTGAAATGTTAGGTCAACAGAAGGATACTCTTATGTCTTTCCCTTGATTTCTGTTTTCTTTAAATTTTCTTCATTTTTTTAAAATTAATTTATCCACTTTACATCTTGATTTGGCCATTGCTCCTTCTCCTTCTCCACCTCACACTTACGAATCTCTCCCCTCAATTAACCCCTGCCCTTCTCCTCAGAGGATGTGATGACCCCTTGAGTACCACCCTGTACTGGGACATCATGTTGCTGCAGAATTTAGTACATGCTCTCCCACTGTGGCCAAACTAGGCAGTCCAGCTAGGGAAAGGGAATCCAAAGTCATACAACAACTTCAGAGATAGGCCCTGCTCCAATTGTTAGGAGAACCAAGCTGCACATCTGCTACAATACTGTAGAGGCCCATGTCCCCCTCATGAAATGTAATTTTTGTTGGTCGTTCAATTTCTTTTCATTCTCAAGTCCCAGGTTAGTTGACTCTGTAGGTCTGTAGTTGAGCTGTAGTGTCGATGACCCGTCCAGCTCTCTCAATTCTATCCTTACCTCTTACATCAGATTCCCCAAGCTCCACTTGATATTCAGTGGTAGGTCTGTGTCTGTGTTTTGTTTCTTTCTTTGTTTATTATTCCATGTATTCCATTCCAAATGTTTCCCCCTTCACAGTCACCCCTCCAAGAATTCTTAACCCCATCCTCCTCCCCTTTGCCAGTAAAAGGGTGCTCCCCACACCACCCCCTCACTATCCACTCCCTTACCTGAATATCTACTCACACTCTCCCCACTACATCCCCTTTCTCTGGAGCACCAAGTCTGTACAGGATTGTACACATCCTCACCCACTGAGGCCAGAAAAGGCAGTCGTATGCTACCTAATTGCTGGGGGCCATGGACTAGCTCCTGTGTAGAAGCAAAACAAAGCATCAGTTAATAGTCTCAGGGTTTGGTGCTAAATTCCAAGTTGAGCCAGTCACTGGATAGCCTTTCCTTCAATCTCTGTTCCATTTTTGTTCCTGCATTTCTTTTAGTCAGGGACAATTCTGGATCAAAACGTTTGAAGTTAGGTTGGTGACCCAGTTGTTCCACTAGGTACCTGTCTATCTACTGGAGGTGGTCTCTTCAGGTTCCTACTATTGGACATTTAGGATAAGGTCATCCCCATTGAGTAGTAAGAGCTTCTTACTTCCCATCTGTCTGAGACTTTCCAGAGGTTCCCCCTCACTGGCACAGCTGCAAATTTCCATATTCCTGATCCCTCTAGGCTTATCTTCTGTCTCTCCCCACTGAACCTGTCCCCTATTTCACTCCCCTTCCCCTCTCCCATAATGATTTTCCCCTCTTTTAAGTGGGATTGAAGCATCCTCACTTAGTCATTACTACATGTTAAACGTCTTATGGTCTGTGGGTTGTATCATGGTATTCTGTAAGGCAAATATACACTTACTAGTGAGTATATACCATGTATGTCATTTTGGATCTGGGTTACCTCACTCAGGATGTTATCTTATAGTTCTGTCCATTTGCCTGCAAATTCATGATGTTCTTGTTAAAAGCTGAATACTTTCCATTGTACAAATGAACCACATTTTATGTATCCATTTTTCAGTTGAGGGACATTTGTTTTATGTTTGTTTGTCTGTTTGTTTTTCCCAGCTAATGGCTACTATGAATAAGACTGCAATGAATGTAGTGGAGCACATATACTTGTGGTATGGTGGGGCGTCTTTTGGGTATACGTCCAGGAGTGGTATAGCTTGGTCTTCAGATAGAATTATTTCCTGTTTTCTAAGGAATGGCCAGATAGATTTCTAAGTGTTTCTTGGGCCATTTGAGATTCCTCTGTTGAGAATTCTCTGTTTATCTCTGCATAAGTTTTAATCTGATGCTGGGTGAAGCATCAGCATTTCAGAATAGGTTCCTGTCTACAAGCATTACAGAGTGTCATTAATAGTATCAGCAATTGGCTCTATTATATGGGATGGGTCTCATTTGATTCAGCCATTGGTTGGGCCATTCCCTCAATCTCTGTTCCATCTTTATCCCTGTGCATTTTGTAGGGAGGACAAAAAGCAGCTCTTTTAACAGGAACACAATGACTGAGAGTATAAATAGTTTTGGTACTTCCTTTTATGCTTTGTCAGACATATCAGCAAGTTATTTCTATTGAAATTAACCAGTATACAGAAAAAATGTGAAATCATCTATTACATTTAAAACTTCTTACTCATGCTAAACAAAATCATTGCAGCATTAAGCAGTCAACTGTCAGAGCACAGTTCCCTCCCTATAAGTTAATTCAATCTGAAAGAGCATATATGACAAGAAAAACTAAGCAATAGGACAAAAATTTGAGGAGAATACTAAACTATTATAGTATTATCTGGGGCTCTACAACAGTAACGAATTCCTCATTAATTAAAACAAATTCCATGATAGCTACATGTCAGAGTTTATTTAATTGAATATTAGTTTGCAAGTATGTGGGGAACAGAAAACCTACTCACTTAAGTACATTGAGTATTTAGACACTGGGTGTCAAGTTCTGTACAATTTAAAGAAGGAATGTTAAAAATGCAACTATAAATTTTCATCTGTTTTATTTCTAAGAGTTTCTTGAGTCTTATCTATTTCTGTGATTCACAACTAGGATGTGATGACAATTAGGAGACACTAACCTATGAGAGTCACTCATAAAAAAGTGACTTCACTGTTGACACTTCTTTTTTCTATCACTGCACTGCCAGGATGATTGCTTTAAATTGAGATTCCGACGTACACTTTCAGAATGGCTAAGATGAATACCAGAAATGACAACTCATGCCTGCATGAACGTGACAGAAGGGGGAACACTCACTCATTGTTAGTGAGAGGGAAAAGTTGTACAGCAACTGAGGAAATCAGCGTGCTGCTTCAAAAAATTGGAAATTCATCTACTTCAAGATCCAGGTATATCAATTTGGGCCATCTATTAGAAGGACACTTTATCCTACTCCCCAAGAGCAATTGCTCAAGTTGGAGGTGGCCAATCCTCTGCTGGGAAAATGTGCATGAGTGTAATGCAGTTGTCTCACTTAAGGTAAGACCTGAGGATATGGTTTGCCACACAGCAAAGACCTGTGGGGATGTTCATGAAAACTCCCCTGGCCTCCCCTGAAGTAATGCATGATTCCCTTTCGCCTTGTTTTTACATTTTTGGCTTTGATATTAGAAGTCTGTCATTGTTTGAATATGTTTGGCCCAGGGAGAGGCACTATTTAAAGGTGTGGCTTTGTTGGAGCAGGTGTGTCACTGTAGGTACAGGCTTTAAGACTCTCATCCTGCTCTTGCTCCTGTGACCTGCGCACCTGCAGGTTCTCTCTACCCCTTTCCCCTCTCAACATGTGGTCATGGCCGGCCTCCACCTCTCTCTGCTCTACCTCTCTGCTCTCTCTCTCTCTCTCCACTCTTCCCTCCACCTAAATAAATAATCCCCTCGTGTTAAAAAAACAAAAAAACAAAAACAACAACAACAACAAAACCAGACTCTCATCCTAGCTGCTTGTAAGTCAGTCTTCCACTAGATGACATCAGATGAAGATGTAGAACTCTCAGCTCCTTCTACACCATGCTTGCCTGGATGCTGCCATGCTTCATGCCTTGATGATAATGGGCTGAACATCTGAATCTGTAAGCCATCCCGAATATAAGAGTTGCCTTGGTCATGGTTTCTCTTCAGAGCAGTAAGACCATAACTAAAACAAAGCCTTTAATTTCACTTTCTGAAACAGACATTTCCTTAGAACCAGGAAAAGAAAGCTTGGACTAGGATGTGTTGCTGTTTGTCTCGAATGAATACTGGGATGCAATAGATCCATACTCCTCTATTTGCCAATAATGGTGATGCCATTGTGTCAACAGGAGGGATGGTCTAGAATTCTAGTGTAGTGGAAATTTCTTAAAATATATGAAGGTATTCCTACTAAAATCTTCAAATAACTGTGGAGACAGTCCCAAATGGCATTCTCTTATTATAAAACAATGTTCCCAGTACTGAAAGTAAGTTATATCCAAATGAGCTTTAGACAAATAAGATCTGTTGAAATGTCAGAAGAACCAAGGTTGATGCCAAGACAATAGGTTGATTTCTACAAACTGACAACAAGGCCCCTTTGCGGAAGAACTACGTAAGTCATTGAATATGGAGAGGTCAAGTTGATGCTGTATGGAGCCTTCATCCCATGTTCCAGGTTCCATGGTATAAGATAAAAAGAGAAATGTGAGGACACCAGATACCAATTACTTCTAAATAAAGTGAGCAAACTACATATAAAAGCACAGAGACTGAAGTAGCAAGCACAAGGCCTGTAGGGGTCTGTATCATGTCTATGCCATGAATGATTTTATACAAACTCTCTGTTTAGTATTGTGTTAGAAGTAGTTCTATTATTTAATATCTACAGGATATATAATATAATATTATATATATATTATATATATTATATATATAATATATATAATATTATATAATATAATATATTATATAATAGATAACATTTTAAATATATGTACTGGCTGGTTTTGTGTATCAACATGACACAAATTAGAGTCATCAAAGAGGAAGGAGACTCAGTTGTGTAAATGCCTCTATGAGATTCAGCTGTAAGGCATTTTCTCAATTAGTGGTTATAGGAAAGATCCTAGTGTTTGTATATGGTGCCATTTTGGAGCTGGTGGTTATACAAGAAAGCAGGCAGAGCAAACCATAGCATGGAAACCCTCCATGTACTGTGCATCAGGTCCTGCCTCCAGGTTCCATCTCTGCTTGTGTTTCTGTCCTGAGTTATTCCAAAGATAAACTATAGATATGGAAGTATAAACTAAATAAACCCTTCCATCTCCAAATGCTTTGTAGTGATAGTGTTTTGTCATAGCAGTAGAATACCTAACACAGAAAATATATAAATATATTTTTTAGAAAAACATATTAAATAAACTTAATATCCTTCTTTATGCTAAGGACAGTAAAACAAATCTAACTGTATCATATGTATTTGTTATAAGCTTAAAAGGCAAATTGCTCATCAAAGAATTGAATATAATACATGAAATTTAAATTCATCACTCAGAATCAATGTTCTTTAAAGAACCAATGGATCCATCCTGAATGGATTTCAATAGATATATTATGTCGGGTTTTAATCATTTGCTTGTGAATTATAAAATCTAGTTGGGATATATGTATATATATGTGTGTGTGTGTGTGTGGTGTATGTGTGTGTGTATATGAGGATATTCTTCAAGTGATTTCTCTAAATAGGGGGAAAATACAAATATATATATATATATATATATATATATATATATATATATAATTAAACAACAATTGATATAAAGTTCACATATGTATGTATTTTATTTATGACTTAAATGCATGAATAAGCAATTAACCAAATATGCTAATTTTAAATCATATACACAAAGCACATAAGAGAAGACTACTACTGATACTCTAGCACACATTAGTGATTTCACGTTAAGGAATTTAAGAAATCCTTTCGATGTAAAATATACACTGCGATAGTGCAATGAATAAAAAGAAGACTGTCACATATTTTGATTTGTGAACTATTTTGACAGCATCACTTTAGTAGCTTTTAGTTCTCTATTTAGTATATGATTCCCATAGTACAGAAATTCATTTGAAATGGGGAAAATGGTAAGTTTCTGAGTGAGTTACAGTAAAGTCTTCAGATGTCTGATTAAAATGAGGCAGAAGAGTCTGATTGAAAGTCTCAGTCAAATTCATTCTCATTAGCATGCATGAATTTCTTTCCAAGGACAGATTTTGCTATGGCTGTTCATATAGAGACAAATTTTTATTTATGTTCTCTGTAAAATATTTTCTCACTGGAAAACTTCTCTGAAAGACTGCATTATGGAGAACCACTGTCTAGAATATGTTATATGTTTTTGCTAAATCTGAATTTTGTCCTGGAAATAATGCTTCCCTACTGAAGACACATAAAATTGTTATGTTGGTTTTTTCACCTGCAAATCGTTGTGATAGGCACATTATCATTTATATAGAAAAGATGATTTTTCACAGATGAATGAATATTATATTTTATTCTTCTCATACCTATTACCCAGAGTAATCATATGCTATGAACACAGAATATAGATAAGTATATATAAAGGTATATATCTACAGTATATTGAATGTTAATAATATTGTAGATATATACTGACTAGAAAAGCTATTGTTGGACAAAATGCATGAAAATGTGGAAAAGGTGATTTGGTAGTGCTTTCCATAAAGAGTTAATGGTATGAATGAGGCAGAATCCATGTTTTACAATATGTGTAATTCATGGATGGCTGTGACAAAGATAGTACAATTTTAAAGAAATAATGGTAGATAATAAACAAAAACATTACTTAGAACGTGAATTTCACTCCTGAATGATAGCTGTTTGTCTAAGAATTATTTTAAATAATTTATTAAAATAGACTGTTGGATTTTATCTTTCTGGAATTTAGGACGCAAATATACAAAATTTTATTTCTTCAATAAGACATTTGTACTGCAATGTTATGTACAGAAAAATGAGCTAGAGATTTTTCTAAAGCAGAATTAACACTGTGATAAATTAAGAATCAGGATGCTACAGGATAGATTAAAGATACCTTTATCTATCTTAGAACAGATGGTATCAAATTTTACCCTGAACCAGACCCAGAGGAATGCTGAAAGGGAGATGAAGAGATTAACATCTTACAAGATCTAGCCAACTGACCTAAAATCTCCTACTAGCCCAATCTTCAAAAAGCCCAATAGCCCCCAAAAGTGTGATGGACTGTTCTTCAAGATTTTAATTTAGAGAAAATCCAAATGTAATAGTAGTGTCTGTTTATGAACAGAATAAAGCTCATGTAATTATCTCCATAAAATCTCTAATGATTAATCAAAATCAGAGAAACAATTCCATTTTCTGAGATCTTTGATTTTTTTCTTGAGAGACATGAAGTTATTGTCATATAGATATTTCACTTGTTTGCTTAGAGTTACCTCAAGATATTTTATATTATTTGTGGCTGTTGTGAAGGGAGTTGTTTCCCTAATTTTGTTCTCAGCCTGTTTATCATTTGTATAAAGAAGGCTACTGATTTATTTTAGTTAGTTTTATATCTAGCTATTATGTGAAGTTGTTTATCAGTTGGATAAGTTATCTGGTAGAATTTTGGGGGTTGTTTATGCGTATTATCATATCATCTGTCAATAGCAATACCTTTATTTCTTCTTTGTCAATTGTGTACCCTTATCTCTTTTTGTTGTCTTAATGTTCTAGCTAGTACTGCATGTACTATATTGAATAGATATGGGGAGAGTGGGCATCCTTGTGTTGTCCCCAGTTTTAGTGGGATTGTTTCAAGTGTCTCTCCATTTAATTAGATATTGGCTGTTGGTTTGCACTAAATTGCTTTTATTATGTTTTGGTATGAGCCTTGAATTCCTGCTCTCTCCAATGCTTTTAAAATGAAGGGGTGTTGTATTTTGTCACATGCTTTTTCTGCATCTAAGGAGATGATCATCTGAAACAACCCAAATGTCCCACCACAGAACAATGGATACAGAAAATGTGGTTCATTTACACAATAGAATACTACTCAGTTATTAAGAACAAGGACATCTTGAGTTTTGCAGGCAAATAGATCGAACTAGAAAATATCATCCTGAGTGAGGTAACTCAGACCCAGAAGGACATGAATAGTATATACTCACTAATAAGTGGATATTAACTTAAAAAAAGGACAGAATATCCAAAATACAGTCCACAGAACTCAAAAAGGTCAACAAGCTGAAGGTCCCAAGTGAGCATACCTCAGTCTCACTTGGGAGAGGGAAGAAAGCAATCACAAGGTGGGAGGGAGGGATCTGTGAGGGAAAAGGGATTGGCTGGGGAAGAGGAGAACATGATCTGGTATCAGGTGTGGGAAAAGGTCTGATGCCCTGAGGGCTATCAGAAAGAACAAAAACAGGCAACCTCAGGAAGTAGGAGGTTGAGGGGACCCTCCTGAATGTACTAGAGATCTGGGAGATGAGAGACTGTCAGGACTCAAAGGGAGGGACCATAAATAAAATGCCCTACGTGGGGAGAGAGACATTGTAGAGCCCATTCCAGCAGAAAGACAGGGCATCAAGTGAGGGATGGGTTGCCATTCCACAGTCAAAACTCTGACCCATAATTGTTCCTGTCTGATAGCACGGCAAGCATGGAAACAGAAAGAAGCCTGAGGAAAAGAAGGTCCAGCAACAGGCCCAATGTGGGATCCAGCTCAAGGGTGGGTTCAAGGTCTGAAACTATTACTGAGGCTATGGAGCACTCACAAAAAGGGGCCTATCACGACTGCCCTCTGGAAAACCCAACAAGCAGCTGAAAGGGTCAGATGCAGATGTTTACACCCAACCAATGGACAGAGGGTGCTGACCCCTCTGGTTGAATTAGGGAAAAGCTGGAAGAAGCTGAGGAAGAGAGAGATGCTGTAGGAGGACCAGCAGTCTCAATTAATCTGGACCCCCGAGATCTCTCAGACACTGGACCAGCAACCAGGCAGCATACACCAGTTGATATGAGGCCAACACATATACAGCAGAGAACTGCTGGGTCTGGGTTCAATCAGAGATGATGAACCTAATGCTGAAAAGATTAGAGGCCCCAGGGAATTTAGAGGTTTAGTGGTGTGGAGGGTGGAGGGTGGGGACATCCTCCTGTGGACAGGGGGGCAGGGAGAAGGTATGGGATCTGGAACTGGAACAGTCAGAGGGTGGACCGGGAGTGGAATCAAATCTGGAGTGGAAAAAAAAAGATTAAATAAAAAGAGGACAATTAAAATAAAAGAATTCCTACTAAATGAATCCTTGTAATAATAAAATTAGCAAGGAATAGCTTAAGTAGTATAAATGATAGTGATCAACACCTTTGTTTAGTTATTATATTCATTAGGAAAAGATGACATTTTTACCTAAACTCAAGAGCAAAATAAGGAGTCTCCCTTGTTGCATTGATTTTGATATCTACTGAAGTTCAAGAAGGTACAATCAGGAAAAACTATCAGAGCTTAGACATTTAAATTTGCTTATGTAAATTATTTAAAATTAAAAAACATTATACAATTACGTCTAGTAAGCTTGTACGATAACAAGGCAATTAATATAATTTATGTTTGCATATGCCCTTTATATATTTCAAATCAAATTATATTTGTATATATCAGGCACAACCAAATACAAAATAAGAAGTACTTATCAAAAGTATTAATAACATTATTCAGAAACATGAACAAACTCTAAAGGGCTGAAAGTAATTATACCTTTGTATATACTGTATAAAATCATTAAAAAGTATAACAAAGAGAAACTGAATGTAAGTTAAGTTATTAGAGACACTTAGCACTTTTTGACAGTGTACAGAATTGTTTCTAAAAAGATATTTTTTTAAATTTTACACATTTCCTTTCTTAGGAAAATATTTTTGTATGATATAATTATTTTTATTTTTTATTGGTTATTTTTATTTACATTTCAAATGTTACCCTCCATAGCAGTTTCCACTCCACAACCCCCATATCCCATCCCTCCTCCTCCTGCTTCTATGGTGGTATTCCCCCACCCACCCCTCACTTCTCCCTCAGTACCATAGCATTTCTCTACACTGGGTCATCTAGCATTTACAGGACCAAGGGCTTCCCCTCCCTTGATGCTAGATAAGGCTATTCTCTGCTACTATGCAACTGGAGGCATGGGTCCCTCCATGTGTACCCTTTCATTGGTGGTTTAGAACCCGGAAACTTTGGGTTCTAGTTGGATGATTCTGATGTTCTTCCAATGAGGCTGCAAACTCCTTCAGCTCCTTCAGTTCTTCCCCTAACTCCTCCAATGGGGTCCCTGTGCTCAGTTTAATGGTTGGCTTCTCGCGTCCA
Organism: Mastomys natalensis; assembly: GCA_021653895.1. NCBI lineage: Eukaryota > Metazoa > Chordata > Mammalia > Rodentia > Muridae > Mastomys > Mastomys natalensis. Next base: position 546,481 of record JAJTUV010000485.1, read on the forward strand.
CATCTGTAGAGCCTGGCCAATACAGGTGTGTGCAATATTACCAACTTTTCCCTGATTCTTCTCCCTAACTCTGAACCCACCAATTTTGAGATCTTCTTTTTTTTCTCCCTTTCTCTAGTACTCAAACAGGAAAATGAAAGGAACAAATAAATCAGCATTAAATAAAGACAACACACATACACACACAGAGGGAGACAGAGACAGAGAGACAGAGAGAGAGAGAAAGAGAGAGGGAGAGGAGAGAGGGGAGAGAGAGGGAGAGAGAGGGAGAGAGAGGGAGAGAGAGGGAGAGAGAGGGAGAGAGAGGGAAAGAGAGAACCTGTCATTTCATATATAATTTTTAAATAAATATTTGATTTTTAATAAATATTTCATTTTTATTAAAATAATTTATTAAATATATTTGCTTCTACTTTTCTCTTATCTTTTCACCTCCTAGATCTTCTTTGCCTACTTCCAAACCCAACATCATATTCTCTCCCTCTGTTCCTTTCTCCCCTCCTTATTTCTGTCAAAATAGAAGCAGAGAAAACTAAAGCAAACAAAACATTAAAACATAAATAAGAGAAAACAAAACAAAACAAAGACCACACGCAAATTACACACTCAATTTTGTGCTTGTGAAATAATATTGGGAATTGGGCAATTTCTGGTAAGTGGTTGATAAATTCAATGACACTCCATTGGAGAAAATTGATTTTTTTCCTTTCTCCGAAGTTATCAATTACACATAGCTTCTTATCTACAGTTTGGACATTGAAATTTTCAATACTGTGAAGATATTTTCTTTAAAGTGTTTTTTATTTTAAATACAATCTTAAGAATATTATCAGCAACATTCTTTTTATTTTGGCAATAGGGTATCTGGTTTGTTTTTTTAATTAAGAAGAAAGATATAAATTATCTGACTAATTTTGAAAGGCATAGATTTGAGTATTTGGTGTATTGTGTTAATAAACGATATAAAGACTGATTAGTAAAAACAATGTTTGGCACCAATTTTCCTCAATAGACGGTATTTACAGACATGGAAACCAGAGGCCTACATACTATTATTAAGAAATTTATAGCATACTTGAAGAATTCTAAAACTTCCAGAGATTAATAAAAGATATTTTTTAGAAAAATTATGGTAGCCAACTAGATGTGTATTATGAGAAAATATTCCAGGTTTATGTTATGGTATAAAATATTAATATTAAATATAACAATTTTAAGTATTGAGTTGATTATTGGGACAGACTTTTGGAAAATGATCATAAACACAGGAAAATATTAATGAGACCTTAATGAAGAATACATGGACAAAGTCTTTATTAATAGTAAATATTTCGTTGTTTTTTGAGAAAGGATAATAATTTCAGTTTAATAATTTTTATCCCATTTCACTGTCAGATACATTTTAAAACATATTTTAAGAATTAGATGAGAAGAAAAAATGTTTGACATACAGTATTAAGGAAAGACTTATAGTATTATTTTATAAGTCATTTTCAACTTCAAGAAAATGCAAAGTGAAATGACTCTTCAATATGCTGTTTTACTTTCGGTGGGGTTATGTTATTCTAAAAATACCTTCTATCTTAGAAAATGATTCTTTGTCTAGCCTTGGAATCAAGTTAATTCTATGCCTTGAAACCATTTTAAACTATGTACTTACTCATTACCTACTGGGTATTTAATCTGTTTTAGGTTAATTTGCTTTTATGGAAACAATGTAAACAAACTTACTATACCTTGGACTCGTCATATAATTAGAATATATAGCCTAAGATAGGTACATAATGCTATATTCTCCCATGCTCCTGAAACTTAAGTAACTTCAAAGGAAACAAATATTCATAATAAATGGTGGAAACATATGGATTTACATAGCTTGTATTCACTTTTGATTTTGAGTGCTGTCCAGATTCAGATGGCATCAGTTAAGTAATATCTTCCCTAGAAAAACTCTGTTAAGGATTTCTGTAGTAAGGAATTAAACATTTCTTTCCTATATGTGCTTTATTTTCTTTCTGTGTTGTTCACTAAATAGAGAACAAGGGTCTTTGTTAGGGACAGAGAGACATTAAGTGTGTATAACAATGGATCATGGAACACAGACACCTGGACAGACAAAAGGGAGAGAAGAGAATGGAGAATTCCAATTTATATTTACTCTTTGTCTAACCTACAATAAGAATCATTTTTTTTGTTATTTTGGCTTAATACAGCATCGATACAAGTCTCTTTTTTTGTCATTTCTTTTAGCTCAGTTATGACAACTTTGGATTATGTTAGTTCAATTATAAATGTTAGGAAATTCAATAAAGTTACATAATGAATTTGATATTTTATTCATCCCAATAACACCTGAGAATTCCCTCTTTACATCATCACCAGTACTATGTGCTCACTTTATTTACAAACATAACTACTTCCTTCTTCTCTTACTCTAGATAAGCTTACATTTATTAAGCAAGTATTTAATCAATAGAGTTCCACCCACAAAGTTTTTAATTTTCTCCAACAATTGTTCTTACAACATACAGTGGCATTTCACTTAGTTGAATTTGCTAATGATGCAGTAAATAAGTCTTAACACTCGAAGACAATTTTGTTTTTATCTGAACTGTTTGTTTTTTAATTAATTTATTTATTTGCTCATTTATTTATTTATTCACTTTACAGCCTAATCGCTGAACCTCTCCAACCAATACCCCCTAACATAGTCCCTCCCCCATTCCCCTCCTCTTCACCTCTGAGACCCCCTAGTATCTCCATACCATGGCGTAGCAAGTCTCTACAGGGTTAGGTACATCCTCTCTCACTGTAGCCAGACAAGGCAGCCAATTTTGGGGAATGAGATGCACAAGAAGCAACAGCTTTAAGGACAGGCCTTGCTGCAGTTGTTGGGGGACTCACATGAAGACTAAGTTGCACATCTGCTACTTAAGTACAGGGCCAAGGTTCAGCCCATGTATGCTCTTTCATTGGTAGCTCAGTCTCTGAGAGACCCCCAAGTGTCCTGTTAATTGATTCTGTTGGTCTTCCTATGGCATTTTTATCCTCTCAAAAGCTATTGATCCTTCCCCCAAATCTTCCATAACATTCCCTGATATCCATCCAGTGTTTGATTATGTTGCTTGCAACCCTGACCACGACTCGTGAAGACGAAGTAAGAAGGTACAGAGTCAACAACACAGACACCAGGCGTTGGGCAAGTGGCTAAAGCAAATTCATTTATTACAAGAACTTGGCAAACATTTATAGCCCCATTTCAGCATCTCATTAGCTTTCACATAGCCAGATATGATGCTGTCTTTTTCTCAGTGGTTCATTCCATTGCCTGATCCAGCATCAGTGGCCTAGTTGTGCTGGCAGATATTAGGTTGGCTCTGGGAGGAAGTTTCAGCTGCACATATGCTAGCATTGTGGCTGAGCCTGTATGGCTAAGTTCCGCCTACACATTTGCATCTGTTTCAGTCAGCTATGAGGTGGAGCCTCTCAGAGGACAGTTATGCAAGGCTCCTGTCTGTAAGCATAGCAAAATATTCTTAATTGTGTACTGGTTTGTGCTTTCCCTTGTGATGGGTCTCAAATTGGGCCAGTTGTTGGCTCACCATTCCCTCAGTCTCTGCTCCATCTTTGTTCTTGCATTTCCTGTAGACAGGATTTTGCCCATTTTAGATAGAAAATGGGCAAAACTAATTTTTATGCTAACCGTTGAAATCCATACTTTTACTATTTAAATCGATTAAACTAACTACTTAAATCATTGTTTCTGATTGAGACATACAAATTACTTGTCAAAATATCCTATTCAGTTCCACACGAGTTTATTTACAATTAGCCAAAGAAGCCTACCATACTGATTCAAGAGAAGCTGGGAAAAATCTGTCAACAACAGAAAGATGTTTCAATGAGAGTAAAGACTATGAAGGAGAATAAGATTTTAGCTGAAGTAACTTTACATGAACTATAATTACTTGGAAATTAGACAGGAAGGAATTTTTTTCTTGATTAGCACCAAACAGCCAAATGAAACATTGCAAACACATTCTAATGATGCTTACTTAGTTTTAATGACTTAAGTTCCACATTAATTTGATTTATTTTCCTTACTTTTGTCTTTCCATTTACTTTTAAAATATCAAACTTTCATTTGAAATTTTGACACAATTTATAAGAAAAGAGTGTATGAGAAATTGTCTCTACTGACCAGTAAATTTGCACTTGTCTCAGCAAAGAGAGAAGTGTTTCTGTGGCTGTGTGATGTAACAGAAACAGAAGCTACAATTTGGGCAAAATCAGAAAGAAAATTAACATTTTATATTTAGTGTGGGAAGGAGAGCAGCAGGATAAGCAAAGCAGGAGCCTCTGATGCTTTGTCAGTTTTTCTCTAAATCCAGCCTGACCTCAAGTACTCAACTTTTAGGACTGAAAAACTGTCCCCTCTAATCTTAGCCAAGGGGTGGCCAGGATGCTCCTTAAAGGTCCCATACATGGGGATGAAAATGTACTCCCCTACCCCCAACCCTTTCTGCCCCTTGTTATCCTCACAAAGCCTACAGCAACTTCAGGCCAAGCTCAAGTGACTACACCACTGTCTGTCCTGGGTGGGTTTGCTGTGGGAAGGCTGTGGTTCTCTCACTGTGGAGGGCTCTGCCTTCCTTACAAGTCTGGCCAGAACTGAGAGGAGGAAAGGGAAATCCCACTTTGGTAAAAAGAAAACAAGGAAAGGCCATAAACAAAGACAGACTTGTAGTTTATTTTGTATTTTTTTTTAAATAAATACACTTTACATTAAAAAAAAAAAACAGGTATTTTTAGCAACAAGTTCTAAACTAGACTGGGCAGATATGGCACTATTCAAACTTATATCCCAGCTGTAGACCATGTGATACTTGGCTGTTTAAGTCTCCCAGTGCTTCTTTTGTTTTATGTCCTCAGGACAGGCTTCTGTTACTCTGGCCATTTTCTTCATTTCTCTCTCCTCCTTCTTGTCACCTCAGACCACCTTCTCAATATCCAGTCCTGCCTTCCTCACCCCCTGCCTAGTTACAGGCTCTAGCCTTTTATTAACCAATCAGGCATTACTGAGAACATTAAAGTCTGTAGGTTATCAATGGGCCCAAAAATACAGTTTCAGTCTGGACCAGAGCAGAGAACTCATCTGCTAATTACACAGCACACAGACTAATCCAAACAGTTCCTCAGGAAAATGGGAATCAAACTTCCTCAAGATCCATCTCTACCACTCTTAAGCATGCATATACAAAAGAATGGTTTCATGCTGAAGAGAAATTGTTCAACCAGGTCCCTTCATTTTCTCAATCATGCCTCTCTATTCACAGTTACCAGAAGAATGGAAACAACATAAACATTCTTCAACAGAGGATTAGACAAAGAAAATGTGGTACATATTTACATTAAAATGATACTCAGTTGAACATTTTTAAAATTAATCATTCCATTAGTTAATGATATCCCACTTCCCAATTACCCCTCCACCAAAGCCCCAATCCACATCCACCCTTTCTCCTCCTCTTTGCCTGTACTCCTCCACCCACTCACCCTCTCCAGACCCACCACTCCAGCATCCTCCTATGTTGAAGCATCGAACATTCCTGGGACCAAGGGCCTCCCCTCTCATTGCTGTCAGGCAAGGTCATCCTCTGCTACATATGTATCTGGAGCCATGGATCCCATCAGGTACACTCCTTTGTGGGTGGTCTAGTATCTGAGAGAACTGAATGGTCAGGACAGCCTCTTTTGTTCTTCAAATGGGGTTGCAATCCCTCTCTGCTCCTCCAGTCCTTCCACCAGCTTCCCCACCAGGTTCCCTGAGCTCAGTCTGATGGTTGGGTCCAAGCATTCACATCTGCATTGATCAGTTCCCAAGGAACCACTACACCAGGTTCCTGTCAGCAAGCAGCTCTTGACCACAGCAACAAGTGTCAGGTTTGGTGTCTGCAGACATGATGGATCTCCAAGTGGGGCAATCCAGGATGAATGGCCTTACCTTCAGTCTCTGTTCCATTTTTTTGTTCCTGTTATTCATTTGACAGGACACTTCTGGTTATTTGAGCTGGGTGGGTGGTCCCATTCCTCGACAGTGGCCGTGCCTATCTACTGGACATAGTCTCTACAGGTTCTATCTCTCCCTTCTCTGTCCATTTTGGCTAAAGTCATCCTTGCTGAGTCCTGGGAGCCTCATGTTTCACTGGTGTCTGGGACCCTCCAGTGGCTATCCCCAGTTCCTCATCTCCCCTGCTACATATTTTTGTTCGATATCCTAACCCTTTGTACCTCTCTGACATCGCCTCCAGCTCCTGATACTGCCTCCTTATTTCCTCCTCCTCCTCTCTCTCTCCCAGGTTCTCCTCTCCCTCCACCTCCCATGATCATCCTTTTCCCACTCAGTGCAGGACAGCATCTACACCCTGGTCTTCTTTCCCTCTAAGCTCCTTATGGTCTGTGTGTTGTATCATGGGCATTGTGAGCTTTTGGGCGAATATCGACTTATCAGTGAGTACATACTATGTGTGTTCTTTTGTGTCTGGGTTACCTCACTCAGGATGATATTTTCTAGTTCCATCTATTTGCCTAAGAATTTCATGAAGTCATTGTTTTAATCACAGAGTAGTACTCCATTATGTAAATGTACCACATGTTCTGTATCCACTCTTCTGTTGAGGGAAAACTTGGTTGTTTCCAGCTTCTAGCTATTATAAATAAGGTTGCTATGAACATAGTGGAGCATGTGTCCTTGTTATATGTTGGAGCATTTTTTGGGTATGCTCAGTAGTAGCATAGTTATGTCTTCAGGTAGAACATTTCCAGTTTTCTCAAGAACCGCCAGACTGATTTCCAAAGTGGTTTAATCAGCTTATGGTACCACCAGCAATAGAGAACTGTTCCTCTTTCTCTACATCATCTCCAACATCTTCTGTCACCTGCATTTTTGATCTTAGCTATTCTAACTGGTGTGAGGTGGACTCTCAGGGTCATTTTGATGTTCTGTTTAACAACAACAACAAAAATCATGGAAATGTCATGTAAAAGGATGGGGCTGGAAATATTCAGTCCAAGTGAGGTAACTCTAACCCCTCCAAAAGATACTTGTCAAATATATCCAGTAACATGTGAATATTAGCTCTTAATCCTTCAATAAGTCTAACATATGTCATAGAACCACAGATTATGTAGAGAATAAGAGACAAATGGAACAAGGTTGCTTCACCATGAGAAGGAAAATAGATTGCATAATTATGGATGGATGGGACTGGAAAAGAAAAATCAAAAGGCAACCATGTTGGAAGACTGGTATGTTGAAGGAAATATATAGAAGGATACCAAATGCTAAGGACAAATTGAGGATCTATGCAAACTTAATTCAGAATAAGCTTCCTTAAATATATATGTACATGAAGGTAACCTAAAAGCAATTGGCAAATAAATGGTGGAGATAAGAGTCTCAAACTTACATCACTTACAAGCACATGAAGCCTATACTTTTGGGAATGAATTATATCTTATCATTTTTTGGGCCAAATTTCCCCTTGGGAACCCCCAAATAATTGATGCTATCACTAAAGCTATTAATTGCTCTCCACAAACTAATAATAAGGCACTATGGTTGAAGACAACAATTACAGAATGCATATAACATAGAGAATTCAAGCTTATGCCTCCTGAAGCCTTCATCGTTACTGAATATTGTTCTGGTACTGGAATGTACTCCATCCACATGTTATCAAAGAGGAAGTGTGAAGATCAAAACAGGTACAAACCACAGGATGTTCTGGGATGAAGGTAGCAAAATTTAATACTGCTAATGCTGTGTTAGTAGTCAACCAATAACTGGTTTAGCTTGACATCCATTCTAGGAGAGGCAGTCCACCCTTCACAGTACCTGGAGGAGCAGGACCCAGAGGCTTGATAGCTCGGAGAGACCTAGAACAGAATCAAACATAACTGGCAGAGAGAGAGAGAGAAAGAGAGAGAGAGAGAGAGAGAGAGAGAGAGAGAGAGAGAGAGAGAGAAGGAAATTCAAGTCAATGAAATGATTATTAATTATATTCTTCTATACTAGTAGATTGTCATCAGAGTGAGTCTTCATTCAGCAACTGATGGAAATAGATGTAGAGACCGAGAGTCAAACACTAGTCCAACCTCTCAGGATTTTACAGAAGAGAGTTACGAAGGATTGTAGGATCCAGAAAGATTAAGGATAACACAAGAAAATGTACAGAATCAATTAGCCTGGGCACATAGCTCACAAAGACTGAACCACCAACTGGAGACCCTACGTTTGATTTACCTAGGTCCATATGTAGAGACACATATGTTATAGTTACATAGCTTGGATTTGTTGGACTCTTAGTTGTAGAAGAAGGGCTTGTCTATGACTCTTTTGCCAGCTTTTGGGATCCTTTTCCTCATACTGGGTTGCCTCTTCCAGTCTTAGTATAGAGGAGGTATTTAATTGTACTATAACTAGATATGTCATATTTGGTTGTTATCAATGGGAGTCTTGCCCTTTTCTGAATAGAAAAGCATGACTGGATTTGGGAGGGACAGAAGAGAGGTGAAGAGGACTTGGAAGAGATGAGGGATAGGAATCTGGTCATGGTGTAAAACAAAATAATAATAATTTTAAAAATGAGAAAAAAGTCAGCAAATCTAAACTAATTAACTAAACAGCTAACTAACTAATTAATAAAATGATTAATTACTTATAAATTCTGTTATTGCAATAATGGCACAAAGCTTGCAAAACCTATCCCCATCATTGCTCCAATGGACAAGAACTTGAGGCTAGATAGGCTTAGGACCTGGAAGAAACACATATTCTACTGCCTGATAAAGGAATGTAGCAGTAAAATGCCAATTAAAGACCCTTTTTTAATATTAATAGGTTAATGTCTTTCTCTGCCATCATCAGAGAAACTTTCTTCTATGCGGGTGAGAACTAATACAGACTTACAGTTAGACAATATGCAAAGAGTGAGAGACCTTGCAACATTCAGTCCCAAATGGGATATCCCTCCTACAAAGTTTAGAAAATCCTGGAGAGGAGGAGGTACAATGATTATAAGATCTTAAAAGATTTTATAAATGTTGGGCAACACCAAGGAAACAAAGCCATCTAAACACAGCTGTATTAATTTGAACTCATAGAAACTATGGCAGCATGCATAGGTTCTGCACTGGTCTGGGCCTGATGGCATTGTTCTAGCACTGAGATAGGAATTAGATACAACTCCACATCCGTAACTCACAAGTTATCTGCAACTGATAGCTGCATTCAAATGGAAAATTAGTTTTTCCCAACAGAGTCCCACAGGATATACAAACTACTCTTAAGATCTAGCCCTAAGCCCAGTAGTAGATCAAACACTCAAAAAAAAAATAAATAAAAATAAAACATAATAGCTTTTTTGGAGGTTATTGTAGGATTTCTGTGTAGGTGAATATGTATTTTGTCTCTATGTGTGTTTTTGGACTTTTTTCTTTGCCTTCCTGTTTCCACTTTGTAAGTTGGCTTGTTTTGTCCTATTTGTTTATTTTTGTTTTACCTAATTTTATTATTATTATTATTGTTGTTGTTGTTATTTTTGTTGTTGTTATTTATATTCTAATTAAAGGAAGAGATATGTGTGGATGACGATAGAAGGAGGAATTTGGGAGGAGTTATAGATGTGAAAAATATTATCATAATATATTTTATTAAAAACCTATTTTCAATTCAAATGAAAAGAAAACAATATATCATTTATATTCATATATTATCTATATATCTATTTTTTATCTTTCTATCTATCTATCATAATGTTTTACATGCTGTACTATGGTACAGATAATCCACCAATGGCTGCTTACCAATGGAAGGTACAGTATTTAAGAGTTGCTTATTCCATGAGGCCTGATATCTCATCTAGTGTCCAGTATACACCAGAATTTAAAAGATTTAGGTTCTAACAGCAGTGAAGGAATAGAATTGCCAGCAAGAGTAAAAGATAGCAAGCTTCCTGCTTTCTTGTCCTTTATAAAGGCTGTCAGAAGAAAGTGCAACCCATATTAAAGGTGGATGTTCTCACCACAAAACATCCAGATATTTCCACTTCAAATGATTTAATTAAGAAAAAACAATCCTCACAGTGGTTCCAGACACTAAAGTTTTAGTAGCTGAGTTTATAAAACATTTTTTTTTAATTTGAAAAAAGTATTTAGTATTGGTAGTGTTATTTTTTTTTTCTGGTTGATAGTATCTTTTCACGTTTTCCTTTGTGAGATCTGGGAATCACCACACAAACCATTCTAACACAGATCTCAAACAGGCTTACTTGATTGAACACTTACCCCAAGTCTGATCAATCAAGGCTTCAGAGCAGATTCAGGAGTTGACTGAGGTCGTGAATGTTTACAAGGGTCAGTTTATATAGGCAAAGCCAACAATGAGCTCATGTATAGGAAGAGCAGCCCGATTGTCAGAACAGTTGACAGAGAGTTCTGACTGATCTTTATTCTCATTGGTCCTAAGTAGAGCTCGGGTTGTGGAACTTCTTAAGATTAACAAACCTGAGAACATACAGAACATAACAGGGTATAGGTAAGTGTGACCCTGCTCTGAGTCAGATCATTTTTGCATGTCAGGAACAATATAAAATGACTGTCAGGTTTGGAACAAAATGATTACAGTTATGTTGGGGGAATGGGCTTCAACATTTCCAACTAGCAATTTTTTATGTTTTATTCATTGTTGTTGAAGTTAAGTAACCTGGCTTGAGGCACAGCAACTCAGGGTCTTTTTCTTACACATAGAAAAGAAAGCCTCTTTTTCTTCCAGTACAACACACACATATATATTATTGTTTGGAACATGTAAGTCTCTTCTATTTTAACTCAGGATAAGCAGTAAGTATGAAAAATGAATGTAATATAGTTATGTTTTACAGAGAATGTGAAACATAAGAACTAGTGTAAATATGGAAGGATATAAATACACTTATCACTAACACATAGACTGCTATGAGATTCCCTTCACCCAAATAAGAGGAAATATTAAAGTCTAAAAATGTTTGAAAGTAAATTGTATGTGATATTATCATAAATAAAGAGGCACTACTTAGCTTGATTTAGTCATTCCATAGAACATACATATTTATAACATGATATTATTTACTTCTCTGTGTATTAAGCATAAAGTATATGTTATTATTTTGTATACTGGTATTAATAAAATGTGAGACTTCTGAGTGCTGTAGAAAGTTTAATGTGGACATACTCTTAATTAAATCAATAGGATTAATTAATCAATGCTTCATAACTGTAAAACAAAACCCAAAAATGTCTTTCCATGATGTTAATTTTTTAACATCAATAATATAATGACAACTATAGTCGTTATGAACTGAAGTACATAAGCCCATGTTGTTTCAATATATATATATATCCTTTCAGTAATTATTGTTGAATTTCAGAGACATGTAGAAAGAAGACAGAGGACGAGAAAGTCTAGTCGAATTAGTGAAGATTTACAGAGGAGCATAAGGTTAGATCCAGTGATTTATAATGAATGTTTTATAAGGAACAAAATTACCCGTAGAAGAAGTTTAATCCAACAACATAGGAGCTCTGGCAAGAGATCATACTCAAAGCATTTGTAAAAATCAAAGTTACCTTTACAATTACCACTCATAGTGACCACTGAAATGTGTGAAGTAAGAAGAAATATGAAACCATATGTAACTTGTTACAGAGTTGTTTGGCCTCAATTCCCAATACAACAGATGATTGTTAACTAACATTCCGACCAAAAATATGGCTAAAGACTGTGCAGAGACACTCCCTTATTGGATTAGCACCTACAAATCTGACATCAAAGTTTTAAGGGTTTCATGGGAGGTAAGAGATATCTTTAAGATTCTAACCTTCAACATTGCAAATAGCTCTCTTGGGATCTGAGCTTAGAAGAAGACTGAGACAAAAAACAAATTATTGTCATGAGTACGTGGGTGGAAAAGTTGCACTTTGGTCTATTTGTGACCAAGTAACCGGCAACCTGAGAAGGGGAATTCACACAGATGGCAGTGTCTCATAAATCCTACTAGTTAGTAGGTTAAATAGTAGATCAGAAGCGGGAAACTTGATGATAAAATTTGTGATGACAAAAACCATGGAGAGATAAATGATTTAGGATTAAGATTTGTAGATAAATGTTACTAATGGAGTGTGGGAATGAAGAGCACTGTATGTAAGGAAAAGAAGCACTGGACACTGCAGGAAATGCTAACAATAAGAGATGAGCCAAATGTGTCTTCTATTACTAATTGTTATCTGCAATAACTAAATGAAAGTAAGAGGCAGCTTTCCCTTTGGCTCTGAGGCAAAGTCAAATATGACTCATAGCCACAACCCAATGAAAATGGCAAGAGGCAAGTCACCAGTGCTTGGCTGGAAATACCACTCAGTACTTAAGCTGATCTTGCCAAGTATGTTAGTTCAATTCCAAGTGTCAATATCAAGTGCTTCACACCTGCCAGCAGCTCCAATTCCATGTGTTATGATACCATCTTCAGGCCTTCACCAACACCTCCATGAGTGTGATGTGTGCAAATTCACACAGACTCACATTCACATCCATGAAACAGAAAAATACATCTGAGATAAAAGATACTACTGCCAATAAGATAGGAAAATTTAAATGATCATTTAGAAACATAAAATGAAAAGTAATGTCTATTGGATCAGAACAGAGTTTTTAATGTAATATGTATTCTCAGAAGATGGAAGAAAAACGGGTCCCCCGGATAGCCATACCACAATGAAGCTCATTTTAAAATTGCCCTCATTTATCTTAGTTTGGAAAAATTCTAAATCTCTGACCTCCAGTCACTGAGACAAGCATCCTCAAAAGTGTTTGGAATAAAGACAGAAAAGAGGACCTGTCTACACTGGACTGAGGCATGACTGAGTTGCAAAGACGAAAGGCATGCAGCAACTAGGAAAAGTCAAACTGCTCATGTTCAGGGCAGCCAAAGAATTTTTACTATCAGTATAATGTATCAGTCCATTCAATTAAGTTTTTTGATACACATAAAACACTACTATTTTCTGATTTCCAATATGATTCTCATTTACTTTTGAGTTTTCACAGGAAGCACCATTAATATTCCAACAGTATTCTCATAACAATATATTAATTTGCTAATAAAAGTATTTACCAATACATATCTTTCACAAATGAGCACCAAGTGACAATAGGATGATGATATTACAATTTCTACCTACCTACTTTTTAGACTGAGCTTAATCAATGTTGAGTGCATCAAAGTATATCCAACACCAATCTTTTTTTCATATTCTCAGTCTTTCTCCACCTTCTGAATGCTGAGACACTTTAATACAGTTCTTCGTGTTGGAAGGACCACCACCAATAAAATCTCTCTTACTCCTCCTTCCTAACTGTAATTTGGCTATAGTTATGAATCATGATGTAAATATCTGATACCCACATGTCTGCTATGTGACCCCTCTGAAATGGGGTGGTTCAGCACCCAAAAGGGTTATTTTCTGAAACAACACCCAATTTTTAAAGACAATAGTTCCATATTACTCTACTCTCACTACCAAATCTAGGCAGTTGATAACAAAAGCTCTGAGAAATGTAGTTCTTCCATGAAGGTATTTTCAGGGCTGCATTTCCTCTCACATCTACAGAATAGTTAGTGCTCCAACCTGACCCTTTGGTTCATGCTAACATAACTGCAACCTCTGTTTATATGTAAACATAGAATTCAATATATATATATCTGTTTATATTTGCTTTATTATGATGGCAAGTCACGGTTCTCTGACCAATTTCAGTTGCAATTTCCTGTTGTTTATTTACAAATAAAGTAAACTTTAGAGGTTATGTGTAGGAGTAAGTCTTTCAGTGAAACTATTCCACACTCTAGAAAGATAAATAAAATATTTAGACTTGACAGTTTATCAGAGAAATGAATAAAGATACACTTACTATTTTATTACTTAATATTTTAATGGACTCTTTGTGAATTTCATGTCATGTACCTCAATGTAAATCTGACTCACCTGTGTTTGTACCTCCTACTGTATACCCTTGCAATGTCCACCAGAAAAGTAAAACAAATAGTGCCCCATTGTGGAAGCTGTAGTGTGTCATAGTGTGTTCCAATGTATACGCTGATTTCCAAACATCTTTGCTTGCAAATGTTCATTGTAATGAGTCATCGGTCTGGTTGGAAGCCTCTAGCTGTTGCTGCACTATCACTATAGGATGCTCACATGATTTCTCTCAGATTTTCTCTGTTGTTCTGTGTCATGGAGATCCTGCAGCTTCATATGTCTGGATTAACTCGTATCTCTGAATGTGGGTCTGAGTGGAAGCTGGGCCTGTCAGCCCTCCAGCTCTCCTGAAACCACATCATCACAGTGGTCTCTCCAGCAATGCCCAGGTTATCTCATCCATTGCCACAGACCAAAATGGGCAGACCCAACTTGCCTGTCCTCACACCCTCAGGGCTGACTCACCCCCAACTCCTGTGATCCGGGCCAGGTTTACTGTGTTGCCCATTCTCCCAAGAGTTGCAGGCAGTGAGGGACAGGATGAGATCTCTGAATGTCATGACCCTGGGACCAGCTCTCCTGCTTGCCATAGGTAGTGATGGGTGATCTGGAAGAGAGGGCATATCTATGTTGCCCATGTCACCGCTCTGCAGCCAAAATTTGGGTCCAACTATCCCACAATCATGAACTGAAGGTACATTCATCTACAACCCCCTCAACCAGAGCCAGCTCCACTGTCCTTCACAGGAGAGATGAAGGGCCATTTCTCTGGAGTGATTAAGCAGGAGAAGAACAGAATGAGCTCTTCTGCTTCCACATCCTCAAGGCCTGCTCTCTCATGTTCATCTCCCTCAGGCCGGATAACTTGCAACTCCCGCAACCTGAGCAAGCTCTACTGTGTTTCCTGAGCAACATGTGGGGCCCACATTCCCAAGTAACAGAGCTGATGAGGGACAAGGATAGCTCTCAGGCTCTCAACCACCCTCATGTCCAGCTCTCCCATGGTGCCAATGCAAGGGGTGTGGCCAGCTCTGCACAGCCATCAGATATCAACTGACTCCAGGCAGCATCACACATCAGGGATGCCCTCGTGGCATTTGGTAGTGTCAGACTTCTGCTGCTGCAGGGCCATGGACTCTGACATGAACTCTGGTGGCAGCATGGGCCAGGACCATACTATATGCTTAAATGCTATCATAGAATACTCACATCGGGCTGTTTTTCACAACCCTTGAATTTCCAGTTCTGTATCCCTTCATCATGCACACATCTTTCTGCTTCTCTTTCTATTCCATCTCCCCATTATGTATTTGTTCACTTTAGTTGTGCCCGGGGCCTCTGAATGTCTGAAGTCATCTCAGGAGTGATCTCAGGAGTTCTATGCCCCAACCATGCCATATGACATCAGGCAGGTGTCCACTCAGGCTTGTTCCCCACCATATATGTATATGATGTATATGTATATATATATTTCATTTTTCCTATAATTAAGGAATTAAAAATCTCTGAATTCTATAGACTTCATATGGATTATTTTATTATAATATGTTTTAAATCTTGTTGATATATAGCCAGTATTATATAATCTATCACTTCAGATTTCTTACAGAACAGTTAAGCTCTTTTGTCAACAACAAGCATTGAAAGTGACCTTCCATAGTCTTTGTAAAATCAGTGTTTCAGCTAATGTAGGGCTCTAAGTAGGTCCTCCAGGCATTGGCTTGCCAAGTGATTGAAACATCTAAACAAACGTTGTCCTGAGACATAAGACATTTGTACGTCCATACGGATACTTTACCTAAAATGAGATTCCTTGGCTGAGAAAAACAAATGTGTTAGCCATGTGCTAGAGATACACTGCAATATAGTAAGCCCTTTTGCTTCTAAACTTGAAAAAAATCAGAATATTTCTTAATTCAATTGTTTAATATTTGAGAAATGATTTCTAGCATTCATTAGTAAAATTATAGATACCTTAAATTATTTGTTTGGTTTTAATAAGAGGCTATACTGATGCAAAAGTGAATGTCAGTGAAAATGATTAAAATTCAACTTTGACGTTTTTTAATACATAAAAGATAAAGTAAGACTTAATCACTTTCTAAAACAATATTAGTGTCACATATGTGACATTAGTATGAGTGAATTCCTTAGCTTTATGGGAATAGTGGAACTGACCTGAAGCCTCCATCCTGATGAATATCTCTCATAGCATCTAAAAATATTATGCAAACTTCCAAGAGAGAAAATAAGTCAATAGTAATACCTGGTTTTAATGACTATGAATCATGCCAATTAACTACATGGCAAGATATAGCCAAGAGTACAATACTATTTGTGCCTTGGAGATAAAAAGCACCAATTTAATTGGCATTCAATAGGAAGGAATTCATGTACGGGATTATAAATCTACCCAACCAACCATGCTTTCTGAGATCTTATATCATAACATCTTTCTTAATGTAGAGTTTGAAAAAGGTAAAATATCCATAGAATTTAATATTTCAGGTTAGATTAAGAATATTTTTCTTACTCATGTTCTTTAAATATGTAGAAGCGTGAAGTCTTTCCACTGGCTAAACTTTTATATTCATCACTAGAGGATTTTTTGGCATAATAAAACTACTGAACTACTTTTGCACAGACATCATCCTTCTCTCTATAAAATGGTTCAGTTTAGTTAATGTTCCATGTGGTAGAAGAAATAACCCAGTGAGATTTTCTTCCCTTTTATATCGAACATATCTTAACATTTCTTCCTTTTCATCAAGACTCATCTTTGTCTTTTTAAAGTAAATATTTTACCTTTCAACAATTTTAAGCACTTAGATTAAATATTTCCATTCAGAAAACATCCAAACCAACAAAAAACAAAAATCTCAATCACTTGAATTATCATCCAGCTTCTGATTTGACTTTCCAGGCCAGAAGTATCATACACAAAAACTGATCTTTTCAACTCTTCTTAGAAGTTTACTGTCTTATTCTGTTTCAATTTGTGGTTTTTGAAAACTTGGAAATTTATTTAGATAGATCATTTCACACAATTTCTTGTTTCCTTCATTCTCTTTTAGGATGTCATTTTCCTTTGTCTCATTTTCCTTTGAAGCATGGGATCTAATTTTATCATTTATTCTCTTGCTGGATTATTCTTTGATTCTGTGTTGTCTTCATCATTATGCCAAATAAAAAATTTATTTGAGGGTATTTTCCTATATTGAAACTTGTTGTCATTTTCTTTGGGCCTAATTACATGTTAATAACCAAGAATAACTTCATTAGAACTTATACCAAAGCATTTTCCATAGGTATATTTCAGGCAATTCCGTATCACACAATTTGACAGCAGTAAGCTCTCTGGGCTGTTTCTTTATTCCTTATAATGGCAATGAATCTTGAATGTCTCCACAGTTGGATATATTCCACTAGATTTCACAGTATCAAGTCAGGTATTTTGATCTTCTCTGTTTCTCTTCATATATTTGTTCTTTTATAAACGTATTTTCTTTTATTTCTGTCATTTAGTTCCCTAGAACATATTGTTTAGGCCACAGCTTGGCACTAAAAGGTGACAGCCTTTATCAGAATTCCGTAAAAAGTATGGAGGATATGGAGGATAGAGCTTGATTCAAATGCCAGGGTATTAAGCAGCCTCTCAAAAACACTTTTAAAATTTAGATTTGTTCATGTGAATAGATATTTTGCTTTCATATATGTCTGTGTGAGAGTGTCAAATTCTCTGAAACTGGAGCTACAGACAGTTGTGAGTTCACATGTGGGTGCTGGGAAATGAAAACAGGTCCTTTGCTCCAACCACTGATCCATCACTGCATCTCCTCAATAAGATTCTCTAAGTGTCACTAGAAACCGTGCATTTTGCATCATGCTGAAGATGAAGCTATGACTGTCATCAAGTCATTTATCTTAGTTAAAATGCATGATCTACATAAGATATTATCATGCCAGTGAACAAGGATCATCTTCCACACAGCCAACCAAAGTATTTTTTCTTGTTTATAGAAAAAACAAATATCCACCAATTATATCAATCTTTCTATGCAGGAGAAAGGAGAGATAGAGAGACTAGGGGAAAAAAGGCAGACACATACTCAGCAAGATGCAGATTCACATAGTTACAAAGAGACGGAGACATAAACCAAGGGTGAGACAGAAAAAGAAACCAGAAGCACGGATTAATATGCTCAGGAATAGACAGAGAGTTGTATGATTTTGTGGTAAATATATCAATATGTCTGAGAGCTTTGTACTTAAAAAGATTCAATTACAAAGCAGTAACAAAGAAATAAAACTGTGACCAAGCTGACAGAACAAAGAACACTAAAATAACCATGAGATTTATTCAACATAAAAATAAAAATGATATTTAAGCTCCCAAATTTAAGAATATGAATGTAGCTCTAGTGTCATAGTTAACATGTTCCTATACTAACAGTGACCATAAGGACAACATGCAGGACAGTTTGCCTTCCATGACTATGTGATATGAAACAAAAAGTTTGGCTGTGCAAGTCAATCAATAGTTCCCTAAACAGGCATTGTAGGAAATCTGAGATTATAAAGTCAAATAAAAATAGCAATGAGACAGTGTAAGAATTCTACACAATTGCTAGGTGAATGTGGTCAGAAAGAAAGATGTGAGTGACCTTCTAACTGCAATTTTTCCCCAATAATTTATCCTTTTTATTCAATTTACATCCTGATCACAGTCCCCCTTATTTTCTCAATTAAATGCCCCTTATAAATTCCTCCCCATTGCTCCTCTATCTTTCTTCACAGAAAGAGAGCACCCTTGGGGATCACCCAACTCTAAATTTTACTCAGTCATTCACTGTTATGTTTCTTTTGTACGAGTTTACAAGGGATAAATTTGTGTACCTCCTTGCCAGTCTAGAGAGTTCATCAATCTAATTACTTTATGTGTTCGAACAAGAGGTAGAAACTGAGTTTTCCCCTTTGAAACAAGAAAATAATTACTATTAAAGTCGTTTTTGATATTTTATAGTGGGATCGATGCCCAAATGTGCATACTGGCAATCTATTTTCCTTCACTTCAAATGAAGCAATCCTTTCATTTGTTTTATATGAGCAGTTTGTTTTATATATAAATATCTGACAAGAAGTTTTATTTTGGTAATTTAAGAGACTTAAAGAGAAGCAAAGTTAATTTTAAAATCTTGGAAGGTCAACCTATCAAATAAAATAATTTAATTAGTTCACTTAACTTATAAAGTAGAGACATTCTGTGAACTTGAGTAAATTAATATTCCACAAATTTTGCCCTTCCTTTCTTTTAATGCGTGTCTTTTAAAGTATTCAAATGATTTGTATGAATAATTACATATAGGCTTAATTGTTTGTACATTCGTGTTATCTTTTTTCTTGTGTCTTGTAAGTCTACGTATGAAACAATTTTAAACTATTTACAGCATACTACAAGCTTACATAATGAGGTTTACACAAAAATCTCAGTAAGTTAATGGAGATTTCAAAATGCTTGTTTTAATATTTTTGCCAAGGTAAAGTTATAAATATAAATGCATGGACTTCATTTCTGTCAAAAATGATTCCATCAAAGAATTTACTTTTAGTCAAATATGTCCGTTTCATTCACTTTACAAATCTTTGTCCTTGAGTAAGCTTTTCTTTTCTAATGTCTACATCCTTGTGAATCAGCTGACATTAACTTGGAAACTTTATTTCCAATGTGGTTACCATAGATGCAGCAGCAGTATAAATACTTTCATAAGAAATCATATTTACTCATATATGGTTTAATGATTTACATAACAGTTTAAGTTCACAAGTAGTATAAAAATAGGAGTACATTACATATAAAATCTACAACATTATATATGTATTGATAGTTAAAAATAGAGTGTCTCAAATTATTTCTTCTGCTTTGCTTTTTACTTTTGTGTCCTAGTGATTATAGTCTTTGATCCTGGAATATTGACATGATATTTTATATTAATTTTATATACCTATTATAAATAATATGTTACTAGTTTATATATTTATCTTATATTTTGAAACTTATTTTATTTCATATTTTTGGGGTTTGTCTTATAACAATTTTAGATATGGCGAATTTATCAGTCTGTGTTCCTGTGTGTATATGTGTGTGGTGTGTCTGTGTTTGTGTGTGTTTATGTGTGTGTGTGTGTGTGTGTATGTAGATATTCTTATCATAGGAGATAAATTTCAGTAGAATTTCAGACAGAAGGTAAGCAGAATACTGAGCCACCTTATATTAAGTTAACATGCTCAAGAAAAATAAGAGGATAATAAATACGTGTTATTAACTGATGATGAATGGAGAATAATTCAGGTTTTACATCAACATTAGCTGTGTATAGTCCACATATTCAGAATTGATTTTTAAGACCCAGTGTTGTTTATAGAAAACAGAATATTCATCCCATAGTAAACACTTCAGAGATAACAGGGTCCCTATGCACCAACACAGCCTCCTGTCAAGTCAAAACATAGGAAAACATTGGGTGTCTTCAGCACACTCTCATGATAAGCACTCATTATGTGCAAAAGTGAAAAGAGATCTGTCATATTAAGGTAGAAATACTGTTCTATGTTAATTTTTAAAGCAATTGTTCAATAGTATTCATATGTTGATTGATATTTGAACTATCCAGCTTTAGACAGGTTTTAGGTTTTTCTAAGTGTTTTTCAATGTTTTTGTGTTGTTCTCAGTTAATTTCAAACATGTGAATGAAACATCATCTACATATATTCACGGGCAAAGCTTTTGGTATATATGTTCTGTTTGCTGTACAGATATAAAATCCTTATTGTACAAAATCTCAAGGATAACATTGAAAATTCTCTCCATCATAGAAAGTATGTCTTCTCTTTTCCCCTCTGTATCTTTACTTCTTTGAGTTATCTCTAGCTAGTTCTTTAAAAGGTCACTTTGATTTTCTTTCAAGATTATTACTACCTTCCTAACTTTGTTGAGTTTATGATTGTTCAGTTTAACCTTCTTTCTTCCTGTCTACAAGCAAAGAGAAATAACATACTGTTATGCAGAATACTGAATGTATGCAAATGTTCACATGACAAGCACAGCTCCATAAATTTTAGACATTTTAAACCACTTGTAACACACGGGAATTGTGTGATTGTGTATGTGTGCTCATGTGTGTGTGCATGTGTATGTGTGTGTATGCCTGTGGGAATGTGTTTGCACATGCTCATGCATGCATATTAGATTCTTTACGTTAGGGAGTCCTACAGTACTAGGCTTTCTTCAAAGTCTCTATAATTATTTATCCCATCTCATACTTCTGTCTCCACCCTGTATTCCTAGCCCATTTAACCCTTCTTATTCTGTTATTTCTCCCTTCTTCCTTTATAATATCTAGTTGCAATTTCTGCTCCTTTGGAGTTTCAGCCATGTTTTCCCTTACTATTTTCCATTCATTTAAAATTGAATCTTTTAATTCTAAGTTGTAGAAGACCTAGAAGCCAAGATTCCTCATTATCCAAATAATTAAAATATTAATATTAGTTCATTGAGAAAAGGGAAGCATTTTTCTGAATTTAAACGATGCAGTAATGAGAGTGTGATCTGATGTAAGTTCAAAGATTCTACATTCTTCAAATTAAATAAATGGTAAGAATTTCCCTGGGATATTCTCTACACCCTTAATCTTCTTCTAACAACTTTAATATATCAAGGTGTTTACTTATCTTCTACTTTTTATCTGTTTTTTATGGTCTGTCAAGTGATTTTCTTAGTAAATCATATCATATGATGGAATAATGCATGAATAAAATTTCATCTTTCACATATATAAATATATATATATATGTGTATGTATGTATATATGTGGTAAGATAATAAATACATAAAGTTGTTACATGTTTGTTATTCAACACGTTAATAAATGGAGGATACTTGTAGATATGGTGTTGGAGTTAGCTTCCCATTGTATGAGTGATATTGTCATTTTCGTTCCCCTCTATAACCATGGTAAGTAGGATACCATGCAATGGGTAGATTTACATTAAAGTTGAGCTCAAAAATAGAATATCAGAGTAGGGACCCTAGCAACCTTATTTTGTGGGCATGAAAATGTTGCTGCTCTCATATTTTCACAGAACAATTTTTGTGAAACTAGAGCAGGCTATTTTCAATAGCCTGAAATAGCTACTTACTTACTTACTTACTTTGTCCTGTGGTGTCTAGTAAGAGTAAGTGTTCCTGAGATTTATCAAAATAAGTTTCAAACAAAAAGTGTACTATAAAGCTATTAAATACTTGTTGTGGATAGCCTCAGCCTTGTATTTTGATCCCAGTTCCCAGTGGATAGCCCCAGCCTTGTATTTTGAGTCTAGTCTTACTTTCCTGGGAGGGGCTGCAGAGGATGGTTGAATCTGTACACACCGTGACATCTTGTGAACCTTCTGTCCACATAAAGGCTAGAGCCAGTGATTGGGCAGTAGAAGAGAAGGCGGAGAAAAAGGCTTAGGAGAGGAGAGAGTGAGAGGAATTCGATATAAAAGGGAGAGAAGGAGGTAGAGGCAGAAGAAGAAGCAGGAGGAAATTGAAGCAGAAGGAAGTCAACTGAGGAAAATGAAGGAGTAGGAAGCTGGAGGAGCTGGAGCTGGGAGGTCAAGCATGATGCCTGGATAAACTGCAAGTTATAAGGGATCTCATAGCCAGGGATTAGAGTAGTGTAGTGGTAAATCTGCCCAATCTAGGGGTGCAATTTATACCCATAATTATTGAGTTGTGTTTTCTTTTTGACTGGTCTCCTTCGGGTAGGAGATTTTACAGCAACAAAAGAGGCTGATTTAAATAATTTCTTCTACAACAAATACTAGCTTTAAAATGTCAATATTTTTCACACCTGTTGACCAATGAGATTCCTTAATTGTAAATTTTCTAATTTTGAAATTCAATATCAAAGGAAAAATTTTTTTGATAATTATAATTCATGACCTGATGTTTCCAAAGGTACCTTAGACAATTTGCTTATATTACAATGCTGAAAGGACCAAGAAAGAAAGAAGCTTAAACAGAGTTACAACAAATATTAGAGAAGTATAATAGCCCGTGTTTCCACAAATCATTTAAGAAAAAATAAAGGCTCAGTAGAAATGAATAAAGGAAACAATGTGAAGTTTTAAATCACAACATAGGAATTATGAGTAGTGAAAAATATTAAATTTCACTAATATCTAGTAAAGTATAAGTTCATAATATATTATTTCTTGCTACATTTTAAGTCAATTTATTTATTAATTAATTGACACCATATATTGTTTTCTTCATAGGCTTAAATCAATTAAAACTCAATAGAATGATGACAGTTATTTCTTAAGAAATAAAAATCAGTTGGAACCGCAAAGAAGAAGAATATAAGCCTTCAATGATGATGGAAGTGAGTTGTGCTTGTTTTCTAGAATATGAGCATGTAGACTAACTTAGTCCATCAAGGAACTGATCAATTGGTTCTTTCTCATTTGATTGATCCATCATCATTGCCTATTCCCTGTATTTTCATATTTGCTTACACAAATATACTGCATTAGTGTTGAAATTATTTTAGGCTAGGACAAAACTGAATTCATTGTTGCACCTTTATGTTTAGGGGAAGAATATATTTGTTCTTTTTCCTGACCCCAAATACCTAAGCAATTCAAACTAATTCTTTATTATCTGAGTGCTTCTTGATGTAATATCTACCAAAATTACCTCAGAGTTCAAGACTTGATAAATCATTACTTTGGAAGCATACTGTAATTGCTATTTTGATAGTTAATGTTATAAGTGACTTGTCACAAAGCACTTTAAGGAAGCAAGGATTTCTTTGAGTTACAGTATGAAGACATATAGCCCTTTGTGGTGGGGTAGTAATAGGGTGAGCTGCCTGGTCATAATGTTTCTTTTTTCAGGTGGCAGAGAGCAGATACGAAGTGGGAGCTTGCAGGAGACATTTTGTGCTCAAATGATAGTGAATAGGTATGTTAAAATATTTACATTTCCATTTAAAAAGTATGTTTCTATATTATTTGATTATTAAAACTTTTGGTAGAATTTTGTGGTATTGCTTGTGCAAATCTCACCATTTTCTTTTTAATATTGGATATTTTATTTATTTACATTTCAAATGTCATCCTCTTTCCCCATTTCCCCTCCCTAGAACCACCTATCCCATCCCCCATGCTTCTTTTTGCTTTTATACCATTTTAATTACATGTATTAAGGTCAGTTCTGGGTTGGGGCCTAGCAATACAATAGATGCAAATAGTCAAGGTACAACCAAGACAATGAACACAAATTGTCAAAGAACAAGCAAGGCATTATACCCAATTACATGAACAATCCTGTTATTACTGTTTCTAAGGGCTGATCAGGATAACCAAAGTATCTGAGCTTACTTCCATGCCCTATCCCAAAGTCATTTTCATGTCTGAAGCCTACTTTCTTGTTCTAGCCTAAAGCTTAGATTCCTATTTGAAATAACTTCTTTGTTCTAGCCTAATATTTAGATTTCTACCTGAAATTACTTCTTTGTTCTAGCCTAATGTCAGATTTCTGCCTGAAGCTACCTCCTTGTCTTTGGCCAATGTCATATTCCTTCCAAGCAGCCCATTTCCTTGTCCTTGACGCATGTAAGATTCTTGCTAAGGAACCCCAAAGGCTCTCCCTCTCTCTCACTTTTTTATTTCATTAACAAGACTGTCTTAGGTAATTCTGACAAGAATGCCTTCCTTACCCATCAAGGAATATGCATTATCCTAAGCAATGCAGTTATGTCTTAGGTTTGGTAAGGCTATGTGCTGAATCTTACCCATCTTTGGCTTGCCAGCCTGTTAATTTAATAACTCTGTCTGGGGGTCCATTTTCAGGTTTAAGCCATGTACTTTGGCTGCCAATATGTTGATGTTGTTAAAGACAAGGTTTAAAATGATGGGCAGGAATAAAAGTATTCCCAGGACAAAAAGGGCTAGCATGATCAAGCTATATATGCCATTTTAGAAGCTTGACCAAAATAGAAACACTGACCTCAGGCCATAGGTAATTTTATCTGTAGTCTCTACTGCATCAACGCTCAGCAGAACAACATTCTTGAAATTCATAAGCTCACTATGTAACATTAAAACACCCAGAGAGGTGTAAGAATTATGCCAAATACACTGCATGTGTCACTAAACTTTTTCCTAATTACAATGACTATACCTGTAAATATTAGAACTAGCATGAATCCAATGGTATTTTTCATGACACTCAAGATGGCTCCTTACCCTTAAATTCTGAACCTCCTTCCAATAATAAGGATAATGAGCATCAATCCATTCTTCCAATTGCCTATCTAAATCCTCTTGTATATTCAACACATTAGTAACATTTTTTGCTAAATGATTAACAAAAGTAGTTGTCTTAACTTCTTGTGTCAAAGTAATTGCACCACTACTAGTAGTGCTAGATCTGTTATACCAGCAATAATCAAGCCCACTACCCTCTTGTTTCTGCTTAAAGCCTGACTCATTTCTTCCCATACTTGCAAGCTATTTTTAGAAGACCAATGTTCTGTGATACTCAGAGTACTAAAACAAAAGATGGTTGATAGAGCTCCATAACTAACATGCCAAATTTCAAAATACAAACACAATTAGAAGGTCAATGCAACTTACATTAAATACTGTAGAAGAAACAAAAGTATTTTTAACTTGACAATTAAAAGAGCCTTAACACATGTATTAACACCTGTTTGAAATCCAGATCCTGTCCCCAACTTTATCTCTTGCTAACATAACATCATAGAAAACTGCAGCTAATTTCCATATATGTCTCTGAAAATGTCCAGAACTAGCCTTCCAAATGAAAATTTTTATTTCCAATATAGGGTTGATTTCTAGATCAGTCCATGATTGAATCTAAATAACTGGTCACATTTAATAACAATACAAGAATCATTACAACTTCTCCCTTTGATTTTATGTTTCACAAGGTCTAAAATCTTGAGGCAGGGCAGCTTGTCCCATCAAGTATATAGGTAAGCAATTCTGAGTTGGGAACATATGTCCAATACAGCTTCCCAGTCATCATTGTCAGGGCACTCAGCAAGTTCACAGGTCAGCATCATTCTTTGTCCTAGCATTAGCATGTCTCACCGTCACTCTGGTGATTACCATGCTCCTTCAGCATCCTGCAGAAAAAAACACCTCTTCCCCATATTTAATACCTGATGGATATCATGCCTTTTGCCAGTAAGCGGATCCTTCTCTTCCACCTCTTCATAAGTATGCCTAGATTTAGAGTGCCATAAACACTCAGCAAAAAGTTCTGATACTTTTGGGTGTGTTAGAACTTCTGGGAGTCCAGCCTGCTCTGAGTTTTGGGAGGTGGGGTGCAGAGCTGAAGCCTTAGGGCTGCTCCAGGTGCAGGCAAAGACCAGAGGGTCCCGTGCCACTGCCTTTGAGAAATCTCACCATTTTCTTGTTAATTTATTTTTATACACTTTAAAATTTCTACTGTTTTTATGTCTCCCCTCATTAAAATCACATATGGATTATTGCCAGTCTCTACTTTAGTTCTGGATCTGGAAATATTTACCTCTAGTCAGATATTTCCTTCATCAAATTCCTCTTGATGTTTACAATAATGATGATTCTTCTCACCCTTTTCTATGGTTATAGTCTGAAATCTTTGGTTCATATTTTTATTCCATTATCTTATTTTTGCAAAGTCAAGTTCAGTGATGTTCATTCATTTCACTCTTGAATTTATGGGGAATACCCTCAGTGACCACTCAATAAAGATAATATGGCAGATTAAAGAACAAAAAAGAGTGAGTGTTCCCTTTATTGAGGAGTGTTTGCTATTTAATAAGAGGGTCTACAAATCAAAAGAGAATGAAAAGTGCACTTGAAATTAGGTTACTTATTGTCCCCTTTTTGGGAGGCATGTGATAGCTGTGATAGTGAAGGTTAATATACTACATTATGCCATTTCAATATAAAGAAAACATTTAGAGCAGTTAACAAAGTTACTACATGTGATGTCAGTCAGCAGTAAAGTTGATGCCTTAAGGCAGGATGGTGAAGGAGGTCTCCTATAAAATTGACATTTGAGATGCAGATTAAGAGAGTAGGACTGGACAGTATCATTCAGGTCACAGCAGGTTTGTCTTTAACAGGAAGTAGATCTAATTTGGCGGAATTAAGAGACATTAAAATTTCCTTGATTATGGGTGAAAGGAATTTAAACCCGAGTGGATATTATAAATGAATGTTGGGATGAGGAGGACAAAGGTCCAAGTTAAAACATTTGAATTGTATGTGGACTTTTAAGTTGGAACATCATTGGCTTTTATCAATTCATCTAGATAGCTCATTTGGAGAGTTTTAAACAAAAGATGTCATGGGAAATATAATTCCAATTATGAGGGTTAAGAAGGCCAGTAACATAATACTTTTTGAGAAGAAAAGGAATTATTAATAAGGTCTATAGATTCATATTATCTGGAAAGGTAGTGCTTGAGTGACCTTTCAAGTAAAAAGCAGTCAATCATTTTCAAAGTTAAATGCTTTATTTATAAGTTCAAATATGTGCTATAATTTTGCATATCATATATGTTTGGTAATGAATGGTAGAGAAGACTTTTTTTTCTGTTGAATAAAAAGAGGTGCTTTTTGATTAATCTATAATAAATAAAAATTTAAAATACAGTTGATTCACATGTTGTTGGAATGAGTTTTTTAATACTTGGAGGCATTTTTCAAGAACATGAACTTTGTGATATTTTATATTATCTTTATATTTCTTTTCCAGAGAAGTTTAAAAGACCTTAAGAGGAATATCTGAATGACTACAATGTTTGTAAAAACATACACACATTTATAAACATACCTATGGAATGACCTGGTCTTCTCTGAAACCAAGGACACTTCCTGTCTCCTGGACATTTCAAGGTTAAATATAGGTTTTATTTTCTAATGGATTGATTTCCATCATTGTTCTGATAAGCTTATTTATGAGGTCTCTATAGATGGTAACATGATATCTCTTGAGAGTTACTTGTACTGTGTTTCATTATAATTTTAAAAGTCAATACACATAATTAAACAAACAGCAATAATACATTTACTTCTTTGGAATTTACTGAACTCCTAATCAGTGACAAGTCACTGAGAATTAATTTACAAAGTTTTTTGAAATTCTTGCTACATCAGTACAATAAGGGTTGAGAATAAGTATAAGAAATTGAGAAACCCAGAATATAGCAAATTTCCTTAAAAATAGCTCTTCACACTAGTTGAGTAAATTGCATTTATAGTCTTGGTAATAGCAAATTCTATGGCTATCGCAAAGAATATGGCACAGAGGCAAATAAGACAATCAAGAAAAATTTGCATATACAATTTACAGAGTATAAAAATGATTCTATACAAATAGAAACTTCAGCTTCAAATAATTGCTTCAGACTTTAGTATATGAGGATATGCTGCCATGACTTAAAGAAATGTATTCTTCATGAAGTTGATTGATAAGCTCCACAATATAACTCAGGAAATTTTATTGAAAAAGTATAGCTCAATTGTGCTATATCTTAGAAGTGGGAAATAACAAAATCTTCATATTCAATATTGATCAAAGGCAGACAAGTCCAATAGAAGGTAAAGATACTCATTTCAGAATCAGTATCTAGTACAAGTTCTGTTATTTAATACAAATGAATGTACTATAATAGCAATATGATCAAATAAATACAAAACAGTAATATTTATTTTTATTTATTTTAAAAGGACAAGGTTACCATTTTTTTAAGTGAGGCAGGAAAAAGGTAGTGAATTTTCTTATGAAATACAGTTTGCCTACCAGAGTTTTAAATGCATAAGCACTCAACTGATAGGAAGTGTGTGTGTGTGTGTGTGTGTGTGTGTGTGTTGTGAGTATGATGACAGATGATATATGATAGATAGATGATAGTTAGAGGGATAAAATAATAGATAGATAAGAGAATATGAGACAGTAGCAAGTCACAAATAGAGAAAAATCTTCAACTTCTCAATGTTCATTTTTAATGAAGTTGAAGAGCTTGAAGGGTAAAATATTCACAATCCAATTCAATGCAGATGACTGACATAAACTGCATTGGAATGATAGGTCTTCAATAATACATTTTATACTTTCCTCCAGGATTTATCATAAAATTACTGAATGCGTTTTGCTTCATATAGCTAGAAGAGATTGCCAATGTATTGGCATTGTCATTCTTTTTTGTAATGTTACACCTGCTTAACTAATATTTTCCTACTTGACATAGAAGTTATTGGGCGCAGTCATGTGTATACAAAAGTGACAGAAAAATATGTAAATATGATATAACACTCTAGACTCAAATGTTGCCAATTTACAGGTATGGAATAACCATTATTTATTTATTTATTTATTTATTTATTTATTTATTTATTTATTTTTGAATAACCTTTTGAAAGGCCCCCAGATATGGGAGACCCCACTCAAGAGATTATGACCACCCAATGACTCACTGATCTTGATGCAACCAGCATGAGGTTTAATGATTCCAGTGTACTGGCGTTCCCTCACATGCAAGCAAGAAGAGAGAACCCGGAGTTCGTGCTAAGAATAGCTTTTATAGGTCTAGGGGTTAGAACAGAGAAACGGTGACTAGGTACAATATGATTGGCAGAACAGTGTGACTTTTAAACTGATTGGTCTTTGGGGAATGAGGTGACAAGGACCTCCCTTGTCTGTCTGTATGCTCTGGCCCTTCCTCACCTGCAGGTGGGTTCCCTCCTCCCATGGTCTGAGGAATGTTAATCAGCCTCTCCCTTCCCCCTCTGAATGGTAATCCAGCAAGTGTCCTCTAAGGAATGCGCCCCTCCCAGGATGTGTTCTGGGACAGTGAGATTCTTTTAATATTAAATTCAAACTGAGACCTGAAAATCCTACAGTTAGACCCAAAAGTCTTACACTTTTTAGAGGACGAAAACCACAGACCTCACAATGACAAGAAGGAAATGACTATCTGGTCTTGCAAGGTTAACTGTAATCAGAAGCAAAAACAGGAAAGGATTAAATAAACTTAGAATCAGAAAAGCTTTATGGATCTCATTAGTTTCTATGCTATTTTAAAAATTAAAAATACACAGTTCGCCGGGCGGTGGTGGCGCAGCCTTTAATCCCAGCACTTGGGAGCAGAGGCAGGTGGATTTCTGAGTTCGAGGCCACCTGGTCTACCAAGTGAGTTCCAGGACAGCAGGGTATACAGAGAAACCTGTCTCGAAACCAAAAAAAAAAAAAAGAAAAAAAAATACACAGTTCATACAGAGATAGTTTGCATATGTGAGAAAATTTCTCCTAGAAGTCATGGGTTACTATAAGTGTTGTTTAAAAAAAAAAGAAAAACGGAGGCAGAGGGTTCCAGGAGGAGAGGTTTATTTAGGGCAGAGGGGAGAGCAGAGAGAGGCGGTGGCCATGACCACGCAGAGGGGGGAGGGGAGAGGGAAAGTGTCAGATACGCCCGCAGGCTTGGGTCACAGGAGCAAGAGAGCAAGAGGGCAAGAAAGCAAGAGAGAGAGGAGGGCCAGACAGCCCCTCTTATAATAGTGGGCAGGGCTACCTGGCCGTTGCCAAGTAGCTTCGGGGAGGAGCATACCTAGCTGTTGCCAGGTAACTCTGGAGGTGGAGTTTAACAGAATGCTAACAATAAGAAAATTCAAATACCAGGCACAAATTACTTTTATAAGAGTTGTTGATCAGGGACACAGAGAAATCAATCTTAAACAGGAAATCGCCTGCCTAATGTTTAGCTTTCATAGTTCTTTCTATAAAGTGTTATTTGGTCAGCTTGTTTAGAGAGATATGGATGGTCTTCATCATAAATCCTAGATGCTGCAATCATGACATTGCAGTCAAGATGCACCCACTGGTACAAAAGGCTAGCATATATACAGTTAGCAGTTAGTGGATTTATGGCCTGCTTCACAGGGAATATTTCATATGTGGCATGGTAAACATGATCAAAACCTAGGGCTACAGAAGCCATAGGCCTCAGGTTAGGATCTATTGTGTTGTTTTGCTACACAGCCAGTTTGTCAAGGTCCCTCTCCAACGTTTATGTTCATAATCATATATTTGTGTCACTTTTAACCTTGAAAAGAGCAGCTCCTCATCAGAGGATAGTGCTGAATTCAGAAGTGTTCAGGGTGAATAGAATAGGAAACCAAGAGTACTGAGTCATAGTGAACCTCTGGATCACACTGTCCCTGTGGCTCAGGAAGTCTTGCCAAGAAGACAGTGGAAAGAGAGTTAAAACATCTTGAATGGAAAGAAGAGAGACACCTCATACCACTTGATGTGAGAAAAATGACATTTGATAGCAGCAAGAGGAGGCAGAGGCTCTTTTATTTGGTGAGTCTACACTGGTAGATTCCCTATGTTTGGTGGATTCCCCTACATGTCTGCATAAGACCAGTGCTAATTTGTTATTAAAAGAAAAAAACAAACTTTAGTTAGATCTAAATATTATGTTAGGCAGTGTTGGGGAGGAAAGGGGAGGGAATAGTGAATAGAAGACTGCCGTACAATGTACAGAACGACAAAATTCGTCACAATGTGGGAAAAAACCATGGGTATGCTATAGTACATAGAGAAAAGTCCACAAGGCTTCAACCTCCAGAAAGAACTATAGGAAACTTTGAAAACCCTGAAATGTAAAATATGCTCTTCTCCAAGGAATAGCACATCAATTGGTTCTTCTGTGCTAAGCCATCAGCTCTTAAAACATACATAAAAGTAACATTATATGGAATTAGCATATATATATATATATATGCAAAAGCAATTGAAGAAACTGAGGCTATAAATTTAGGGAGAAAGTGTGTGATGTAATGAAGGGTTGAGAGAGGAATAGGAAAAAAGAAATACTGTAATTATACTATAATTTCACAAATAAAATTAGAAATTAAAAAAGAATAAAAAATTTAAAACTATGACTGTAAGTTGGCACAGCCATAATTCAGTGCAAACAAGTAATTAAGGCGTCAGGATAATTTCAACCCGTGCCAGCAGGCAGTCCAGGTTCCAGATGCTTCAGTCTCAGTATACTTGTAGCCGACTGTCAACCTGTGCCAATCCAATTAAAAAGAAATGTTACAAAATTGTGACTTAAATGTGTTTCTTCTAGGATTTCAAATAAGTTGGACATATTTTCCTCCTAGCACTAGCAGGCTGGAGTGATACCAGTTAGGATAGAATAGTGTTCTTGCAAAAGAGCTGAGTTGAGTTTTCAATACACATGTAGAGCACTCAGCAGCCACTATAACTCTAGCTCCTGGGCTCCTGGGCTCTCTTTGTATTCTTATTTGCTTGGCTTCTGCATGCATATGAACATAGGCATACACAGATACACAAACACCTAGATGTGTGCACAGAAATAATAAAATAAATCTGTAATAGAGACAGAATGTTACAAACTGAAAGAGGAAAGTCACAGAACCTGAAGAGGCTACAAAGTGACACCATGGTGAAAACCAACATTGATAAAGTGTGTTGGCAGTGTGTACTTTTAATGAGATGTGTTGATTGTGTTTTTATTTCCTCAATACCTATAGTCTACCATAATTAACTCTGTGGGAAAAATGATCAAATTCTCACAAAGGCAAATGCCACAAAATATCATCCAATACTTTTCTAAACTCTTAGGCTCATTAAAAAATGAACGAAACAGTAAGAGAAGTCTAGAAACTTGCAATGACCAACAGGGGCCTAAGAAGAGATACAAATAGAATGTGGTGTTCTTGATAAGGTCTTGGAAAGGAAAAGCATATTAAGTAGAAGATATAACTATAGTGTGGCTTATTTCAACATAGTATAAGTAGTTATTGATAAATTTTAGCTGGCGTATCATGGTTAAATTATTAAAAGTTGGAATGCAGGAATAAGCATTTTCCTTAATCTTTGCCTTTACATTTTCAGTTTCTTTTACAAATATACAATTTTTTATCACTTAAAATAACATGTAATATTTTTACATGACACAGAGTGTTTGAAAATATGTGTCTCCTATAATTGTGCTTTCTCTTGGGGTCCCTTGACTTCTGTTGGTATGGCTTATACAATTTTGATGTGATGGTGTTTTTTTATATTTTATTTTATTATGTTTACTTGTTACCTCTTAAAAAGTAACTTTTTTTTCTAAGGAGAAATAGAAAGGGAGTAGATTGAGATAGGAGGGAGGTTGGAGAGGAACTGGGAAGAGTATGGGAAAACTGTAATTAAAATATATTGAGTGAAAATACAATCTACTTTCAATAAAGAGGAAAAGGAAAAAAAAAAACTTGTTTCCTTAAAGTTGTATGTATCAACCATAAATGACAAAGATATAAATATAAAATTATATTCTTCAAACAATGAGAGAAGTCAATGCAGCAGCCTAGGCGTGAAGCTATTTCTAGAAAGCAATGCTCCCTTATGTGCATACCACACCTTGATCAAGCAATACAGAGCATTATGTTCAGAAAGGTAGGAGTAGATACCATGTTGTTACTAGTATCAGCAGTTTATACATGCATATGTTCTATGATAAAAATCAATTTATAATTGTTTTAAAACCTACTTAATGAGTGGTAAATCCTATTAGTTACAAATATAACAGAATGTAGAGCCATGGCATAAGGAAATATGCCTTAAAATAACATGTAATATTTTTATGTGACACTAAGTGTTTGAAAATATGTGTCTCCTATAATTGTGCCTTCTCTTGGGGCCCCTTGACTTCTGTTGGTATGACTTATACTTCTTTATTAAACATTCCTAATAGTGAGCTGACGGTTGTCTTCATCTAGACATTTTCATGGTCATTGTCATTGTCATGGAAGAGGCTCCTTCCTCTAAGGAGCAGCAAAATGGAGGGTGCAAAACAGAGGAATAACTTCCCTCTTAGTTTCAGGAAGCTGTAGGCTTAATAAAGAGAAACTATTAGTTTTCTGACATATCATTGTACTTACAAAAGTGTGAGGGGAGCCAGCATTCCCTCACTGATAGAGATTTTTTTTTTCCATTTTATTCTTA
Organism: Mastomys natalensis; assembly: GCA_021653895.1. Taxonomy (NCBI): domain Eukaryota; kingdom Metazoa; phylum Chordata; class Mammalia; order Rodentia; family Muridae; genus Mastomys; species Mastomys natalensis. Next base: position 580,646 of record JAJTUV010000485.1, read on the forward strand.
TTTTAATAGACATGTTTTTTTCCATTTTATTCTTATTTTAATGCTTTGAATATTCACAGGCCCATGGTTAAGAGCATTATTTTTCATAGCTTTGTATACATGTCATTTTTGAATGTTGTTTTATCTCTGTGTAGTTCTTAGGACAGAAGTTGATTTAGATTCAAACCTATGCTCCCTGTATTATTGTCACTCATCATCGGGAATTTAAGGTTCTTCACTTTAAATTCTGTTTCTCTTCTCTAGAAGAAAACAGAGCTTGTTTGCTTTCATGCCATGACTTTTCATCAATATTTCCACTCCTTCTGCTTTCCATCCTTAGAGATTTCTTCCTCTTGTTCCAACTAAAGCAGGAGAAGTACTGCTTTCTCTAGATGACTGTTTGAAATTGTTTCTTTCAGCTGTCACTTCAAGCATAGTTCTGCTGAAAGTTAATGTAATCCATGTGTATTCTAACATGAAAGAGCATTTAAATATTGCACACCAAGAGAACTGTCATGTTCACACCAGTGATTATCAAAGCAGCAGCCCCAGTGCAAATCTCCCATCCAAGTTAGAATCAGTTTGCCCAGATCTCTGCTACACTTATTTGTAGATGTGATCTATGAACACACACACACACTCCACAAGCTTGAACATGATTCTTCCCTACTAACTCCTTGCCCCTTCGCTTGTTGCTATTCCCTTAAATGATACCACTCCCTGCAGAGTTGTTGAAATCTTAAGCATGGCTATAATCATTGCAATGGACTTTCTTTTCCGCACAGTTGACAGATAAACTGTCATGTTCAGACTACAGATAACTCTAATTAGCTTCCTTTTTCAAATTTTACCTTCTAATCTGGTATTGGTAAGGGTTACTGACATTGTTAAGCAAAATGTTCTGTTGGGATTTTGAGAATAATTAGATGAGGGCGTCAGAGAAAGATTTAATATGAAGCTAATGAAGCTGAAACTGAAAGTCATCCACTACATGAGTCCTGTGAATTCTGGGAAAAATAGAACCATGAAAATGTTTAGATGAAGACAACTGTCAGCTTGCTATTAGGAATGTTTAATAAAGAAGTATATGATGTAAAAGACTACAAACTTTACAGAATATGAGATTTATTTTAATCACTGGTACTTAATTTTAAAGTCAATGTAAATCTAAATGTTACTCAAAAGAAAGGAGCAATATGTACAAATGGTTAGGCAACACATTGTAAAATTTTATCATTTGTTTTTAATACAAAAGAAGTTTAACATTATAAGTTTTGGAGGCTGGAGAGCTCAGAAATTTAAATTATTGCTGTATTATAGGACTGAAATTCAGTTAGTATCACCCATTATCAGGTAGCTTACAAATGGTTCTAAGTCCAGCGTTAATGAATTTGATGTCCCATTTTGGCCTCCTAGAGTACACTCCCCTTACACACACACCCACACACACACACACACACACACAACACACACACACACATTGTGGATACATACATATAATGTGCAAAAATCTTATTAACAGTTAAATATTCCATTAAGAACATATAATTCATTTTCATTTTTTAGTTATTTCTGAGTATGTGGGCTGATTCATGACTTATCTACTGTGAACAATGTTTTAGTGAACATATTAGTGTTTCTAAAGAGGTGATAAAACACATTGGTCATAAACACCTTGGGTAAGAACTGGTTTCTTTCAGTTTATAGCTTTCAAGCCAACTCCATTACTGATGGATATCAGGGTAAGAACTCAAACAGGTCATGGTTCTGAAAACAGAAATTAATGCAGGGTTCTTAAAGAGTGCTGCTTACTAACTAGGTCTACATGAGTTGGTCAGACAGATTTTTAATATAAATACTCCTCACCAGGTCTACCAGCACAGTTGTGACCCCATCCAGAGTGATCTGGCCCTCCCAGATAAATTATCAACATGGCTTGTACACAGCAGGAACGTTTCTCAATTGAACTTATTCTCAAATGACTGTCTTGTATCACATTGCAATAAAATTAGCCAGCAAACATGGGTATGCAAGAGCTATAAGTTAGTTTGCTTTGACTGTATTTACAGGTGACTTTATAAACATTTTTTTTTATATTCATTATCAGAAGGTCTATGTTTTCAAAAATTAGTTAAGAGCTGGAAAACAAAGTAAATGACTGAAACACACCAGTACCTGAATTCGATATGACTATTGAAGTTATGACATCAGAACTCTTGTAACCAACTGCACTGTACATGTGCAAGTGTGTATCTTTAATTACCAAACAAGGAAGACAGAGGCTTAATGAAACCCTTCACATTTGCCTCTGCTTTATTAATCATTTATAAGCACTAGGAGGCAGGGACCACTCTAAATGTGTAAACGCTGCTAAGTTCACAAAGCTTCAGTGAAGAGTTACAAACACAAGGTCACATTGATGGCTCTGAATAGTGTTTTGGGCACCAAAACAAAATAAACAGTTTTGTACATGTGGGAGAGATTTATGGAGAGGAGGGAGTTTGACATGAGATATGGGGAGGTACAATTTGAAAGCGCTAGTTATATAAGATATGCATTATAAATGAGGGTGTATCTACATAGTAGGATGGCTGGAAGCTGGATGCAGAATGGCATATGCTTCCGCAGAAGTGCTTGACTCCTCTGCACTGGTAATTACGCACCATCTGCCTTAACCCAGACTACTCCCAACCTCAGAGTGGGGGATGCACGAGACCAGTAACCTCAGTATTAACACCTGAGTGAGAAACCTAAATATTTGCTGCTTTTCTTCATGGTGACTTTTGAAGAGAGCCGCTATGCACTGCACCTGAGGATAGTGCTGGCTGAGAGTGCTCCTTGTGGTAACAAGTCCTCATTTGGCTATTCAGCTGTGCAGGGGCAGGGAATAGACATACGTGGACGTATGCAGAGATGATACGTGGCATATGCTCATTGGCCTTTGCTTAGATATAAGCCTGGTCCCCGGGGTAGGTGGGGCCACCACCTCCAGAAAGCTACAATCCTGAGTAAACTGCCTTGAGAAGGAACCTTGTTGTCTTGTGTCTAATTTCCTGCTGGCCAGGAAGGGCGCCGGACAGACTTTGGGTTTTTGTGAGTCATTATCATTGTACAAAGCAAATAAGTACAGCAACATTGATATCAGTCTGGAAAATTCTACAATGAAATGTGGAATTTCTTTGAGAAGAAATCTTAGAAAAGGAACATAATGTGGAAAGTGGAAACAAGCTATTTAAATAAAAATAGAAGATGAAGTTCTATATGCACTGATATATAATAATTACTAGTTACAGAAGGCTTAGTTCTCATAAGCACATTTTAAATGGTTTTTTCAACAAATATTTTAAAAAGTATATTTTTTGTTTCCTTTTGCCTGTCCTATTTTCAAAAATGTTATGCTGGTTGCAAACAGAATACAACTGCTTTACTCTTAGCACACATAAGGCAAGTAATTCATATTCATCTGTTGATTAATTCTTTAATAAATCCTGGTTACTAACAGCTGTTGATTATATATTTTATTGTATGATGGTTTCCATTCTTTTCTCCATTCATTATCCATCATATTTCTTATTTTCCACTTTCATTTGTCATAATTTAATATTTTACAAGTAGTTGATTATCACTGTATGATTTAAATTAAGAGTAACTCTAGATTCACCAGCAGTGAAAATATTAGAATGTTTCTACATTCCAGATACTATCACAGCTTTAAAATCTGTAAAGTGTTCACTGCCTTTTATTTCTCCATACGTTCAGTGTGTATTTATTGGTTTTTACTTAAACAGTTCATTGTGTACCTAATGCATAATTACATTATATACAGGTTTCAGAAGAGCTGCACGTTACGTTTGTTTCTGGGTCATCTTCTTATCCATTTTTCACATTCTTTCATATGCTTATTCTACCCTCTTGGTTGTCTGTTATATTTTTCACAGCGAATGACAATCCTGCTGCAGTCCTTTTGTGAACCCCAGATCTATATAGGGCTTATTCCTCCCAGAATCTGTTATTTCTAAAAAGAATAAAATGGAATTTCTTCATGTGTGAATGATGTTTTCACAGGGTATTGAATTCCAGGTCATCACTTCAAACATACAGTCCGACGTTTGTTGGTTTCTGTTGTTGGCTTTTGGGAAATCATTCTTTGAAGGCAATAAGGCTTTTCCATGTGGCTTCCTTTTCTGGCTGCCTTTATAATATCCTTTGTCCTTGTTTCTGGCAGCTTTAGTGTTACATATTTCTTTCCTTTTTCTTCTTTTTAGTCTTTTCTCAGTTGTGTTCTTGAGGCATGCCTAATTGTTTTGTGCATGGAATTATGTATGAACCATAGAGGGGGAAATTGGAAACTATTTGTTGTTTTTGTTGTTGTTTTTAGTTCCAAAAGCATTTGCTTCAAGAATCAATTAAGCAGTGGAAAGGCAGTCTTTATAGAAGCAAGTCAGATTTGATTTGAAGCTGGCTTCAGTTGCAGAGTGAGTTGGCCAGTTTCCTGTGGATGGGGAAAAAAGGCAAATCCCTCGTGTGTTCACAAGAGAAAAATGAATGTGTGATTCAAGACCTCCTTACAGATATTCTCTGATTTCAGTTTGTGCCCTCTTCTCTTTCCCTTCCACTTGACCAAAGTTTTCCTGCCTTTCAAACTCAGGTGCCCAAGAGTCAGCCTCACGGTTTGAGCCTACTCATCTGTCTAGTGGAATGGGGTCTGCTAGTCTATGCTAAGCTATGCTGTGGGATAACTCCATTAACTTCAAATTGAAGCATATTTTGCAATGGGGTCTTGTGTTGCCTGTATATTTTATTACTGAAACTCACTCTGACTTTCCTTTTGGTTTGAATATTCTACATAACATCAAATTCAAAACTTACTATGTATTTCCAATACTGAAATTTAGTTCATGAAATACTACAGTTCTTATAACAGACATTTAAAATTAGGCCACATAAAGTAGATATTTGATAAGCATCCATAGATATAAAATGACTTATAAATGAAAGAATTTTAGGAAGATTAAATTTAAATTCTCAAGAGCAAATTATTCTTTAACATTATATGTGTTCTATAAATATATTGGTTGTCATTAAATTATTTATTAATATATAAATAACTTAATATAGGGGTACCATAATTGGACATAATTATTAGCTTATACATTATATAATATTGCTCTTTACAAGGAATATCTATATCTAATCTATATCTATCTAGATTTATATGGTTATATTTTATTTTAACTTGAAATTTGCTTACTTTCCATTTCACAACTGTGTTATTTACAGTCAGTGCTCAGTAAAGAGTAATTACAAACATTTCAGAAAATTTTTGTTGGAATTACTAAGATTATTTCGTTTTAAATTTTTTTTATTTATTTTCATTCTAAGGCTTGAACCCTCCTGGTCCTCCCTCCCAGTGTACTTCATTCTATCCTTGGGAGCTCCCAGAGCCTGAGCCACCAACCAAAGAGCACACATGGCCTGGTCCTTGATCCCCAGCACATATGTAGCAGAGAACTGCATTGTCTGGCCTCATTGGGAAAGGATGTGGCTAATCCTGGGGAGACTTGATGTCCCAGAGTAGGAGGGATACCCTCTTAGAGGCAAAGGTGTGAAGGGATGTATGAAAGAACTCTGCAAGAGGGTCTAGAGGGGGTGAAACATTTTTTATGTTAAAAAATAAAATTGATCATTGTAAATAATCAATAACATAAAACACCATGTATTTTGGTATGTTGTGTTTTTTTATAGATTTATATATTTTATGTATGTGAGTACACTGTTGCTCTCTTCAGACACAGCAGAAGAGAGCGTCAGATCTGAATTATTTAAAGCAGTCTTAAGATCTCCAACTTTTTTTTTCATCTTGGTTGATTGCGATAGAGTTATTTCTCTTGGGCTGGTTCTACTCCTTGTTAGCAGCTTTTCTCATCAAATAGACCACAGCTCTGGCATCGTGAATATCTTGGGTCTCCAAGGCAACTTCAATGTTACAGTTTCTTGTTTCAATGTCTGGAATCCACATATGGTCTTCTGGTCTCTTGAAAACGGCTGGCATCATTTCTACAGCTCTGCCCTCTGTAGTACTCTAAGCTCAGGTTGATCCACTCCACTGCTGCTGCTGTTCTTAGTGATCATCCCATGGTACTAGCATCTCCAATATGCTGTCTTCTTCCAATGCAACTAGACTTCACCAATAGCGTCTCATGGGCTTTCTTCATGATGAAAGCCTCAACTTCTTTATATGACCTCTTCAGTCCTTGGCCATCAACTACAACTGAGGTTGTACCTTCATCAATGTCCTTCCATAGCCTCTCACAGTGCCAAGCCTCAGCTGATGTTCATGACCCCTTCAATGCCTTCAACACCAGTATCACCTGGGTAACTCTTAGACATTACCAAATACAGTTGCTTCAAAAGTCACAGCTGTGGCTATCTCTGGAACACAGCTTCTTTATACTTTCAGAAAACACTTCCCAGAAGATTTCACTTCAGTGATGCTGGTTTCTTATTAACCACCACTAATTTCTTATCTCCAGCTAAGTAGCATCAGTTGTCCTAGTAGTCCCTTCTATACTGGACTCTAAAGCCAGAGCCATGTAGGCAAAGCTGCTGCGTACTGCTGCTTGCTGGGACTGGAACATGGGCCCTTTGTTCTATTACATTTTTACTAGGTTTCTGTTTTCCAACTTCTTCACTACCTATGCTTCACTGTCCTGGAACTTGTTTGGTCAACTTACTTATTTTGAGATCTGCATGCCTGTGAGTCCCCTGTTCCGGAGGGTGTCCCACAACGATCTCCCAGCTGGGTACAGGGTGAGAGCAGGGAGGGTCCGCTACTGTCTCTGCCGATGCCTCTGCCCAAGTCTCCACTGTCCGTCAGTCTCTGGCCTGGCCTGGTGCTGGAGGACCGGGCCAAAGGGCACAGAGTGCGAGCAGGGAGGGAAGATTGCCTGTCTGTGCTGCTGCCTTTGCTCCACTGTCGGTGCTTGGTCACTGCTGGCTAGCTAGCAAGGAAGCAGCTTGGTGTCCCAGGCAGGTTCTGGGAGAGCAGTTCTCTCCCCAAGTGTTACAGCTCTTGTGATAGAAACTCTCGGACACCAAGATGATTCTGGAACATACCTTTTTACTTCTCCTCAATAGAGCCCTTATATATAGTTTCAGGGTGGTTTAGGATCTGGCAGCAGATAATGCCTATTGGCTTGGTCTGAGAGCTTGGACATACCTCATCTACATGGGGAGAGCCTGAGGTACTGTTCCTGGTGACCGATGGCCATAGACCTCTCTGTGGGAGGGGCTGTGGAAGGCTGAAGCTGAATGAAAAGATCCAGGGCCTGGGAGCAGAGCTGAACACCTGCCTTCCTGAGAAAGGCCTGGATTCAAGACTTATGCTCAACCAGGCACCCAACTGCTTCTCACAGCCCACCGCCCCACACATGCCTGTCTCCTAAACACTGGGATTAAAGGTGTGGTCCACCAAGCCTGGATTTAAGTTTTTCTTCACCTAGAACTTGCTCTGTTCTAGGCTAGTCTTGAACTCAGAACCGATTGTCTTTGCCTCCTGGGATTAAAGGCTGTGCTTCTGTGCCTAGACCTAAATATAGCTGGGTAGAATCTTGCCCCAAGATCACTACTTGCTTAATTCAATTTAACAGCCTTAAACATAGGAATCAGCTTCACTTCCTGGTGGCCTCTAATACTCAAATCATATATTTTATATTTTCAATTCGTAGTTTGCTATGCTTGTTTAAAATCTCTTCATGAGACTCATCCTGCGAACAAAGTCTATGATGTGCTTCCAGGATGAAGGTCTTAAAGCCCACACCCACAGTGACACACCTCCAAAAAGGCAACACTTACTCTAACAGGGCCACATCTTCTAATAGTGCCATTCCCTGGGCCAAGCATATACATACCATAACAGTTGTTGAACCCCAGGTAATCAAAACATTAAAGAAATATTATTATTTTATAAAGATGCATAAACAGTCTCATGAGTTCCTTTGCTATTGCTCTTATGTTCTTGTGCTTATGGATGAGCACCGGGGTTGGATAACCCATAAGGCTTTGTTCTGGAGTACACTGATTTTCCATCTGTTAGCAGTAATAGATTGCTTACAGCTGCTAATGTTTTGCAGCTCCCTCTCATATATAAAAGACACTATCTTTCTACGATGTTTTGCTCTCCTGTCTTTGACACTCATTCTGTCCTTCTTTTGTCATGTCCCCTCAGTCTTAGGTACAGAGCTTTTGTGTATGTAGGACAAAACTGGCGACCGCAGCGGTGCGGGCCCTGGGCCTACGCGGCAGCAGCTCGTGGGCCCGAGTGGTGGAAACGGGTCGCAGTGGTGGAGTCCCGGCCCACGCGGCAGGACAGCGGCAGGCCCCGGGCCCAGGTGGCAGCAGGCCCCAGGCCTGCACAGGCAGGCCTCCAGGCCCAGGCAGCAGCGGCCTGGGGCCTGCGGGGTGGAGGCTGCCTGGAGGCTTCCAGGCAGCCTGTGTCACATACCGGACGAAGGTCCCGGGTTCCAGGGGCTGGAGGCTTTGGCTGCGGCGGGCCCGGGAGGCCCCAATGATACGAGGAAGTCCTTGGTTCCAAAAGGGTTTATTGTCATGGCGGATGGTAGATGGATCTGGAAGTACCCCCCAAAACTCAGGGCAGGCCTGAGTTAAATAGGGAGGGAGAAGTAGGAAGGGTCTGGGGAGGGGAGGAATGGTTAATTGGCTCGCCCTCTGACCTTCATTAGTATGTAAATCCCTAGGGCTGAGGCCTTAGTTACACCCTCCTACCTGTGCACTTTGGGAGGGCTGTAATGGCCTACGTGACTGAACAATGTAGGTCTATAGAGATTAGACTGCTTGTTAGGACTCTGAGTTCTGGGGACTTGGCCGAACTCCTGCCGTTTCTCCCTTGGAGTCTCGGGTTCTAGGCCATGCCCAGCCAAGAACCAGGTTACCCTTACGCAGTCCCACATGTGTATATGTATCAATTGATAATGAGCATGTCCTAATTAAATGTCCTCCATAATTGAGCAGTTGTGGATTTCCCTACTGTGAATTTCTATAATATTTTTGCTGCAATAGATGCTTTGATAATCAAGTAAGATGCATACATGTATATAAACAGACACATACAAACACTCACAACATACACACATACACACACACACACACACACAACAAACACTCATATATTACCTGATTCAAACAATCACATAAGTATATACATTACATATATATTATATGTAGGTATAAATAATACAAAGCCAAACAGTACATTATTTATATAGATAATTTTGAGATTAGAAGGATTCCTGAAATCAGACAGTTTATTGTATAGGTAGTAGTATTAACATCAACATCACCCTCTTTTTATCAACCCATTATTCACAAATATAAATGAATAAGCCAAGTCTGATAGATATAAATATGGTGATATCCTATTAATCAAAAATCAATTAGCTATGATTTTATTTTCCCTTTTAAATGTGCTGCATAAACAATAATGCATGAATAACTATGCATTGTTATTTAAATTATAATTTTATTTACAACATAGTAGAAACATTTAATTTGAAGTCTACATTCATTTATTAAAAGTTGATAGTGAAAAACATGACGGTTAATAAGGACGGAGTAGTATTTAGTTTACTGCAGGTTTAGGAGCTATTGCTCTGAAATATTCCCTCTTCTTAAGTAACTTGTGGCATGTGGGGTTGATTTGTGTATAATTAGAGCAGGCAGCTGCAATATTAATGAACTGTGAGGGACTCTAGAAAAAAAAAAGCCTCTGAGTAACTTAATTCCCTGGTGAATCTTTCCAAATATCCTGGATTAGTGTTTGTCCCTGCAAACTATGCTTTACAGAAAATATGTTTGGAGAGCTAGGCATTACTTTTCCTTGTAGAGGTAACACATTATCTAGCTAATGAATTAGCCTACAGTAATTGGATAGATTTACCTCCATCATCCATATTTATACTTTGATACTTAGATTGAGATGAGAATAGTAAAGAGTAAAAATACAATTCTTCACCACCAGAAAGGCAAGAAATTTCAGTGGACAAGAGACAAAATGTTTGTCCAAGTCTCTCAGTTTGTGGCATGAAAGTACAAGAGAAAAGAAACAAAAGTGTTCAGTGGTGTAAATAAAGAAATGCATATATATATATGCATATATATATATATTCTATAAAGAATACCTTTTATTCTATTGTAATAATGTGATTTGCCTTCATAAAACATTATAATCATTTATGTCATTAACATTTAACTTAAAAAAATAACAGCTTAAGAAGTTCTAAAATATAAGTAGAATTATAATTCACAAGAATTTTAAAAATTCACATTATTTGAAATACAAATACCTATTAATATTTTATTGACAAAGAATTGCATTAAAATTTCTGTACTAAGTTTCTATCCATGGCTATGTATCTAGACGTGGGACACTCTGAGTTTTCTCTCCCATCAATGTTGCCATGTGACATAGAATACATTTTATTTTATTGTAATAAAATTCGATTTGCCTTTATAACATATTGTAACCATTTCTGTCATTAATATTTAACTTAAAAATAACAGTTTAAGGAGTTGTGTAATTTAAGTAGAAATATAATTCATAGGAATTTAAAAAGTAGGAATGTTCTCCTTGTTCTACATCCTCACCAGCATGAGAACTGTCCCTTGAGTTGTTGATTATAGTTATTCTGATGGATGTCAGGTGGAATCTTAGAGTTGTTTTGATTTGTATTTCCATGAGGAATAAGGACATTGAACATTTTTTTACATGTTACTGGGCCATTAGATATTTCTCTATTGAGAATTCCATCTACTCCTTTACCCTATTTTTAAATTGAATTATGTCGGTTTTCTGTGTCTCATCTGTTAAATTCTTTATATATTTTGCATATTAGCCCTCTGACACATATAGGATTAATGAGTATTTTTTCTCATTCTCTAGGCTAATCATTTGTTCTATGGATAATGTTCTTTGCTTTATAGACAGTTTTCCCTTTTGAGAGGACCTATTTATTTATTGTTGAGCTTAGTTCCTGAGCTATGGGTGTTCTCTTCATGAAGTGTTCCCCATACAAACAGTGTCTGTTTCTATACCAATACCATTCAATTTTTATCACGATTTCTTTGTAATACAGCTTGAAGTCAAGGATGGTGACATTTCCAGAAGTTCTTTAATTATAAATTTTTTTTAAGCTATCCTATATCCTTAGTCTTTAATTTTTCCTGGGTTGAGAATTTTTCTTTCAAGGTCTGTAAAGAATTATGTTGAACTTGACATGGGAATTGCATTGAATCTGTAGATTTCTTTTGTAAGGTGGTCACTTTCACTATGTCAATCCTACTGATCCATGAGTATAGGAGATTGTCCATCTTCTGATATCTTATTCAACTTCTTTATTCAAAGACTTGATATTGTTTTCACACAGGTATTCAATTTGCTTGTTTAGAGTCATCCCAAGACATTTTATATTATTTGTTGCTATTGTGAAGGTCTTGCAGAGAGGAGCCTAGCTTACCTTTCCTCTGAGAGCTCTGCCCAGTAGCTGATGTAAACAGGTGCAAAGACTAACAAACATTAGCTGGAACTCCAGGTGACTTGTGGAAGAGTTAGGCGAATTTTATTTGGGGACACGAAGGGGAAAGGGACACCACTAGAAGACCAACAGAGTCAACTAACCTTATTAGTTTTCTTTTACTATTGTATTACATCTATAAATCACTCTACTATTTTTTCAACAATGTATACCTTAATAATAATCTACTCAAAGAATTAAACTAATTTTAAATATTAATGCTTTTAAAAATAATGCCTCATATCCTGTAGAAATTTTCCATTATTATGAAGATAAATGGCATTTGCACGTGTGGATTAATAAACGCTCTGCTTCCTCAAGAGACTTGGCATGGAGATAGTATTCTAGATGCATCGAGATTTGCTGCTTCCTTTGCTGACTTTTCTAGAGTATCATGGGAAGGAATACTGAAAAAGAGAATCAGATTCAGGTTGACTTAGGAGAGGAACTGCTTTCATTTTCCCTGTAAATATGGTACTTTTTCCTAATAATTCATAAAACATCCTTTAAAATATTTAACACAAAACACACTGAGTTGATCTCCATCTTGAGGTAGGCCACTTTGTTCATATTTCAGTGTTCATTTGTTTAGAATTACTTGCAAAATTGTTTCTTGAGCCTTCTCTTGGCCAACATATCTCTTTGACATATAGTGAGAAAACTTCTATAAAAAGAACTATTGTTTAGTCCTGACTTAACTCCTTTAAGAATAAGTACTTCCTCCGTAAAAGTTTCATGAATCTTAAGAGAATTACCAGAGTTTCATAGAGCCAAATTGAGCATTTTTATGTTTATACACTTGAAATGTCTCATTCAACAACTAACTTAAATATCTATGAGTCTAAAATACTCACTTAAGAACAAATTCTGAACAGGTAAATAGTATATACTTTCCTATCTCCAGGTGCACATTTCTACTATTTACACCCATTAAAATTAGGGTCATTAGCTTCTAGAATCAGAAATTATTTCAGTAACCTACATTCTTTGTCATAATATTATATTCTCCTTTAATCTAAAAAGTATCCTATGTAATATGTACTCTTGTCATGTATAATTAGTATTATTATTGACTATGTCATTTTCAGTTTTTCTTTTGTTTCACACAATGGAACAATAAGTAACTTCTAGCAGTTTTACATAGGCAAGGTTTTAGACAAGGCTCATTAAAAATAATCTTAACAAAATCATGCAATTTCATCATTTACACAAATGTTATATTAGTCAAGCATATTCTGACACTCTATTCTTAGAAAGAATCTTTAATTTGAAACTTGGGGATATTCAATATTAAGAGGCCCATGAATTTTTTGGGGGGTTCCATATTTGTTGTTTAGTCTTGAGGACTGGAGGAACAGAAGACCTGAGCTTGGATCTCCAGGACTGAGCACAAAACAGATGTGATTCTGAAATTTCAGTGTTTGTGGACGAAGACCTAGAAGGACAAAGGAATTGAGGATACCAGAGATTCCAGGCTAGCCAGTATAGGAAATAATAATATGCAGAGCTATAGACAATAACACTCTACATAGAACTCTGGTGTATGACCAAGTTTGTATGACTAAGAGAACTTGCTACTCAACACATATATAAAAGCACACAAACACACAAACACACCACAGAGAGCAAGATCACCATAAGGCTTAAGAAACATCATCCGAAAAGTATTTTACTGTCATGTTGAGTTTTGTTTTTTCCTTATTTTTTGGGTTTTTTTAAATGTTTGTTCATTAGTAGTCATAGGATTGATACTCTTTTATTTGTTAATGAAGTTTAAAGTTTAAAAATGGAAATTTTTATTTCCATTACTTTTAGTAAGTTTCCTTTGTCAGTGATAAAACTGTTAAAATTTAAACTTGATTAATAATACTTTTCAATATTACATAATTAAATTTCTGGACTCAGATATGAGTGGGTAATTCATTAGTTCTCTCTGCAAGTTGACCTGGAATTTTATAAAGCAATTCATATTCTCAAGTCATTACTACTTTGTTAGAAATGTGCTGGGCCTAGGCAGAAGTTTTCTGTCAATGTTTTCAATTTTATTATGCTAATGCAAATCTTGGCTTGCACATGGGGATATTATCATTATTTCCTTTGGTCATATTTCTTAGATTTTTCACTCTTGTGGTGATGACTGAATCAGCATCCACTGGACCATCTTTCTTCATGACTATGAATAGTCTGCTATTTGGCATGCCAATTTTTCTTCAATCCAATTTGTCTTCTAATGTTATGCTTCATAAAGAAGATGGTCTGGCAATTATTTTATCTATGTTGCATTATCATAATTATCTCATACTGTAGCAAGTGTTTCTATGTAATACTTCAGAAGGGTTCTGTTTTACAAATTAAAAGTTCAAGATATGTAATAAAGCAATGGTTAACAAAGCTAAATTTACAGGCTAATATTTATAATTTATCTTTCTATTTTTGCCTGAAATTATCCAGAAAATGTGTGTATAGTTTCAGAATTGTCAAGTAAATAGATTATGCATATTAAAATGGAGTTAAGAACACATGGTATACCTGTATACTAATGTATCACAATTAATTAAATGATACTGAGTGCATATAAACTCAACTATATTTGATATAGTCACTATATTTAAATGCTGCAAGTTTCTCTGCTAAACTTTGTATTATTTTTCTGAGAATTTCATTCAATAATAGCCTGAGCAACAAAATAAAAGTTATTTTTGGAAATATTCTTTCCAAGTAGCTAAAGGTTTAAGTATACTTTTCTATTTTAATCTTACTAACTAATCTTACTTGCTGTAGGACTTCTCCTGTCCCCATTATCCTTAGTTTTATGATTCACAATGGTTAACCAGAACTTTCTATAGGACCATAGATTTGGAATTCTTTGTTGGAGTCTGGTTGGCTCATCAATATGTACTCAATTAAGAAAGTAATTTCTCCTATCCTGGAGTCTATTGATAATCAGTAGTTCAGAGGTAGAAGGTAGAACCACATTAGATCTCACCTTTCTGTGATTCATGGTTGTCAGGGGTGACTATGCCTGAGCCTAGTGGACATATCAGGTTGAAATGAGTTATTATTTGCAATAGTTGTATGAAATCTAGGGAATGGCTTTGCACAGCTCTTCCTTCACTCTATACTCGGGTTCATTCACAGTAGCACTGACTTCTACAATGTTACCTGGGCCTTGGACGGGAATGATAAAAGGGAGCAGATTAGAATTTGCCCAAATTCCTCCTTATTATCTCATAAGACACCCACATATCTTTGCATTTCTCACTGTTTAATGGAAGGAGAGGCATCATTGACAGTTACTTCAAGCGTGTCCTCTATCCATAGAGTTTGTAATGAAGAAATAATTAACCTAAAGTCCCACATGACTGATTATGAATACTTAGATGAGAGAATGAACAGAGGCAAAGAAAGACTCTATCACTTATGCATCTATCAAAAGGATAACTTTAAACCTCCTTTTAACATTAAATATAGCCAACAATGTTTTTGTTCATTCCAATCAAATCAATGCTATTTTATAAGCATATGAGAGTCACCAAACCAAGTCTATACTGTTTTTCTATGGAAAAAACAAACAAAAGCCAAAATTCTCTACTTCCACAATAGTTTGTCTACATTTCAGTTGTGGGTGGTGTTTATTACTTGAATTTGACAAATAGTTTTGTTATAAAATGAAAGCTATATAAAAAATAAGAGAAAGACAGAAAAAAATTAAGATGTAGAAAAGATACGAAAATAATAAGACTCGAACATTGTTTATCATGAAGTCTAACAATGTATTGGACTGGTCAATCTTTTGTCAAATTCACACAAAGTAAAGTCACATGAAAAACAAAACCTCAATTGAGAAATGGCCTTTGACAGATTTGTCTATAGGTGAGTGTCTGGGAAAATATTCTTCATTGATGATTCATTTAGTAGGACCCAGTCCACTATTGGCAGTGTCATCCCTTAGGCAGACAGTCCCTGGGTAATATGAAGAAGCAGCCTGTAAACAAAGAAGTTGGGGAAGACCAGAAAGGATTTGGAAAGGAAGAAATAATATGATCAAAATACATTGTATGAAAAATTTTAAATACCAAAATATCTGAAGGTAATTAGAGAAAGAAACTGAGCAAGTTCTTAAGTCAATAAACCAACAAAGTGAACTAATCTGGACCCTTGGAATCAAAGAACTGAATCACCAAGCAAAGTCCAAACATGGGCTCAATCTATGCCTCCTGCATATATGTAGCAGATGTGCAGCTTGGTCTTCATGTAGGTTCACCCAACAACTAGAGTGGGTCTGTCCTTAAACCTGTTGCTGGTTGTGGATTCCATTTTCCTATATGGGTTGCCTTGTCTGGCTACAGTGAGACATGGTGTGCCAATCCTGCAGTGACTTGATGTGGGGAACACACAGGAGCTTCCTCCTTCTCAGAGGAAAGAGAATGAAGAATGAAGGAAGGGTCTGTGTAAGGGGGTACTGGGAGGAGAGTGGTGCTTATATTGGAATATAAATACATAAATAAATAAATCATAAAAAGTAAATTATATATATATATACATATATATATATATATATATATATATATATATATATAATATGGAAATTATTATTTCCTTGAATTGTTATATTTGTTTTATGAACCTGAAATTTTAGTTACTGAATTAGTCATTGTAAAGTTGACAAACAAATAAATGTGTATTAAATAATTTTCATGTAATTGATCAACTCATATCTGTTTTCATTGATTCACAAAAACAAACTTTAGATGACGAGATAGTCATTTCTTAAGTTTTAAGTTGTTCCTAATACTTGGTGAACTTGTAGTAAAACCTTGCCTATATAATTAATGATTGCTAATATTGTTCTTTCATATATTAGCTCTCTTCAGAAGGGGGTCCTGAAGATTTTTTCAAATCGAGCTTCGATTGTCTTTGACTATGTCCTTTTCCTTACAGAGGCTTTTCAGTTCATGGCCCACTTGTCAACTCTGATTAGAGATAGCATGATTCTATCCCTCGAGCTCAGATTCTGTATTTTCTTTCTACCTATGGAGTATATAGCAAAGTGACATTATGTAGTTAGTTGATGTGACTAAATGATTTTGGGTCAGGAGAAATACTAAATAAAGACATGTAATGCTTTCATTAAAACAGTTTAACTTTATTGCACAAAATTAAATCTTATAAACTCCTATGATCATTTATTTTTTTGTAGGATTAAAATGCTAGGTATGAAACCATGAGAAATATGAAGATGGTTTGGAGTAGTTGAGAATTTGAATCTAGAATTTACATTAATCTGAGATAAATAACTGATGACATGCTTAGCCTATACAATTTATTATGTAGCATAAACTGAAATACTGTCACAGAAATCATAGATCTCATGATCAATGTGCTACTGGAAATATAGATGAATAACAATAACAGCACTTGTTAAAGGAGTGATAGAGCTAGGCCACTCATAAATTTCCCCAAAATATACACTAGCATATTAAATAAATATGTCAGTCCAAAGTACAATGTGTGACATTTAATTACTTTTATAAATTAATAGTGGCATTACAAACACAAATTCATGGATTTAAGTAAAACCTTACATAAATAAATAACACTGTTGTTGGGTTTTTTCTTTTTTTAGTTTTAAAGTATAAAAAAATGGAAATACTTATACAATGTAACTCAAAACGCTTTTTACCCTCTTGCACATTCAAAATTTTCTTCTGGACATGCAGTCATGTTCTCTAATGTTACAATAATCATCTTCCAATTACATATAATGATTCTGGGACTGTCAGTGTGTTCTTCTTTCCTGCCAGATAACACAGTGAAAGAGTCTTCTTTTAGGAGTTCATAATAAAAATGAGAAGTTTCTTTACTATCTTTCTTTCAGTGCTAATCCGAATACATCATGCACATGGTAACTGTTCCCTTGTAATTATACCCGTATCCTTCCTTTGTTCCAAAAGCAAGCCCTAACTGCATTACCTTATATAATGTATTCATGGGCACTGCAAACAGGGGTCCAAAGGCTATGAACTTAATGAGAGGTCTGCGTCCCAGTTCTCCTGTGCTCGTATTAATACTAGTACCAATTTTTTCCAAATAACCTCAGGAATTATAGCTAATTCTTTCAGTTACATGTTTCACAAACCTGTTTTTTTCTGTCATTTTCCTCTTCCTATTTCATATATATTGCTAAACTTTTCTTTACATAGGCATCATGTTAAAAGAGTGTAATGTATGCATTTCTAAGTAGGCTGAGAAGAACTCAGCAGTCATGAGCCTAAATAAGGACATAGAAATATGAAAGTTCTAGGAAGGAGGATTAGATCATGATCATCATAGAGATGTAGAGTAAACTCAAGAAGAAACAAAAACCAAGTATTAAAGGAAGAGAATATAATATGAATAGACAAAAATACATGAGTATAAATGTTTAAAATTAATTTTGCAGGTATAACAATTAAAGGGTTTGTTGATAGTTCATAAGCAAGTTAAATGGCTATATAATAAGATAAAAAATAAGGAAAGTATAGAGGACAGATGTGGAAAGACATGATTAAATACATCATGTTTTATCTGACATGATGTGAAGTGGAATTCTGTGATAGCCAGGAAAGATGGCTTCCTAGGTAGGAGCCCTTGCTGATCTTGCAAAAGAGCAGGGTATGGTTCACAACACAGCACATACAGGCTAAATCACAAACATCTGTAACTCCTGTTCCAGAAATACTTATGCTACCTCTGATTTCTGAATGCACCAGGAATATATTTTGTGGCAGATACATACATATACAAACAAACACACACACACACACACACAACACACACACACACACAGGATACATATAATAAATCCTAAAGTGTTGTATGCACCAAAAGGACTATTTAGTTGTTATGGAGAAAACTTTTTATTTCTGAATTTTATTGAGTCCTGAGCATTCTTACTTTGACAAGCTGTATCTATGGTGGAATATGTGAGACTGACATAAAGTATGTTTAAGATTTATTATCTTTTGAAATAAAATTTTCAGGTGTCAAGTATTTTTATGGCTTTACCCTGATATTGAAATTACAATACTACTCACAGAAATGAGATAGTGTGTTCAAAAGTGATTCCAGGAAGACAAGGTGTAGGAAATATAAGAAGGAACATATTTAATTTTTATTATGCTGAGTTAGCAGTCATGTCAGGATGTTTGAAAAGGAGTAGTCAATAGGCAGGTGAGAAATATGCCCCTCATTCCTTATAGGAAATAAAGAAAGAAGATGGGTGTATGAAGAATACTCAAATAGAAAGGTAAAATTCTACTGTGGTTATATGGAAATTGCTTTTAGTAGAACCATTCCTAGATACATTTCACAGTGTACATATTCTAATCTGGCTGAGAAACTTTGAAAAATCTAGAGTTTTTCCAAAGTTTTGGACCTACTGACTTTGAGGCCCAACACATATTAAACTATTTTAGTTTTATTTTGACAGAGTTCACTTATTTTAAGTATGTTTGGCACAAGATTTCTCTGATTCTATTTCTCTTGTTTTACTTAATCATTTCCTGCAAGATACATAATACTGCAGTTGGTCAAACTTAATAAAAGTAGTTCCGGCATGGACGTGGTCATCCATGTGTTATTTAGATGGTGAGATGGGTATTGTCTGAAACTTTATCCTTTGTGGTCCACACCATAGTGGCATGGTGTAATCTTTCATTCCTAGTAAGAGTACATTCCTTGTCACCTTTGTACAGCAACTTCCATGTTAGGATGGGGAAAGATGAAATAATAGCAGCTATGCTTTTTAAGATGTTAAGAACTGTTAAGGAAGAGGAGTCTGCTACCATAGGGGTATATTTTCTGCCCAATACTTGTAACTCCTCTGTTTCAATAATGTTTAGACACATTTTTTGAATTTTATATTATTATTATTTGGTTATTTTCAGTTTACACTTCCACTTCTCCCATTGATACTATCACTATTAACCCAAAACTTATTACACATTCATGTTCCATTTTTGTCTGATAAATGTTTATACAACCTCGAGTATATCAGCATAATCATGAATGAACATTATATGTATATATATGTGTGTGTTGTGTGTGTATACATATACATATATACATATATATATATATATATATATATATATATATATATTAGAGAGATGAAAATTTTTTTCTTAACTCCTATATTCTATTCTTCCCCCAAAATTAGAAGAGTGGTAAATTAGTTTACATATTAGATAAATATTAACTGTCAGAAGTTGACCTATAGAATCTCACTTATATTACTGCTGGAACATGAACCAAACTAGAATAATAACAATAGAAATGCCAAAGCCAATAGAAAAGAAAAACAGGAGTCATCAAACCAACATAAAGACAACTGAGGAAAGCTTGAAGAAAAGGAGGTGGTCTTTGCCATAAAAAGGTACTTCGATAAGTTGATCAAGAACTAAACGGACATTGTTGAATTCATTAATGCAAGTAACATTGTACAGACTGGACAATTTAATTTATGAATATATATTAACATATATAACAATATATAAATATATTTATATTTATATACTCATTTAATGAAATAAGAAGCCATGAATTTGAAGAATAGCTGAGAGAGGTATATGAGAGGTTTTGGATTGATAAAATGGAAGGAAATAATGTAATTATACTGTATTCTCAAAATTTAAAAAATATTCCATAATTTAAATTACAGGTGGACTCTTTAAAACTGCCAAGACAGAGTCATAAGATGTTGTGATTAACATGTCTGCCAAAAAAAAATGTTATCTGAGATTTTTTACTGGGATATAATGAACCCCAATATGCTGGCTAATGTTTATATAAACTTGACACAATCTAGAGTCATTTGAGAGCAGTTGAGAAAATAAAAATGTGTCCATTAGGTTGTTAGTCTTCTGTCCTATAAGCAAGCCTGTAGGGCAGTTTCTCAATTAGTGATTGATGTGGGAATACCTTGGTCACTGAGGGTGGTGTCACACCTAGGCTGGTGGTACTGGATGCTATAAGAATGCAAAAGAAAAGCTTTGCAGAGTCACTCGGTAACAAGTACTATTCCATAGCCTTAGCATCATACTCTGCCTCCAAGTTCCTAAATAGTTTGAGTTCCTGCCCTGACACACTTCAGTAAAGAAGTATTACATAGAATTTTAAGCTAAATAAATCCCTTTCCTTTAAAAGCTTGTGCCATGTGTCTCATTGAAGCATTAGAAACACAAATTAAGATTGTCAGAAATAAGAGTATAAGGTACTCTGTCTTTCAGAATAATATTCTTAGGTCTTGAAACTTATACAATCTCATTTAGCTTTTGAAAAGTCTTGCCTACATTTGAGAGACATGAAAAAGAACCTAAACTTGTGAGGTTTCTGAAGTAAATATAGCACTTGGGAACTGATGTCTTCTACATTATGTTCAATAGGAAGAGCTATTTTCTCTTTCAATTTAAATTTGCATTTGCATGAGCATCTATCATCCTCAGATGTATGCACAGTCTCCAAGTCTCTCTGTGTCTCTTTGTCTCTCTTTGTCTCTTTCCCCGTGTCTTTGTCTTTTTATATGTCTATCTGTCTCTCTCTATGAGTGTGTATGTGTGTGTTTTGTGTGAGTGTGAGAGAGAGAGAGGGAGGGAAGGAGAGAGAGAGAGAGGGAGGGAGAAAGAGGGAGAGAGGGGGAGAGAAAGGAAGGGAGGGAGGGAAGGTAGGGGAGGAGGGGGAGGGGAAGAGAGAGGGAGGGAAGAGGGGGAGAGATGAGGGAGAGGGAAGAGGGAGAGGGAAGGAGAGGGGGAGAGGGAGAGGGGAGAGGGGGAAGGGAGAGGGAGAGAGGGGGGAGAGGGAGAGGGAGAGAGAGGAGAGGGAGAGGGAGAGGGAGAGGAGAGGGAGAGGGAGAGGGAGAGGGAGAGGGAGAGGGAGAGGGAGAGGGGAGAGGGAGAGGGAGAGAGAGAGGGGAGAGGTGCCAGGACACCTCTCTTTATGGCAATGACAGAATGAAAAAAAAAATTAACCTTTATGTATGTGCATAGATGTTTTGACTACTACTTTGGGGATCTCTATGATTTCTCTGTTTGTTTACCTTCTATCTTCTCTCCAGGATTAAAAGTAAAACGAAAAAAATGTGATTGAATATGAGCCATTGGGGAATATGCTTGATGAAAGAGTTTTACTCATTGCCTCAACAAGTTTATAAAATATAGCACATTTGGAGATAGTTTAGTCATAGGGAAATGAACAAGAAAATTCCAGCAGAGAGTATTAATAGTCCTAAGATCATTAAAGCTCGATTCAGTGAGAAAGATGAATGTGTCACTGGAAATTCACTGGTTCTGTTTATTTGACTAAGCATGTTAAGTAAAAGCTTCTGAAGATAGAATTTACTTTTTCACCAGAATTATTCCAGTCTAAAGGAAACTCAGGGACAAAAAAATGCAGCAGAGGCATGGAAGGTCCATCCAGAGACTGCTCCACCTTGGGATCTGTCCCATCCACAGACACCAAATCGCAGATTTGTTTAGGTTACAACATCTCTAATTTTTATAGATTAATCTATTTACTTTATGATCTAATACATGCTGTATTGTATTTCATATTTTCAGTTGGCATTGAACTTCATTGGTTATAATATCACCATGATTGTGATAAAGTTATTAAAGAAATAGCATTTACATATGTAAATTAAATGGATTTTTTCTTTATTGAAATAATGTTTAATCATACAGCTAAAATAAAACAAAAAACAAACAAAAAAAAAAACCACGTTTGAGTCCTCATTTGAGATCCTTTGAAGATTGAAATAGAGTAAACTTTGAAATTATCCTTCATTTTCCATATAATAAAATAAACTTTAATAAAACAGTTATTCAAGGGCATAGATGATATTGAACTAAAATTTCCCTAAGTCTATAATTAGAATAACAGAATAAAATGATGGAGAAAGCACATAAGAGCGATTTCATTGAAACTTCTGTTCAGATTGAGTAATGACTCAAGGGTTAGTTTAAATTGCTTGACATAAAAGCATGAAGAATGGAGTACGGATTCTAAAATGTAATGGTAATATTGGTTGGGGAGTTTACATGTTCATCCAGTCTTAGAAGGAAGTGGCAAGGAATGCTAAGAGAAAATCAACTAGCAGGATTACTCATGTTAGCAAGCCCTGTGAGAGATCTGCTCAACAAACAAGGCCAAAGAGTAGATTTGATCAAATAAATGCCACAAGGTATAACTTCCATTTTGTATCACATGATTTAAATTCAAGCAGAAAGTATTTGGTTACTCCCTAAACATTTGCAGAACAATTTTATCAATAGGCATGCTACACCATGCTCATCAATTATGTGATTTTTAATTTTTTGAAATAGGAATTGAAAACATCTGTACTGACAGAACACATTGACACACTAATATCTCAGATTTTATAGATTTTATATTGCTACCTCAACTAGACAAATATAAAGTTCTGTCTCATGCTGTTACCATCATGATGTAATGGCGATCCGTGATTTTAAAGATTGTGGCACAGCCACAAGAAACCACATGCTACATCAATTCAGCAATAGTTGTCTAATGAGAAGACACAACTTTGGTGGTGAACTGGTAACACCTGGATGCTCTTCTGAAAACAGCCACTTGCCCACAGTGACATCCCACTTTTATATTAGAAACACAGCATGTGAAACTCCATCAAGTCTTCCTAACAACTCCTGTTTAATACTGTGACATAGTCCAGTTCATCAAATCTGCATATGGACTAAGAGATCAATCCAGGCAATAGCTGTATCTACCTTTTTTTTTTTTGAAGAAATGTGATAATTAAGATTAAGAATATAGGGCAATCTGAAAGTGTTCTGAATAGTTTTTCATCAAGTTTTCTGTGATGAAAATATGCATATATTTATACATGCGATTATACTTATATGTAACTGGGCTTCTAAGAGCTTTCTTTGAACATATTTCTAATAACATAGAATCATGAATTGTTTTTCCTATGACAGGAAGAGTATTAGGGATTCTATGATTGCTGGCAAATAAAAGATTCTGTGAAGCATAAATTAACTTTGGTAATTTGTCAAAGAAATGGGAATTGAAAGGCTGAACACAAAATTTTAAGAGCTAAGTAAGATTGCAATAAAAAATATCTATATCTTTATCATATTTATGCATGCATTTAAAACTATGCAAATTCATGGAAATATAACTATATAAAATCCAAAAATGTGGTGGTGTGATGTGGAGGTCTGGAAACTAAAGGAGCAGCTTTGCCTACTTCACAGTTTGCACTGGGCCATGTTCAGCATGTGCTTGCTTTGGAAGACTCCAGGAAGCTTGCAAGAACAAAAATAATTTTCCACTTAACATTTTTCATAGCCAAATATCTTCAGAGTGTATTATAAATGCTTTAAAGAAACTGTTCATTTTCTTATGCAAGTAAAAAACAAATACTTTTACTGCTTGCTCTCCCAATTAGAATTATTAAGACATAGAAGAAAGTGTTATCAAGCACAAAGCAGTTATAAATTATCATAAGGTACAGCTTTTATTTAGATCATAGAATGGGCTAGGACTTTAACATACATTTACTCCTTGAATCCTCTCTGGGATCATATGTGGCAAATAGTTTTATGCCAGACTTTTATTGCAAAACAACAACAACAACAAAATGTACTTATTTTCTTTGCTCTCCAGCAAACAACCAGTACCTTAGAATGTTAACTTAGACTATAAATTTAGTACATAACAGATTCTAGTGTACTAGATTCTAGCATGTCTTGGCTGGTGTACAATAGTGCCTAATAAGACTAAAATTTCAGGATGGCAATTTGGGATTTCTCATCTTCAGCTCAAGTACTTCTTTCACATATGAAGAGAATAAAGAAATAAAAGTTATTGACATTTTAAAGGTGGTGCCTCTTCCTTCCTAAAGGATTTCTTTCGCCAATGACAGTTTTCAATATGGCTGCCTGTATTCGTATACCAACAAATAATGAACATTTTGTTGCTTTTCTGAAAAGACTTAGAGTGATCTCTTCTGGGTCTCTAGGAAGTATTTTAGAAAGCAGTTTTGTTTTTGTCAAGGTGACTATCTCTAACAAAATATTGGTAATTTAATTATGTGAAGAGTAATCATAATTTCAGATTTAATAATCTGCTACACATAGTGTTTCATACAACTTAATTTCAGTATGTGTGTGTGTGTATACAGTTTTTCAAACACTATCGAAAATATTCTCCTTTTGTTATTTCTTGGAATCCTCATAAATCTCATGACAAAGATATATGGAGTTCTGGAATTTATTTGGTTCTTTTGGTTTTTATATTTTCAAACCTATAGTATGTTCCTTTTATTGATACAACTCATTGTAGGTTTTGAAAGTAGATAGATTAAACAAAACAAAGGGTAGAAAATTTCTTTTAGACCGATCTGTGTAGTTTTATATAAATATGACTTTGCAAAAGGCAATCAAATGTGTGCTGTAGTGTTGAATAGAAGGGAATTAGAAAGCAATGACATTAAGGTCAGAGGTTATTGAAAATGAATGAATTAAACTGCTGCAGGTGATGGAAGGGCAGGACAGAGTATAAATTAAAGACATAAATACTATAGTAGAATCGTGCATATTCATATATAGATAGATAGATAGATAGAGAGAGAGAGAGAGAGAGGAGAGGGAGGAGAGACAGAGAGACAGAGAGAGAGAGGAGACAGAAACAGAGAGTGGAGAGAGGGGAGGGAGAGAAGAGATTAAAGGAGAGAATGGATGATTACCTTATTGATGGATTACCTTCTGTTAACATAGGATGGACATGTCACATATAAAAATCTCTGTGTTGTGAATGGGTTACTTCTTTTGGTGTGGTTGAGATTTAAGTTAGTACAGATGAGCAAACATTACAAGATACTGTCAATGATTTAATTGTGTTCTTAACCCTGAAGTACTCTCAGTATCTACTAGAGTCACGAACGTGCACATATCAAGCTCGTAGGTACTCACATGGAAGCTTCACCCCTTCTGGAGAGGTTTCATAGTACTGGAAAGTGTTATGTATTTTACAGATACTTTTTGCACTGACGTTCAATCAAGATATTGGCAAATATCTTGGAGGGGGCCTTTTGTTTTGTTGTCAGAATGATAGTGTCATTAGAAAAGTGTCTGGAAATGATACATTATTTCTATGCTATTCAGTAATTTTGATGTGTATTGGTGCTAATTCTTCAATTTTCTTATAGGATTGTGCACTGAGTTAATCTTGTATCCAAAATATTTAGTTGGGATTAGGGATTTGACTATAGCTTTTATTTCACTGAATGGTATATGTTCTGATTTTTGTGAAAATGTCCCTCATAGGCACATATATTTAAATACACAAACTTGGGCATCAGAATTTTTTGGGAAGAATTAGAAAATATGGTTTTATTGGGCAAAGTGCGTATCCTGGAGAATGGGCTTGAGGTTTCAAAAAACTGCTCATGTTTTCATTATTATGTATTCAAATCACTCCTCCCCCTTCCAGCTTACATGTGGCTCTACACCTCATTGACAGTGCAAAGGATGCCTGACTAGGGAGGAGAGCTGGGATTCAATGAGTCCCTAAGGGAGTTCTAGGTCCACAGTGTATTACTGTGTTTGACCAGGACTAGAATACTTAAGAATTTTGTTGAGCAACTTCTATAATTTTACCAAACTCACTTTTCTCTATTGCTTGTTCGACTTTTCTTTCTCATATCTGCAAAGGAGAATTTAATGCAGAGCTTCTGATATTAAACAATAGTTTTTTTCTGCATTTTTGTCTCCAGTTTTTCTCCCCTTCAGTATAATCATTGCCACTTATTACCATGGTAGCCAAGAACGCTTCTTGTGTGTTATTCAAAAGTCAATGTTTTCTCACAAAATCAAGAGCCAATTGTCAATAGTTCTTCCATCTTTTTGTTTCCATTTAACTTTACCCAACTTTATGCAGTCACTTTCCTCACAGATAACATTTTTCACAGTCCAAAATGAACAATGCATCCCAGATCCCATTCTTTGCTTACATTACACATGACAATTTGAGGGATTTTGCTAAAGTCTTTCTAAATCTGTCCTTAAGATACTTTGAACAATTGGATAAGATCAGAGGTCAGAAAGAATTATGCTAATGCATGTGAAAATAGCCCAACATTAATTGTAGAGTACACCAATATTTAGAGAAGAAGAAAGAGCTAGAAAAATCACAAAAATATAGTGATCTTATTCAAAATTAGAGATACAAGAAAGCACTTGCTATACTTTCAAACAAATGTTTGAAAGCATCAGAGAATGGATTAAATGTAAAAATACCCACATGGATTCTGGAAAGCAAATTCATTCACTCATTGTTCTGTTCTAGACCAAACCAGGGACAATGTACTTACTGACAACACTACCACTGACATTTGTTGTCAAAAGTTTTATTTTCAAGTTGGTTACATATTTTTGTTTACTCATCTAGACATATGACTCATATTTTTATAGTTTCCTTCCAAAATATCACATATTTTCTCAAACTCCACATCTATGTTCGTCATATTATTTTAATTTGTGTGCAAAATATTGATTCATATCCTCTCAATTATTTCCATTTTCATTTATTACCTTTGCTTTTGATTTTGTATTTAATAACGTTTGTCACAAGTATTATTAAGAAGCTCTCTTTTTTGTCAGGAACTTCTATAGTTTTCATCAAGTGTTTATATATGAGGTAGATTAGTTAATGAGTTAAATATTAGTGACAAACAGACACACAAGCTTACAAATGTCCTTGAAGATGAGGATGATTTCAGTTATAAATCCTTCTATAATTACCTTGCAAATGCTGTGATCATACCCGTGTATTATGTCTCAAGTATGTTAGACATATTTTGAAAACAATACTAATTCAGAATAAAATATATTATTTGGTGGTAATGCTGTCTTGCAATTTTTGCAATGATGTGTATATAAGATTTAAGAGTGTAGATGAAGAGAATTTTGTGAAGGAGAGGACAATAATTTTTACTATAATGTCAGAAACTAACTTAAAAGATATTTTTAGATAGTGTAACATTACACAATTTCTCATATTAAAATATTTAATACAGGTGCTTTATAAAAGCTAAATAGATGTTATAAATTTATTAAATGAG
Source organism: Mastomys natalensis (assembly GCA_021653895.1). Lineage (NCBI taxonomy): Eukaryota > Metazoa > Chordata > Mammalia > Rodentia > Muridae > Mastomys > Mastomys natalensis. The sequence continues at coordinate 608,354 of JAJTUV010000485.1, forward strand.
AGTTATATATTAAAACTAATAGATAATCTTGTAAGACATTTAATCTATAGCATTCAACAGAACAGAAAACAAAAGAAACTATTGAACGGATACAAAGTTATCATCTTTTATCAGTACCACTAGGTTTTCCTCAAGTGTTTGTTTATATTATTCTCTTCCTAGCCTTAATAGTCATTACCTTCCTTAACAGAAAGGCTGTATATTGGCAAAAGACTATCAAGATGGAAGCTTCACATAATTCCTCAAAGAATGAGAGCTACAGCGGGTCACCAGAAGTGATGGAGATCTCAACTACTCTCTCCCTTCCAGCTCTACACAATTATACCCCAACTATTTGTAATTATGTAGTCTCAGGAGTTGCTAGATTATATAGAGTGATACTAGAAGACAAGGCATATATTCGTTACACTTGTACTGCTAGACATCACTAACCTGTGTGTGAGATCATCCTAAATTACAAAGTCACATTTTATTCTAAAAAGAATCAAACAAGTAAGATTACCAATATTTAGCTGATAATTTTGTTAAGATTTAAAAGTGTATGACTGGGTGGGGGAACATCCTCTTGTGAGGCAAAGGGTAGGGAGTTCATGGAGGGGAGACCTGGAAGAGGGATAACATTTGAAATGTAAACAAATAAAATGATTAATTATAAAGAAGAGTTTAAAAAAGAAGTGAATACAAGTGAACGCAAAAAGATGGAGCAATATTTTATAGAAGATGAAGGGAATTCCTAGGAAATATATTTATATTCTTGTTTCTTCCTTGCCAATGAACAAAGGTCTAGATGTGAAAATTTCCTTTGTCTTTGCTTTTAGTTTGTGAAGGGATTGAAGAGAGAACGCAAGATAGTACTAAATGAATAAACCCAACTTAATTCATAGATAGTGTAACTATAATTCAAGAAGCTTGACATTAGTGGAAGGAAAACCCTTATTTAAGTTAAGTAGGGAATGTTTTTGCTTTCAGTTCCAGTAGTTATAAGTTACTTGGAAAAGCAAGTACTTAAGGCAATAGAAAAGTTCTCTGCATAAATCACAGAAACCCAGAAGTACTGCTTGTCATTTGTACAATTTTTCATTTCATACTGCTTGTCATTTGTATTTTTTAATCAGTAGATACTCAGCATTTAAAACTGCCATACATAATACAGCATGCAAAATAGTTAACATACCACTACCTTAATTGTCTATTCTGAGCTTCATCATACTATTTAATTGCCGTGCTTAATTTGAAAATAATTGTTCACAGCAATTAAGTAAATGCCCCAATTTCATTAACAGACTTTCTAATTAGAACCTACAGCATAAAAGTGCTAATGTTGCTTCATTAACTTTGATTTACTTTTTCTAATCATAACTTTCTTATGATTCTTTTTCTTCAAACTTGTGACTGTATTTGAGGGTTAATTATGTTTGATTCTTGCAAATATCTAGGAATAATAATTTCTGGATTAAAGTGTAGGCATATACCTTTTGCTGAAATTTCATTTTAACTGTTCACGTTAAACATGTTTTGAGACTTATGTTTAAAGGCTTCTTATTGTAGAATAGTTTAAAGCAATTAGTGAGAATTGGATTAGCTTGAATTGTAATCAACCAGGTTTTACCAAATTGACAATTTTCCTTCACATATGGTATCTGATTGTAAAACAGAACATTAAAAAAAATGTTTGAAATATTTTAACTGACAACTGAATAGAATGGAAAATGACTTAGGTTAATTGCAATACTGTCATCTAAGGTAGACCATTAAAAGTCTCAATATAGAAACTCAAGCTTGATAATGAAAATCTAAGCATCGGTTAATTTCCTATTACAGTTCATGTCTTGGGTAAATGAAAAAATATTGACGAAATTATAGACAAGTATTATAAAATACTGTTTAATAGCATAATTAAAGAAAAACATAGAAGATGTTGATTCATCAAATGAACACTAACTTGAGACTCTGATAAAATGAACAAGAGTCTTTCTTGAAAGTTTCAAGTATTTGTGAGGCTCTGAAAGTAACTGTTAAAGTGACAGTTAAAGCAGACTGACCAAGTGACACATAACATAAAGCTATTTAGTAAAAGATGAATGGGAAAAAGCCTTGTCATTTACTACTGTCCCTCATGGCTACAGTCCTTTTCTCTCACCCAGTACTAGATCAGGTTCACCTCTACCCCCCACTCCTGTCCACTTTCCCTCCCAGGTCCTCCCTCCATCCCACTTGTGATTGCTTTCTTCTCCCTTCCCAGTGGGATTAGGGTGTCTTCACTGGACCCTTCAGCTTGTTGATCTTCTTGAGTGCTGTGGACTGTATCTTGGGTATTCTGTACTTTTTTTTTTTTAACTAATATCTGATTTTTGTCAATTTTAGTTCATGTAAATAAACAAAATAACAAAATCAAATAATATGACTTTAAGACAAATTTCTAATAATTTTCTTTACATATATTATTTTGAATAAATGCATTTTTTCACAATAAGCCAGAAGCAAATATAAGAGTTAAACATAGGAAACAAATTCTGAAATTAAACTACATTAATTTCATTGAATTAACTACATTGACTACATTGAATGTTAATTACATTCAACAAATGGACACACACATATTAATATAAAATATATAATACATATATATATATATATATATAACACACACACACACACACACACACACACACAAATGTATTTGTGTATGTACACATCTACTATGTATTTTCAATTTTTACATGTTGAAAAGAAAAGAAACTCCCAGGATCACAGTAAATGCAGGGACAAAGAATGGAGCAGAGACTGAAGGAAAGGCCATTCAGAGACTGTCTCACCTGGGAATTCAGCTACCAAACCCAATCACTATTGGTGATGCCAAGAAGTGCTTGTTGACAGAAGTCTGATATAGCTTTGCCCTGAGAGTCTCTGCCAGAGCCTGACCAATACAGATGAAGATGCTCACAGCCAACCATTGGATTGAACATGAGGTCCTCAATAGAGAAGTTAGGGCAAGGACTGAAGGAGCTGAAGGGGATTGCAACCTCATAGGAACAGCAGCAGTATCAACCAACCAGATCCCTCAAAGCTCGCAGGAACTAAACCACCAACCAAAGAGTACACATGGAGGGACCCATGGCTCCAACTGGATATGTAGCAGAGAATTGTCTTAGCAGGCATCACTGGGAGGGGAACCCCTTGGTCCTGTGGAGGCTTGATGACCCAGCATAAGGTAATGCTAGGGCACTGAGGCAGGAGTGAGTGGGCAGGTGGGAGCGAACCCTCATAGAGGTGGGGGAGAAAGGAAGAGATAGGAGTTTGTGGAGGGGAAACTGGAAAGGGGGATAAGTTTGAAATGTAAATAAATAATATAACCAATTAAAAATGAAAAAAATAAGACAAACAGAAAAAAAGTTAAATTTAAATTTCTCTCTCCATTAAATGTTATAAATCAATAATTATTGTCTTTTTTGGCAATTTAAGTTTACTGGAAATTGAATAAAAAACGTTTTGAAGCTCAAAAAATTGGCACATTTCCCCCAAATATTTATTGTCCTCTTAACTATTGTAATATTTCCACAGAGTAGTATATCTGCTGTAATTAGTGAGTGAAATTTGTCACATTATCATCCAAACAATATATTTATTATAACTGTCTATTCTGAGGCTTTGGATTGACATTTAAGGAATTATATCCACCCTTGGCTTTTCACACAGAGCACTTTACCTATCATGAAATCCCTCTGTTTTCTATTTAACATGCTAGTCTCCTAAAACTCAGGCAACCAATGGCATTTTTACATTTTCCATAGGTTTACTTTTCCAGAGAGCAATAAATTTGAAAGTATAGAGTACATAGTTTTCGTTTTTTTTCCAAATTGTTTTTATTTTAATTTCTTGTATGAATTGAGTGCCCCACATACCATCTGAAGAAGGACAGCTCATTTTTTTTGCAGCATTGTTTAATGCTGCTTCATTTAGATGTACTGCTGATTACTTAGCCACCACCACCAGTCAACTGAAAGACATCTGGCTGTTTCCAGACATTTACAACTGTGAATAAAACTGTTATTAACACATATTGGGGTTCATAAGGAGATGAGTTCCAGCCTTTTTAAGTAAAACTAAACATCAGCAATCAGTAAATCATACGAATTCTCTGCTTATTTGAAAAAAAAAACCCAAACATTGACATTTATTGTACATATTTTTTCTTAATATTTTACATTCTACTAATAAAACAATGTACCTAGTTTCCAATATATTTACTAGCATGTGCTTATACCAGTGGTTTCTATTTGATCATTCTAACAGGTTTGCTGGTAGAAACTATTACTTGAAATGGAGATTCCATGACATATGCTGTTGAAAGTATTTTCATACTTTTTTTTTTTTGCCATCTCAACACCTTCTTTAGGCAGTCATTTGCCCAACAATTACAATTTTGTTTATGTAAATACTTGTGATATTGCATAACTGAAGCCTTAAAATCCATCCTTTCATATTTCATGCCTTTGATGTTTTACATTCAACAATTAATTTACTAATTACATCCTATATCATGTGCGAGGTTTCTATCTTTGTGCCTTATATTTTGGTTCTTTCTTCTTTTTTTCCCCCATTCATTTATTTATTTTGTAAGTGACTAAGTCTTATAGAGATTCTTCTTCTTTTAATTTTCTTCCTATTTTTCTAGCTCTAAAATTTTATTGAAAAGTATGTTTATGTTCTAGTTTACTAAATTTGTTTTAAAGATTAAAAATTACAAATACATTGTTGGTTCTTTTCTTGGTTCTTTGTTGTGTTCATCTGTCTACTCCCTTGCCAAAATCAGTATCTTAGAATCAGTAGGTACATTTTGCATATATCATGTTTTCTACTTTTCAGTTCTAGTAGAGCTCTGGTTCTCCTTGGAAAATCATGAGAAAAACCCATCACATTCACATTAATACTGCCATTCATATCTTCTGATCTCACTAGACTCTCCCACTGAATTACCAATACAGCCATCAAAGCTCTTCACCTGATATACTTGTATATTTTCCAATTTTCCCCCACAAACAACCTTTAATATATTTAACAATTGTGACCATGTTAGCAATGAATAACTTCAGGGAAGATGTCAGTCTTCATACATTTTTCTAACATAGAAGAAAAATGGATGGTATTGTACCCCTGGATGTGACTTCTTTCTTATTTTATTGTCCCTGGAATATCTTCAGCGATGCATCCAAAAGTATTCCAAACATTAGAGCAGTACATTTATTCTCTTCCAGAGAAAAGTTGAAAGTTCCTTAAATCAGATATTATGTGGTAGGTCAGACTATCACAAAATCCCGGCAGATTCTAGGTGGGTACATAACTTGGCCTATAATTAAGAACAGAAATGTTGATAATATTTCATGACGGATTATCTTATCTCAGGAAAATGTGTTCCATGGTATTTCTTCCAATTTTTCCTGTGAAGATCTTCCAGAAATAAAGCAATATGTAAGGTGTTTTAGTCCACAGTACCTTCAACAATCTGTCAGTTACAATGCAGAATTTACTCATCTGTGCTTGCCAGTTTTATGTCAGCTTGACACAACTAGAGTTATCTAAAAGGAGAGAACCTCAACTGAGAAGATGCTTTCATAAATCAGTCTCCAAGCGACAGATGAGTAGGGAGTATAGGGATGCTGCATATGATGTGCGGTACTACATCTTGTCTAGTGGTCCTGGGTTCTATAAGAAAGTAGGCTGAACAACCCATGATAAGCAAGCCAGTAAGTACCACTCTTCCATTCTTTACATGCCTTTGTTAGCAGCTCCTGCCTCCAGATTTCTTCCCTCGTTAAATTTGTCCTGACTTCCCTCATAATGAGGAGAGAGATGAAAGTTTAGGCAAATAAACCCTTTTCCTCTCTAAGTTTCTATGGTCATACTGGTTCGTTGCATAATCTTAGACTGGATTCTTTCAGAGATTTCTGACACTGGGTTTCTGATCAGGAAAATCATGACTCATAGTCAACTATTTATTACTGATTGTTTGCTCTTTGACCCTATTCTGCCAGCTTTAGAATTTGAGTCTTGATTTTAATGTTGGCACATCTTTTTATTCATTTACAAAACATACAGCTAAATTCTAAACTTCCTTTGTAAAACAATAAATTTATTCTTCTATTGTATATTTTGTTTTTATCTTCTGTAATTATGGGATGAAATAAGAGCCACACTCAACCTTTGTGAACTCAAGTCTTGAGCTGAGCTCTGAACATTTCTATGTGACTATCAGTAGGCCTATGCCAGGAAGCTTCTAGCCTCTGGAAAATCTAATCTTCTGCAAGACCAGACCATGGAGCTTCAGCTTCCAACCTCCATATGTTAACCTAGGCCTAAAACATTTCAGAGTCCAAGACTTACTGCTGAATATACTCATTCATTCTGATTCATACTGAACTCTGGCTGGCTCTATCTCTAACCCAACATAATTGGAAAGGAAGAAATCCCATCAACATTACAGAAAGCAGAGGATATCTGACAGAAACATGCCAGAGAACAGGAGGCATCTGTCAGGAAACTGCAGAGTTAAAATTTGCCTGGAATCATCTCTAGAGGACACATCAGTTCTTTGAGATTGACTGGTTACCCAAGAAGACTTGGGAGACTCTGGAGCTACAGAAGCCTCTGAGACAATGAATCACTGTAAGCTACCCCAAAAGACAATTATAAATACATAGACTCTGCATTGAAAAATAAGAATCTCCATTTAAGATCCCCTGAGAGCAAGGTTAGGACTTGAGAGGATAGAGATGTTACTGGAAAAGGCCATTCCAATACTTATGTCAACTGTAACCACCAGAATAAACCGTTCCAACATTTGAGTGAGTATTTATTTCTTCCTAAAACAGTTTTTAAAATAACTGTACAAGAAGTAAAACTAGCTGTACGCCAATAAAAATGATCTGTGATAGTACAAAGGCTTTAGAGCCAAAAGACTGAGGAACTAAGAGATCAAGAACTTGTTAATTGTGAAACTATGGTAACTAATGCAGTTGAGGATTAAGATAAACATCCCATTGAGCCTGGAGTGCCACCTCTTAATGAAATTGAGGTGTCTAACCTGCCATAGAACTCTGCATTCTCAGCCACGAAGATCACCAGCCACCCAAGCCAAGCCAGCCATGACCCAGCCATGCATGCAGTAGTGACCAAGCCAAGAACTCTCATCCCGTAGAACACAGCCAAGATTCTCCCCTTCCCCTCTTTGGTTGCAGGCCAATCTAGCCATATAACATCTCATGGAAAGATGTGTGTGGTAGTTTTAGTGGGTCGGTTTTACAGAGCAAGGGTCCAATAGAACAAGCTAGAATAGATGAAGACAAAGCAAGCCTCTGCTTGTGGCCATATACCTAACCTAGTCAGGAACATGGTGGCTCTGTAACACAAGCCAGAACTGATGCCGCTGATTTTAAAGAATTACTTAACAATCGCTAGTGTCTCTCTTATTTTGATTGTGCAATTTCTAAAGACCTGCCATCCTGTCCTAAGAGAATTGAGTAGTAAATGAATTGTATAAAAACATTAGACTCCAGACAATCAAATAACTCTATTAAAAAATGGGGTATAGAGCTTAACAAAAATTCTCAACTGAGGAAATTCGAAAGGCCAAGACGCACCTAAAGAAATGTTCAGCATCCTTAGTCATCAGGGAATGCAAATCAAAACAAACCTGAGACTCCACCTCACACCAGTCAGAATGGCTAAGATCAAAAACTCAGGTGATAGTAGATGCTGGCGAGGATGTGGAGAAAGAGGAACACTCCTTTATTGTTGATGGGATTGCAAGATGGTGCAACCATTTTGGAAATCAGTCTAGCAGTTCCTCAGAAAATTGGACATAGCATTACCTGAGGACCCAGCTATACCACTCCTGTGCATATACCCAGAAGATGCTGTAACATATAGTAAGGCCATATGCTCCACTATGTTCATAGCAGCCTTATTTATAATAGCCAGAAGCTGGAAAGAATCCAGATGTCCTTCAACAGAGGAATGGATACAAAAAAATGTGTTACATTTACACAATGGAGTATTGCTCAGTGATTAAAAACAATGAATTAGAGAAATTCTTAGATAAATGGATGGAACTAGAAAATATCATCCTGAGTGAGATAACCCAACCACAAAAGAACACACATGGTATTCACTCACTGATTATTGGATATTATCCCAGAAGTTTGAAATACCCAAGATTCAACTCACAGACCACTTGAAGCTCATGAAGAAGGAAGACCAAGTTGATGTGCTTTGGTCCTTCTTAGAAGGGGTAACAAAATACTCAAGGAAGCAAATATGGAGACAAAATGTGGGACAGAAACTGAAGGTCTGGAGACCTTCTACCTGGGTATCCTATCCATGTGCAGTCACCAAAGGTAGACGCTGATGTGGATGTCAGGAAGTGCATGCTTACAGGAGCCTGATATAGGTGTGTCCTTAGAGGTCTGCCAAGTTTGACATATCTAGAGGCAGATGCTCACAGGTAACCATTGAACTGATCAAGGGTTCCCAATGGAGGATTTAGAGTGAAGAGTGAAGGACCTGAAAGGGTTTACAGCCCCATGAGAAGAGCAACAATATCAACCAACCAGAGCTCCCAGGGTCTAAACCACCAGCCTGGGAGCACTTAGGAAGCGATCCATGACTCTAGCTGCATATGAAGGGAGATGGCCCTGTTGGGCATAGATGGGAGAGGAGATCCTTGGTCCCATGATGGCTGGACGCCATGTGTGGGGGAATTCAAGAGTGGGGAGGTGGGAGGGGGTAGGTAGGGGGTCATCCGCAGAGAAGCAGGAGGAGGAGGGATGGGATAGGGGTTCCTGGGCAGGGGGTTATGGGGTAAGGGAATAACATCGGAAATGTAAATAAAATATCCAATAAAAAATGAAAAAAAATAACAATATATTTTTATTTTGTAGTTTCAGTATATTAAATTTACCTACTCTCTTGCTACTATCATTTCCTGAGAACCACATCTCTTATTATTAACACGTGGTCAACTTGAAATTTACACCCATTTAGAAGTGATGGAGATATTCAATTCTATAACATTTTGGGTTATGACAAACTTAGCTATTAGCATCAATAGTGCTAAATGTAAGAGAATTAAGACTGTCAGTATCCTCATAAGAAAAGTTGATATCTGGTGAAAAGAAAACAACCATTAACATAATAATTTCATTGGAAATACAGAGTTAGGCTGACAATGTAATGGTTTTAATCAATAGCACAGCAAATCATGTGCTGTGACAATTTGATAACATTTATACACATGTATACTACCTCAGAGCTGTACAGTACAGATGAAAGATGGACACTTGTTTGTTTCCTTTTTGGTAGACTGCAGATTAGTTTTGTACCAAAGAATGTAGAGGTAAAGGCTCCATGTACATTGCAGCTAGATTTCTCTGTGTTCAGTGAGGACTGTTGGTATGTTTTCTTAGCAATGGCTTCTACTCTCAGTTCAACCCAGGCTGTTGTCTTTTCAACAGCCTGGTTGTATTAGGGGTTTTCATGTTAACAACAACAAATCGATTGAATGCAACTCAGTCTTGCTACCAGAAATCTTGTCAAGTAGAGGAGATATCTAGTTGGAACTTCTGCAAATTTTGTATTATTAGGAGACATAAAGATCACCTTCACACACACACACACACACACACACACACACACACACACACACACACACACACACACACACACACAGAGTTTCATTGGTTTGTATGTAATTTTTTCTAAGTCTATAGATCTAGTGTAGCTGTTTAATGCTAGCATCAAGTTCTTTTCATTGCTATAGGTCGTTAGTATATCTGAAAATATGTATGAAATTTCCTTCTCCCATATATATATATATATATATATATATATATATATATATATATATTATGGAAGTTTCCACTGCACTAGGTTTCCTGGTTTGTCCTTTTTGATAGGCTATAACAGCACAGATGTAGGTTAAAGAATAAAAATTAGGCCAAAAAATTTGACTCATAAACAGAGGAGGGAAACAAATCTGGGTTACATTAATTTTATGATCCTAGTTAAACAATGTAAAATTAAACAAGCTCTTATGCATTTAATATAGGCAAGGGGACCATATTTGGTTGTATACCATGCTAAATAAACTGTGTGCTTTATGTCACATTATGAACAACGTTAAAAACTTTGGAAGGAATCCAGTTGTCCAATAATGTTACTAATTTGCATATATTTCATTTATCTGTCATTAGCATTTATTCTTTCAGTATTTTACATCATTTTTCTGTCCTTTGTTTCATTAAAGAATGAGGAGTTGTTTTTACTGATTTTTTTTTTTTTTTTTTTTTATAAATCTTTGAGTGGCTTAAAAAAAAGGAGGAGAATGTGGCCACAGAATCAACTAAACAAGGCTCATAGGGACTCACAAAGACTGGAGAGGCAATCATGAAGCTGGCATGAGTCTGCACAAGGTAGTCTGCATATATGTTATGATTTTAGCTTGATATTTTTATAGGACTTCTAACAGTGTAGCAAGGGTGTTTGTGACTCTTTTGCCCACACTTGAGCCCTTTTCCTCCTGGGTTTCCTTGTCTCTCCTTGACATAAAAACCTATGCCAAGTCTTATTATATCTTTTTATGCTGTTTTAGTGGATGTTCCTGGGAGGTCTGCTCTTTTCTGAAGGGAAATGGAGGATAAATGGATCTTGGGGAGAGTGGATATGGGGAAGTTCTTAAAGAAGAGGAGTGGGTGAATCAGCAGAAGAATGGGGGTTTGAGGTGAAGATGTATGGAAAACAAAAATAAAATTAAAATAAAAATTTAAAAATCAAATAGCTAGAGTTTCATTGGTTTGTATGTAATTTTTTCTAAGTCTATAGATCTAGTGTGGCTGTTTAATGCTAGCATTAAGTTCTTTTCATTGCTATAGGTCATTAGTATACCTGAAAATATGTATGAAATTTCCTTCTCCCTTATCATTCCTCAAGATTACTTTGCCTATTTATAGTATATCCTTTTCCCATATAAATATCCGAACATTTTTTTATTTGGCTATAAAGGATAGAGATGGAATTTTCATAAACATTTCAGTAATTCTACAGGCTATTTTTGGTAATATTGCCACTCTGAAAATATTAATTTTATTAATTATGATATTGGATATCAGCATCTTTTAATGACTTATACTTCTTTATTCAGTGTTTCAAATATTTTTTGTACACAGGCTTTCACTTTCTTGGTTAGATTTATTTATTTTAATTTTACAAGAATGTATTCTTCACATTTTTATTGATTATTTAGAATTTTCACATCGCAATCCATCAGAAATGTTCACTTTCCAGTTCTCGCTGGTATGCTTGCTATCTTTGGGACTCCCCACCTTCAACAATTAAAAAGAGAGGGAGGAAGAAAAAACAGAAAGAAATTCAATGTGTTTTGCCCACATGTAGTTACTAGAAAATAGTCAAAATCTTGATGGTCAGCCTCTTAAAGGAAACTGAGTGCTTCCAAATCTGCACCTTCAGAGCCAACAGTTTAAGAGATTTAGACTTCAACATCCTTGTCACAATTTTTATGAATTCTCTTCCATAGATCATGGATATTTGCATATACTGTAAAGACAGTTTATTACCGCGTATAAGACTCCACTCCATTACAGAGGATGGAGAGGTAAAATTTAAGTGAGGATGGAGAGAGAGGATGAGAAATGCCATGTATAGGGCATTAAACAACTATTGCAAAAATGACCTCACATCATGTGTGTTTTTCCTTGCTGGGTCTGCATAACACTCGGTTTTCAATAGCCATTATGGGTTAGAGAGGGACTCCTTGGGTTCTACTTCTGTCCACCACACTATTGATAACTTATGGATTATAGGAGTAGATAATTCATTGTTTTCATTTATATGCAAATAGTGATTCCACTGGGCTCCAAAGTTGTGTTTAGTTCCAAAATTATGGCCCAGAGATAGTCATGGTTACCAGTGGCAAAATAGTAAATTACAACAAAAGAAAGGAAATACATGGATAACAGGAAATAGTGTTTTTAAAAGTAGTTTTTTATTCACCAGCTGTAATTGTTTCTCAGATATCTGCTGCTATTCTGCAGTAATCTCACCATTTCTAGTTACTTCTTGACTCTGTTTTGGTTCAACTCAGCTGTTCTTTTTATCAAAATTCTGCCCTACTCTGATTGGTTTAAATGGCTTCTCTTAGTTTTTGGCTGAATTGCTCTGCTCGGCCTCAAACTAACTTTGAAACCTGTTCTAATCTTCTGGCTTCTTCTCATTTTCTGGCTTGTTCTGTCTTCACCATGTAGCCTATCTCTATAAAACTATCCCTGTAAAACCTTTCACTGTGTCTCTCTCTCTCTTGTGTCTCTCTCTGTGTCTCTGTCTCTGTTTTTCTCTCTCTCTCTCTCTCTCTCTCTCTCTCTCTCTCTCTTTCTTTCTCTCTCATTCTCTCTCTGTCTCTCATGTTCTCATGTTCTTTCCCAAGTTGCCTGTCTTTCTTTTCTATTCACTTGGACATATCCTATCTCTGACTCATTCCTTCAAATCTTTCTCTGATTTGGCACTTTGCTCTCATCCAATTAGATTACACTTTCAAACATGACTGTTATCCTTCTATAATCTGACTGCACCCACATTGTGTGGGATTACACATCTATACTGAGGGTGTGTGTGTATTTCAGGGAGCTCATACTGCAATCTAGGGGGTGTCTGCATTTCTGTCACATCACAACTTTGGATATGATCCCTTTCCAAAGCAGCCATACTGCTGGATTTAAATTCCTCTGCTAGTTCTAGCCTAAGATTTAGATTCCTGCCTGAAATTACTTCTTTGTTCTAGCCTAATGTCAGATTCCTGCCTAAAGCCCACTTCCTTCTCCTTGGTCAATGTCATATTCCAGCCAAGCAGCCCATTTCCTTGTCCTTGACCAATGTCAGATTCTTGCCAAGCAGCCCCAAAAGGTCTCTGCCTCTCCTCCTTTTTTATTTCATAAAAAAAGACTGAGCCTTTCTAAGATCATTCTGACAAGAATGCCTCTTCCTTCCTTCAGCCCTTAATCATGGAATATGCATTATCAAAAGCAATCAAAATGCACTTCTGTCTTAGGTTGGTAAGACTTTGTGCAGAATCTTACCTACCTTTGAATTGCCATCCTGTAAACTAATAACTCTGCCTCATTGACAATTTTCATTTTCTGGACATATACTTGGCTCCCAACATATTGGTATTGTTAAAGATAGCTTTACACAATGGGCAGGAATAAAAGTATTTCCCAACAAAAAGGGCTAGCATGATCAAGCATATATGTCCATTCTTGAAGCATGACCAAAACAGAAATACTGACCTTAGGCTATGGGTAATTTTATCAGCAGTATCTGCTATATTCAGGTAGGAATCTAAATATTAGGCTAGAACAAAGAAGTAATTTCAGGCAGGAATCTAAATCTTAGGCTAGAACAAAGAAATAGGCTTCAGACATGAAAATGACTTTGGGCTAGGACAGGAAAGTAGGTTCAGATATTTTGATCTTTCTGATAATCCCTTAGAAACAGTGATTATGGGAATTTTCACATAACTTTGTTTATTGCCTTGCATGTTCTTTAATTATTTGTGTTTATTGTCTTGTTTGTTCCTTGACTATTTGTATCTGTTGTATTGCTAGTTCCTCAAGCTAGACTGGTTTTTGCTGCCTTGAGCTTTAACATTTTGGAGCAAGCTGTAAGTTATATCTACTTGAAATGTCTAGGGTCTTACTGTAACTTAAAGACAGTTTCCTAGTTTCATTTTAATGATCCTCTGCCTGTGACTCTGATAATTTTTCTACTTCTCTTCAATAAGCATACTGAAACTTGGTAGGCAGGCATTTGATACAGAAGTTCTATGTAGGAACAAGTCTTTCTTTTAATATCTATTTTCTTTTTTTTTCTTTTCATCCTCTTCCTCTGTATACATCACCACATGGAAGGAAGTTGTTACTGGGGAATATCAGTGCTTAACCTTAAGCGTGGTTCACTTTTCTGTAGACATGTTTGCCATTTTCTGTCCTTTATGTTGAGTTTTCAAAGATTTTAAAGAAAAACTAACAAACAGGGAATTGAAGATATTATTAAACCTAACCTTGAATATTTTAAATTCTACTTATCCAAGATTGAAGTTTCTGTTTTTGTTTTTTGTTTTTGTTTTGTTTGTTTTAGCCTATACTCCAAATGCATTACTAAGTCAGAGGTCACTTATGTGTTACCGTATCCATCTGTGCAGTATAGGCACATGTCTATATGTACATACATAGACCCCCACACAAGCATGTATGCATGCTTGTATATTTGTGCTTTGCTTGCCTATATAAACAATACAATTAATTAGTCCCTGCTGAAGTTTCATAGTTAGTAGAAAGTTTTGTCTTTTACATTATATTTATAGGATCAGAAGTAAAATCTTGGTTAATTGAGAGTAATCTTTCATGTGCCCTAGTTTAAATTATAGTTCTTGGTTTATGTCAGGCATTATGCCAAACGCTTCATATACTAAGTGATGGAATTGAATTCTATCCATAGTTCATGCAAATTACTGCACATGTTATCTTAATTTTATATATTAAATCTGACACTTTGAAAGGTTAACTGATGTGAAAAGACTTACAATGATACAGACAACTTCAAAAAACTTCAAGTAGTAAAGCTGAAAACAGTGAAATACTGGAAAGGTACATGGGAAGTAGCTAGCTCTCTTGATTATCTACTAGGAAAATCACATCTAAAGGAGTAAAATAAGTGATGGTTTTGAATGTGCATTTGGTTATATCTAGGCAATAAGATGCAGATTTTGAATATGATAGTAGATTCCTTATGATTTTGTCTTCTCTATCTTAGTTTCAGAATAAGAAATAATAATCATCATATCAAAAGTAATGACAAAGCACTTATTAAAATTAATCAACTTGGCTGGAGAGATACAGTAGAAAGCTACTCTTCCAGAGAACCCAGGTTAAATTCCCAGTACCCACATGGCATCTTACTCTCTGTAACTTCTTCCCAGTGCTTCTGACATCTCAAACAATATAATGCAGCAAAACATCTATGAACATTAAATAAAAATTAAAATAAAATTTAAAAATCCAAGCACACAATTACATACATTTATAAACATAGTAATGTCAAAGTAGTTAGTTGTTGTCAATCTAGTTATATCGTTCATAATAATTATGAATTAAGTTCTATATTTGCATTACATGACATGTATATTTTTAGAATTAAATCTGACACGATGGACCAGGTTAACGATGCAAGCTTACAATGGCCAGAGCAGCTCAAGACTGTGAGTGGAGGCTGACAGGAGGCTGAAGGATCTATGGTACATAAGACTGAAGGTCCAGGATTTCATCTAGGAGGCTTTGTGATGGGTCTCGAGATGGTCATTGGTTATCACAGGAATCTGTTCAAGGTTTTATTGTCAATCGATGTTCAGTATGATCTGGAAGTCATTCTCTCAGTCAGAATAGGAAATCTGTCATAAGTAGAAAGTAAGACAACTGAGGTTATTATGAAATTTTAATCTGTGCTGAAATACCCCAACCTTGCATATAGGCAGTATCTTCCAGAGAACCTTAAATTGCAGTACCAAAAATTGCACTTTTGGATTAGCTCTTTACCGTTTTGAACTGAAGAATACATGAGCATATGGAATTACTGTTAGATTAAAAATTTAGTTCAATGGAATTACGAAATTGCACGTCATTACTTTCCCTTTGAAGTCTCGGTTTAGTCAATGTTCCCACCTAGAAATGCAATACTATACACAAGTTCCGCATGGATGGTGCCATTAAAATATTTTGACATGAATAATACTAATTATTTTACAAATGTCAACAGTGTTTACTGATAATGATTCAAGCTACACTCAAAATATTAATGATCACAATTGTTCAACTTTTAATTTAGTTGTGTCTGTGCATGTGCACATGTGTATGTGTGTGTGTATGTGTGTGACATGTATGTGAGAGTGGTCATGGATGTGTTACAAAATGAATGTGACGTCAGAAGAGCTCTTCATCTTTTCAGTTATCACCTTCCTATTTTGTATGGGTTCCAGATATTGAATGCAGTTCATGTGGCCCCCTGTTCCCACTGAGCTGTCTCATCGGTCTTATATTTTCAAATCCTACAATAGTTATTTCAGTATGACATAAAATACATTCCATTTTTTGGGGGGAAGGATCTGGGGAAATGGAATCCTGTGCCATTCAGGTTGAAGTCAACGTCACTTCTTGAAGATTATTATCTTGAACTTTTCCTTCATCTGTCTGCTGTATGTTACAGTCAAATCATGGCAACAATATGCCCAGATCTTAGAAAATTCCTTACATTCTTAGCACATGATACGTTCTTGTTAAATATTACTTTTAACTTTTAGAAAGAATTTCCAAGATTCACTTTACCTGGTTATTTGTAACCTGTGAAGGCTCCTACCATGAGACCATAATGGGAAATCTTCTGTTAAATATATAAAAAAAATTTAGTTCTGATAAAATTTCAAATAACATATTGCTAGTGTTTTGGAATTCAATTGAGATTCTTTTCTAGGCTTTGATGTTTGGGGGTTGTTTTGACTCAGAGTGAATTGATATTTTTCTGTCATCCCATCTGTTCAAGGGGGCATCACATGAAGCTGTGGAAACACAGTAAAGTGTATGGAGTTTTCATTGCTCCTTATTTATAAGCAACAGATCTCCTATTTCAGTTAATTGCCAACTTGTTTTAGAAGATTTCTAAATTGTATAAACTGAAACAGTCCTAGCAGGAGGATGCATATACACTTACAGATATTCTTTCTGAGCATGAAGTTGGGATCATTTATAAGTATGTTTGTGACTGAGTGGCATCATACAGAACAAAACTTTACTACTATGCATTTGATCTTTTACACCTATATATACTTTTAAATGTTTCACATCTTTTTATACCTTCTGTTAATGAAGCCAGCAATGAATTGCCAGGTGCATAATTAAAAACATGTCACCTAGGAAGCTCACGTTCATTCCTATAAATACATATTCTTTCTCCTTTTTTGAGTGCCACTGTTAATGATGAGCCCAGAGAAAGAAATTAATATAGGTTATAAAAGCAATTTAGAGAAAACATTTAAATTACCAAAAGAAAAGAAAAGAAGGGAGAAACAAGGTGTTCAAGGAAGAAATACACTTTGGGAAAAATTCTGAGAATATGAAGAGAGATGTAACTGTAGACGTGTTAACAATGTAAGCAGCTGGCTTCCAGATGCCAGTAAGAAACTGGTAAAACAAGTCTTGAGCATGGTCGGCTCGTGCCTCTGACGGCTTATGCTAATGAGGTATTGGCAGCTAACCTATTGAGACCATCAGCCAGCCCTAGGCACTAGATAAGAGCTGCTTATGCATGGCTCGGCCTTTTTGGCCTTGCCTTTTGGCCATCGCTTGTTATCTCCTTCTTCCTGCCCTTCCCTTGCCTTGCTTCCCTCAGGCCTTCCGGATCGGTCCCGCCATACAATCCATCTAGTCCTCGTCCAGTTCCCGTCCTAAGTCAAGAGCGTTCTGGAATAAAGCTGATGAGAAGATCGACCGTGTGCGTCTTACTTGTGGCCAAGGCAGACGTACTGAGACAAATGCAACATAAAAAGGACATTGACATGCTCAATGAGAAGGCAAATACATGGAATGAGACAAGAATCAGAAATAGGATGTCCTCTTATCCGTCAATTTAACACTGCAGATTCATTCCATGCCAGCACAAGGACAGAAAATTATGGCACAATGCTTAGTTTAATCCTGGGTTTATAAATCAATACTGTGTCTATCATAGGCCTTAAACTCACTTCTTCGCATTAAAAATATCAAAATAGAGCATAAGAGAGTCCGCCACATTAAAGATGTAAAGTGTTCCGCACATGAAAGAGCTATATGGTTTTAAATAAGTTGGAAGACCCTGTCACATAATGCTCAATGACTAGACCCTATGCCTAATAGTATACTAATTTTTTAGTTTAAGTTATCTTGGTAAGTTATCTATCTAAATCACATCCAAGTCTCTCTCTTTTCTGCTTCATCTATACTCTTAAATGACAAGGATGATTAAAAGCCAGAATCCACTGACATGATGGATAACCTCTTTAGGTTTTGTCTGCTTAGTCACTTTTCATTAGAAAATTCCCTGAAATTCTCCTTCCTCTCCTCCAGTATAAATCACTTAAGAGCTCCACAAATTAAAACACACACTAGTAGCATTATTAAGGAGAACAACCTATATCTATAGATATTATAGCCCTTTGGACAAAACCTTCACCTATTATTCTTCCAATTGAATATAGTTTTAAACAAACTCTTAATGACTCATTGTTATACTGATATTTTAGTGAGTATATCTTTCCACACTCATCAGAGATGCTTCTTTAAGGTAGAAATTAAGGTTATAATAAACCAGACTAAACCAGAGGCCCACAATGGGTCAAAGTGCAAAGAATAAGTGATTATGGATTGTGGGAAAAACTGGGGGGCCGCAACAGCGGCCCCTGGGCCCAGGCAGCGACAGCCCAGGATCTGCAAGGTGGAGGCTGCCTGGAGGCCTCCAGGCAGCCTGTTTCTCTTACCAGAGGAAGGTCCCAGGTTCCAGTGGCTGGAGGCTTCGGTGGCGGCAGGCTTGCAGGCCCCAATGACACGAGGAATCCTTGCTTCCAAAAGGTTTTATTGTCATGGTGGATGGTGGATGGATCTGGATGTACCCCCGCAAACTCGAGGCAGACCTGAGTTAAGTAGGGAGGGAGAAGTAGGAAGGGTCTGGGGAGGGGAGGAATGCTTAATTGGCTCCTCCCTCTGACCTTCATTAGTATGTAAATCTCTAGGGCCTGAGGCCTGTAGTTACACCCTCTACCTGTGCACTTTGGGAGGGGCTGTAATGGCCTACGTGACTGAACAATTAGGTCTATGGAGATTGGACTGCTTGTTAGGACCCTGAGTTCTGGGGACGTGGCCGAACTCCTGCCGTTTCTCCCTTGGAGTCTTGGGGTTCTAGGCCCATGCCCAGCCAAGAACCAGGATACCCTTACGCAGTCCCACAATGGTCACTTAAACCTAAATGAGACACTAATCTTTCAAGCAAACCTTGCAAGCATCAAAGTTTATTATATACTCCCATATATACATATATGGGAGGAAAAATTGCAACCTATGATCGAGAGTGCAAGAGTGTCTGTAATGGAAAACTGTTCTCTATACACAGCAATAGAAGTGTATATAGGAATTCACATCAACTGAAGCAACACACATAAGACCTAATTTGGCCATTGTAAAACTAAACCTAAAGAGGGGAGGTGCTGTGAGGCTATAAACAATGAATTGTTTCTGGGTTGGTGTGATGCTATGAAATTATGAAACTTTTTCTTGCATTCTAAGAGTCTGGACCTTTTCCTGAGCTTCTTATCTATATTTAATAACATCAGTAAGGTCACTACAGCATTAGCATGTTATATTATTGTGTCTTTACCCTGTACAATAAGCTCTTAAAAGAATACAATAAGAGTCAGCATTTCTTGAGTTGACTCTCCCATGTAATCAACCTTATAACTTAAGGGAATTTACAGCTATACTAATGTAATGTACTTGTGCATGTACATTAAACAACAATGTCTGTGTATTATTTGGTGAAAGCAGCAAATACAGAAATTGAAAGCAACTGTCTAAACTTCATAATAAAGGTCATATGCATCATTTATAAATATTATTTGATAAATTATTATATATTGAGAGAGAGAGAGAGAGAGAGAGAGAGAGAGAGAGAGAGAGAGAGAGAAAGAAAGAGACAGAGAGTACTGTTTATTTCCTGGGTCATTTGGGATCAGTTAATGCTGATGACTTAATCTCTTGGAAAACTTTCTTGCATATTTCTGTAAAGTATTCCATTCCTTCATCATGTGGTTCTTTCTCTGCTGTTCAATAAAAAAAATTAGAACAAAGCCCTTTATTAAGAACAGACAATCAAAGAAGATACAGAATTACACACACACACACACACACACACACACATACACAGAGTCATACAATGGATAAATACAAATACAGAAAAGATTCAAACAACAGTCTTCAGCCATGCAGAAATTCAGACATTAAAGAGACAGAGATCTCAGAAGACAATGTGAGAATGAAGCTTAGAATACAAACCTAAACTTGCTCCAGATGTGGGTGCTTTTATTTATTGTCTTAATATGACCTTGATGAATTATAACTGGTTCAGAGTCAGTTACTTATTTGCTTAATCTATAGAGGTGAAGGAATATGAGTATTGTTAAAGTTTTGGCTACTGGTGAGTGGACCACACTTCACTGAAGACTTCAGTTCCATTCACAATCAGTACTTGGTGGATGGAAAATACAGAAGACACCAAGTTGAATAGTTATGGAAAGAAAGTCTGAAGGGGGCTTAAGATTATCAAAATATATTACACAAAATTCTCAAACAACTACTAAATTTTATAAAGGAAAAATATATTTTAAAAACCACCTCTGTATCTCATTCCCTTCTTTTGTCTATCCTGTACAGATAATTGTTTTCACTAGATCTATGATGCTTTCAGGGTTTTCTATTACTCACTCAACCCAGACATGTATGTAGATATTGTATGAAAAACCTCAACGTAAATTAGCTGTTGAATTGCAAGAGACAGTGTCTTAGTTGACACCTTAAGAACACATCTGATTGATGCTCTTTAGCCTATTCAAATTATTGGAAGGAGGTTCAGAGTTTCAGGGTAAGGAGCCATCTCGAGTGTCATGCCAAATACCAATGGAGTTGAGTTACTTCTAAAATTTACAATGACAGTCATTATAAGTAGGAAGAAGTTTAAAGACACTTGCAGGGTATTTGGCATAATTATAACAATTCTCTGGGTATTTTAAATTTGCATAGTTAGATAATGAATTTAAAGAATGCTGCTCTGCTGAATTTTGATGCTGCAGATACTGTTGATGAAATTATCCATAGCTTGAGGTCAGTATTTCCATTTTGGTCAAGTTTCAAGAATGGCATATATAGGTTGATCAGGCTAGCCCTTGTAGTCCTGGGAATATTTTCATTCCTTATCATTGTGTGAAAGGTTGTCTATAACAACATCAACACGTTGGCAGCCCAAGTACATGACTTGAAACTGAACCTGAACCCCCAGACAGAGTTTTCATTTAATAGGCTGGCCAGCCATGGATGAGTAAGATTTTGCATAGCCTTGCCAACATAAAACAGAAGTGCATTACTTTTGATAATGCATATTCCACAACTGGTAAGAAAGGCATTCTTTTCAGAATGACCTAAGACAGACTCAGACTTGTTAATGAAATAAAAAAGGGGGGTATGTGGAGAGCTTTTGGGGTTGTTTGGCAGGAATCTGGCATGTCAAAGGACAAGGAAATAGACTTCAGACAGGAATCTGACATTAGGCTAGATCAAGAAAGTAATTTTAGGAAGGAATATAAATCTTAAGCTAGAACAAACAAGTAGGCTTCAGGCATGAAAATGACTTTGGGCAGCTCAGGGAAGTAGGCTCAGATATTTTGGTCTTTCTCTTAATCCCTTAGAAACAGTGATTACAGGAACGTTCATGGAACTTTGTGTATTGCCTTGCTTGTTCTTTGGCTATTTGTATTTATTGTCTTGCTTGTTCCTTGATCATTTGCACCTATTGTATTGTTAGTTCCTCACTGGAGAAATGACCTTAGTACTAGCACGTAAATAAAATGGTATAAAAGCAAAAAGGAGGAGGAAGAATGGGATAGGGATTCACAAGATTAATTAGATGTCACCTTGTGTTTTATTCACTACAATACTCAACTTAAAAAGATTGTTTTCAAATTCAGAAAGGCATTAGTAAAATTGAATTTCTTTTGTCTGCTGAGTATAAGGTCCCCTTTTCTAAATGATGTTTGTTCAGAGGCTACTTTTAGCTTCCTGTTATGTAGCAAAAACAACTATTCATTTCTACATAATTATTTTCTCAGGTGTAATTTTTATAATGAAAGAAAGTTTTTTTTTTTTTTTTTTTTTTTTAAAGAGAAATAGGGAGCATATTCACTAATATGTTTCAGGTAAAATTATAGCAGCTTAGGAAATTAGCAAGGTCAAAAGATGACTTAGAACTCTGAAGTATATAGTACATTAAGCAAAGAAAAGTACAGTTATATCCATGTTATAGGTATTGCATGCATGAATCCACTGCATCCGCATTTGCTGAGACAAGTTCCACATAAGATCATGCAAGACAAAACCATAAAATGTAATCCTCTGTAGGTCTTACCACTTACTGAGGTGCTATAATCAGTTGGTAATTCTAGGGAAGAGAGAATCTTTCTCCCTTTATGACCTTCTATCATTATGTTTCCCCATCCCTGTGAATGTTCACACACTGGGTACATATGGACAGTATGGAAAGAACTTAGCAGCTTAATAAAATGATGATGAATTTGGAATTGAAGATAGTTTGGATGTAATATGATGGATCTGGGAGGAAGGATGTTTACATTTCATTGGCTATATGGATAAAATCTCAATAAAAAATGAAATTCATATTTAATGTAAAATACTATGGAAACAGGTAAAATCAAGGAAAATGACTTTGAGTATAAGTGTAGAAAATTTTAGAAATCCAGATATGTCACAGAAAAAGACCCTTCAGTGAGATTTGACATTAAAATCGCCCCTGGTTACGCCAGGCTGATGAAGATTGAATGCATGCCTTGGTTCACAGACAAAAATACAGTCTTAAACTTCCTTCTTTTGTTAAGCAATTATTTAGCAAAGTTAGCTCCTCAGTATGTCTGTTTTTAATAACTTGCTTTTAGCCTTGAAGCCTAAAACCTATATGGAGAACAAATGCCACCTAAGAAATACTAAGTATAGAAAATATATTCCTGAGAAAAAGCACAAATGATTGTTCAATACCAAATTGTAACTTCTGAAATCGTATATCCAAGTAACATTGTTCAGATAAGCAGATTGATTATGAGATCACATGTATATGTGTATGTATGTTTAGAAAGTATGTATATATTAGATACAGATGTATTTTCAATATATCTATATATTGAAGAAAGAGGTAATATATATGGAACACAGCAAAAAAATAGTATTTGAAAGGAAAGGGAAGGCAAAATGATGTAATTATTTAAAAAAATCATAAAAAATAATTATAAAAATCTTATTTGGTAGGGCACATAATGCTATTACTTTATCAAAAATAGAAGCATAGAATTGTAATCAAATTAGTCTAAATACAAAATAAAAGTATATCATCTTAAGACTAAATTTTAATAATAAAGTTTATTTTTTCCAGAAGAATTATATCAGTCAGCAAACCATAGAACATTTGAAATCATTCTTGATCAAACAATCAAGCAATTCAGTATCACAGTGAGAATATTTCCTTTTTTTCTCCTTTACATCTATCTATCTATCTGTCTGTCTGTATGTATGTATATTGATGTCTATCTATCTATCTATCTATCTATCTATCTATCTATCTATCTGTATGTATATATGTATATTGATGTCTATCTATCTGTATGTATGTATGTATGTATATTGATGTCTATCTATCTATCTGTATGTATGTATGTATGTATATTGATGTCTATCTATCTGTATGTATGTATGTATGTATGTATGTATATCGATGGTCTGTCTTCTTGTGTGTCTGTGAACCACATGCATGCAGAGCCCACAGAGACCAGAAATGGTGATAGATATACTGGAACTAGAGTTAGAGATAGTTGTGAGCCTACGTACATGGGCGATAGGAATCTTTCATCATCTGTGAGGAATTAAAAAGGAAAAAAAAAAAAAACCTGTGTGAACACTAACAGCATGTTAAGCACTCAGCTGAATGTCATATTATACTTGTTCAGTGCTACAAGTTTACATAGCTGTCATTCATAAAAAACTTTGCCTTTATGTTTCAGAGTTTTATATTATAGGTAGAGTGATTTAAAATATTAGAAGGCTGAAAAAAGTAGCAAGTGATCCAATAAGGTTTTAAATCCAAACTAACTTATACTCAAAAGCTAAACAATATCAACTTGTTTCACTTAATACAATTTGGTATAAATATATGGAAATACAAAGTTTAAAACACAAGTACATTCTAAGTATATATATTATGAAGGTCAACATTACCACGTATTATTGAAATATGGGAAAAATGTTTAGTACTCAATTAGTTATAAGAAAAATTTTCAGCAAATCATATTCTTCCTCCCCTTCCCTACTATCTGTGTATCTGTCTGCCTATCTGTGTGTATTAGGGGTGAAGGCTAGGTTTAAGTTTCCTGGATGCATGGTAGGCAGGTTGTAACCTCATGAAGTTTTTACATTCATACAAGGCTCTGAAATAAGTCATTTCTTTCTTTCCTATCTTTATTCATATTTATGTATATTAATTTTTTTCATTCACTCTCTTCATTTTCTTCCCTTTTCCATCCATCTTTCTTCCAGAAGTTATTTCACAAAATCTCAGCAAATATGATATCTATATAACATTAATTTTTTAAAAATTTCTTTTAGTGATTGTTTCAACTAACAGGTTATAGATGTTGCAATGTTTATGTGTTCTTAATTAACTTTTAAAATGATTTCTTATTTCTCTGCTGTCTTTAAAAATACTTTATTTTATTATTCTGTTGTATTACTATAGTATAAAATCAATATAGTATAGTTGTATACTATAGTAATAAATCAACCAATACCAAAATATTTGTGTTCTTTCAGTTTACAGTTAAACAGTTTTTTATTTTAAATTTAAGAATTTTGAAAAATAACTGCTTTAAATTAAAAATAAGAATCCTCAAGCTCCATTCACTGTATCACTGTGGCAGACAGATACAGACACCCACAACTGAACAGAGAACGTAGCTTGGGTATTCTAATGGAAGAATAGGAGGAAGGATTGTGAGTCCCGAAGGAGACAGGAAGACCAAGAGAGTTAAGTAACCAGGACCGTTGGAGTTCTCAGTCTGAACCACCAATCAAAGGGCATACATGGGCTGGACCTAGGCCTCCAGCTCCTATGTAGCAGATGTGCAGCTTAACCTTCATGTGGGTCCTGAACAACTGGAGCAATGGCTATCCCAAAAGCAACAGCTTGTATGTGGGATATGTTATTCTAGCTGGACTTTCTTGTCTGGCCTCAGTGGGAGAGGAAGCACCTTGCCTCCCAGAGACTTGGAGGGCCAGAGTGAAGGGAATACCCAAGGGGTCACCCACTCACCCAGAGGAGAAAGAGAAGGAGAAAGGGGGGAAGACTGTGGAAGTAGTGCCCAGCAGTGAGCAGATGTAAGGTGAATAAGTAAAAAAAAAATGAAATACAACAAACAAAATCAGTAATAAATTAAATTAAAAATAAAAATGGGAATATATAATATAAAACATCCAGGCATTTAAATTTATCATCTAGTTCTATTTCTCTTTTTATGATCTACTTAAATTCAATGTTCTCCTCTAAAGTAAGCACAAGTTTTTAGAAAATAATATGTAAAATTCAGAATTATTATCGTATCAATATCTAATAAAATATTTTAGATCTGCATTGATTTTAAATTCCAGAGTTTGAAATATCATTTGCGATTAGCATTTTTGTGGTGTGTTTCTTTGGAGTTGCCTAGCTGCAGTTTTAACCTGAAATATGACACTGTTCCACACCTCATTTAAAATGATTAAGTATCCTGGTGTTTGATGAAGTGAGTTCAGTTTTAAACTATGCACATGGAAATAATGAAAGCAAATACAATGAGAAATCTATTTGTCAGAGGCACACTGTCTGGTATGCATATCAATCATAGCTCATGTCTTCTTTTCCTCCTGCTCAGTTTTTTCAGATTCACTTGAGGATACGTTTAGCTCTTTCATAACCTCTATTTAAATGCTTAGGGAAATAGCTTGCAGGACTCAATAACTACAACTGTCACACTTTAGATTCTATTCTTAAGAATGTTTGGTACACTTCATCTAAATTCAAAGAGAAAAATCAAGCATATAAAAATATCTATGCTATCAAGGATTGAGATATCCATAGTTTCTCAGTCTACATTTTATTTACTTTTCACTTATTTTCAACTATTCGATGGATGTCTTAGTTAGGGTTTTACTGCTATGAACAGACACTATGACCAAGGCAATTTAAAGCCCACACCCACAGTAACACACCTACCTCTACAAGACAACCAAGACCTAAGCCGTACTTTCTAATAGTGCCACTTCCTGGGGAGAGCATATACAAATCATCACAATGGCTTTCATAAAAATTGGTTCATATATTTGAATTTTATTATCAGTATGTGGCACTACTCAGATAGATTGGGAGTGTGGGTTGTTGAGATAGGTGTAGCCTTGTTGGAGGACTTGTCACTGGGGGTATACTTTGAGGTTTCAGAAGCCCAAACCAGGTCCAGTGCCTCACACTTCATCTTGTATGAAGAACTCTCAGCTTGTTTTCCATGCTTGTATGTTACCATGATTCCTGCCATGATTGCATGATGATAATGGACCAAATCATCAGAATTTTACATGAACTCTAACTAAATGCTTACTTTTATAAGAGTTCCTGTGGTCGTGATTTCTCTTTACAGCAATAGAACACTGACTAAGAAAGACATTAGTCAAGCCGAGCAGTGGTGGTGCACGCCTTTAATCCCAGCACTTTGGAGGCAGAGGCAGGGAGATTTCTGAGTTCAAGGCCAGCCTGGTCTACAGATGTGTTCCAGGACAGCCAGGGATACACAGAGAAACCCTGTCTCGAAAAACCAAAAAAGACCTTAGTCTTTCTGTTAATCTTTCTATAAAGCAACTATTCTTTAATAGTAATAATAATAATAATAATAATAATAATATAGGTTGGGCATCTTTAAGACCCTGCATGAATATTTTTTCTAATCTCATAAAATGATTATTGTATAAAACAATAGCTTATTTTACATTAATAATTTGACGAAGATTCACATGAAACTTGTATTATTATCTACTGTTCATGTGAGTTACTTGGGACTTATAAGAACAATGACATTATCATTCTTAAAAGATAAAAGTATATTAAATTCACAAATGAAAAATGTCTTCATAAAACAAACCATCTGTATCTGTAATTAATGCACACTCTTAAAAACAAAGGATCTTCTGGAAGTTACTTCAAAGCAAGGTCTCCCCTTTGCAGAATGATAAGTGATTACAAAGTCTTACGATTTTGTGATTATAGTTTCTATTGTTTTTAACAACTTTGTGATGCACGCTTCAAAGGGATTGTTGTTCGTTTATTGAAATCACTATTTATGCCTATATTAGCTGGAGAAAGGGATCATCCAGACTAAATCATTTGTTCTCCTGTGTTTTGTTGCTTCCAGTATAAAACTTCTAACAATAGTTGGACTTCCCTGTGTCTCACTCGATAAAATGACAGTACAACCTATTAAATTTGGAAAAATTCTCTATGGTTAAGCAAATATCACCTTTGCAAATAATTTCCTGTCTCAAGAATCAGGGTACTCAAAATAACCTAAGGGTATGGTTTTGAAGACCAGAATGAATTCTTAAGGCATATCTAATAAGGGAATATAATGTTTTAGGATTGTTGAAAATATACACATCTCTCTCTCTCTCTCTACACACACACACACATGCACACCACACACACACACACACACACACACACACGCACACTAACATTTTAAAAGAAAACTGGATTTGTGGTTTTTTGGTATATATGCTGTTTGCCCATCAAAAGAGATTGGTATTGATGAAAATCACTTTAGAAAATTTTGTATTTTTTTTAGGAAAATATGAATTAATAATTTTATTACCTTTACAGTTTAGTGTTTTTTGTGCTAAGAAATATCTCACCTCAGTTCCTTTTTGTGGCTATCCACCACTTAGATTAAAAAAGACACTATTCCAGGAATTTATCTTCTTATCTCTACAGTATTGTATGATGAATTACATTTATACATAACATATCAAGTACATTAACTATGATAGCTTCCATGTTCTTGGTAGATGATCTCTCAATGCATATTTGATAAAAGAACACTGTACCACATTTCAAACATGTCATATTAGTGAATAAAAACAGAAGTTTTAAATTTATACTCACCACTTAAACTATGAGTCACATTACTGACGAGAATATACTTCATTTTTTTTGATAGTGAGCTTAGCCTTTAATGGCTGAGTCATCTCTCCAGGCTCATCTCATTATTTTTGAAGATATAACAGATAACAACAGATAAGCAACACTGCTTTAATGAGAATTTGTGTTTAACTTGGTGTCTCTGTTCATTTAGCAATATAAAATATTTCTAAAATCTTGCAATATATGTATGTTGCATTCTTTGGATAAATAGTATGTACACCGTATGTAGAGGTATATTTTACTATTTCAGTTATTCTAACTTTTACTACTATAACTTTTGAACTAATTGTATCAATCCATTGAGTTTTTGATAATATCATTGCATATCAATCTGATCAATGAGTAAACACAGTATTATTTGTTTCTTCCTTGTAAAACATGAATATCTAAGTATGTACTAATTACACAAAGTTTTCATAAAGTGTAAAATATTTGTATGCTAAATAAATCATTTACATTTTTATTTAAATGATATAAACACAACTTTTCCAAGGAGCATGTAAAAGGAAATGAAATGTGCATATATTTTATTATGAAGTAATTTTAAGAAAGTCATGAATTTACTGTGTAAGAAGTCTTCTTTCACTTGCTGATAAGATACTACAAATTTTTATTCCATAAAATCAAGTGACCAGATAACATCATAGATTTATTTAATGATATTTTGATATTATTTATTTGAAATCAAAAGGAAATCTCAGAGAAGTTATCACCTGTGATACAGATGAAAATAACTGTGTTGGATAGAGAATCCAAAGATTAATTGTTACATGTTCACAAATGTGAAAAGACCTTAAAGACACATCTTCTTTTGTCATGTTTGTTGTTTGATATTGAAATATTTGAATGTTTTACTCTGAATTATAACAGTTACTGCCTGTTTTTATGAATTAAGTTAGGAACTTTCCTTTTATAAAGTATAAATGTTTATAAATCTGTCAAGAGCATTTTATACTTTCTGCTAGAATACTTTTCAACCATTGCTTGAGTCCAATATATCTGATTTACTTATTAAAAGTGTGCATTGAAAGGACCTGGGTAGCATACAGAATAAATGTGTACAAATCTACTATTTGCCTTATATCTCTGTATAAATAAATTAACAAAATGCAAAAGTATTCAATTCAAATTAAGAAATGGGCAACTTTTGCAAATTAGGTTAAAAATACCAAGTGTTCTTTGTTTTAATCAGCATAGATTGTCGAGAAATATGAATTGTGACAGTTACTAATTTCATTATTATGTAAAATAACTGGTAGAAGCCACTTGGGAGGCTTGGTGATAGAGAGGTCATTGTCACCCTTGTCCTCCAAACAAGAAGACTTATGTGTTCTTCACTATCACATAAAGAGTAAGTCATGGAAAGAAACATCTGCAATGCCAAATGGGAGGTTGGGAATTTGTATCCTAGTGGATACTGGCCAGCTGGTTAATCTGAATATGTGAGCTCCAGGTTCAGTGGGTGTCACCATATTTATTATCTGTCTCCAGACTTGAATCTTCCATTTGCACTTAATATATAACACTTATATATATATATATATATATATATATATATATATATATATATATATATATATATAATGAAATTTATTTTTTATATGTAGTTTCTTCATTTATGAAGTTATTTATTTATTTATTTAAAAGCATCTAATCTGTCAATTTTAAATTCCACCATTCTGTTAAACATTTTTTCCCATTATTATCTTAAATATACTGTACTACATCCCAAGACTGTCATGTTTCTGCTGCTGTCAAGTGAATTGAACATTTTTATAGGTCATTCTATTCTTTCAGCTTAGAGCTGTGAGAATCTTCTTTTTATTTTTCCATTTATGAAAATTAAATTTTCTTGAGTTGATTTTGACTGATGATGTTTGGCCCTGTGTGCTTGTAAACTAGTATTTTTCTCAAGGTGTCAGAATCTTTCTATAACTATTTTTTTTTTAATAATCTACTTATTTCTTTGCATTCCCCACTCATGTGATCCAGTCTAATTATTAACTTTGAGCCCTTTCCTGAAATACTAGAATCACCGTTTCTTTATTTTTAACTCTTTTCCTCTTTGTTCTCCTCCCAATGTGAATTGAAATTTCAACTAGTCTGTCTTCATTTTCTAGATCATTCATTTCTGGATTAATCATTTTTGGAAATTCACTAAATTTACATTTTAAATTTGCAGAGTGGTTTATTTCTGCCTCAAGTGTTCGTGATTGAATTTATTTGATTCATTTCTTTTATGTTCTCTCTTGATTTGACTAATGAGTAGTTTTCCTGACTATCTCTTTATTCTCATTGATTTTTCTTCACGATAGATACTTTACATTCTTTAAGATTTTTCTGCACTTATCTTTTTATTTTTTATGCTGAATTTCAGTTAGTTGAGGTCATGGTTTATTTAAAGCTTCCTATCCTTGATTTTTGAAATTATCTAAGATTTAAAGAATATCTTTTCCTTTTAATAAATGCATTCCCAACTAAAATTTCCTTATACCTCTATCCTCAGACATTTTAGGCAAGATACTTATTTACCCTAAAAGTGGAGTCACCTCCATTATCCCAACAAGCATAGATGTACAGAGCTGAGTTTTCTGGGTGGGATTTATCAATGTGCTGTTACTGTTTAAACACCAGAGGGTGATCCAAGTCCAGATTTGGTTCAAGGTTTTGTAACATGTTGTTATGAATAAGCTGGAGAAGTTAGTCTCGTTAGTTTCTGGAGAGCTTAGTCTTGCTTCCAAAATTGTCTTCTTCAAATAAATATAGGCACAGGTTTCTGACCCAACTGTGATTAAAATCACCAGGAAGCATGTGCTGCAGAAGCCCTTGTGATGCATATACCCACTTCCCTAAGTGTCATCCTGACACCATAGCCGAAGAAGAAGTCTTGGACAACTCTGAGGACTCATGTTACAATAGTAGTTCCTCATCAGACAATAGCAATGCTTATAAGAGGTGAAGCATGAAGACCCTTGTGTTTAGTTTGGTTTGTGGCAGGGAGAAAATCTCAGGGATCCTTTAATCATTCATCTTCTGCTACTAGATCTGGATTTCCTTGAAAAACTACTTCTCTAATTTCTTTTTTGTTTCTTTCATCTATTCTTTTTTAAAATTAAATTGGTTAATTTGAGTATATATATAAATACACATATTTAACCAATTAATTTATAAACCATTAACCAAATTATATATATATATATATATTCCTTTTGGAGAATTTCATTTTAATTGAAAAAAATCATACAATATATTCTCACCAAACTTTTCATATGTAAGTGCTGTATTTACACCATTGCCTACCCTGTCTCTTCCTCCTCCTTTTTCCCCTCACCTAACTTGGGTTTATTACCTAAACCATTATGAGTACTACTGTTGTTGCTGATGCTACAGTAAGAACAATAACTATTACTACTACTAGTACATACACACACACACACCACACACACACACACACAACACAGTACTAAGTCCATTTAGTGATACTTGCTGGGTTCATGTGGTTAGGCTGAGAACTTAGTTGATGACCTATCAGAGCTAAATATTACTCTAATAAAACCAGTGTGCTAAATTTTTAGATTGCTATTCTTTCTGAGGTGGGATGTGAGTGTGTCGGTGGGTCGGGGAGTACCCTCATAAAAGCAGGGGAAGGGGTGATGGGATAGGAGGTCTCCAGAGGGGAAATTGGGAAAGGGGATAACATTTGAAATGTAAATAAAGAAAATATCCAATAAAAAGAAGAAAGAAATATTTCTCTTGAATAATTTGGTTCACAAGGAAAGAATTCATTGTGCACGTCATAATTCTTCCCATTCTATTTTCACTTTTAGAAGATATTCAGATGTATTAGATAATTTCAGGCTGGAGTAAAACACTGTAAAAATATACATTTATACTACTGAAAGATATCAGTCGAACAACCATAGTTCAAACCCGAGGTTCTTCTTCAATTTTATGCCTATAAGATTTACTCATTTGCACTTACCAATTGAATAAAATTCTGTCCAAATGATTTTTTTATGTGTTCATTCTTGGGTACACTATTTTAGACTTGGATATTCTTTCTGTTTTCCCTTCATCTGTCTTTGGCTCCCAAGTGAAATGAATAGATGTTCATTCACTTCAACAAGTACTTGTAACACCTTGAGTAAGCCTGGGAAGGAGTCTTCTGATTCTTATGAATTTAAGGACTTTCCTAATTTTCCAGTGCTTTGGTGTTTCTAATTTCTTTTCTTTTCCAAAGAATAATGTTAGAATTCAGAGGAAATAGCTACACAAACAACATTAGATAGAACTGAGCAAGAATTTCTTTCTTTTTCTTTCCTCCCAGAGCTCTTGTTTTGGTTTTTTTTTTTTTTTTTTCTTTTTATACTACTGAAGAAATTTTCAAATAAAATCCCAACTTCTTAAAAAAGTAAGTCAATGTTGACTCATTGTCTAGACCCAACCCTCATCTGCTCATGTTCTCATGTTTATAAACGTTGGCTTAATATTTATTTTGTGAAGCAACTCCATTTAAAATTGCACTTACACTAGCACACAGTGTGAATTTTGAGGTATTTCTTATATTTTACAGAATTCTACAATATGATAACAATATTAAAATAAAATTTGCCCAACACTTGGCATAACTGACAATTAAATGTGGGCTGATAAGATGCTAGAGATGATGATAAATTAAATTCATCAAAGACCATAGATACTTGTTTGGCATGAACTGTGTGTGCCTATTAAATGTCCATGATGCATACACAGGAGTATATGTACAAGAGCAATGAGTTCTCTGCAGATTGCAGAGGATATCCTCTATTGTCTTCCTCTAGATTTGCATTCCATGTTGTCTTAAGACAAGTATCTTACTGAATCAGAAGATTTTTAAAGGACATTTGGCCCAAACTCCCTGGATCTGTCTCTTTACAGGTACCATTGCCTGACTTTTATATTACATCAACTTAGGAGAAATTAACCCATGCTCTTGCGATTTCACAAAAAGAACTTTACACACTGAACAAGCTCCCTAAACATGAGCTAATTTTTGATAAGAAAAATGGATTTAAAAACCAAACTTTTTTCTCTATGACTTAATAGAAAATAATTCCACTCTTTTAGAAACAATAGAATAAGTTATTTTTAAAAAGGAATTTCATTTTATTGAATTCTTAAATAAATCAGTAAAATTGATCGTCTTTCTCATCTCGGTCACAAGGAAAGGGAGGCTTAGTCACGCTAGTTAATCTGTCTCAATTTTAGAAGGCTAGGGAAGAAAAACACCAGAACTGAAATCTCCTAGTCTTACACAGGTTTTATACTCACTGGGAAAGACTATTCTTTCTCAACCCTTAAACTCATAGATTTATTTTCATTAAAATTATTTGGGTTTATATCAAATAGGTAAGTAAACAAAAGAGAGTCACCCAGACACACATTGGAATGTCTGATTATGCATGCATTCAACATGCTGTAAGTCTGGGATTCTGGCCATCATTTCAAAGATGAGATTTGACATGGCCTACTAGCTGAGGGAATAAGAAGCTTTAACACTACAGAATCAACTCCCATCCTTTGCAGGTGCCTGCGGGAGATGCATCTATAATTGATTACTCTAGTTCCAGCTGTTCTCAGAACGGTGTCAGTGAAGCTAGGAATTATTTGCTGAAGCTAATAAGTGGGTAACAGTTAAATCATCACATCAAGTGAACTTATACATTTTTCTGGCATAATATGTTTTACAAGTAGCTTGTTCAAAATGAAGATATTCATTTAACATTGTATTTACAATTACCAGAAAAAAGTTAATTCAATGTAATTTAATGAGGTCCCATTTTTTGACTGTTGACCTTAGAGTATAACCCACTGGTGTTCTGTTCAGGATAATTTCCTCTGTTCCCGTGTGTTCAAGGCTCTTCCCCACTTTTTCTTCTATTAGTTTCAGTGTATCTGGTTTTATATGGTAGTCCTTGATCCACTTAGACTTCAACTTTGTACAAGGAGATAAGAATGGATTGATTTACATTCTTCTACATGCTGACCTCCAATTGACCCAGCATCATTTGTTAAAAATAATTCATAGACCACATGAAGCACAAGAAGAAGGAAGACTAAAAGTGTGGGCAGTCCTTCTTAGAAGGTAGATCAGAAGTACTCAAGGAAGGAAATACAGACACAAAGTGTGGAGCAAAGATTGTAGGAAAGGCTATCCAGAGACTGCCCTACCTGGGTATCCATTCCATATACAGACACCAAACCCAAACACTATTGTGGATTCAAGAAGTGCTTGCTGACAGGAGCCTGATACAGCTGTCTCCTGAGAGGCTCTGCCAGAGCCTGACAAATACAGAGGTGATGCTCGAAGCCAACCATTGGACTGAGCACAGAATCCCCAATGGAGGAGTTAGAGAAAGGATTGAAAGAGTTAAAGGGGTTTGCAACCCCATAGGAAGAACAACAATATCAACCAACCAGATTTCCCAGAGCTCTCAGGAACTAAACCACCCGCCAAAGAATACACATGGAGCGATCCATGGCTCCAGCTACATATGTTTCAGACGACGGCCTTGTTGGGCATCAATGGGAGAAGAGGCCTTGGTCCTATGAATGCTCGACACCCCAGTGTAGGAGAATGCCAGGGTGCGGAAGCAGGAGTGGGTACGTGTTTGGTGGAGCACCCTCATAGAATCAGGGGGAGAGGACTGGATAGGGGATTTCTGAAGGGGAAACCAGGAAAGAGGTTAACATTTGAAATGTAAATAAATAAAATATCCAGTAAGAAAATATTCAGATATGTATTTTAAAAAAGAAAGAAACATTTCTATTGGGCTTAGTGAATCCAATGCTAGAATTTCATGCTCACAAAAATTTTATAAACAGAGTATTATTATGGACCCTTTGAAGATTAATTAAAAAAAAAAACAGAATAAAAAAATATCATCTTTCTCCACTCCTGGCTTCAAATTCTTTGGTCTTTATTATTATTCATGTATTCTTACTAAGGAATTAGAAATAATAATTCATAAAAGAGAGATGCCGTGCATCTCTAGACATCCAAGTCTACAACTTTATAAAAGCAAGAACAATATATTTTTAAAAATGCAAATAATCTTAACTACAATTTCATTTTGCTTATGTACACTAGTATGAAATATTGATGACACTTTCAATGTTAAGTACACAAAGCTTTGCACTAAACTCTTTACATATTTTGTGAACAGTTCTAAGCAAATGTCAATGAATGAATGATAATACAGTTTGAGCTATATTAGAAAATAATATTTATTCAATTGTCTCATTTTTTTCCTTTGTGGGGCCAATACTTGTCTGAATAAAAAGTATCAAGAGTTATATTAAAAACACTAAAAGAAGTTTTCTTTTTTTTTTTTTTTGGGGGTTTTTCGAGACAGGGTTTCTCTGTGTATCCCTGGCTGTCCTGGAACTCACTCTGTAGACCAGCCTGGCCTGGCCTCCGACTCAGAAATCCATCTGCCTCTCCCTTCCAAATGCTGAGATTAAAGGCATGCGCCACCACTGCCCGGCTTAAAAGAACATTTTTACCTCATCTCATAAATTCACTTTTAAATGTTGTAAATTTGTTCTTTTATTCAACATCTATTGAACCATAATTATTTGTGATTGTGTTTTGCTGTAAGGCACTTGATATGTGAATAAATTTGGTTGAGAATGAGACCAAACTGTTTTATTAACTGCATGATAAAAGAGTCTATATTTATCAACAAATGTCTACTGTTTATAGAATCTTGCTGAAAAGACTCATATCTTTAAAACTGACTATTTTTTCATTTTTCTCCTTTTATTGAAAATATATTATTTTTTTCATGCAATATACAATGATGATAGAGTTCTCTCTCTCTCCCTACTCCTCCCAGCACCCCCCCCCACATAACTTCTTTTCTAGATCCACCCCCTTTCTGTCTCTTATTAGTAAAAAGCAAAAAACAAAATAAAACCAAAGCAAACAAAAACATAAGTTTCCAAGCGATAACAACTACACATGAAAAAATAAAATATGATAAGATAAAGTAAAAACCATCATAATAAGTACACATAACAATTGCAACAGAAGAAATAGAGACCTAAGGGCAGGCACAAGAATCAAATACCAATTCATTAATATACTGAGGAATCCCCTGAACATCTTAAACTGAAAGCTATAATATAAATGCATAGGACTTGGTGCAGATCTGTTTAGTCCCTGGGCTTGCTGCATGAGTCTCTATGAGTTGATACACAACTTGCACAGTTGATTCAGAGTTCTTTGTTCTTTTGGCGTCTTCCATTTCCTTTGACTTTTATACTCTTTCTGATTCCTTTTACTTAGGGCTCCCTAAGCTCGGAGGGGAGAATGAAATTAGAGACATCTCATTTACAACTGTGTGTTCCAAGGACTCCTCCTCTGCCTCATGTCTGGCTGTGAGTCTCTGCATTTGTTCCATCTGCTGTCTGTGAAAACTTCTATGGGTAAGGTATATCTGAGTATAACAGTTACTATGTTTTCTTTTTTAAAGACCAAAAGTGTTTAGATAAACCCTGTATCACTGGGTTATCTACACTCTATTCCTGAACAAGAACAAAATATTTTCTTTAAAGTATCTTTTACTGCAGTAGGTTTCCATATGGTTTCTCCAGTGTCACTTAATATTAGCTGTCCATCCCAGTATTCTTTTACCCTTGCTCCTTGCTTTGCTGTTTGATATCACTGTTCCCATCCCCCACTTCCTCTCCAAAAAATATATTGTATTTCCCTTTCATTGGGAAATCTGCCTTAGATCACTAGTGCTAAGGGGCCGCTCTGTCCCCTATATCTAACTTCTGGTTATACAGAATGCAGCATGATTATGAGAGGCTTAACACCCATCTATAAAGGAATAATTAGCATGTTTATCTTTGGGTCTGGTTTAACTCACACGGGATGAATTTGTTACTAATTCTATTCATTTACTTATGAAATACATGGTTTTAAAGTAGACAAATAATAATCCCCTGGATACATTTACTATATTTTCATTGTCCATTCTTCTGTTGGTGAATATCTAAGGGTTTTCCCCCAAATTTAAATATTATGAATAAAGAGGAAGGGAAGATTGCCATGCAAGTGTCTTTGTAACATATAGTAAGTGGTGCAGAGCTTTTGGTATAGGTACACGTGGTATAGCTGGGTCTTTGAACAACCACTGTAATTTTCATATTGGCTGTAAAAGTTTGAACTTCTACCAACAATGACATGCTTCTTTCCACACATCCTAAGCAGCGTGAATTGTCACTGTTTTATAGATCTTGACCATTTTGCCAGATGTAAAATGAAAACTTAAAGTGGTTTTTATTTGTGTTTTCCTCATGACTAAGGATATTGAGCATTTAAGTGTTTTCAGTCACTGAGACTTCAGTTGTTTAAAACTTTCTATTTAATGATTTCCCAGTTTTTCAGACACATCAGAAGAGGGCATCAGATCCCATTGCAGATGGTTGTAAGCCACCATATGTTTTCTGAGAATTGAACTTGGAACCTCTGGAAGAATGGTCAGTGCCCTTAACCACTGAGCGATCTCTCCAGCCCAGATTTATCCAATTTTTAATTGGGCTATTTGTAATATTAATTGTCATGTTTAATTTTATTTGTTTAAATATTAACCCTTTCTTGGTTGTCTAATTGATAGCAATATTTTCTCATTCTTCAGACTGACAGTTTAGTCTTACTGATATTATATTTTCCCACACAGAAGCTTTTCAGTTTTAAGAAGTTCCATTTTTTAATTGTTTTTTATTTGATATTTGCAACTGTACTCTTGCTATCCTGTTCAAAAAAAAAAAAACCTCATACTGTGCAAATACCTTAAATTGTATCCCCATTTCTATATCCTGGAGGATTTGGTGTATCTGGTCTTAAGTTGCAGTCTTGATCCATTTGGAGTTGACTTTTGTATATGGCACTATATATAGATATGTTTGAATATTCTGCATGCAGCCATCTAGCTTGGCTCGCACAGTTTGTTGAAGAGGCTGTCTTTTATTCCTAGCAAATATTTCTGGCTTCTTTGCCACATATCAAATATCCATAGATGTTGTCTGTATCTTCAATTAGATGACATTTAGCAATCTACCTATTTTTATGCCAATAGTATACTGCTACTGTTACTGTTACTTAGTTCTTTAAAATTGTGAACAGTGATACCTCCAGCAGTTTTTTTTTATTATTTGGGATTATTTTAGACATCCTAGTTTGTAATTTCCATATAAAGTTGAAGACTGTCCCCTCCATTCCTGTGAAGCATTGTGTCTTCATCAACAATAAAATAAAACAGGATGTTTGGGAAGTTAATAGAACTCAGTTACAATTAATTGTATTGAACTTGAAAAAGCAAGAAATGAAAAGCTCCATGTATTTATTAAGTTTAAATCCTAAATGTAGCCTCATGTGCAATTTTTAAGTTTCAGCCACTAAAATAAACTACTCCAACCTCAACCGCTAATTTATTTAATAGGAAAATCATAATGCAATGAGACATCTCAAGAAAATAGAGAGTATAAATATGTTCAGGGACACGTATGAGCTGCCTAGATCTTAACTGTTAGAATGCACACTTCTAGCTGATAATTAGTGTCCAGTATAATTTGTTCTTACCCTTGACCACTTTTAGTAAACTCTAGGTGTTCAATTCAAAAGGTAGATTACAATAAACTATGAGACAGAGATTCCTCCCACGAACTTTAAGTTTCTGTCAATATTGTTCTAACCCAGGAATATCTGCTGACTGATATATTGATAAATCCATAGTTAACTTTAGTCATTGCTACTTGTCATACATGACCACATATCATTTTGAAAAGTTCTTTAAGAAGGGAGAGTACAAATTTAACTAATGCATTCTAATGGCTAGTGTCTATATTTGGTTTTGCATTTACATTTCAGTAAGTGGGATTATCTTAGGCTTGAATAATTTCTGTGAAATAATAGTTTATGGTTAGTGTACACAGTAAAGATATAAAATAAGGTTAGATTTTCTGGGCATTTCATTTCCTTATCAGCAAGCACTTTCCCCAGAGAGCATAGAAATCTCCAGAAGGAAATAAAAGTGACTTATTTGATAATAGTCCTATCTTTCAGAACAAGAATTTTCTGGAACAATCTCTGAAGTTATATTGTTATAGGAGGAAAAGTTCTCAGTTGTGAGATACCATTTAAAGAATAAAAAATATTTCACAGTAGAAAGTGCTCTGAGACTCAACTCACATTTAATCATCCTCAAATGCTTATAGACCACTTATTATGTGGTACACAGAGAATAAAAGTGCTGTCTTCAATGTGTACATTAAGCAGGAAGTTCATATTGTCACCGTTTTACCTTCTAGCATAAGATAGTGTCAGCTGACAATGCATTTATCATGTCATGCCATTATTGTCAGACAGATAAGACAAGATGAAGCAAAATGACAGTGGTTTAGAGAAAATACAGAAAATCCACATACATAGTGTACTCAAAGCAGCTTAAAAATAATAAAATGAATCATAATTTTAATCTATGCAATGAGACTTATCTAGGGAAAAATATAGACAGTCTGAGGACTGAATTTTATATGGACAACTTTTATACCAATATTCAGCTAGTTCAATTATTACTTTAAAATGTAAAGAACATTAGAATATGGTAAAAAAAAAAAATATGCCTCTAGGTGTGCCCGTTCCTCTAAATAAATGGATTTAAATATTAACTTTCCGTGTAATGATATTAGAAGTCTGGGTTCCAGGAAGTGATTAGGTTCTTCTGGTGACCTGCTGTTCAGTGTCAGTGTAGGTCTACCAATAGCTCTCCCTCAAGCTGTAACCTAATTGTGGTATCTATTCCCCAAACGGCTACCTTGTTTGGCCTCCCTGGGAGAAGATGACCTAATCTGGCAGATACTTGATGCTCCAGAGCAGGGAGACACCCATGCAAACCTTACCCTCTGAGAGGTAGGAAAGGAAGGAAGGAGGAAGAAGTCTGTGAGGGTGGGGCCGAGAGTGTGGGGCAGCTATGGGGATGTAAAGAAATAAATTAATTTAAAATATTATGTGTG
This sequence comes from Mastomys natalensis, assembly GCA_021653895.1. Taxonomy (NCBI): domain Eukaryota; kingdom Metazoa; phylum Chordata; class Mammalia; order Rodentia; family Muridae; genus Mastomys; species Mastomys natalensis. The sequence goes on from JAJTUV010000485.1 coordinate 648,605, forward strand.
CCCACCCCAAAGCAGCAGCAGCAGCAGCAGCAGGAGTGAGAACAAGAACAAAATGATCCTCTTCTTTCTTGACCACCTACTAATTAAAAGTTTCTAAAACCCCAACATAGGATGGAGAGTAAGCCCACACCAATTTTCAGACTCTCTCTTGAAAGAGCAATGAAGACATCCTGAGCCTTCTAACACAACAGAACCACTGGATGAGGGATCCTAATTTCTCTTAAGAAATATCTTGTTTCTTATCTACCTTTTTATCAAAGAGAAATCTTTTTCTTCAAATTTCATTAAGAGTTATTTTATTTATTTACATTTCAAATATTATCCCCCTTCCTGGTTTCCCTTTCACAAATGCCCTATGCCATCCTGCATGCTTCTGAGGGTGCTCCTCCAAACCCGCATCACCCCACCACCCATCGACTCCTCCACCCACCTATCCTAGCATTCCCCATGCTGGGGCATCGACTCTCACAGGACAATAAACCTCCCCTCCCATTGATGCTAGATAATGCAATCTCTGCTACATATGCAGCTGGAGCCATGGGTCCCTCCATGTGTACTCCTTGGTTGGTTCTTCAAATACATTAATGTGGTGGCTCCATCCCTACATCCCTTTCTACCCAACTTTGAGATTACTTCATTTTTATGTTTTTGCTTTTTGTTTTCCTTTATTCCCATCAAATCCAATTTGTGTTGAGCAGTGATACTTCCAAGTGGGTTCTGTCCTGGTTTGTGGCCAATTTATCATGTTTTAATTTTTTCTCTCATATAGATTTTTATTTTATTTATTTATTTTATATTTTTTACTAATTGTTTCATTCATTTACATCTCAAATCATATTCCACTTCCTGCTTATCCTTCTACCGATCCCCCATCCCACATCTGCCCTCCACTCTCCCCTTTGCCTGTATGAGGGTGTTCCCGCAACCACCATCGTCTAATTTTCTTTCTCCCAACAGCTATCACATTCCAGTATCTGCTCACTGTTCTTGAGAGTTTATGTCTGGCTTCAGAGTTCTGTACTGATATTTTGTCTCGTGGTAGCTTACATAGGTGTTAGCATGGTGTCTCAATCACTGAATTTATCTGCTCATCTGTCATGTTGTGCCTGGAAGCAGTTTCCTTGATGTTATCTGTTACCTCTACCTCTTAAAATCTTTCTGTTCCCTCTTCCTCAAAGAATCTGAAGCCCTGGCAGTTTGGATGTATTATGAATGATGAATTTAGTGCTGAGAACACATTTTTTTTATCCTCTGCACCTCAGCCAAGATATAAGATGCTATGTTAATTGTCAGCTACTGCAAGTAGTATCTTCTCTGATGAGTAATGACTTGTCTATGATAAAGCTTTCTGATACTTGTATATAGCAAAGTGTCCTTGATAATAATTTAACCAAATTCCACTTAACAAAATAATAGTATTTGGTGTTCCCTTAAAACTTATGACATATGTTGTGGATAGCCCCAGCCTTGTATTTTGATGCTAGTTCCACTTTCCTGGGAGGGGCTGCAGAGGAGGAGTGAATCTATACACAGGTGACTTCTTGTGAACCTTCTGTCCAATTAAGTTTGTAAAATAAAGGCTAGAGCCAGTGATTGGGCAGTAGGAGGGGAGGTGGAGATAAAGGCTTAGGGGAGGAAAGAATAAGAGGAATGAGATGTAAGAGGAATTGGAAGTAGAAGGAAGTCAATGGAGGAAGGTGAAGGAGTAGGAAGCCAAGGATGGAGGAGCCAGAGGTGGAAGGATAAGCACGTGGCCTAGATAAACCTCAAGTTATAAGGGATCTCATAGCTGGGGAATAGAGTAGTGTAATGGTAAATCTGCCCAATCTAGGCATGCAATTTATACCATAGTTATTGAGTTGTGTTGCTACCACAGCAAATAGACAATCATTTTGCTGTTGTAATTTACTAGAGTTGAGAATTTTCTCCTTCACCAACTTTTATAGTACCTTTCAGCACTATGGATGCTAGACCATAGGTTTCAAATGATTAGACATCTTCATTCCCTCATGATCTGTAACTGAATTATGACATTTCTTTGGCAATATGGTATGGCTCATCAGTTAAGGCCATTGAAGAGGAGAATTTTTATAAGATGTTTTCAAATCATTCTTCTGTATCATAGACTGGCCACAGTACTTCTGTACAATGGACACCTCTGTATAAAGTCAAAGAGTGACATATTTGACACCCATACTATAAAATACCTTACATCAAAACAATGGAATATATTATGAAGTTTCTGACATTTAAACCTTTATCATTCTCTTCTTCTCCCCTATTCTCTGTTGATCATGATCTGTCTTTCTGGTTCTTCTCATAAAATCCTTTCTAATCTTATCCCCTATCTAATTTACCCTGGTCATTCTCACTGTAAAAACACTTTTTGTCAAGTTTTATTCTGCCTTGTAAAACTTAGTACTAAAGATATTCTCATATAGAAATATCTCTTTACCCAAGTGGCTCAAGAGTAACTGTTGCCTTGGGCCTGCATTGCTTCCTGTGGAAACCTGCTTTCCACCTGAATTCCTAGATCTGACAGACCACTAGACTAAGACTCTCTTTAATTTTTTATGAGCGCATCTCTGTCAAATACCTCTATTTCCATCTTTCTCTCAACCTACTTCCCCCCTTGGACAGAGTAACACTGTATCAAACAATTATGTTATGTAGGACTTGTCTAGACTTATCTAGAGAGACCCACCTGCAGTTTCTCCAGTTAAAATTGGCTACTGACATCACAAGTGGAGCAGTCACAGCTGCAACAGCTGTAATCAAATTAAAGGCATGGAATGCTTTTCTTAACCATGAACATAGTGGCATTTGTATATTTCTGTTAAGTCTGGGCATGACTTCTTTGCTATGTAAGTTCCATAAAAATCAATCTAAGAACATGTCAAGTACTACCATCCATTTTTGAAAGCTTTTAAAAATGAATCTTTTAATCCTTGTATTAAAATGTGTTATATGAATTAGACGTTTGTAGCTATTCTACTAATTTCTGCAGCTTATGTACTTAATTGCTCTGTTAGTTTTATTGGCTGTTGATACACACAGAGAGGGTCTTGCAACAAAGTAACTACACACATCTGGATTCCTTTGACTATTCAGCAATGCTTCGAAGTCTGTAAAAATCAAGCAAAGACATTAAAAGTAATGTCAACCTGAAGTTGTCAGATTTGTAAGATTGAGTCAACATCCATTTTTTCAATGATCTTAGGGTTTCAAGTCTTAGAAAAAGTAAGTAGCTAAAGAGGATTTCTTTTTATGGAGGCTAAAAGCTATTAAGGAAGGCACTCCCTCCCTCACATTATGCTAATCTTCAATTTTGAAATGACAAAATCTGTGAACCCCTGCCTCTGAATGAGGACTCTTATTTCTTTAGCAGGAATGAACTAAATGAACAATGGCACTCGCTTCTTAATCTACATTAGAAAGTCAATTCAGGAACATCCATGGAAATGTTCATCAATTCTACTTGCAATTTTCTAAAATTACAGAATTAAGTAAACCCCATATAATTGTAGTAACTAACATTCGAATACACACACACACACACACACACACACACACACCACACACACCAAATGCCTTGATGACTCTGAAAAGTGGCTGGCCATAAGGTTTTTGTTTATCAATCATTTAATATTCTTCTATAAGTAGTGAGGAATCTTTAGTCCAGCTTTTACAAGATCAACAGAGCTTTGTCAGAACAAAGACAGACCCTTTAAACCCTTTTTCCAATGATGCACTGCTCTTCTGCTCCATAACTCTGCAGTAAGTGATGACAGACTCCAATTCTTACAGAAATCTCTTTTAAGGCTTTTATTCTAAACTAAACATTCACATTTTTTCTTCACATTTAATTTCTCTTTTTCAGGTAAATATAGGAGAACAGTCTGCAGAAGTCAGTTCTGTTCCTTTATCAATGGAGTTCTAAGGATTGATTTCAGGTCATAGATATGGCAGCTAGTTAGTTCCTTTAGATGCTAACCATTTTTCCTCACCCGCTATAATTTTCTTATTAATACATGTTGTTGCTAAATGCTATTACCTAAAATTTTATGTGGTTTTCTTTTTTAGTATTATTTAATTTTCTGAAAATACAAACTCTTCATTATTATCTCAAGCAACTGGGATACTTCTGACAACACAGGAAATAATTATATTTGTTCACATATATTGTTCTTATTTCTGATAGATAGGTACCTAAAACTTTTTATTATTTGACATTTATAATATTAATGAATTGTGAACATTCAAATGAACATTAAAACATTTGTTCCCATGGCCTTTTTCTGATAAACAAATAAAAAAGATGGTTTATGTACTACTTCTATTGAATTTGAACTTCAATTTTTTTCTCACTGAAAAACAACTCAACAAATAACTGACTCATTTTAACTAAATTTCATTGTATATTTGAAGAATCCTATATTCAAAAGTTATATCTCTTGTGGATATAATATAAATTCTAATTTATCATAAAGATATTTGGACGATATTTATGTATTTATGATCATTTTCATAACAGAAGTTGAGGCATTTTTAGTGACTACTGATGATGTATACCAGATAGGCGATAAAGAAGTAGTTCTGTGGTGTCCAACATCAAATGTGTTTTGGCTGTGAAGAGAAAAACCAGATTTTCTTTTATTGTTCTTCTTTATCTAGTTCTTTTTTGTTTCTTTACTTTTTATTGGCAGAGGAAAATGCTACCATATCAAGAGACTTCTACTGCCTTTCAAGTATTAAAAGGAACTCAAAAATTGAAGGACTTCTTTGACGCTTTCAGCCTACACAGAGCAGTTGACAAGCAATTGATTATGATGAAAAACAGCTGAACTTCTACTCACAAGCATGCTTTCCAGAGACAGTGGGTATTCTAAAGACTGATTATTAAGGAACTGTTTTAAAATATTTGTAGAAGCATTATGCTCTCTATAGAGATACTTGTCTTTCTCTGCTTGGCTGACTTAATTTAAAAATCTCCACATCTATCCATTCTGTCATAAGAGTTTCATTTCTGTTGTATCATTGAACATACATATATATATATCAATTTCTTCATCCACTGAGCAGATAATGCACATTAAAATCTTATACTTTGCTGTCCTACTTTGAATAAAGTTGTTTGAATTTGTAGTGTTTCTCTGCTTGGTAAAATCCCACACTGAAAATCTGGAAACAGAATAAATAGATATTTTAATAGACATTTTTGAATTTTGGTAGAATAATAACCTAGATCCTTTTACAGCTAACTTTAAAAATAAATTCAAAGCAAGACTGAGTATTTAATTTTTAAATTCAATACCTGGTTACAAGATAGTTCTGTGATTCAATACAATTTTAGATAATGATACTTTTCATTAATTTTTAATAGCTAAAATATTCCTTAGCAACACATACACAGTTCATGTTTCATATAGAAAAACAATCATTATTATTTAAACTTATTTCAAAAGGAAATAAAACAATTCTTTCTTATGTGTATGCACCTTTATAAACAGAAACCATTAGTTTGTTGAGGGTTTCTTTTTCTCTCCTGCGGTTGTAGATCAGTGCCTACTTTTGCTCAAAATAACCAGTGATAATTTGTATCACAATGAAATCCCAGTGTAATTCAGGATACTACCATAAGATGGTGATGTTTGGAAATGCAGAGCAATTAACCCCTCAAGCTAGTGCAACTTGAAGGAACCACACTGAATTCTCAAAATAAAAGAGGTTCAGTTGGAAATTATAGGAAGTTAGATGCCATTTTGGAAAAGTTTTAAAATAGCTGGTCAAATCCGGAGTCTGGTGTCCCTCTGATCATTGTCTGTGTTTCCTCTTGGTAGCAATCATGAATTGATTTAACTTGGATTTGAAACTGAACTCAGACATCCCCCGTTGCTCTATTAGCGCTTGTCCAGTTTCCAAGAAGCTCCTGCCAAATCAAACTTCGAGTAAAGCCAGCAAAGTGTCAAAGTCTTTCTACTAACCCCATGACTGCTGAAAGGGTTTCTCTCCAATAATGATCAGAATTTTTATCTAGGTGACAGGAGACTCATGCCCTTTCCTAAAGCCGTACTCAGATCACAGATGATGGAAGGGCTTTAAAATTCTGTACTCCAGGACGGCAATCCCGTAACATCACTGACAACAGACATTCTCCTCACCAAATGATATCATGTTTTAAATCCTATTCACTTTTAATCCTTACAAAACTTGTAGGATATTATAGTACATTTGTAAAGTAATTGTATTGAATTTAAGTCAATTTAAATGTTACAATAAAATTCTAACAAATTTACACATGTTCAGTACACATGTGTGGAAGTGGGCTGCCATGAGTATGCTGCATTTACCCAGATTCTGTGGATGCGCTATGATTGTCATGCTTTCATAGTAAGCTCTTATCCACCAAGCACATCTTCCAGTCTGTACTGGATTCTACTTCCAACATGCCCTTTTAATATTTAAATTTCTTTCTAACATTTAAACATTCTTTTTCCTATAGGAAATTTGATTTTTAATCTCTGTTTAACTAATGAAAATACAGAAAATGCTCAGAGTTATTTCATTCTCAATATTCCTTTGACGTTATTTGTGACCATCTTTTATCCATGTGACATCATTATCTATAACAATGAGGTCATTTCTCATGTAATGGTTTCTCTATATGTTAATAATACCTAAGAAGGCAGAGACAGGGAATACCTGGAACAAATTGGCTAGCTTGACTGTGTACCATCCAGTATGATGTTACTTTGAAAGACTATGACAATGAATAAAATAAAAAGTGATCAGGAAGTCTCCTAATATCAAGCTCAAACCTCTATACTCGTGACATATATATACAAGAACCTACACACATGTGTATCCCTTACATCGTAACATGCATACAAACATATCACACATGCATATAAATGTAAAAGAAAGATAAACCGCATCCACTTATTAAGAGAAGGCTTTATTAACATGTAAAAAGTATTTAATCACTATATTATTTGTCAATTAATATTATATTACAATAAAGCTATTGATTTTGGATAGTCCTGATATATTGTCTTATGATTTGTATACCAGAAATAAAAACTTGTCTGCATAGCCATTGATAATTATGTGGTCCTTAGGCAAACATGTACTTCCTGGTCTATTTCTGTTTATAAGACTGCTCTATAGTCCTTGGCCTTTGCTCTCTTTGCTCCATGTTCAAAACAGTTTTTTTTTAATACTTCCATTTTTCTAATTATCTCTATTACATATTCTGTTTCTCTTTTAAAAATACTGTCAATAAAGTGGGTCTAGCCTAATTATCAACCTGTTGTAATGTGCTATTGTGACAATCATCCTGAAGTGTATATGACATATGTACAAACTTAAGCATGTGAGTGATAGGAAGGAGAGAAGGACATTTAACACATGTAAATAAGTATTAAAGAAAAAGTCCATTGTTGCCAAATAAAGATTATGTATTGGTCAAATCTTTTAAAACAAGCCACAGTCAGGGGTGTAGGTTTATAAGTTAAATACTCACTAAACCAAACAAGTGAACCTGTAGTTGCGTGGCTTCTATAAAAAAGAAAGAAAGAAAGAAAGAAAGAAAGAAGAAAGAAAGAAAAAGAAAGAAAGAAAGAAAGAAAGGAAGAAAGGAAGGAAAGGAAGGAAGGAAGGAAGAAAGAAAGAAGGAAGGAAAGAAAGAAGAAAGGAAAGCTTGAAATATATAATTCAGCCCAGAGTATAATAATCTCTGCATGTGTTATCACTTTGCCATGTCCTGATATCTGTATATTTTTTTTGGTTTGGCTTTTTAACTAACATTATTTTGTCCATTTAATAAAAACACATACAAGTGTATGTTTTAATAGTGTCTAAAGAAGGTTTGTCTTCTTGTACTAAAATCAGCAGAAAAGTTAATGGTCAGTCAACTATTAGATGGTTTACATTTCTCAAACGCGAATATAAGGGAAATCACTTCCGGAAAACCCAGATAAGAACAGGTTATAATGTAAAACAGAAATTAAATACATAAAGATTAAGATCTACTAATTATATGTAATTAACATTTTCATGTAAAATATTTGCATATATATGGAAAAATCAAACAAGCAGAAAACACAGAAGTAAAAAGAAAGGCACTCTGGCAAAAATGAGGGTAAAAATTAGTTTCCAGAAAACAGAGATATTATGTCAGATAAATTTGAGCTGTCATTAGAATCTAACTAAAATGGCAATACTCCCCATATAAAACAATAAGAGAAGCTTATGCCATAGCTTGTCACACCAAGTCAGTATTTCAAAACGGTGCAAAAATGTATGTTTTCTTTTTTTCATTTATTGTTTAGAGAGAGAATTCTATAGTATCTAAATATCTTTTAAAATTAGGACAGAAACTGCACATTGACAAATGTGAGTTATATTAACAGTTATTTGAAGTTAAATAATAGCACATGCACGACAGAAAGAATACATTTTTCATTTTAGAGGCTTTGGTCAAGAGTGCTGCTCTTTCAGACTCCACAAAAGGCCACAGTAAGATCCAAGTGAAGAAAATATTAAAGCACAATGGGTGGGATACCTGCAATTTCTATAATGCTCATTCTGGAAATGGGCGGCCTGAGGCGTTGGCAGTGGAATTAATCAAACATGTACATTCCATTAATTTTGACCTGGAAACCAGCATTTGACCTCCTGAAGAGAAAGTCATGAATTTTGTAACGAGACACAAAATAGAACAATTGTAACTCTTGCTTTGAAAATATTTATTCCGAAAATGTTTTCCTCGGGTAATAGGATGATTTTATTATGATTTGGCACTAGTTTAAAACTCACGGAATCAAAGATACCTACCCTAATAAGACTCTCTCATATAAGCAAAAGTGTTCTTCAAAATTGAAACAACAATGAGAGATGAATGTATCACTTACTTGCCCACAATAATTTACAAGAGGATTGCTATAAATTGACACTGTTCAGATCATTCAGAATTTTCTTCTGCGAGTTCATAGTCAGAAGGTGGACTCATTTCCCAGGTTTGATTTTCTAATTTTAATTGTTTACATGGAAGGGCCTCCCAAATGGATATTTTGAAATTTCTGACACCTGAACTGATGAGATACGTCAGTTTTTTTTTTTATTTAATATTGTACTTAATTTAGAAATACTTTAATGTTTGATTGGAAAATTAGGAAGGTCTCAATTGAAAAGACCTATTTTTCCATATTTCTAATGCAATATTTATGAACTTTTTTGAACACATTCATTATATAATCCTTTCAGATTAATAGGAAAAATGGAAATTTATTTTAAGGTTTGATCTAGTCATATAAGATACAAATATGACTTTCTATTATAAATAATTTAATAAAATGGTTTATATATTATGATTTCTAGTATTGGTATGAAAAAATTCTATAGATTGACTTAATTTAAAAGCAAATTTTGTCCTCTAATACCATTGGAGAGTAGAAGATCAACATAATAACAAAGGCAGGATTTCACTCTGATGACTCTTCTTTCAAGATTTTGCTTTAAAGTACTGTGTTATCTATGCTCCCAAGTTCAATGATCTAGCTCTACTATAAAACATTGGCAATTTTTGTTTTAGGATGAAATTATATAATATATATACATATAATTTAGTATATATATATATATATATATATATATATATATATATATATATATAAAATCCATTTGCTTCATAACTTCTATTAGTATCATTGTGTCTCTGTTTAGTTTCTGATTCCATAATCTGTCTATTGATGAGAGTCAGGTGTTGAAGTTTCCCACTATTATTGTGTGAGATGCAATGTGTGCTATGTGCTTTAGTAAAGTTTCTTTTATGAATGTGGGTATCCTTGCGTTTGGAACATAGATATTCAGAATTGAGAGTTCATCTTGTTAGATTTTTCCTTTGACAAGTATGAAGTGTCCTTCCTTATCCTTTTTGATAATCTTTGATTGAAAGTAGATATTATTTGATATTTGAATGGCTATTCCAGTCTGTTTCTTGGGGCAATTTGCTTGGAAAATTGTTTTACAGACCTTTACTCAGAGGTACTGTCTGTCTTTGTCAGTATGGTGTGTTTCCTGTATGCAGCAAAATACTGGGTCCTGTTTACATATCTAGTCTGTTAGTTTATGTCTTTTAATTCGAGAATTGAGTCCATTGATGTTAAGAAATACTGCAGAATAGTGATTGTTGCCTCCTGTTATTTTTATTATTAGACGTGGAATTATGTTTTTGTAGCTATCTTCTTTGGGGTTTGTTGAAAAAAGATTATTTCTTGCTTTTTGTAGAGAATAGTTTCCCTTCTTGTGTTGGTGTTTTCCATCTATTATCCTTTGTAGGCCTGGATTTGTGGAAAGATATTGTGTAAATTTTTTGTCATGGAATATCTTGGTTTCTCAATCTATGTTAATTGAGAGTTTTGCTGGGTATAGTAGCCTGGGCTGGCATTTGTGTTCTCTTAGGGTCTGCATGACATCTGACCAGGATCTTCTGGCTTTTATAGTCTCTGGTGTGAAGTCTGGTGTAATTCTGATAGGTCTGCCTTTATATGTTACTTGACTTTTTTCTCTTAGTGCTTTTAATATTCTTTCTATGTTTTGTGCATTAGGTGTTTTGACTATTATGTGACAGGAGGAATTTCTTTTCCAGTCCAATCTATTTGAAGTTCTGTAGGATTCTTGTATGTTTATAGGCATATCTTTCTTTAGGTTTGGAAAGTTTTCTTCAATAATTTTGTTGAAGATATTTAAGCTGGGAATCTTCACTCTCATCTATACCTATTATCCTTAGGTTTGGTATTCTCATTGTATTCTGGATTTCCTGGATGTTTTGGGTAGGAATTTTTTGCATTATGCATTTTCTTTAACAGTTGTGTCAATGTTGTCTATGGTATCTTCTGCCCATAAAATTCTCTCTTTTATCCCTTGTATTCTGTTGGTGAGACTTGTGTTTATGACTCCTGATCTCTTTCCTAGGTTTTCTATTTCCAGGGTTGTCTCCCTTTGTAATTTCTTCGTTGCTTCTATTTCCATTTTTATATCCTGGATAGTTTTGTTCAATTCCTTCACCTGTTTGTGTTTCCCTGTAATTCTTTAAGGGATTTTTGTGTTTCCTCTTTATGGGCTTCTACCTGTTTACCTGTGTTCGCCTGTATTTCTTTCAGGGAGTTATTTATGTCCTTATTAAAGTCGTCTATCATCATCATGAGATGTGATTTTTAAATCTGAATCTTGCTTTTCTGGTGTCATTGGGATTCAGGACTTGTTATGGTGGAAGGACTAGGTGCTGATGTGGCCAAGTAACCTTGGTTTCTTTTGCTTATGTTCTTGTGCTTGCTTTTCACCATCTAGTTATTTCTAGTGCTACATTCACTCACTATCTCTGACTAGAGCATGTCTATCCTGTTATCTTGGCTGAGAAGTTTCAGAACTTCTCAGAGTCCAGCTGTCTCTGTGATTCTGTGATCCTGAGACCATGGTTGTGATCGATCCTGGGTGTCTAGTCTCCTCTGTGTTTTGGGGGGATTAGGTACAGAGCTGAAGCCTTAGGGCTGCTCCAGGTGAAGACCAGAAGTGTCCTGAGCTACTGGCCTATAAGGAGTTCCTGGATCCAAACAGGTCCCCAATTACTCCCCGTTTGGGGACTGGGCGATTGTGTCTTACCTACACTCCTGGGCATGTTAGAACTCCTGGGAGTCCAGTCTCCTCTGGGTTTTGGGGGTGTTGGGTGCAGAATTGAAGCCTTAGGTCTACTCCAGGGACAGGGGCAGTAAGGAAGGGTCCTGTGCTACTGGCCTTGAGGGAAAAATGTTTTTATTAATTAATTATTTTTTTACTTTACATCCCAATAGCAGTAGCAGCTTCCCCTCCTTCCTCTCTTCCCATTTCCTAACTCCCACCTACTCTTGTCCATCTCCCTTTCCTTTTCTCCTCAACTAAAGGGAGGCCTCCATAAATATCAATCTTCCTTGGCATATAAAGTTGCAGAAGAATTAAACACATCTTTTATTGACGCTAGACAAAACAGCACAGTTAGGGGAAAGGGATCCAAAGTCAAACAAAAATGTCAAACACATCCCCTGCTCCTGCTGTTAGAATTTCCACATGAAGAGCTAGCGGCTCATATGTTACAACATACTTGTAAGGAGCCTATGTCTATCTCATGTATGCTCTCTTGCTTTTCCAGTGTGATGGAGTATCCAGGGCTAACTGTGGTGTGAGAACAGGGTTCTGGTGATGCCAAATAGCTTCGGTTTCTGTTGCTTAGATTCTTCTCCTTGCCTCTCACTATCTGGTGTTGGTTGGTCTTGATGTCTCTGACTGCAAGGGGCCTTTTCTGTGGGCCTGTGGGCCTGTGGGCCTGTGAAACTGTGAGACTGTGGAGGTATGATCTTAGATATGTCAGCACTCCTTGGAAGACCAGCTCTCTCCTTGCAGGATTTGTGCACTGATGGGGTGTGGGACAGCCTTATGTCCTTAGTGTAGATGAAGACCAGAAGACATTGGTGTTATTTTAGAAAAGAACATGTGATATCAGGGCAATAAAAAAAAGCTGGTTGATAGATCTCCATAACTGACGTGCTGGATTTCAAAACACAAACACAATTAGAAGGTGTACAATCAATGCAACTAACATTAAGTACTACAGAAGAAACAAAAGTATTTTTAACTTGACAATGAAAAGAGACTTAAAACATGTGCTAACACCAGTTGAAATCCAGATCCTGCCTCAACTTTATCTCTTGCTAACATAACATCATAGAGAACTGCAGCTAGTTTCTAAATAAGTCTCTGAAAATGTCTAGAACCAGACTTACAGATGAAGACTGCTATTCCCAATATTGAATTGATTTTTAGACAGTCCATTATTGAGTCTGAATAACTGGTCACATTTAATAACAATACAAGACGCATTTTAATTTATCTTTTTGATTCTATGTTCCACAAGGTCTAAAAACTTGAGGCGAGGCAGTTTGTCCCATCAGTGGTATAGGTAAGCAATAGTGGGTTGGGAACATACTACATACAGCTTCCCAGTCACCATTGTCATGGCACTCAAGCAAGCTCACAGGTCAGTATCATTTTTGTCCTGGCATCAGCATGTCTCAATCTGCTGCCTGGTGGGCACCGATGCTCCTTCAGCATCCTGAAGATAAAACACAAACATGCCTTCTTACCCATATTTAATACTTGATCAGGATCATGCCTTATGCCAGTAAGTGGATCCTTCCATTTTACCTATGTATAAGTATGCTTAGTTGTAGAGTGACCATAGACACTCAGCAGAAAGTTCTTTGGTATCCAAATTTAAGAAAATAAAATATAAAAATAAAAAGGAAATGATTTAAATAAATTTATGGTACACAGGGATATATCTCCCACTTTTTTTATTTCATGAAGATATGTTTTAAATTCCATGGGCTAGTCTGGAAGAAATGAGTCAGATTTTAAGCAGAATCAAGAGGGTAGTGGGCTTGATTATTGCTGGTTAACAGCTTTAATTACATTAATTGCTAGCACCACTGCTTCTGCAAGTACTGTGACACAAGAAGTTAAGACACACGTTAGCAAAAAATGTTACTAGTGTGTTGAATATACAAGAAGATTTAGATAGGCATTTGAAATAAGGGATTGATGCTTCATTATCCTATTTAAATTATTGGAAGAGGTTCAGAATTTAAGGGTAAGAGCCATCTTGAGTGTCATGCACAAATACCATTGGATTCATGTGAGTTCTAAAAGTTATAGCTGTACTCATTATAATTAGGAAGATGTTTAAAGACACTTGTAGTTATTTGAAATAATTCTAACACCTCTTGAATGTTTTAACAATACATATGAGCTTATGAATTTCAAGAATGCTGCTCTGCTGAGCATTGATGTGGTAGATACTGAAGATAAAATTACCCATGGCCTGAGGTCAGTATTTCTATTTTGGTCAAGCTTTAAGAATGCATATATATCTTGATTATGCTAGCCCTTTTGTCCTGGGAATACTTTTATTCCAGCCCATCATGTTAAATCTTTTCTTTAACAACATCAACATGTCTTGAACCTGAAAATGGACTGCCAGACAGAGTTATTAAATTAACAGGCTGGCAAGCCAAGGACAGGTAAGATTCTGCACAGAGCCTTATCAACCTAAGAGATAAGTGTTTTGCTTTTGATATGCATATTCAATTACAGTTAAGAAAGGCATTCTTGTCAGAACAACCTAAGACAGACTAAATCTTGTTAATGAAATAAAAAAGGGGAGAGGCAAAGAGCCTTTGGGGCTGCTTGGCAAGAATCTGACATGGGCCAAGAACAAGGAAGTAGACTTCAGACAGGACTCTGACATTAGGCTACAATAAAGAAATAATTTCAGACAGGAATCTAAATTTTAGAATAGAACAAGGAAGTAGTCTTCAGACATGAAAATGACTTTGGGCTAGGACAGGGAAGTAGGCTCAGATACTTTGGACATCTTGATAAGCCCTTAGAAACATTGATCAAGGGAGTGTTCACATAATATGCTTTAATGCCTTGCTTGTTTTCTGAATACTTGTGTCTATTGTCCTGCTTCTTCCTTGACTATTTGCATATATTTTCCTCCTAGACCTCACCTAGAACAGACCTTAATACATGCATGCAAGTAAAATTGTATAAAAGCAAAAAGGAATTGGGGGGTTTCTAAGGAGGGGAAATGGGGAAAAGGAATGACATCTGCATTGCAAATAAATAAAATATGCCAATAAATATATATATATATATATATTATATATATATATATATATATACACACAAAAAAAACACATAAGCCAAAAACCAAGAAATATACACATGTATGTGCTCACTTATAAATCCACTTTAGCCATAAAGTAAGGATAATCATGCTACAATCCACAGACCCAAAGTAACTAAATAATGAGGAGGATGCAAGGGAGGATGCATGGATCTCACTCAAAAGGAGAACAAAATATAATCAAAGGTGGATAGAGAGAGGGAACTGGGCAGTAGAGAGCTGAGAGTGAGAACAGCAATCAATGGGAGCATCTTTGGGAGAAGTTGAATATCTGGGATGGCGGAAGTTCTGGGGTGTCTATGGGGTGATTGTAGCTGAGATTCCTATGAACATGGATATGGAGACTAAAGTGGCCTCCTCCTATGGCCAGGTGGGACTTCCGATGGACAAAGGGAGACATCAACTCACCTATAAAATCACCAATGTAAAATTTGTCCTGCCTACAGGATGCACAGGGATAAAGATGGAGCAGAAATTAAGGGAATGGTCAACTAATGACTTGCCCAACTTGAAACTCATTCCATGTTGAGAGCCAATCCCTGACACTGTTAATGATAATCTGCTTTCCTTGAAGACAGGAGCCTAGAATAACTGTCTCCTGAGAGGCTTCATCTAGCAGCATATGGAAACAGATGTAGAGTCTCACAACCAAACAACAGGTGGTGCTCAGAGAGTCTTGTGGAAGGGGAGGGGGATAGAATAGAGTGAGCAGAAGGGGTCAAGGACACTACAAGACAACCTACGGAGTCAATTAACTTGGATTCATAGGGTTCAAGAGACTGACCCACCAACCAAAGAACAGAATGGACTGGACCTTGGCCTCCTACAGATTTGTAGCAGACGTACAGTCTCATTTACATTTGGGTCCCCTAGCAATTGGAGCAAAGGTGTCTCTGACTCTGTTGCCTGTCATTGATCTCCTCTTCCTAACTGGACTGCCTAGTTGTGCCTCAGTAGGAGAGGATGTGCTTAGTCCTGATGCAGCTAATATCCAGAGTGGAGTGGTACCCAAGGTATGCTACTGCTGTATGAGGAGAAGGGAGGAAATATTGGGGATAGAAACCTGTGACAGTGGGACTGGGAGGAGGGATGTGTGTGATCAGGATTAAAGTGAATAAATAAATAATCATATATACTATACATATACATATACATATAATATATTACATATGCATATGCATTTATTTTATATATATATATATATACATATAGTATCTCCAAAAAAAGGAGAAAAGAACATGTTATAGTTTAGTTTTTTCTTATAACTATACTAAATTTGGGGAGGCTTACATTTCATTCTAGTTAAATAAATCCCACTGGAACAAAATAACTAGTTATCTTTTTTTCTGTTCATTGAAGGCCCAGGTCAGAGCTATTTATTGTCTGGCTACAACACATTCACAACAGGAATCAACATATTAGAAAAAAATGGAAATTTTTTGTATTTCAGTTCAAAGCCTAATAAAATAAAAATTACATTTGGAGAAATATCAATGTGGTAGACACATCCAGGTAGAAGATACAAATTACACAAGTATAGGTGTTTGTTATTATTGGAGAGTAACTTTATGTTTCCTTACTTTAAAATATGTTATATTTAATAATTTCTCCATTATGGTACATTGTTTAAAAAATAGTAGATATGATGAGAAAAAATGTGTGAACACAACTTCTTTGGAAAAAAGAGTTTTAAAATAAAAGTTATCCAGTGGTTTCTACAATTATGTAGGATTAACTTACCCCTTAATTTATTTGATCTAATGGTGATTTTATAAAACTGAACCCATTCCTGACAGACTACTTAATTGGTCAAGGGTCTGAAATTGGATAAGCCATGGGCACTAGGGGAAATTTTACTGCTATTATTTGGCTAAGAGAAGATGATAATAATATAACTAATAATCACAATTTCTTGTGATTATACCTACAGACCTGAGAATTGCTCAGCTTTCTTCACAAAAAGTTTCCTAAAGTAGACTATAATTAACATAAACACCTTCAATTGGAACAAAGTAAGATTTTGGAATACTTAGAGCAAAAGGCCCTTTCATTGTTAAACCCTTTCCCTCAAGGCAATCAGATCTTTAAGGGAAATATACAGAGACAGAGTATAAACACCAAATATACATTTTGATTTATTTTCTTTTATTTTACTTTGTAACTAAATTAAATGAGTTCCCATGATTATTAAGTATATACACTATTGCTTTTAATTCTACAACAATCAGGAGAACTCATTGTCTCAATACATATCAGTACTACAATAGTTACAAAACTGTTATTTGAATGGAAGTAGACTGTTTCATCTGTAAGTTACAGAATCTACTCATATTTGAAAAGACAGCTTACAGAAATTGCATGTCATCAGAAACCTACAGTATACTACGAGAAAAACCTAATCAAATAGGTCCAGTGAGCTTCCTTTGCATTTGCAATGCTTGTCTGATACATCTAAAACAGTTCTTCCTTCTTAATTCTCATCATACTGAATGGATAGGACATGATAGAAAAAAGACCTGATTAGGGAAGCATTATGGCAAACAGGAGATGATTGGATAATGAATAATGTAGATAGGAAGTTCCCAAGAGGAATTCTCAAGTAGAACATAGAGATAATTGGTTTATTTAGAGATAAGAGCTGAGTCTGGGTATTTTTAACAGTCAGGATCTTCCCTTCTAATTTACTGTTACATCTTTGAAATATAGGTGCAAACTTGCTTCACCACTGACTTCTCCTTAACTAAGTTTATAAATTACTGAAATACTCACAGGACATGATACTGGATTTTTTGGTAAAGTTACTTTTCTTCAAACTGATAAATCCAAATACCTTTCAAAACTTCATTCTCTATGTGACAATTGGAAGTGATAATGTATTATTTGACTATTGTTTCATGTTTTTTTTACCAAGGGGAATTGGCTTTTCCTTGATTTTGAAGATTGATCGCATGTACCAGGGAAACCTATCTGTAGATTCTAATTTCCTGAATGCAGAGATGACTTCAGGGAAGAACACGTCTCAGATAAAGCATGAGAGGCAAAGGCATTCTTCAGACTTAATATTTAATAGAACATCTTTGTATCTGTTATTTCTGAGAAAATACAATGAGATTTGTCTGATGGTCCCATGGACATGTATCATTTGTAATGTCAAGAAGAAAACCACACTGGAAGACATAGATTAAGCAGGATTGAAATTTACAACAGAAATTATTTAATTTCTAGCATCAAAAACCACTTGAACTTTATAATATTGGACAGTTTGACAGGTTTACTCAAACAACTTAAATTAAGATGATGTTTTAAATACAGTTTTCATTTTATCATGTGTTATATCATAGTATGTTTAAAACTAATTATATATTGCCTGTGGTTGGATGTGGGATGTGTCACTGAGCCAATGGCATAGTCTGCTGGTAGAGGTCAAGGTCAACTGGACGGATTAGGTTATTTTCTTCAATGATATGAGTCAAGAGATTGATCTCAGACCATGTACCTTACAAGTAAGCAAATTTGTCCATTGGAACATTCAATAGATCACACTATTCAGTGGTTAAATATTAGAGCATTGTTATTTATGGTGTTAATATTGATTTGGATTATAACACAAGCTTGAATAAGTGAAGATTCCAAGCTATGGTCATGCTTATGAGGGATGGTTCTAGACAGGGATAATAAATTTGAGAAGAACCATTCTAAATATACATCATGGGATACTATGTAATAGAGTTAAATTGTAAAAAAAAGAGGAAAAAGATAGCTAATAATTACTTCATTTCCCCATGTTTTTTGATTGTGTGTCCATGGTGATTTAATAAAATGTTCATCTAAAGTATAAAATGGATGTTCTTCTGTTGTTAATTAAAATTTTCTTTCAAAGGAGAACAAAAATGATATATTAGTCATTTTATTACATTCCATGTTATGTGAGTAGGTAGACAACACAAGATAAAAGTACTTGATCTCAAGTTTATCTTAAATATGAAAAGCACAATAAAATTGAAAACACTAAAATCAATTATTATGTATACTTACATAATATAGAAAAGATTTTTGTCAAATACTTCAAACATGCCTTTAGAATTTTATGTGACAAAAGAAATAGTTTTACATAATATTATTTTGAAAACTTTCAGAATTATATGACTGAACCCAGTCCCTGCAGTCCTCTGCTGTATATGTGTTGGCTGTCTCATATCAGTGGGTGTATGCTGTCTGGTTAGTGGTCCAGGTTAATTAAGACTGTTGATCCTCCTACAGGGTTGCCCTCCTTCTCAGCTTCTTCCAGCTTTTCCATAATTCAACCACAAGGGTCAGCAGCTTCTGTCCATTGGTTGAGTGCAAATATCTGCATCTGACTCTTTCAGCTGCTTGTCAGGTCTTCAGAGGGCAGTCATGATAGGTCCCTTATTGAGAGCTCTCCATAGCCTCAGTAATAGTGTCAGGCCTTGGGACCTGCCATTGAGCTGGATCCTACTTTGGGCCAGTTGCTGGACCTTCTTTTACTCAAGCTCCTCTCCATTTCCTTCCCTGCAGTTTTTCAGACAGGAACAATTATGGGTCAGAGTTTTGACTGTGGGCTAGCAACCCCCTCCCTCATCTGATGCCCTGTCTTTCTGATGGGAGTGGCTCTACAAGATACCTCTTCCTACTGTTAGGCATTTCATGTAAGATCCCTCCTTTTGATCCTGAGAGTCTCTCACTTCCCAGGTCTCTGGTGCATTCTGGAGGTCCCCCACAACCTCCTACCTTCTTAGTTTGCCTGTTTCCATTTTTTTCTGCTGGATCCCAGGCTTCAGTCCTTTTCCCTCACCCAATACCTGATCATGATCCCCTCTTCCTTGACCCCGCAACCACTTTCTCTCCCAGGTCCCTCACTACCTACCCACTTGAGATTGCTTTCTTCTCAAGTGGTACTGAGGAGTCCTCACTTGGGCCCTTAAGCTTATTTACCTGTTTGAGTTCTGTAGACTTTATCTTGTGTATTCTGTACTTTATTTTTCCTTTTTTTCTTTCTTTTTTTTTCTCTTTTTTTCTTTCTTTCTTTTTCTTTCTTTCTTTCTTTCTTTCTTTCTTTCTTTCTTCTTGTGTGTGGCTAATATCCACTTATCAGGGAGTACATACCATGCATGTCCTTTTGAGTCTGAGTTACCTCACTCAGGATGATATTTTCTAGATCAATCCATTTGCCTGCAAAACTCAGGTTGCCTCATTCTTAAATAGCTGAATATTATTCCATTGTATAAATGAACCACATTTTCTGTATCCGTTCCTCTATTGAGGGACATCTGGGTTGTTTCCAGCTTCTGACTATCACAAATAAGGCTGCTATGAACAGAGTGGAACATGTGTTCCTGTGGCATGGTGGGGCATCTTTTGAAATATATTCCCAAGAGTGGTATTGCTGGGTCTTCAGGTAGATCTATTTCCACTTTTCTAAGGAACCTCCAGAATGACTTCCAGAATGGTTATACCAGTTTGCAATCACACCAGCAATGGAGGGGTGTTCCACTTTCTCTACATAGGTGCCAACATGTGTTGTCACCTGAGGTTTGGATCTTACCATTCTGATTGGTGTAAGGTGGAATCTCAGGGTCGTTTTAGTTTGCATTTCTTTGATCACTAAGGACATTGAACATTTCCTTACTTCTTCTCGCCCTTAGATTCCTCTGTTGTGAATTCTAGGTTTAGTTCTACACCCCATTTTTTTAAATTGGGCTGTTTGTTTATTTGATGGCTAGCTTCTTGAGTTCTTTATATATTTTGGATATTTGCCCTCTATCAGATGTGGGGTTAGTGAAGATATTTTCCCAATCTGTAAGTTGATGATTTCTCTTATTGACTATGTCTTTTTCCTTACCAAAGCTTTCCAGTTTCATGAGGTACCATTTATCAAATCTTGATCTTAGAATGTGAGCCATAGGAATTCTGTTTGTTTACCAATTAGTTCAAGGCTCTTTCCCACTTTCTCTTCTGTTAGATTCAGTGTATCTGGTTTTATGTTGAAGTCCTACACTCACTTGGACTTGAGCTTTGTACAAGGTGACAAATATGGGTCTAAATTTCATTTATGGGTCTAATTTTCATTTTTCTAAATACAGACAACCAGTTAGACCAGCACCATTTACTGAAGATGCTTTCTTTTTTCCATTGTATATTTTGAATTCTTTATCAAAGATCAAGTATGCATAAGTTGTGGTTTTATATCTTGGTTCTTCAACGTGTTTGTCTCTTTACCAATACCATGTAGTTTTTATCACTATTGCTCTGTAGTAAATCATGGGGTCAGGGATGGTGAATCCCCCAGCAGTTTTTTTATTGTATGAATTGTTTATCGTCTTCTGGTTTTGTATTTTTTGTTTTGTTTGTTTTTATTTGTTTTTTTTTTGTTTGTTTGGTATGTTTGCTTTTTTTTGTTTTGTTTTGTTTTGGTTTTTTTCCCTTCCACATGAATTTGAGAACTGCTCTTTCCATGTCTTTGAAGAATTTTGTTGGGATTATGACAAAGATTGCATTGAATCTGTAGATTGCCTTTGGTAGGATGGCCATTTTACTATATTAATTCTGCCAATCCATGAGCATGGGATATCTCTCAATTTTGTGAAATTTTTTTCAATTTCTTTCTTGAGAGACTTGAAGTTATTGTCATACAGGTCTTTCACTTGTTTGGTTAGAGTTATCCCAATATATTTTATATTATTTTTGGCTATTGTGAAGGGAGTAGTTCTTCTAATTTCTTTCTCAGCCTTTTTATCATTTGTATAAAGAAGGATATTGTTTTATTTGAGTTAATTTTGTATCCGCCACTCTGAAGAAGTTGTTTATCAGCTGGAGAGGTTCTCTGGTAGAATTTTTGGGGTTGATTATGTATACTATCATATCATCTACAAAGAGGAACACCTTTTTTCTTCTTTGTCAATTTGTATCCCATTGATTTCTTTTATTTATTTACATTTAAGTGTTATCCTCTTCCCTGTTCCCCTCTGCAAACCCTTTATCCCATCACCCCTCCACCTGCTTCTATGTGGTTGCTCCCCACCATCCTATCTTCTCCTGTCTCACCACTTAGCATTCCCCTATGCTGTGTCATCAAGCCTCCACAGGACCAAGGGGCTCCCTCTCATCGATGCCAGATAACTCAGTCTTCTGTT
The DNA here is from genome assembly GCA_021653895.1 of Mastomys natalensis. Taxonomy (NCBI): domain Eukaryota; kingdom Metazoa; phylum Chordata; class Mammalia; order Rodentia; family Muridae; genus Mastomys; species Mastomys natalensis. The sequence goes on from JAJTUV010000485.1 coordinate 670,538, forward strand.
ACATATGGAGCTTGAGCCATGGGTTCCTTCATGTGTACTCTGGTTGGTGGTTTTTGTCCCCATAATTTCTGGCAAGTCTGTTTGGTTCATATTGTTGTTCCTATGGGGTTGTAAACCCCTTAAGTCCTTCAGTCCTTCCCCTAACTCCTCCATTGGGGTCCCTGGATTTAAAGTCTATTTCAAAGCTGGATATGTGGCTATTCAAAGGATGTTTGCCATGCATGCACAGGACTCTTAATTCAATATTCACACTGAGGATAATAATAATAATAAAATAATAATAATAATGGTAATAATAATAAAAACAATAGTGGTAGTGTTGATACTAGTTGTAGTTCATAAACCTGCTTTATCTTTTAAAAATATGTTTTTATTTTATTGTTGCTAACAATTTTTAGTTTCCTTGATTAGATATCAAAATAACTGCCAGACCTTCCCACATTAATTTTCAAAGGTCTATATAGTCTCACTGATGTAACAACATCAATAAAAGCTGAACAAAGATGACACAGACAGCCAACTAGTGTGAGAGTGAAAGAAATAGTCTTTCACAGAGAAGAGTGCACCAACTGGTTATACAAAGCAAAATGGTCATTTCTAAAAATATATAGAAATTAATATGAAAGCAAGAATATTATACTAATATATAGATATATTAATATTACATATTTTTAATATATATTAGGTGTATATGTATACATGCACTTATGTATATGCCTTCACTGACAATTATATAAAAACATGAATTTGAAAAAGAGCAAGGAAAGGGATACCATTGTATAAATGAACCACATTTTCTGTATCCGTTCCTCTATTGAGGGACATCTGGGTTGTTTCCGCTTCTGACTATCACAATATAAGGCTGCTATGAACAGAGTGGAACATGTGTTCCTGTGGCATGGTGGGGCATCTTTTGAGTATATTCCAAGAGTGGTATTGCTGGGTCTTCAGGTAGATCTATTTCCACTTTTCTAAGGAACTTCCAGAATGACTTCCAGAATGGTTATACCAGTTTGCAATCCACACCAGCAATGGAGGGTGTGTTCCACTTCCTCTACATAGGTGCCAACATGTGTTGTCACCTGAGGTTTGGATCTTAGCCATTTCTGATTGGTGTAAGGTGGAAATCTCAGGGTCGTTTTAGTTTGCATTTCTTTGATCACTAAGGACATTGAACATTTCCTTTCCTTACGCTCTTCTCAGCCCTTCTAGATTCCTCTGTTGTGAATTCTTGTTTAGTTCTACACCCATTTTTTTAAATTGGGTTGTTTGTTTATTTGATGGCTAGCTTCTTGAGTTCTTTATATATTTTGGATATTTGCCCTCTATCAGATGTGGGGTTAGTGAAGATATTTTCCCAATCTGTAAGTGATGATTTCTCTTATTGACTATGTCTTTTTCCTTACCAAAGCTTTCCAGTTTCATGAGTGTACCATTTATCAAATATTGATCTTAGAATGTGAGCCATAGGAATTCTGTTTGGGAAATTTCCCCCGTACCAATTAGTTCAAGGCTCTTTCCCACTTGCTCTTCTGTTAGATTCAGTGCATCTGGTTTTATGTTGAAGTCCTACACTCACTTGGACTTGAGCTTTGTACAAGGTGACAAATATGGGTCTAAATTTCATTTATGGTACTAATTTTCATTTTTCTAAATACAGACAACCAGTTAGACCAGCACCATTTACATGAAGATGCTTTCTTTTTTCCATTGTATATTTTGAATTCTTTATCAAAGATCAAGTGTGCATAAGTGTGTGGTTTTATATCTTGGTCTTCAACGTGTTTGTCTCTTTACCAATACCATGTAGTTTTTATCACTATTGCTCTGTAGTAAATCATGGGGTCAGGGATGGGAATCCCCAGCAGTTTTTTTTGGTAAGAATTGTTTTCGCTCTTCTGGTTTTTTTTTTTTTTTTTCTCCCTTCCACATGAATTTGAGAACTGCTCTTTCCATGTCTTTGAAGAATTTTGTTGGGATTATGACAAAGATTGCATTGAATCTATAGATTGCCTTTGGTAGGATGGCCATGTTTACTATATTAATTCTGCCAATCCATGAGCATGGGATATCTCTCAGTTTTGTGAAATTTTTTCAATTTCTTTCTTGAGAGACTTGAAGTTATTGTCATACAGGTCTTTCATCTTGTTTGGTTGTATCGCCAATATATTTTTATATTTTTTTGGCTATGTGATGGGAGTAGTTCTTCTAATTTCTTTCTCAGCCTTTTTATCATTTGATAATGAAGGATATTGTTTTATTTGAGTTAATTTTGTATCCAGCCACTCTGAAGAAGTTGTTTATCAGCTGGAGAGGTTCTCTGGTAGAATTTTTGGGGTTGATTATGTATACTATCATATCATCTACAAAGAGTGATACCTTTTTTCTTCTTTGTCAATTTGTATCCCATTGATTTCTTTTATTTATTTACATTTCAAGTGTTATCCTCTTCCCTGTTCCCTCTGCAAACCCTTTATCCCATCACCCTCCACCTGCTTCTATGTGGTTGCTCCCCCACCATCATATCTTCTCCTGTCTCACCACTTTAGCATTCCCCTATGCTGTGTCATCAAGCCTCCACAGGACCAAGGGGCTCCCCTCTCATCGATGCCAGATAACTCAGTCTTCTGTTACATATGGAGCTTGAGCCATGGGTCCCTTCATGTGTACTCTGGTTGGTGGTTTAGTCCCCATAATTTCTGGCAAGTCTGTTTGGTTCATATTGTTGTTCCTATGGGGTTGTAAACCCCTTAGGTTCCTTCAGTCCTTCCCCTAACTCCTCCACTGGGGTCCCTGGATTTAAAGTCTATTTCAAAGCTGGGTATGTGGCTATTCAAAGGATGTTTGCCATGCATGCACAGGACTCTTAATTCAATATTCACACTGAGGATAATAATAATAATAAAATAATAATAATAATGGTAATAATAATAAAAACAATAGTGGTAGTGTTGATACTAGTTGTAGTTCATAAACCTGCTTATCTTTTAAAAATATGTTTTTATTTTATTGTTGCTAACAAATTTTTAGTTTCCTTGATTAGATGATCAAAATAACTGCCAGACCTTCCCACATTAATTTTCAAAGGTCTATATAGTCTCACTGATGTAACAACATCAATAAAGCTGAACAAAGATGACACAGACAGCCAACTAGTGTGAGAGTGAAAGAAATAGTCTTTCACAGAGAAGAGTACACCAACTGGTTATACAAAGCAAAATGGTCATTTCTAAAAATATATAGAAATTAATATGAAAGCAAGAATATTATACTAATATATAGATATATTAGATATTACATATTTTTTAATATATATTAGGTGTATATGTATACATGCACTCTATGTATATGCCTTCACTGACAATTATATAAAAACATGAATTTGAAAAAGAGCAAGGAAAGGGATACCAGACAGTTCGGGTGGGGAAAAGGAAAGGAAGAAATTTTGTAATTATATTAAAATCTAAAGCCGGGTAGTGGTGGCGCATGCCTTTAATCCCAGCACTTGGGATGCAGAGGCAGGCGGATTTCTGAGTTCAAGGCCAGCCTGGTCTACAGAGTGTGGTCCAGGACAGCCAGGGCTATACAAAAAATAAATAAATAAATAAATAAATAAATAAATAAATAAATAAAATTAAAATAAAAAATCTAACAAAAAGTTTAAAGGAACGGAATAAAATTTGGAGTTTTAAATAAGTAAATAAATAAATAACAAAAGCAAAACATGTTTGTCCCATAAGAGTATAAATATTCATATACTTCTTTTATCCTAAGGATTTTGTTTCTTTTCAACTGTTATGAAGTCAAGTATTGTATGAACCACTCTCATTTCTGATGGGTACAGTTTTCATTATTTTCTTTTAATTAACATTTTCTATCCAATTGCATGAAATCTACTGGGGATATGTTACTTTCGGTCTGTAAATCTGAATTGAATTTGAGGAAGTACCACTATTTGGATACCTTTCACAATTTTGTAAATTTCCATTTGCCAGTATCTGCAGCTAGGAACTAGAAAAGCAGTCTGGATTTTATTAGTGCATCTAACTAAGTCTGTTACCTGGGACGATAGGTATAAATATAACCTGAACATTATTTTTGCCCTGTTTCAAATAGATATATTTTGAGTCAGCAGTCCTGACAGGTTTCTAAATACATCACATTTTAATTCCATCAGATTGCAGCTATAGAATATGTGAGATAGAGTGCCAATATTTTCCCTGGCCATCTGCTCTCACATTTCTCTCCAGATGTCTAAATGCTAATCTCCTATCCAACAGCAGGAGCAGGCTGCAGTCTTCAAGTAGCTACTCAGCCTTGTCTTTCTTTTGCTTGAAATGACTTTCAATCCAGAGGAAAACTTCTATGATAGGTTGCTTGATGGTATGCTTAACATATAACCATGCTAGTTCCCTGGGATTTCAAAAATATATCAATATATATACATATGTATATATATATTTGATATATATGTGTGTACATATATATAGTGTACATATATAGTATATATATATATATATATATATATATATATATATATATATATATGTATATACATAAGATTTTAAAATGGTAGATACTTATAGATGCTTACCAAATTGTGTGTATAAGAAAAGCCTAAATCAGTTCTCTTATACTATACTAGCCTTCAAAATCCTTTGATACCAATTGCTGAAAGTAGTTTGGAAAGATGAGTAATCTCATTGTGATATGAATTACATTACAATTTATCATATACAAGTCATATAGACTGTTGCAAACTAAATGAATCTGATTTACAGGCGAGGTGATGTACAAAAAGATCTCAGTATATTCACAGAGAGGATGATAGATTCCTCATGCCCGCATGCCTTTATGAATCCAAATCTCTAAGTGGGGTATATCTTATTACAAGATCCCTCTACTTGCCTGTAGACTTCCTTTTTTCCCAGTTCTCTTTCCAAAAATAAAATACTTAAGTTTGGCAAAGTGCATATCATGTCATCTCTTCTGGGGAAGATTTTCTAGGTCATTCTCCTTAGCAGGTTTAAGAGTTATTCTTGCTGGACTTCCTTAAACATCAGTTTCTTTCACCTTCTACCAGGTTTCCTGGTAACAAATAGTGAGGCTTCCCATTTATACGTTAAATCTACATTGTGGAGCCTGGAGAGATGGTCAAGCAGTTAAGAGCAGTAACTGTTCTTTCAGAGAACTTGAGTTCACTTTCCAGCACTTGTGTGTAATCTCATAATTATCTATAATATCTAGATCCAGGTGATCTGTGCTCTTTCCTGATCAATGAGGGCGCTTGATACCCATGACCTACTAACATATGAGAAGGAACATACTCATGCAATTAATTTTTTTTAAAAAGATATTTCAAGTATTTAGTTAAATAATGATAATTTGTTTATTGGAGGCTGAGCACGTAGGTCAAGTTCTATGGTGTATCAAATTCTACCAGAATGGGAGACATATGAGGAAAGTATTTAAATTTGTTTTTTGCTTAATTTGTTTGTTTTTTTAATAGGGTCTGACACCTGTTTGTCAAAATCAAAAAGTTCCTGTGGATGAACAATATTTACTGATATCATTGAGATTTTGTTTTCAAAACTTTGTATAAAAGATGAAACTTCTCCACATTAGCGATGTAGGTGTTAGATTGATGAGTACATTCCAAAGAATGGGGGAATATTCAGAAATCAAAAAAAAATATACTCCATTTATCATCACTCATCTTCCAAATTGTTAACCACAGGAGAATAAAGAAATCATTAGATATCAATTTAACACCTGAAATTTGGCAAAGTAGCATATTACTGCAGAACATTTGATAGACACTGGGAAGAGAACATGAGCTTTGTAAAATGTCTCTTACAAATTGCTTTTCCTTTCAGTAATCACAAACATTATAGGTAATAATTATGGGACAACCAAAACAGAGTGTGATACACACACACGAGAGAGAGAAAAAGAGAGAGAGAGAGAGAGAGAGAGAGAGAGAGAGAGAGAGACAGATTCACATTAAGAAATTCTGTTTGAGTAGTTAAATCTGTCTGTATTCTATGCATTTGCTTTCATGAGAGATGCTTTCAAAATGTTCCCTGAAGAAAACAGAAACTCTTCTTTTCCTAACTTTTCACATGGATAATTGCCATTTCAAGAGTGAATAATTTCACAGAGAACAAATAATTAAAGACAAAATTTTGCTTTTTGGAATAGTGGGGATACACATAAAAGAACTGTAAATGCAACTGTTAGTAAATCAAATTTTGTATCTCCAGATGAGTAATAGAGTTATATACATGGGTCATTACACTGAATATGTGACTGAAGTCTGTATTACCCTTCTGAAGTAAAATAGAGTGACTGAAAATAAACTACCTTAATGAAAATGAATAGAGATATTTGTATATGCCCAAACATTGCCCTCTATACATATATATGGCTACTTAATTTCTTTTAATGGATCAAATAATATATTTATAAATAAAAATTCTTAATATAATTATATATCTCTTATTGAGATATTTAATGGTTAACCAAAATATAAATAGTGCTACTGAAAAATTAAAAATGTTTTAATTAATTAATTAATTAGTTAATTTTTTACTTTACATCACAATAGCAGTAGCAGCTTCCCTTCCTTCCTCTTTTCCCATTTCCTACCTCTCACCTACCCTTGTCCACCCTCCTTTCCTTTTCTCCTTGGCTAAGGGGAGGCTTCCCATGAATATCAATCTTCCTTGGCATATCAAGTTGCAGATTAATTAAGCACATCTACTGAGCCTAGACAAAACAGCACAGTTAGGGGAAAGGGATCCAAAGCCAGCCAAAAAAGTCAGACACATCCACTGCTACTGCTGTTAGAAGTCCCACATGAAGAGCTAACTGCGCCTATGTTACATACTTGTATGGAGCTATGTCCATCTCGTGCATGCTCTCTGGTTGGTGGTTTATTCTCAAGGAAATCCTATGGCCCAGGTTGGTTGATTTTGTAGATTTTTTCTTGTGGTGACCTTGACATCTCTGGCTCCTTCAATCCTTCCTTCTCGTCTTCCACAAGATTTCTGAGCTCTGCTAAAAGTTTAACTGTGGGTCTCTGCATCTGTTTCCATCACCTCCTGAGTGAAGACTCTCAGAAAACAGTTATATTGGACTCTACTCTGTAATGATGGCAGACTATCTTTAATAGGGGTTGTGAGGCGTTGGATCTCTTTCATGAAAGATTATCTGGGTGGGTTGGTGTCTCCATTCCTTCATTGGAATTCTTGGCTGGTTATAGGGGGTACCCATTTCTTCTTCCATATCCCCTGTTGCTGGGAATATTAGCCAAGGTCACCCTCTTAGATTCCTGGGAGTGTTCCTTGTTGTATGTTTCTATGGCTCATCTCAAGCATGTCCTCTTCCCTCATTGATTTCACTTCATTCTCCCAGTTCTTTCTCTTTCTATCCTCCCCACACTTGATCATTCCTGTTCCTGTCTTCCTCCAGTCCCACCTGGTTCCCTCCCTCCATCTACCTCGAATGTCTATTTTATTTCCCCTTCTGAATGAGACTCAAGTATCAGCTTTTGACACTACTTGTTACTTAACTTCTTTAGTCTGTGTATTATAGTATGGTTAATATGTACTTTTTTACATTTTTCAGAATAATAATCATCTATGTATTTCAAAATGATAGGCTAAACAGTTACATCCTAAGGTAAAGCCATAATAAATAAGTTTATGACTATTCAGAATAATTTTTCTAGCCAGAAATATAATATAAACATATATGTATACATAATATTAGCAGTAAATCAATAATATGTCATAAAACAATTTTTTATAATTAGATATTAAGTTCACAACACTTGTGTTTGCTTAAGAGGTGAATGAGAATACTAATATAAATGTTAATGAGAGAAAACATCTCTTGTACTCTTTCAGTGATGGCATAATGAAATTAAATAAATCATGTGACATTTTTGATAATCAGTTGAAGGTAGCACACATCTAATTCCTTTGAGAAGTAAAACATGAACATTTCATATGTTTGTTCAGTCATTTATTTCTTTTTAATTTTTTTATTGGATATTTCATTTATATTTCAGATATTATCCACATTCCCCATTTCCCCCACCCAGAACCCCACTATCCCATCTCCCCTCCTCCTACTTCTATGAGGATGTGCCCCTACCCACCCACTCCTACCTCCTCGCCCTTGAATTCTCCCACACTGGGGCTTCCAGCCTTCACGGGACCAAGGACCTCCTTTCCTACCTATGCCTGACAAGGCCATCCTCCCTACACATACAGCTGGAGCCATGGGACCCTCTCTATGTGCTCCCAGGCTGGTGGTTTAGAACCTGGGATCTCTGGTTGGTTGGTTTTATTGCTTTTCCCATGAAGCCTCAAACCCCTTCAGCTCCTTCAGTCTTCTCTCTCACTCCTCCATTGGGAACCCCATGATCAGTTCAATGTTAGCTGTGAGACACCACCTCTGTTATGTCAGACTCTTGCAGACCTCTAAGGAGACCGCTATATCAGGCTCTGGTCAGCATGCACTTCTTGGCATCCACATCAATGTCTGCCTTTGGTGACTGCACATGGGATGGATACCCAGACATTTAAATTTCTGTCTTACTCTTTCCAAGCTTAAGATGTGCATCCCTGATGACAGCATTATTCAACTCAACTAAGTGAGTATAACAGTGAAACTAATTTATGAGTTAAATATTGAGAGTTCATACTAACATAAAGATTCCATAAGATAAACTAAGCATTACTAAACTCTAAGTCATTATTTTCTGTAAGAGCAAGGCAGAGATGAACAGTCACCTGAGAACTTTAAAGGAATGGATTTGAGCACTTTTGGAAATCATAGACTCTGTGTATGACCTTGTTCTTTCCTTAAGCATCTAACTGGGGTATGAACATATCTGGCTTGCCTGAGCTCTTCAATATCTATTGATTTCAGTGTTCTGTTTAGATTTTGCTTTCCTTTGATGATCTCCATTAACTTTAAAGAAAGTCTTCTGAGAGGTGGTAGCTACGTTTATCCATGGGTATAAGGATATGTTAGAGAATGTATAATATTTCATGCTGATCTATATGTGATGGTTGTCAATTATTTTATAATACCCATTACCTCATTACATGCAAGAGCTACTTAGGTTATCAGTACTAGATATTGTCCTTGTGTTGAATGGGTCTAAAATATATTAGAAAGCACACATTACCATAAAATTGTGAGTGTCACATATTAAACCTCTGTAGATATTTGCCATGCTGGCCATTGATTTGTTCCACAGATATTTTAGTTGGTAGAATTGTTTAATTGTGTTCCTTCTTTGGCAACTTGCATATTAGCAAATGTATGGCTCAGGGAACACTGAAGGAGAGGAATATAAATGTTGTAAGCACTAGAATAACAGGAAGTCTGCACTAAAAGATCTTGCTGCATAAACAAGACCACAACATTGCAGTTAACCTGGAATTGGGAAATTTCAAGAGTTCCACTCATAGATTAAGAGATACAGGAAGCCCCTAACTACTGAAAGAAGGTAAATTAGCCTCTTCTAGGGTGAGTACCATTATTAGTTGTTCAATGCAGAGAAATCAGACCTAAAACCATCCATATAAAAACAAAAGAAATATATTGAACAATGTGTGTGTGTATACATATATGTGTGTATTTGTGTATATATGCATATATGTATATATATTATATGGGTATGTATAGATGTATATGTGTATGTACATGTATGTATATATATATATGTGTGTGTGTGTGTGTGTGTGTGTCTATCTATGTTGAGCTAATTTTCTTAGTTGTAGTGAAGAATGGTGAGCAACCATTAATCTACATAAAGTACATAAGAAATACATTGTATCACTTATGGCATTTTGATCAATAAAGTGATTTTTGTCCTATCTATTAATACTAATACAAACAATGAGCTATTTTTAAATGTTACTTTACATATTAGATATTTATTAAGCATATAATTTGAAATTTTACCACATAAAACTGTTAAATAATAACCTAATACATATTTACATAAAATTACAAAACATCAAACATATATGCACATTCATTTAAAATTGAAAAACCTAAAAAGTAGATATATGTAGTTTATTCTTTTATATCATCCCTGACAGACACCTGGAATATTCCATATATATTGCTTATACAATATTAGCCAATAAATGGGCTTTGGAACTCTCAATTAAAATAACACAACAAAATATTCATAACTTTTATCACAGTTCTAATTAATTGTTTATAAATGGTCATAAATGTCACATAATAAGATAATTTGGCAAGTGTCACTATTTTATACCTATCATCCTCTCAAAAAAATTAAAAATAATATTTTTTTTAATTTTATTTTATTATTTAAATCACATCATAATTTACTTATTCACACAGGGTTATAAACACAAAAAGGCAGGATGTGGGAAGGGAATGACACCAGAGCATAGGTGTTCAGGGGAGTACAGATACCTTTCAGAACAGGGTATCAGCTGGTGAAGGTTCAGGGGGACAGGTCACTACGACTCTGCCTATGATTCACTTGTCCTTATCTAAGTTAATAATATGTTTGATATAGCTTAGTCATGATCTACCCATATAATCCAGCCTGTTCTTGAATTTTGATCAATTTTACTATAAGCATGAGATCCAAATGTACACCATCATTCCCAGGTCACAAATTCATTTATTAATTATGTGATAAAACATTTACAAAATTCAAAGGAATCAAGTACTACGACATTAAAAGCAATGTGAAAATTTACTAATGCTGTAAAGCAAAATTTGTAAATTATTAAAATTATGATGAAATGAATAGTGATAGTTTAAATACACTACTACTCTTTTTAGAATTCCTTGAATTTTTACCACAGATATTACTACTTAGACAAGGCTGACATGGGATTCATTTAGCAAGCCATCCATCCTACTTCCTAAGTTTTATTTATTTATATCTTTAGAGTAGCATCAGGTGTGAGCCATGATGTCTAGTGTGAAATTTCTTAATTAAATTCAATTTATTCTGATACTTTGTCTTGAGAGATAGTAAATTCTTCTATATAAAAATATACACACAGTTTTTAATTTACAGGGCTTCTTGTAAAATAGTACGGCCTGATGACTTACATGGTTTTAAATAAGGAGACGTACTATTTGTGATCAAAAGTCACCACCGTTTTGTTACTAGTAACAGAAAACTTCAGCATGTTCTTTTAATCTTCTCACAGCATGGGGACTTGGATAATTGACTACAGGTACAAAGGACTGAGTAATATAGACCTGAAATAATCCTCTGTAAGATGAATGAAAGCTGACAACCTCGATTGCAATTTGAACTGTCTTTTTGTGTATGAATGTGATTTAATGGAAATCTGATATCAGTAAACCTGACTTTCTTTATGATTTATAATAGCTAGCCTCAGGTTACCCAGATTCATTTCATAACAAAGCTGCACAAGGCCTCTCTTAGTGATATGAAAATTTTCCTCCAACCAAGAATCGAAGCCTTTATTCTTGATTAGAATGTTATGAAGTATATGAATTGCACCGTTGAACTGTAAATTCTGACCCTTTCCTCCTTATCAATTTTTATTTCTTAAAGAAACACACAAAAATATCCTTTAAGGTCACATATAGGAAGCAATTCTTCAACATCCTATTCTGCTATTTCTTATCTGTTTGTGTTAGATAGTTGAAAAAGAAAGTTGTTCAAGGGGAAAAAGTTCCTGTATCCTGATGTCCATATATGCTATATAACAAGAACTGACTTCTATGGGAAAAGAAAAAGGAATGTGAATAACTCAATATTGGGTGAAACTCAAAAGATCAAAGACAAGCCACAATTTGTTACAATACTTGATACCACCACCAAAGCATCAGAGGGTTAGGTTCATTTATATGGTCCTAGAGTGCTGATTTGTTAATGAGGGACATATTTATTTCTATCTCTATACAGAAATAAGAGCAGAAATGTAGTTGAAGTGAAAAGAATTCTAGTCTAATTAATATACAAATTGAGGCGGGGATAGAGGCCTGACTTCCAATAATTGAAAGGGACCTTGTAATGGCTCCGGTTTTCCTGTCGTTGTCCAGTGAGGCATGAGGGCCATACCATCCCAATGTCTTTTTCCTGGAGGGGGATACTTTTGACATCAACCCATATGCAGTCAGGCTTGTCCCTCAGGAAACTCAGATAGATATTTTTAATTTTTATTTATATTCCCTTGCAGTGCTTAGCCTCGCAGCTAAGCAAGAATTCAGATCACCAGTCAGAGAGGGTTCTGGGTAGCCTCTCTTTGCTTGGCCTAGGGGCAGAAGTCCCCTCTTTTAGGTTGGGTGGAGATGGGTTTGAGGAACACCCTGGATAAAGTAACAACCTCATCTTGAGTCTTGTGGTCCTCCATAGCTAACTTATGATAATGTATCTGAATAGGTTTTACTACCAAATTATCTATCCGTTGTATCACAAAGTTAGTCATCCTATTTAAGGCCCGGGACCAAAAGAATCAGCAAAAATAACCCAATTAAGGTCTCAAGATGGGAGGAAGTGGGGTTGACAACCATGGAGAGGTTGAAACCAGTCCTTGTACCAGTTCTGATCTTTCTTCTTTCTCTTTCTCTTTTCTCTTTCTCTTTCTCTTTCTCTTTCTCTTTCTCTTTCTCTTTCTCTCTCTGTCTTTTCTCTGGCCTTCTCTGACCTTTTTCATGTTCTCTTTAACCATCTCTGTCTTGTCTTTGCAAGGGCAACATTCTTCTTTAAGGGCTGAAGAAAAATTTTGGATTCAAAAAAATTGAATGATCACATCTCTCATTTATAATAGGACAATGACCCTGAGCTGACACTAGTTCCAAATGGACCACAATCTCATTTCATCCTACTATATAGAGCATCATTATGAACACAACTACAAAAATATCTGATCACATAATTGTGTAACCCAGAGCACATAAGTTAGAAGGACAGTAATGTTCTGCAAGTTGTATTTAGACTTCCACAGGTTTGTCATAGCATCCATTCTCTCCCTTACTCTCTCCTTCCTTCCCTCCCTCCCCCTCTCTTTCTCTTTCTCTCTCTCTCTCACACACACACACCTAGACACACACACACACACACACACACACACACATGCTTCAAAGTTTTTTTTTTTAAAAAGTTATTAAAAAGAAATGTGATATTAAATTAGAGAACATCATAGCAGGAAGCTGGCTGATGAAGTTCTAGATCAGGTCCATTTCATGATAAGTGTAGTAGCCCCAGAGCCCATTGTTTTATTTTAATATAATTATATTTATTGGATGTATAATTTGGACAAACATACTGAAAAGATAGTAAATTTCACAATTTGTTTCCACATGAATTGTAAACTATTGTGGTAGTTATCCTTGGACATCTTCCATGGAGAAAAGTGCATTATTTAGAAAATTGTGTATTTTTTCCTCAGTATTCATTATGTGATGCCATCTTACTGATACATTACAAATTATACCAATTAACTAAAAAAATACATGAAAGTTATACACAAGTATACCTACTAATAGCTTTGGGAAACCTTTGATCCTCTATACTATTATTTTTGAATATTGTATCATTTTAAATTATGTATAGTTGGGTGTTTCTGTGTGTCCGTATGTGCACGTGTGTGCTGGTGTGTATGCGAGTCTGAAAGCCAGAAGCTTCAGATGTTTCTGACAATGGTGAGCCTCTTGAGATAGGTAGTAAAATTATATTCAAGTTCTCTAGAAAAGCATTTTGCACTGTTAATCACAAAGCATTTCTTGAGCCTGAGTTTATGCTCTTCTGGCTTGGAGGTCTTATGCATTAAACAGAGACTGGTAGCAAGGCCACCACCACAATGTAAAAAAAAATGGTGACAATTAAGTGTAAGTTAAGATATCTTGTGAATTGAGAGAAAATGCTATTCCACCCATAAAGTTAAAGAATTTTGCTGTTGTCTAGGATGATCTTTTCTTATGTAAAAAAGTTTAAATAAAATGATACCTCCTCTTTATAATGCTGGGTCTCTAACACTAAACTGTGCATAGTCACTGAACTTGATTGTGTTGGTCTCCTTGATTTATTCTCAATCTTAACTTACTTTTCAAATAACTTGTATGAACACCTAGGTAGTTAGCTATTATTTTGACTGTGTCCTAAGACTGTAGTCTCATAATTGAGTGCATCATTTATTTGAGAGTCTCATTCGAGCAGATTAAAGTTATGCTAAAATATTTAGTGGAAATATAATTGGAATTGAACATAATTGTGTTAAATGAAAGAAGCCAGAATGAAGATTTCATAAGTCTCAAATAAATGGAATAGATTTGAGGGTGGACTGGGCAGGTGGGGTTGGGCACAGGAAGGATCTGGATGTAGATAGGGAGTTAATGAAACTGGCTGTGGGGCATTTTCAGGCCAAGTGGCCTGGAAACTACTTTGAATCTATGAGAGCAACCTAGCAAAATCTCCTAATAGTTGAGAACATGTAGTCCAAGCCAGCCTATATATGTATGTATATAAAATTGAGGCAAGGCTTCAAGGTAAGTGAGTGGGACACAAACAAAACTTTTGACCTACAGTTTGTCCTGCCTGCTGATTATGCTCAGATTGAAGCCTTGAAGAATCTTGATCTAAGAGACCATAGACACTTCATCCAGTAAATGATGAGAGATAATGCAGAGTACTACAGGTGAGAGTTAGGCAGAAATCTTGGAGTCCTGAGGAGGAACAGAGTCCTGAGGGAGAAACAGAGGAACTAGAGGAATCAGAGAAATCACAATAACAGGACCCAAAGAATCAACATCCTTGGATTCCTGAGAATTTGTAGAGATCAGGGAGCCTGGATGGGTCTGACCTAGGTGCTTTGCATATATCCTATGGCTGAGTAGCTTGGTGTTCTTTTGGGAATACTATGAATATGAGCAGAGGCTGTCCCTGACCGTTCTTCCTAGTTTTGGGACTCTTTTCATTCTGCTGGATTGCTTTGTTCAGCCTCGATGTGATGATACCTTCCAGGTCTTATGGTAGCTTGTTATGGTATGTTAAGTCAACATCTCTGGGAATTTGACTTTTTCTTGAGGGGAGGAAGGAAAAGGTGTTTCTGGTGAGACAGGAGGTAGTATGGGGGAAGGAAAGGGAAAGAGGGGGAATTGGGGCATTCTTATCCTGCCTAGCCTGAGGTCTAGTATTAGAGATGTATGTTGAAGTCTCCTAGGTTTCTACTGGGGATATTCATATTCAACATAGATGTGGCTACCCCTTATAATATTAATTTATTAGCTGTTCTTGATAGATTATGTTTGTTTCAATTCTCTGAATAACTCTGGATAATATAAATGTACAGTTAATATTTTCATAGTTTTCTTTTCTCAAGTAAGTGGTGCCTAGGAAAAAGAAATATATACAAGGTATTTTATGCTTAAAATGTTAACAAAAAATGGTGATTAAAATTTAAGGCTTATATGCAAAGAGTGAAAAATCTATGCTTCCAAAAGCCTTAAGTATATAGAAAGAGTACAGCAGTAATTTGACAGAGAAATCTGAAGACTTGTATTCCAGGATATTGAAGAGATGGATCAGTCTGTTTTGTTCATAGGATCCAGGGTCATCTCATCAACCACATGATCACTCAAAACCATTTAGAACATCCACTTCCATGTGAGCCAATTTCTTTTATGGGCACCAGATATACAAATAGTACACAGACATATATCAAATCAAACACCCATATACATATTTTTTTACCTTAGAAAAATATATCTTACTTTTTGTATAAAGTAACAAAAATACCCACCAAGTTAATTTCAATGAAGTATTTTTGTCTTTATTCGGTGTATATTTAGTTATTATTAGACTGAGTACCATGACAAACACAAACAAATCTCTTCTGTTACTTAACAGCAGAATAACCAGTCAATACAGAACACTATAAGATGGAGCAGAGATGGAGGTATGTATTAAAAAAAGGGAAAGTGAAAGTAAAAAAAAGAGCAATAAGTAAAATCCTGAAACCAAAAACTACAAGAAGCACAAAATAATAAAAAAACACCCCCA